>JARFPJ010000005.1:631445-1262890 GCA_031010415.1 Talaromyces nanjingensis
GGCTCAGGATCAACGGACCTTTCTTCGTCGGATGACTGGGAAGATAGATTTGTGGTGCATATGCCTTCTGCCAACGACCCCAGTCCGCCCTCTATGACGGCCGAACAGATTAGATTGTATCAGGAGAAGATAGGAAAGTTACATGGAGCACCCTTTTCCAGACATGAAATGGATGCGTCGAAGCCATCATCTGGCTCTCCGGAGCCTAGACTCTCTCAGCAAGCGAAAAAGATGAGCTCGATTCCTGTCTTGCACAGAGGTACAACTCCGAATTCTTTTTCTACCGACAGCAGTCAATCCATCTCGCCTCCGTTGGATGGACCGCGTCAATACTTCAGCCCTGAGGAAGTTGGACGAGCTCGAGTCAGCCCAGTCACCGATAACCCTAAGCTCAAACAGAAGGAACTATTCAAGAAGTTGAGAGAGGAGTGTTTTATGGGTTGCATGGGTGTGGATGAGAAAGCAGCTAAGAATCCTGATGAAATACTGCTATTCCCAAATTCGGACGACGAGAATGATTCGCAAGTATCACCCGTTGGAAGATCAGACGAGGAAAGCGACAAAGGAAAATCATCCAGGACGTCGCACAAATTGCAGACATCGAAGCTGCCACAATCTTCCGGCCACGGTATTGCTAGAGCAACTCAGAAAATTCTCGGAAAACCTCAACGTGCAACGCCTTTAGTCATTCCCTCAGCACTGACGCCGGCACAGCCGACTAAGATACCAATACCTTCAAGCGCATCTCCGACTACTGGTCAGCATAAAGCGAAAGAGGATGATAGTGCTGTTTTCACGTCGGCCTCCGCTGGAACCAGCAAAACAGGATTGCAACGGTCTCGGACTCGTCCAGTATTGAAGTCGTCGTCTCGACCGCCCAGGTTTAACAAGGATTATAGTCGAAAGACTCCGGAGAATGATTTGTTTTTCGAAAGTTCTTCCCCGGGGTCCAGTCATGGAACGAATAATAGCCCAGCGGAATCGTCCAAGCCTGCTTCGCCGGATTCATTAGGCAAAGGGGTAGGAGACAACACCATCACGCCGTCTCAAAGCAATGATTCAGTCAGACTCAGCCCCAGCGATAACTTCAAGCACACTCCTCCACCAGGACCCCGACTCCATAAATTTTTCTCTCCTACGACAGCTAGACCACGGAACGAAATATCAGCTACCAATTCAGAAGCCCCAAAGACACCGCATGTTGCCGAATTGGATGGACTGCAGGTTCCTCAGCAACTACCGAGCCCGCCTCTAAGCTGCTCTCCCTCTCCTCCTCCAGCAAAACCCAAAGCAGAGATTGTCGCGAGCGATGAAAAACCCCGCATCAAGGAGAAGAGAGATACTCATACTATTCGAATGGAAATCCGAATGAAAGCTGAAAAGGCAAGACAAGGTGCCGCCGCTGCCAAATCTGCATCTGAACGATTAGCAGCTGCTCGACAACATGCTGAACGACTGGCTGAGGCACGAGCTGCTTACGACAAGGCCAAGTCACAGAGCACCGCCAAAAAGACGAGAGACCCCATGGATGAGTTGAGGCAACAGAAGCTCAACACTGAAAGGATCAATGAAGCTAGAAGAGCTTACAAGGCGGCTAAGGCTAGAGAGGAGGCTGAGCAGGCAGAGAGGCAGGCAAAGAAAGAAGCAGAAAGAGAGGCATTAAGACAGGCAGAGAGACAAGCAGAGAGACAGGCAGAAGCCCGTCGAAAGGAAGCCAAGGTCAAATCCAAGCCCATTTCTTCCTCGAGTTCGAGGACGAAGACTGAGCCTACCGTCTCGTCGGATGATGCAAAGCCAACTCGGAAGACGGCTCGAAAATCGGCTACACGACGTCAATCGAGCCCCGAAAAGAAGAGCAAGCGCGACAGCATAATTAACGAACCCGAAATTCCACTCAATGCCCCAATCGACCCGTACCTAACCGACACTGCCTTGAGCTTCGGCATATTCTACCTCTCCTTGACCAAATTCCACTCCTTCCTCCGCGACCACAAAATCTACTCCCAAATTCTCTTGTCTTGCGAAAAACTCTTCCACATGGCCTCCCACTGCCTCAAAGTCTGCAAACGCCTCGCCTCAGCCTGGCTCGAATACAACCAAACCGGGTACCTTCCACAATCCCTTGTCGACGATTTCGGCGATTTCGCGGCAGATATAGCGCAAGCACTGGTGAATTTTGCGGTATTGTGTATTGTGTTTGTCGTGCTAGTTAAAATGGCGGGGTATATTGTTGTAGTGACGAATTGGATGGTGTGGTTTACTAGGCCTGTTGGATGGGTTTTTGGGAATTTGTTGAGTGCTGTTTTGCAGTAAGCATTTTATCATGTCTGTAGTTATTACTGGGTGTTTTTAGCATGGGGTTGGATGAGGATGGCGTTGGTCTTACTTATGTCTGTTACTTGATATTCTTCGGCGTTTTTCCTGTTTTTTGAGTGCTTGTTGTTTTTTGTTTGTTATCAATGTATGTAGTCTTATGCTAGTGGTCCCTCTCGCCATCCATTGTTAATAATGAATCAATCCTGAATCCCAGGATATTTTCGCTCACGAATACCGACTTCCCCAAGCCAACTACACAATTTACAACTAGAAGCAAGTAGATAGAACAGAACAGAACAGAAAATGGAATAATGTCTCAATTAAATTTGGTATCTCTTCCCAAAATCGGGTCCCCCTCGAAGCCCCCTCTCTTCGCCTTCCTCCCCCTTCTCCTCCTCCTATCACCCACCACTACACTAATCAGTAGTTAAGTGGCGGACAAATGTCTATATAATATGATGCATGTTGAATGGAATTAAATGTTGAATTTCATCACGTCGTTCTTTCGTTTTTGCTTGCTCAGCTTGATTTTCGTTCGTTAAAAATGTCATTAGCTTTTGGTGTCCCTGTTGAAAAACTTTCCCGAAAGGGAGTGGATATTGAAAATTTGTGGAAATTGGTGGTGGAAAGATTTGAAGGAAAATAAACGCCGTTGAGAGTGTTCCTTTTTTCCTCTCCGATGCTTGCTGCTTGCTGCTTGTGGTGAATATTGTGTTGAAATTGTTTGGGTGGTATGATGGTAGTTGATGGCGATGTCTATAGTGTTGAATTGAATTGAGTTGAGTTGGTTACTGGTAGGGATGAGGAGATTAATTGGTGCCGTCGGCGACTACGGGAGCAGTGCCGGTGACTTCAGTCTCAAAGTCCTTGATGACGAGGCCGTCGAAGAGGCGGAATATGTCGTCCTTTTTGTGGAAATCGTTATTCACTATACAAGTTGGTTAGCTGTCCGCGATGTTCAAGGGAAGGATACGTGGTGCGTCGATTTGGCATACCGATATTGAGAATGTACCACTCATCCATAACACGCTGAAGAAGTTTCCGGCTTGGACTATCTGCAGGATGACACTTTGCCCAGTCATCGCCCAACTGGTATGCCTCATCCTTCCAGGCCATGAAGCTTACGCTCTCGACGATCGTAGGCTGGATAATCTCCTTGGAAGCAAAAATACCCCACGTCACGGCGTTGGGACCCTCGTCGCTGCGCGCTTTTAGTTCGCCGGTCTTGTTGACGCAGTAGTATGTGAGATCGGGATTCTTCTCGATTCGTCGGAGGAGTTCGTCCACGTGCTCGGGTGGAACGAGGAGTTCGAGGTACGCTTTTTGATAGACGAAGCCGTTACGGGGACCCCAGCCGTGGACGGGGTCGGTGGATTTTACGCCGTTTACGGCGGGTTGGGAGTTGATTGTTAGGAAACCGCGTTTATTCAAGTCGAGCAGCTCGTTGTGAATGTCGCTGGTCTCGGGAGTGACGGATGAATCGCTCCATGGCAGTCTCTCCACTTTACCATTCAGGTAACGCAAAAAGATATCGGAAAGATCCTTGATAGACTTGGGTGCGCCCCAGAGTTTGATATTTTGTTCGTTTGTTCCCTTTAGTCTCACACCGTAAGCGTTCAGCTCGCCGAAAGCGGGGGAACGAGCATCGGTCCAGCGTCCGTTGGGGTATTCGTCCCAATCGGCTGTGCGGGCAATATAGGAGGCGTTTCTGTTTCGCCAGAAGATCGGACGAACGTCTTCGCTGCGTCGGCGTAGACCAAGGGATCGTCGCCATGGCAGTGGCTTGTGGAGCGGAGCTTCTTCGGATGGGAGGAGTTTGAGTTCTTCCAGGATCAGACGGGTGGCTTGTGCAAGGTTCATAGTGTAGCTATGTCATGTCAGTACATCGCAAACATAAATCACAGGAAGAAGGGTTCTTACAAATGAAGGTGATGGATTTGACCAGATGCCAATAATTTACGGCACATTTCGGCCACCAACTTGGTACCGACCTCTCGGACTTTGGCGTCATCGGCTTTGACAGGTTCGAGCTTCTCGAGCCAGTCGGGTGGAATACGAATCTTTGTCCAATTCGAACGACGCATAAAAGCATCATATGTCGAAATAGGCATGATACCAGGGATGATGGCTGCGTTGATTCCCTTTGCACGACACTTGTCCACCCAGTTCAAGAAATTGTCCACATCATAAAACATCTGTGTGACGATGAATGTGCTTCCTGCATCCACCTTCTCCTTCAAATGGTCAATCAATTGATCCACATCGGAATTGTCATCAGCTCCCTCCGGATATCCGCCGACACCAATATCGAAATGGTTTCCATATTTCTCTCGAATGTATTTGACCAAGTCCTTGGCGTATCGAAAGCCTCCCTCTGCAGCCTCCCATTTCTCCTGTTCACGAGGCGGGTCTCCACGTAGAGCAAGAATGTTTGTGCAACCGGCGTTGTAAGCGGCTTCGAGGGCGGCGTCGACTCGTTCACGAGGCATATCGGTGCAAGTCAAGTGCATACAGGTCTCTAGACCAAAGACTGTCTGCGCAATTCGCACCATTTCACATGTCAATTCGGATCGGCTGCCGCCTGCGCCCCAGGTGACGTCGATGAAAGCTGGGCCTAGATCATGCATGCGGTCCATACGGTCGTATAAGTTCTGGACACCCTGTGCGGTTTTCGGGGGGAAGTATTCGAAGGAGATTCCAGGTCGGCCGGTGGTCGCCTGTTCTTGTAGCTTTTGCCCGACATGCATGATGATAGGTCGGTCAATTGTCTGCTTTTCGATATTATGCAGCTTGTTGGGTCAAGCTATATGGTTCAATTGCAAAATCAAGTCTGATCAAGACCGAAACTCAATCCCGGAGCACTCACGTTTGCACCAATTGATCAATGGTACAAGAATGAGGGGCACAATGAAAACAGTCTTTAAAATGACAGACAGAGAAATCGAAAGAAAGGAGAAGAGAGGACCTCCGGGACAGGAGAAATGAAAGCAACAAAACCCCGAACAAGCTGGAGAGAAGTTAAAGGGAACCAGCTTGGTCACCGGCGATGGATGCTCATCATAAAAAAGGACCCTAAACCCGTTATCGGAGTCCGGAGAAATGACGCTAGCTCGGATTTGGAAGTCCCCGCCAATTGTAGGAGAGCTTTGAAGCAGACAATTTGCTTGTGACAGTCAGCCAGAAAGGAAAGAGAACCCGAAAAATATATACTTATACTTATAGAATCTGATACTGTTAGTCAGAGTGGCTTGTTCTTCAGTAAACGAGTGTTGGACGTGGAAAATGAGGAATGCTCAGTTCCTATACTCGGTCAGCGACGGAGGGGTGCCTGATCGGCCAATCACAGCCTATTATTTTATCAACATCTGATTGGCTGCTACGATAAGAGCGGCAGCCCCTCCTTGCAATTTTTACCATCAACACCAACAGTAACACTCAACAAGCCACTCAATCTGTGATACTCGCTGCCATTAGTCACCACGCAGGACGACACGACACATCGCATCTCAGTTTTCACCCTTCCCGCCACAAGCGATTCGCTGTCAAACCCCAGATACCCCAACCCCAACCCCAACCCCAACATGGCTGCCCCTCCCTCCGCCGATCAGGACTACAAGACCAATCTGCTGTCTTTGCTGATAGCCAACAATGCGCTTGCATTTGGCACGTTCACATTGAAATCCGGTCGCCAGTCGCCGTACTTTTTGACCTCGAGTCGTCTTTATACTGCGCCTCTGCTGCGCCAGGTGTCGGCCGCGTTCGCGAATACGATCTCGTCCCCGCCTTTTGTGAATATAGCTGCAGATGGCAGCATTACCCCGAACTTTGACATTGTTTTTGGGTATGTTGCCCTATCATTTGTGCGCCTGATATGCGTGTACTTATTGACTTCACATAGCCCCGCCTACAAAGGAATTCCCGAATGCGTCGGTGTCGTCAACGAACTCGCTACCCGGGACGCCCTCGCCGGTACCAAGACATGGGACAACATCAGCTACTCCTTCAACCGCAAAGAAGCCAAAGCCCACGGCGAGGGGGGCAACATTGTCGGTGCGCCTCTCAAGGGCAAACGTGTTTTGATTGTCGACGACGTCATCACCGCTGGTACCGCACTGCGTGAAGCTGTCGGCATTATCCAGAAGGAAGGCGGAACCGTTGCCGGTGTTGTGTTGCTGTTCGATCGTCAGGAACGGGTCAGTGATACGGAGCAGAAGAGTGCCATTGGAGCGGCGGAGAGGGATCTTGGAGGCAATATTCCCATCCGTGCGGTGTTGGTGTTGCAGGATTTGATTGATAAGCTCGGAGATAAGATTGGTCAGGAGGAGGTGCGCAGGTTGGAAGAGTACCGGAACAAGTACAAGGCCCAATAAATGGCTGCTGTGGGACGAAATGGGTATATTAATGATTTATGCTAAATTGGTTGGGTGGAATATTGGGAAATAAATATAAATCAGCTTGAAGCGTATATATTTAGTGCAAAGCGATAGACTTTTCTATGTAAATAGTTTGTACAATAAGATTACTACCGTTATCTACTTATGCGTATACATTTCTAAGTATCACCAGTTTGGCTTGGGAGTACAATTTTAACCTTGAATACACTCTTTCAACTACCTTGTTTCCAGATTGATTTTCTATTTACAATCATGACAACCCAGTCTCTACTCCTTCAAATGACGCGTTATCTTCTCAACTCCCCTGGTTAATGGCGGTAACCCGATATATTCTAGCCAGGGACAAGTCCTAGCGCGAGGACTCACACAGGCACATCCACTATTGTAGCAAATAGAATATCAGTATATATAAGTCCCCTTTCCCGGACCTTGCTCGAGTCAGTGATTAGAGGGAAGCTATGTACTTGCTTGACGCAAGGGGAATCTGATAGAGGGACAATATGCAATTCCGTGGCCAATCACAATTGCGGATCGTCATTGTGGGGACTTAGCTTCCTTGGGAGCGGGCCTGTGGATCATCTTGTAGCAATTTGTCCAATAATATATCGTACCTGTAGGAGCTAGGCTTATATAGGCTAGACCAATCTCTATCAACCGATAGAGTGGGTCTCTAGTCTTTATCCCGACCTCCTCTCTCTCTTTCTCCGATTCCAATGTGATACATACGTCTGATTAATTGATAAGAATACGGATTACCGTGTACGTGGGCTGACAGAGCTGAGATAAAATATCCCGGATGTGATATGTGGCGCATCCAGTACCGAGACTGTACCAGGATCCGTGTACAACAATTCATTCATCGATCGTTGGCTAGGCACAAAGGCAAGGTTTGCAGATCGATATCCCGGTACCTGGCTAAAATCGAGCCGTATACTGACTCGGCGGACACTTATCGTATGCAAGGAGAATGTCTCCTATTGATCGTGTCTCAGAGTTTTGACTCTGTGACGGCATCCCGAAATCTCGTGTTTCCCTGCCAGCATTGTCGTCGCTGGTTTACACAATCTACGAACTATCCAATGTCTTTTCAACGCGTTATCAGGACTGTAACACATGCTTTCGTGATATGTGCAGAAAGTAAGGTGATAATGGCCTTGATTGAAACCACTCGGACTGAAGAGAGTCGGAGACAGGCCGCTTTAAAACATGGCTCTTCCAGTGCTACGTATACTTGCTTATCTATCTCTTTTTGAATGTCTGAATATAATCAGAGTCTGCTGATCTGGCCCCCGTGGAACGGATATAAAGGATCCGTGTCTCCATTGTAGAAAGGATTTGAACTGTCGCCATCATGAGATGATTGACTTCTTGATAGCACAGATCATAAAGTATGTCTCAGGCCCGTCTCGCCCCAGACTCTGACTTTGTACTCGTACTATCGTTCAGATTCTTGTACTTGATGATAAGAAGTTGCGGGAATCAGCTAGCTTCGGAGTTCAAGTTGTTAGATACATCCTGTTACCGAAGACCTCACTGAGTCAATGAGGGATTACTTTCCCAACGTAATCGTAATCTCTGAACAGGAGATGGCCCCTGGTAGACATCGATCATCCACTAGCCGTATCTAGCTGCTCAACCAAGGCACCTAGGACAGGTAGCTAGCCCTAAGCTGCATCCCTTTGCAGCACACCACGCATCTTCCCAATCGGAACTGTCGTCTCTTAAAAATTGCACAATCATATTTCCGGCAGTACGTAGTTCTTATCTGAGTCATGATTTTTTTTTCGCGAAGACGCGCCGTGACCCTGTTCCAGGGGCAAATAGGAATATAGTGGACAAACACGATCAACCCATCACTACTTTCTACAACCGCCTAGACAGGGAGACATTCCAATTCTTCCCTTTTGGACCCTTTAAACACACTGAATATTCACAACCTTCAAAGGGACTGAATATTGTACCCTCCCGAGCCTTGTACAGAGACTTTTCTCGGACCTTTTCCTCGCAGCAGCACGCTGACCCTTGTGGAGAAAAGCCCTGTCACTAACCACAGGCAAGAGGCTCATGGTCAGATGTTCAAGGTTAATGGTTACTCCTCTCCGCGGCTCTAATTGATCCTTTCACTGGGTGGCTTCCTCCCTGTCGAGCCTTGTGTGTATCCCCCTCCCTCCTCGTGTAGGTCTGTTAGACTTTGGCCTGATAATACGGACGGTTCTCACTTTTGTCAGGAATTCTTGTCGATATTCTTTACACTTTTATTGTCTATATTCCGGAAGTATACTTGCCTACCAGGTATTATCGTGCTGGGCATACAATTATCTTTACATATGTGCGCACCCGAGTCTTACAAGAGCTTGCTTTCTATTTGATTATGCACTGACCGGCTTCTTCTAATACAGAATATTTGTTATACAGTATTGTTAAAAGACGACCTACACATGCATCGCCTATAAACCATCTTCACTCTCCATCACCGCCCACCATGAAGTGGGCCACAGCAGGCCTCCTGCTCGCTCTCTCAGCCCCAAAAACAATCAGAGCATGGCCTTACGACGCCGACCTCACACACTACAACCTCAACGAGAACAAAACCGCAAACACACCTGCAGATTACTGGGGCACTTGGCCGAACCATGAATACTTCCCGTCACCGGAAAACTGGCGGGTACCGATTTATTCCTTGTTTCTGGACAGATTTGTGAATGGAGACCCGACGAATGATAATATTAATGGGACGTACTATGAGCATGATCTGGATTCGACGCAGATGAGGCATGGAGGTGATGTGGTTGGGTTGGTTGATACTTTGGATTATTTACAGGGGATGGGGATTAAGGTCAGTCCTTCATTTGTGTGCTATTTCATTGCCGGGTGACTTTCCTAACTCAATTTTTGGTTTTGAATAGGCTATTTACCTCGCCGGAACAGCGCTTATGAATCAACCATGGGGCTTTGATGGCTACTCAGCTCTTGATACAACACTATTGGACCAGCATTATGGTGATATTGCTACTTGGAGATCAGCCATCACTGAAATCCACAATAGGGGCATGTATGTCATCTTTGACAATACACTTGCAACGTAAGTCTGCAGCTACGCTATCAGCAAACGTTTAAACAAACTGACTGTGTCATAGCATGGGTGACCTCCTCGGCTTTGAAGGCTACCTCAACACAACCGCCCCATTCATCTACCAAGAACACAAAGTCGAATACAAAAGCTCTCGCCAATACGTCGATTTCCACTTCGGAAACGACTATAACACTACCTGTAACTATCCGCAATTCTACAATGAGACCGGCTACCCCGTTGACAGCTACGTGTACGACGAATTGAAGGGCTGCTACAACAGTGACTTTGATCAGTACGGCGATATAGAGGCTTTCGGCGTCTTTCCGGACTACCAGCGTGAGTTGGCAAAGTTTGCTTCCGTGCAGGACCGTCTTAGAGAATGGAACCCGTCTGTTCGAGAAAGACTTATTCGACATGCGTGCATTATCATTGCGTCTTTAGATGTGGATGGTTTCCGGTACGATAAAGCGACACAGGCAACCGTCGACGCTTTAGGTGACATGTCCGAAGGTTGGCGACGGTGTGCACGCGCTCACGGAAAGGAGAATTTCTTTTTGTCCGGTGAGATCACTGGTGGAAATAGCTTTGGCTCTGTCTATCTTGGCCGTGGACGACAGCCGGATATGTGGCCTGATAATGTACAAGATGCTGTTCTCATGACCAACGAGTCGTCAGACAAATATTTCATTCGTGAGCATGGACAGCAAGCCATCGATGGAGCTGCTTTCCACTATACGGTTTATCGAACCCTAACCCGGTTTTTGGGTCTTGACGGGAATCTTGCTGCTGGTTACGATTTACCGCCTGATTGGGTGACGATGTGGAATCTTATGCTTCTGTCGAATGATATGGTTAACGCGAACACGGGAAAGTTTGATCCTCGACATCTGTATGGTACTACAAACCAGGATGTGTTTCGCTGGCCGGCGATTCAGAATGGAACGGAGAAAATGCTGCTGGGTATGTTTATTACAACCCTTCACATGCCGGGAGCACCTCTCGTCCTTTGGGGTGAGGAACAGGGGTTCTACATCCTCGATGCCACGGCCGACAACTATGTCTATGGTCGTCAATCCATGTCGCCGGCTACCGCGTGGTGGTCCCACGGATGCTACAGAGTGAATGTTACTCAGTATTATCAGTTTCCCTTGGAATCGGCATTGAATGGCTGTGAGGATATTTCGGTTACATATGACCACCGAGATCCGGCACATCCACTACGCAATATCCTGAAGCACATGTTTCAGATGAGACAGAGGTTCCCGGTTCTGAATGACGGGTACCTGTTACAGTCGCTTTCGAAACAAACTCACAATGTCTACCTGCCTGGTTCTAACGGAACGCCAACCGAGACTGGAATGTGGTCTGTTCTACGTGGCCGATTTGAAGGTATTCAGGATCTGGTCAATAACCAGTCAGTCTGGCTGGTTTATCAAAATGATAACACTACAATCAACTACAAGTTCAATTGTAGTAGTCAGAATACGAATCTGTCTCTGATTGCGCCCTTTGACGCCAATACAACCGTCAAGAACCTGTTTTACCCTTACGATGAGCAAACGCTCAAATCGAGCCCAGTCAAACTTGGTCTCGAGGGGTCGACAAAGTATAATGGTTGTCTCGATAATCTGACCATGGTGCCATGGGATTTCAGAGCATACGTGCCAAAGGATAAATGGGTTGGACCGTACCCCATGATCACAGAGTTTCAGCCCGGACATGATGCTCGCATACTGTCTAGTGTACGGCCAGATCAGGCAGAATCTGTACCGATTCAGATCTATTTCTCGGAACAAATGGACTGCAATTCAGTCACGAACTCCATTCTGCTCAACTCGACTACTGAATTCAAACAGACGGCGACTCTCAACTCGTCGAGTGTTTCTTGCTCGAACATAAACGACGGTACAACTAACTTCATTGGCGAGATCGCAAACGCCTGGGTCTGGAAAGGAACCCTCGACAACGTCTATAACGGCATCCACCGCATCACCGTCGCCAACGCAAGCAGTATTGACGGTACTACCACCAATGCCATCGACCATTTCCTGCTTCGAGTTGGCCAGCACGACAACCCCATGATTTTCAATTCTGCGAATTACTCCACCAGTCTGCTACACAAAGATGACAACGGTACTCTATACGTACAGCATCATGCCGCTGGAGCTGATATGTGGCGGTACTCAACGAATTGGGGATCCTCATTTTCGGCCTGGATGCCTTATACAGGTGGCAACGATACCATAACAGAACTTCCCTGGTCGGGTACTTCTCTGCAGGAATGGAGCGGCAGTCATGTGCGTGTTGAGTACTTTAGCAAAGTATCTGGTAGCAGTGACTATGTCCAGGAAGGGGACAGTGACTGGGAGTCTTCATTTCCGCGCAGATTCCCGCATTTATTCTGGAATGGGCCGTATAATCAATATGGGTTTGATGCCGGGTTGAAGAATGAGATGATTCAAGATCCAGATGATGGGCTGTGGAAAGTCAAGTTCTTGACTGAGTGGCCTGCTCAGGGTCAGGTTAATATCTGGGGTATAAATCCAGACGGTCAGCCCGATCAAGGGTGGGTGTTTGGCGATGCTGATGGGGACTCTGTTCTGGATCGTTTACCCCCTTCATCTCTCTCTGCAGTGACCATCAACATCACCCACCCGCCTCCTTCGTCTTATCTTGGTTGGGAAATCCGTATTCACGACGGCACCCAACGCTTTGAGTTGCTGCCAGTTGGCTCTGCAAACGTCCAAATAATCCTCTTCTCCCTCTTCCTAATCGTCCCCATCCTCTCCGCCTCATTCGGTATCTGGCTCTTCATGAAATCCTTCTACCGCGTCAAATTCAACCAAGTCGGCGTCACCGAAAAGACTCACATCCTGCCCCTAGCACTACGCAGAAGACTGAAAAGGGCAAGACTCGACGGCATCGAGGTCAAAAACCCGTTCTTACGTCTCGCAAGTCGCTCGGGGTTCTTGCAGACAACATCCGCGTTTGCAGGCGCGACGAGCGGCGAGCGTAGACGGATGGTCATGATCGCAACGATGGAATACGACATTGAAGACTGGGCTATCAAGATCAAAATCGGCGGATTGGGTGTGATGGCGCAGCTCATGGGCAAGAATTTGAGTCATCAAGACCTGATTTGGGTTGTGCCCTGTGTCGGAGATGTCGAGTATCCCGAAGACCAGCCGGCAGAACCAATGTTTGTGACTGTTTTGGGAAACTCGTACGAAGTCAAGGTTCAGTATCATGTTTTGCGGAATATCACTTATGTCCTCCTTGATGCCCCGGTATTTCGGCAACAAACCAAGACAGAGCCGTATCCTGCACGCATGGATGATTTGGATAGTGCGATTTACTATTCAGCTTGGAATCAGTGTATTGCTGAAGCCATGAAACGGTTTCCGATTGATCTGTATCATATCAATGATTATCACGGATCATTGGCTCCGTTGTATCTTCTTCCTCAGACTATACCCGCGTGTCTGTCGCTACACAACGCTGAATTTCAAGGTCTATGGCCGATGCGCACGCAAAACGAGAAAGATGAAGTCTGTTCCGTGTTCAATCTTGATGTCAACGTCGCCACCCGTTACGTCCAATTCGGTGAAGTCTTCAACCTCTTGCACGCAGGCGCAAGTTACCTGCGAGTTCATCAGCAAGGCTTCGGCGCCGTAGGCGTTTCGAAAAAGTATGGCAAACGATCATATGCTCGTTATCCTATCTTCTGGGGTCTCAAGAAAGTCGGAAACCTGCCAAACCCTGATCCCTCTGATACCGCGGACTGGGACAAGTCTGTGCCCAAGGAAAGCGATTTCACGGTTGATCCAGACTTTGAAGCTGGACGAGTAGAGCTCAAGAGACAGGCACAGGAATGGGCGGGTCTGGATCAGAATCCAGATGCTGATCTGTTGGTGTTCGTTGGTCGTTGGTCGATGCAAAAGGGTATCGATCTCATTGCTGATGTTATGCCGTCCGTCCTCGAGGCAAGGCCCAACGTGCAATTGATCTGTATCGGGCCTGTTATTGATCTCTACGGCAAATTTGCTGCGCTGAAATTGGATCGTATGATGAAGCTTTACCCCGGACGAGTGTTCTCCAAACCTCAGTTTACGGCATTGCCGCCGTACATCTTCTCCGGTGCGGAGTTTGCGTTGATTCCTTCCCGAGACGAGCCGTTTGGTCTGGTTGCTGTTGAGTTTGGTCGCAAAGGTGCGCTGGGTATTGGAGCTCGTGTTGGCGGGTTAGGGCAGATGCCTGGTTGGTGGTATACAGTCGAATCAACTACTACTTCCCACCTGCTTCATCAATTCCGACTGGCGATTGATGGTGCACTGAACTCGAAGACCAAAGTCCGCGCTGAGATGCGTGCGAGATCAGCTAAGCAGCGATTCCCAGTTGCGCAGTGGATTGAGGACTTGGAGATTCTTCAAAGCACATCGATCAGAATCCACACGAGGGAGACTATCAAGTCGAATGGACAGATATCCACGCCGACGGGATACCGCACTCCAAGTGAAGCTATTGCTACACCGCTATACCTGCCAACATCGGGCCATCACCTCGGTACCCAGACTCCTCCACTCATGGAGTCGGGAAGTATGGCCTACTCGAGCTTACGACAAAGCAGTCTTGGTCCTCAACAACGAAACACAATCGTCTACAGCAGGGACCCCAGCCCAGATGGCGATGATCGACGAACGTCAAATCTGTTCCGTCAGTTGTCTCTCGGTGTCAGGGCTGGACCTGGTCATACCGCTGTTATTGAGCGACGAAACCGACTTCGAAGGAAGAGTCACGTCGCTGCTTCTGAGGACGTGACTGATAGTGAGCGTGAGGCAGACTACGAGACTGAAGACGAGAATCTGCACTCTTACTTCACCGAAGACGAGTTCACAATGACACCTGAACATGCTGACATGACTCGACGAATAGATGACGAGCATAGTCTTCCATCTCCCGCCCATATTCTCAATAACCATGTCAATGGCCACTACTACCCATATATCCCAGCATCACCCGGCTTTTCAGAAGGCGACGACCCCCTCGCACCACCCACTCGCCCATTCGCAACCGCTCCCAACCGACTCAGCAACTCTTCTGTGCTATCCTTCGACTCCGTCGTCGGCGACAAGAAAAACTTCAAACTGCAAAAAGTCGACCCATTCTTCACCGACGCTACGGGTGAGTTTTATCGCATCTTTGAGAAGAAACTCGAAGATCTCAATGGGTCAAACTCCGACGGACAGTTGTGCATTGAGGAGTTTTTGGTGAAGAGTGAGAAGAAGTGGTATGATAGGTTTCGAGCGGCGAGATTGGGAAGGGAATGGTCGCCTGTGCCGTCGATTAAGGGGAAAGGGACGCTTACGTCGCCGACGAATTCTGTTTCGAATGGCGATAGCAACAGTGACATTCAAAAGGGTGGTGATGAGTTCTTCCTGGGAGAAGACTATAAACCGCCTACCGGACTCAAGAAGTGGATGCAACTTCGGATTGGCGACTGGCCTGTATACTCCCTTTTCTTGGGACTTGGTCAAATCATCGCCGCGAACTCATACCAAGTCACCCTTCTCACCGGCCAAGTTGGTCAAACACCCGAGAAACTGTACGCAATCGCGACCACATACCTGATTACCTCAATTGCCTGGTGGTTCGTATTCCGAAGCTTCAAATCCGTCGTCGCCCTCTCAACACCCTGGTTCTTCTACGGTCTCGCCTTTCTTCTCATCGGGGTAGCACATTTCGAACACAACCCCATCAATCGCGACTGGATCCAAAACTTCGCAAGCGGCGTATACGCAACCGCCTCATCCAGCGGCTCAATCTTTTTTGCGCTCAACTTCGGCGACGAAAGCGCCGCGCCCGTCAAGGACTGGGTGTTTAGGGCATGCATCATCCAGGGAACGCAACAACTCTACGTCGTCGCGCTATGGTACTGGGGTTCTTCACTATCCAAACAGACACAATCCGGTCTCATAAACATCCAACCCATAATCAACAGTTGGAAAATCACCGCCATCACCGTGCCCATTGCAGTCATGCTCTGGGCAATTGGTATCCTACTCGCCTTCGGATTACCGGATTACTACCGCCAAACACCGGGGAAAGTAGCATCGTTCTACAAATCGATTTTTCGGCGCAAGATCATCATGTGGTTTTTCGTCACGGTGCTGATACAGAATTTCTTCTTGTCGGCGCCCTACGGACGGAATTGGAGTTTTCTATGGAGTTCCAAACACGCCTCGACGTGGCAGATTGTTCTCCTCGTCGTGCTGTTCTTTGTGCTTGTATGGGGCATAATGCTAGGAATTATGTTCTTTCTGTCCAAATCTCACAGTTGGATCTTACCCGTGTTTGCAATTGGCCTTGGAGCACCGCGATGGGCGCAGATATGGTGGGGAACCTCCAATCTGGGACAATACATCCCCTGGGCAGGAAGTTTTGTCTCGGGCGCGCTTGTGTCGCGCAGTCTGTGGCTTTGGCTTGGTGTGCTGGATTCGTTGCAAGGTGTTGGGTTTGGGATGATTCTGTTGCAGACTCTGACACGGCTGCATATCTGTTTTGTGTTGCTGGGGGCGCAGGTACTAGGTTCCATTGCGACGATTGTCGCGCGTGCTGCGGCGCCGAATAAGATTGGTCCAGGCGATATTTCGCCTGATATTGGGACGGGGGTGAGTAGTATTTGGGTTGCGTGGTTTTGGGTTGGGTTATTTTTTCAGCTTTTGATTTGGTAAGTCCCCCCTTCTTTACTGCGGTTCTGAAGAAGACTGTGTGCTGACTGTTGACTGTTTAGTGCTGGGTTCTTCATGTTCTTCCGAAAAGAGCAGCTTCATAAGCCCTGATGTGCCTTACAGTTGGCCAGGGCATCTCCTCGTTTCCATTTACTACTTTTAATTATATAGACATGCTTCCTGCCTACGCATGCAGGGGTTCTTATTGTTGCAGCATATTTTGCTGCATTTTTTCATGTACGAATATTATGAGCGCGATATATAGACTTTGTGATAAGTTAGGGTGGTTCATATTGATGTATCAATTTCTAATTTCTTGTCTGTTTTTTTCAACTCACAATTTGTTGTTTCATTGCTCTCAGCTACATGGATATTCAGACTTGAATGACGGTTGCAATTACTTCACGAACTTGCAGCTAAAACTCATTATCATTAGAATTGAATCATCATCAAACAGACTCGCACAAAGTATAGAGTCACTAAGCATTGAATTTCTCTTGCAATTGTCATATTTTAGCCGACAATCATGACACATAACTATAAACGTTTTAGGAAAGATTGAACCAATCTGTGGTGTCAATTTATGCAAACACACAACCGAAAGTTGGGAATAAATGAAGCCTAACAGGGCAACACGCAAGAAAATAAGAACAAAAAATCGAACTTTTACCACTCGAGTGGCTCAGTCTTGACATCGCCGCGATTCGTCTTGGGAACTGGAGCAGCTTCTACTTTCGTGGGACCGCGACGGTCACGCTTGAGGTAGCCGGTTCCATCTAACCAGGGAGTGTCGATGGTGCGTTTGGTCTCGAAGCTGCGGATCTTGTCCTCCATCTGGAGGGTAAGACCAATGTCGTCGAGACCGTTGACCAGGCAGTGCTTGCGGAAAGCGTCGACTTCAAAGTGCGCCAATTCATTACCAGCGGCATCGCGAATGACCTGGTTGGGGAGATCGACTTCGACTTCTTTGCCGGCACGGGCCTCGGCGGCAATCTTTTGCAGGGCGGCTTCGTCGGTGATGGGGATGGGCAACATGCCGTTTTTGAAGGTGTTGTTGAAGAAGATGTCGGCGAATGAAGGGGCGATGATGACCTTGATGCCGAAATCCAACAGAGCCCAGGGTGCGTGCTCACGGGAGCTACCGCAACCGAAGTTGGGGCCTGTTACGACGAGGATCTTGGAGTTTCTGTATGGTTCCTTGTTCAGGACGAATTCTGGCAGCTCTGCACCAGTTTCGGTATTGAAGCGCCATTCGTAGAAGAGTGCGCTTCCGAGGCCGGTTCGCTTGATGGTTTTCAAGAATTGTTTGGGAATGATGGCGTCGGTGTCGATATTGGCGCGGTCCATAGGGGCAGCGATACCCTTGAGGATAGTGAATTTAGGGAGACCAGCGCTGGAGCCAGTGCCGGAAGTGTTGGCATGGGGCTCATTGTCTTCGGGAATGTCGAGAATGCGCTCAAGATCGCTCTCAGTATCCACCTCCTCAATTTCAGGCTGGATAGTGATAGGAGCAGCAGCCTTTTGGCTAGAAACTTCCGGTTGCACCAAATCCCGGACATCAGCAAGTTTGCCAACAATGGCAGCCGCAGCGGCCATTGTAGGCGACATCAAGTGAGTTCGGCCATGAGCACCCTGTCGTCCCTCAAAGTTACGGTTGGATGTACTAGCGCATCTCTCGCGTGGAGAGAGAATATCGGGGTTCATGCCCAAGCACATAGAGCAACCAGCTTCACGCCATTCAAAACCGGCATCGGTGAAAATCTTGTCAAGACCTTCGGCTTCGGCCTGCTTCTTGACAAGACCGGAACCGGGGACGATCATAGCAGCTTTGATGTTTGATGCAACCTTGCGGCCTTCGACGACCTTGGCGGCGGAACGCAAATCCTCAATACGAGCATTAGTGCAAGAGCCGATAAAGACCTTGTCGACTGGAACCTCTTTGAGGGGAGTTCCGGAAGTGAGACCCATATATTCAAGAGCACGCTTGCAGCTGAGCTTGCGTACTTCATCTTCGAAATCGTCGGGAGAAGGAACGACACCGGTGATTGGCAACACATCTTGTGGCGATGTGCCCCAGGAGACAGTAGGGATGATGTCCTTGGCATCAATGAAGACCTCAGAGTCGTATTTAGCGCCCTCGTCGGATCGGAGGCCAGACCAGTAGTTGACGGCCTTCTTCCACTCGGCGGATCCGTATTTGGGTGCTAGAGGGCGGCCCTTGAGGTATTCAAAGGTAATCTCGTCAGGAGCGACCATACCGGCACGAGCGCCAGCCTCGATGGACATGTTGCAGATGGACATACGAGCCTCCATACTCAAGGCGCGAATGACTGAACCGCAGAACTCAATAACACATCCAGTACCACCAGCGGTACCGATGACTCCGATGATGTGGAGGACGACATCCTTGCTGCTGACACCAGGGTAGAGTTCTCCATCAACCTGGATACGCATGTTTTTGCTGCGCTTGGTCAAAAGCGTCTGAGTAGCAAGGACATGCTCGACTTCACTGGTACCAATACCGAAGGCCAAAGCACCAAAGGCACCGTGGGTGGAAGTGTGGCTGTCACCGCAAACGACGGTTGTGCCGGGGAGGGTGAATCCTTGCTCGGGTCCGATGATATGCACGATACCCTGACGGTCGTCGTCCATGCCAAAGTATGTCAAACCAAACTTCTTCACATTTTCTTCGAGGGTCATGACTTGAAGACGCGAGTCGGTCTCTTTAACGAAGGTTTCGGCATTTTTGAACGTTTTTCTCGAGGTGGTGGGGATGTTCTAGATAATATTAGAACCGGTATATTTAATTTAGGGCAAATGCGACAAACGTACGTGGTCAACGGTAGACAAGGTGCAATCCGGTCGACGGACTTTTCGTCCCGCATTTGTTAATCCTTCGAAAGCTTGCTAGTGTGGTTGTTAGTATATTGACTCGAGTTCTTGAGGGGCGATGTCGTACTGGAGATGTGACTTCGTGGACCAAATGACGGTCTATAATGGGATTGTATTAGTATAAAGACCGAGACAATGACAAAGAGATAGGTTGTACATACCAATATAGATTAGGATTGTGCCATCCTCTTGCTCATTCACGATATGGTCCTCAAAGACCTTGTCGTACAAGGTCTTGGGTTTTCTGTCTGCACCAGGCATTGTTGTGGAAATGGTATATTAACACGACAAAACAATCAACAAAAAACAATCAAATTCACACAACTGAATAGGAAGCTATTATGTGACGAGTATGAAAAACAAGAGATTGAGGAGTCAGAGCTGAACACGACAACAGCAGCAGCGAAGACAATGCCTTTTCTAACCGCCGCTGCCAGAGGGGCTCGCGCCGGTGTCGGCCTCGTCAGCAGAAAGAGGGCAGCCGCGATTGGTCGAGCGCGCTGAGAATCTCTGCAAGTTTATCTAATTGTGGGGTCCGATATCGGGAACGGATGTCGAGGGCCGAGAGAGATCATGTGACCCGACAGCAAACCGGACGACGATGAGCAACAGCGCAGACACGATTGGCTGTTGAGCTCTATATGAGCTGATTATAATGTCGTATTGGCGATGGCACTACTAGTCTACTACTCAGTTGCCCTGTTCAACTGAGTCATGTAGGCTAGTGAGAATCAAGTAACAAACCCTGACTATAGTCCAGCTGTGTGTAGATCAGGTCAACATATTCGCAAATCTCGAAAGTGACATCAACATCCAAAATTCGCCGCTTCAAATCGATGGTTACGTGCACGTGACTTCGCAAGCCCTGGGCGGGGCAATCTGGCCGCCAAGAACATCCCCACGTTTTCTTTTTTGGGTGTCGCCGCAACATCTGATCTACATTCAACTATAGAGAGCTTTAGATAAGACTCAAGATGCAATTGAAAGACTTGGCCACCATCGAACTGCCGCCTACGGTACATACTCCACCCTTCCTGTCATGACTTTTATATAAGACTGACCAGGATTGATAGGCGGACATGCATGTCCATCTCCGGCAAGATGCCATGATGGAACTATGCACTCCCTTGGTAGAAAAGGGAGGTTGTGATACAGTCTTTGTCATGCCCAATCTCACCCCCAAAATAGGCAATGTTGCACAAGCAATTGAGTATCATGACAAGCTGCAGAAACTTGCGCCCAATGTCAAGTTTCTCATGTCTCTGTATTTGCATACTGGGTTGACGGAAGAGGAGATTGAGAAGGCTGCCAAGTCTGGGGTTGTTTACGGGGTAAGTATTTCTCTCTAGGTCTAAGGATCTTCAACTAAGCTGCTTTTAGGTCAAATTCTACCCTGCAGGTGTAAGTCCCCGCAGACCAAACTGCTATAAACCAAGCTCATCATAAATTCAAAAAGGTGACAACGAACTCCGCAGAAGGCGTCCTCGACATTGAACAACTCTACCCCGTCTTCGCCGCCATGGAGAAACACGATCTCGTTCTTAACTTACACGGCGAAATGATCAGCACTCCAGCCAGCGCCGTCGGAAAGCAGACAGAATCTGTCGTCACTGTACTCAATGCTGAGCCTCTTTTCGTTCCTCAACTTGCCAAATTGCATGCCGCGTTTCCAAAATTGAGAATTATTTTGGAGCATGTTAGTACTAAGCAGGGGTTGGATGCTGTTCGTGCTTGTGGGCCTAATGTGAGTATTCCTCTTACCTATTCTTACAAAGGAGGAATGTTTACTTACCATTATATAGGTTGCTGGAACCATTACAGGTAAAGACCTTCTGTCTTATATGAATATATGAAACCTAACAAGATACAGCACACCATCTTCATCTCACAATCGACGATGCAGTCAGTGATGTGTTCAACTTTTGCAAGCCTATTGCAAAGGTATATTCAACCCTCACTCTCTTCTGTTCTGTTCAGATTCGCTGACTGTTCACAGACTCCCGAAGACCGCCTAGCCTTAGTCAAAGCTGTCGTCGAAGGATCCGGAAAATTCTTCTTCGGTTCGTCCTCTCTAACTATCACCCTCTAAAACACAGACTCACAATTTCCCAGGAAGCGACTCAGCACCCCACCCAGTCCAATCCAAAAAAGGCGCCGGCGCAACTGCAGCCGGCTGCTTCACCCAACCATACGTATCCCAAATTGTCATCGAAGCTCTCGAAGCAGCCGCCGAACAAGGATGGATTAATGAAAATGAGCTCACATTGGAAGCCATTGAAGGGTTTTTATCGGGCTTTGGTCGTAATTTCTACAAGTTGCCTGCTGCGAGCTCGACGAAGAAGATTCGTCTAGAGAAGAAGGGAGAGAAGATTCCGGATATTGTCAGATCGGCGGATGGTGCTGTTGAGATTGTTCCGTGGGGAAGAGGAAGGGAGGTTCGGTCGTTGTCATGGGTTTAATCTTAAAAAGTGCTTTTTGACTTAGATTTGAAATTGAAAGTTAATTTTAACATAATATACTTAGGAAGCCGCGTTTTATAGAGGGAAAATCGGCCCAAATAGGGTGATCAACCTCGTCTTTCTTTAATTGGCAAGTTGCAAGCTTAGTTCTTTCACATCAACATGTGATAAAGAACATAAAAATTCTCTAGCTTGTAGCCTGTTCATTTGTTCATTCATCTTGAGCAACCACGATCAAAGAGTACTCAATACCAGATACTGAGGCAGATCATGCATATCGTTACTTACAGCTCCACTAAGACATTCTGACTGCCATCCCTTGACCGATCACGTCTCGCAAAAATCTCTCCATCAGGTTCTTGCCAATCATACTTCCATAAAACGCTACTCATTCTCCCATCCTGATTTTCGTCTCGAAAATGCAAGAGATAAAAATCCGCCGATGTCACAGGCCACAGTCCTCGTTTCATTGACTCCTCGTAGTCAATCTCGTACGTTAAAGTGTTATCACGATAGTGTTGCAGTCTATACTTGTTAACTCGATCGCCGCAGTAGGCCATCCACAGAGAGTTGTCCGATTCGTATTCCTGGAAAATATCAAAGTACCAAGTGCCCGCTTCATTCCAATACTGGCCCACGTAGGCATGCAATGGTCTCATTGGGGTTTCGAGTCTGCGTCCCTCGTTGAGTCGGTTTTTCATCTTGGGAAACCCCTTTAACCAGGTCTCTGCGGCTTCTTTTGCGTATGGAACAAAGTCGACAGGTTCAGGAACATCTAGAAGAGCTTCGAGAAGAAGTAATCCCACCCAATCAGGTAAATCCTGATTACCCAACGTATTCGACATGACGACGATTGCAGATTTGGTCTCCGGTATGAGTGTGACAGAAGTAAGAAATCCGACCACACTCCCAGCTGCGTAATACACTTCCGGGCCATCGTTTCCAAGTCCCTTCCCAATGATCGGGAACTTGTCAACGTAGAATTCGTTGATGCCCATCTCTGACATGGTATTGGGTAAACGAGTCCGAACCCAGCCCAGCGTAAAAGCAGCTTTTGGCGTCCCCTCGATACGATTGTCGATGCTGATGTGAGGTTTCATCAACATACCCATCTGCGCGAATGGAGAATTGGGGGTGGTCGTCTTGTTTGTAGTGATCTGATCTTGCAACGCATGCATGAAGGCTGAGCAGTACGTAAGAAGATCATTAACGGTGCTTTTGAGGCCCATTGCTCCTACCATAATAGTGCCGTCTCCAACTTGTGGCGGACCTGTTCGATATGGGGCTTTTCCCTCGCTCTGAGAACAAAAGTACGCGTTGGCAATATTGTCCATTCCTGGTGTCACGTCGGTCGTTGTTCGTTTCAGACCAAGAGGCTTCAGAAATCTGTTCTCAATAAAAGCGCCATATGACATGCCAGTGACCTTCTCAATAATGGTATCAGCAAGACCATAGTTCCAGTTTGATGGGTTCCACGCAGCGCCGACTTTGTCGATTGCAGGCAGGTATGTCGTCGTCTTGACAAAATTCTCGCGGGAAATGATCACACCAGCATGATCCCTTTGCCAGATTCCTGCTTTCCCTCCTAAGCCACTCTTGTGGCTTAAAAGATCGACGACAGTTACCCTGTCACGAATTTCGGGGTCTTGATGTTGGAATTCGGGCAATATGTCGGAAACTCGAGAATCCCACTGGAGCTTGCCATCTTCGACCAGTGCCCCTATTGCGGCGGCCGTCATGGATTTAGCGATTGAGCCTACCCAGTAGAGGGTGTCGGATGTAGGGCATACTTGATTTGCGATGTCTTGATACCCGTAATTTGCTGTGTATATGATCTCGTTTTGGTGGAGAACTCCAAGAGATAGACCTGCGGAGCCGGAGATTTTGAGTAGCTCTTGAATGATAGGAGTCACGGATTTGAGGCGACTCTGAATGTCCACCATATTGATCTCGTGTGCTGAAAGACTTTGTCAACTATCGAATAACTGCCTGTCGTGGATAAAATGGTCTAAGTAGACAGTATAATCAGAGTCACAAGCAAATTTTCATTTTCTTTGGTTCTTGAACACGACTTTAGTGACATGACGCGAGGGATATGAGTCAGGCCAACAGAAGAAAAGCACTTTGGACGATCATCTCAACTTTCCCACCGATTAGACGAAACGATCTATGCAGAACAAAGTATTCGAAAGTCGATCTGAACGACCCAGTGCGGCGTTTGTTGAATAACACTCAAGGCCACATCCTTTTCTATGTACACACTACAACATAGCAGGTGGTTCAAGCATTGTATCTAAAGGGACGTGTAGATCAGTGATTAGCTGCACCTCAATCCATACATAATCTGTAAGGTATCTGCATCGCAGCTCAATTACTACACTTCTCCAAGCCCCTGTTGCATTTCATCAGTCTTGGTTATACATGAAGTACATTAGGGTTATCATCAAGTGATTAGGTATGTAGCCTGCCTATCTGAGGCCGCGTCCCAAGTGGACCTTTGTAAAGACCAGGCCAAATGGCAGAGTGGTCTAATGCGTAAGTTCTTGCCAAATGCTCGTAAAAACCAGAATTTGTTGTTCAGAGATGAGTACAGGTCAGTTTTGAACCTTCTATGGAAATGTACCTAGCTGATTCCTTCGGGGGCGTGGTAAGTCCCATTATTTTATACCAGAAAACTCATCAAGACCCAAGCTAACGATGTTAAAAGTGTTCCACACTCCGGTCGTCTTATTTTTTTGTATGTCACTCCTTAAAAAAATGTTGATCTCAATCAACTGGAGGAGTGTTGGTGTGCTGATTAGTACACGAGAAGCGACGATCTTTTTGGTTAAGCATTGTCGAGGATAGTGGGAAGAGAAGGGTGCATGTGAGTACAGGCCTGGTCCTCCAGACTCGATGATATTTGTCAACACTTGCCCTATAATTTATATGCATAGACTAGCTCTTATATCTTGAGGTATTGATTTGAACATTAAACATTGATAGAAACAGCCCTAAATGACGCAATTATGTAGAAACTAGCTACTGATCTTCCAACTACTCTTCATCGAGTGAAAAAAACTACTCAGCAAAGTCGAACGAACAACTAATCACTCCGTATCCTCAGGATGAAACACCAAAGCCCTAATCTCAATACTCTCTCTCTCCGCATACTCCCCCTTCCCAGCAGTCTCCGGATTCACAAACGCCGTATGCGGAACCCGTCTCGCTCTCCCATCCAGCTTCGAATCAAAACATTTGATCAACGTCACAATATCTGGTGTCTGGCCATACCGATAATACCATTTATGGGCCCTGTTTGGTTTGACGGTGTACGTTTCGCCTTCGCGGTTCGGGTAGATGAGTTTTACGGGGACGAGGTCGCTGTCAGGCACGGAGTGGGCGTCTGCGACAGCGAGGGGGTCTTTGTAGATTGTTTTTATGGGGCGCCAGACGTTGATGATTTGGTAGCGTCCCTCGAGTAAGGTTGAGGCTTCGTCGGGCAGGTGGTATGTTACTCGGTTCTTGGATGCTTGGTAGCTTTGATCGATGTGGACGCGCTGGACGGGACCACGGAGGCCGCCGGGGACAGATTGGCCGGTAGAGTTATCGGGACGACGGATAGTGTGGTCGAAGATGAAGATTTTGGATGCGCCGGTCCTTGATATTCCAATCTTGTCAGTTTGACTTAATGTTGAGACTGAAGCCAGCAACGTACGCATCTTTCAACAACTGCTCCGTCTCCGGGTAATACTCATTCTTGATCTCCTCCTCATCGACAAACAGCTTCTGCTTACTCTCATGATAGTAAAGCTGAAACCCGTTTTTGTCGAGTGTATAATCTAGTTCGTTGCCGGATATGTCGTGTACAGTTACTTCCAGGGTTTCGCTCTCGCGTTCATAGGTTTCTGGTTTGCCGCTGATGCTGGGCGGGGGTGGTGAGCCGTCTGCGGCGGGTTTGTAGTAGTTCAATGTCGTTTTGACATGGTGTTTGTGTGAGTCAGTAGGAGACACAGGGAACGTTGCGACTTTGAAGTCGGGCTGGGTTTGGTTGGAGAAGGAGGTGACGGCGGCAGAGGCCATTTTGCTATAGTATTTCCGTTGAGGGTTCAGAGACTATTGATTGATATACAGGGCAGAATATTTGGCCTCATTCATGGGAATTACGTTTATTTTATATCCGGATATTCTTCACATTGAGGGCATGTTGCTTCAACTTACTTGGTTAATGATAGAAATCACATTAATAATGCTTCCCCTCATAACCAGCAGCACGCAATCTGATCTCCCTCCAACGCCATGACTGCGTTCCAACTGACCATTTACAAGCATTTTGATGAGAAATCAGAAATCGATTGATTTGTGATGCTTGCATTGCGTGACCTTCAAAGCGTACAATTGTGTGAAACATCTATCACAAGACTTGAATGTTTGCAATGACTCGGACACATCCATCGACGCATCGATGAAGCTGCCGGAATGATTTGTAATAGATCTATATTCCCATTGAACAGCGTACAATATCACATCCATTTGTCATAAACATAAGACGTGCTCAAACCCGAAATGTAGCATGTCATATCACTCTCAAGATCTATGGACCATGCAGTCTATGTAGTCTACCTAGGTAGTATAAATCTAGTCTAAACTGTAAAATCACCAATTCGAATACAGATACCCATCTGCATCCCTCTTCTCCATCCCCTGACCCATCGCCTCCGCAAAACTATCCTTAACAGCAGCCTGTCTCAACACAACCACACCTCTCGCACCACTCCCCGTCGACGAAGCAATAGCCTGATCTCTAACCTCATCAACCGCAAACAGTCCCTTATTCTCCTCTTTCTTGGAGAGTATCATCTCCGCCGTTCCTTTGAGGGCTTGAGCAGCCAAAAACATTGCATCAGGCTCGCTTAGCCCTCTAGCTATTGCCTCTTTGGCAATACCTTCCAGCGCAACGGTGTAAAAAGCGGGAGCCAGCCCGCTGATCATCGAGGCGCTATTCATCAGCGACTCGGGCATGTATGTTACCGTCCCGATACTGGAGAATATCCACGTCGTCAAACTCTGTAGGTCCGGTGGGAGGGTCGTATCCGCGCCAGCGACTGTTTCACTAATCAACGTCGCTGATTGTCGCACACTTGCTGCTGTGTTGGGTATTGCTTGGACAATATAACACCTCTCTGACTCCGAGCCTTCTTCTTCAATGGCATCGTTATATATGAGTTGCTCAATCTGCTGCACCGACAGATCCGCACAAGTACTCAGCAACAATTTCCCAACTAAATGCTCTCTCAACGACGGCTCACTCAGAATATCCGCCGCTTGACTGGCTTTGCATCCGAGAAGGATTATATCCGCCTGCGCCACGACTTCGACTATCCGTCCCTGCGAGATTTGCACATTGGGGTATGAGCTGCGCGCGAAATGGCCAAATTTGGTGCGTAGGCGCGACACGGAGTCCTGCGTGTTTACGCAGGCGATGAAGCGGGATGGTTTTAGTTTCATGGAGAGGATTGGTAAGGTGTTGTGTTGGTTGTTGGGGCATGGTTGGGAGAGAGTTGTTAGTAGGACTTCGAGGATGGATGTTCCTATTTGTCCGCAGCCGATGATGGCGAGGGTTGTTCCCCCTCTCATATTTCTTATCTTATCCCTTCTCTGTCTTTGTCTTGATGATCAAAAGTTGTTGTTTTCTGGCCTTCGGTGTCCGGATCTAAAACGAGTGGCGGGTGGGAAAATCTGACTCGGGTACCCCTGGTACCTGGCGTTCCACTCTTCGAATATTCACACGCAATTGACAAGAATATCGAAGGGAGAAACGGAGGAATTGGGGGAAAACTCAAATCTATATACCTAAAAAGAAACAAAAATACTATACCTCTCAAAAAAAAAGTATTGGAGCACGTAGTATCGAGGAATCGATGGCGTAGCCCATGTGACAAAGCGGTCCCACACTAGAAAAATGCGCCCTATGCATTAAAAATTTAAAACATTTGATGGGATTTTTGGCACTCTCTAACTGGCGAAAAGAGTGCTTAAGTTCCTTTTTGGTTCGTGGGCTAGTCACATGTCACGCATATTTGAAGTATTTTTGTGTGATCTGAAGGGCCCAAGATTTTTTGATTTCGTGGGGAAGATCCACCGCTGTACGGAGTACGTATGTACTTCGATTTTACTTTTTGAGGATGTCGGACAAGTACCGAGTCAATTTACTGCAGAAAGGGTTATGTGAGAATTTTACCATACAGCCTGTTTGCTTAGCATTGTGAATCAAATGGCAGCTAACTACATAATGAAAATCTGAGAGATTTAATGGTGTTGGTCGCGTCATTGTGCATCTGAGGATCAAATCGTTGCCATTTTCGGTAATCCGTAACCCTACTTCCAAAAGACCTCGGGACGGCTTAGAGGGTATGTATGTGTGTATTAAGCATAGGTACGACCCTGAAAAGAACGCCCAAGACACGTAAGAATAGCTATGAACGCTGGAAAGAAATTCCTTGTATGTACTCCGAAAGTATGTACGTTTGTGCATATGTACTGACAGCCCAAAGGCGTCGTGGCTTCATATCCCAGATCTCCAGCCCTAAGAGGTTTAGGGCGACAGCTTTTGTCCATATACAAAATAAAACCGAGAATAACCATGAAACTCTCGATCGCGAAGTTCTTTTCTTACTCCGGTGAGCAAAAGTTGGATTTCGAGTGTTGTCCATCCCAGTACCCTGGTGAACAGTGCATAGGAGTAGGCATCCAAAGCCTCGAGCATCATTGCTTGTTGATAGACTCCTAGCTCCTTCATCTTTGGGTCTTTGGCCCATGGGGAGTAGGGGACCTGTTGATGTCAACGAGACGTTTCAATCAAATCACTTTCTTCTTTAGAAGAGGCTGAAAGGCGACGACATACCTTATAAATTTTTTGCTTCACATTCACAAACCCCGCATCTATCATCCATTGCTTATAATTTTGCGAAACCCCCATATGCTTATTAAATTTATGGCTCGCTTCAATCAATTTGTCGCGCCACTTGAGTAAATTCGGCGCTCGTTCGATGGTATCATCATCACAGAAAACACCGACAGTGGCGTCGTCGACTTCGAACCATCCGCCGTCTTTGAGGTTCTCAAATGCTTGACTGAATAGTTTCTTGTAGTCCCTGACTGAGCCTTCGATGCTGCGGGCGTGGATAAAGTCGAAGGGATAGGCGAAGTTCCAGTCGAGTTCAAAGTCATCTATTTGGAATTGACAGTTTGTTGGGACCCTGTATGACGATATTAGTTGTGCCTTAGTACTCATTGCGACCCTGAAAGGCATACCAAGACGATTGTATAGGACTTAGATCCGTTCCTATACAAGTCAGAATCATAGTCATAGGCATCAACAAGAAGTTTTCACTAACCAGTGACTATTGCTTGGGGGAACCGGCTATCCTTCGTGTTAGGATCGTTTTTCTGCTTGTTGATAGACATACTCTGCTAAGTCCATTGCCCAAGCCCCCGTCCCCGTGCCAAGATCCAGGACTTGAGATATATTCTCTGGAATTGGAGCGGTATATAACTCTCCTTCCAAGACCATCAGGAAGATATGATGGAGCTTGCCAAGGGTTAGCAATGGCCATATCATTCACAATACACATGGCTATACACACTAAATCGAGGCGTTCTTGCTCTCTTTCGTCATTGGGCTGTTGTGGTGTATTAGTACCACTGTAGATACTAGATAGAGGCTCTAGGAAACACGTACAAAGACGTATTCGCCTTTTCGGTATGCATGATATCGGCGTCCATTCTGTCGTTCGATGTTCATGAGAAAGAAGTCTTTTTTAAAGTTCTCTTCGGTATATCAAACATACCTCATATCTGGGGTGACTGTCAGAGGTGATTATCCACACATAACTATTCAACTTACTGATAGTTAAACACACTCGACGCTAACGAAGCCGTCGAGCTCGCGGCGTCTCTGTTTGAGACCGATTAGACACACATTCGATCTGATTAGATGGCTTCTATTGACTTACGAAAATTCACTAAGGTCATCGTAGAGTGCGGGGCCTTCCTATAACCAGAAATTAGACTCAACAACCTTAAACTTAGCAGAAATTGGCTGTCCGCTATACCTCAGGCGTGATAGTGGACCCGGTGGACTGCGATTCCGATCCTTCGGCTGGCATGATGACAGGCGGGCACGACATGGGAAGCTGATATGACTATGAAGATAATAACACAAAGAAAGAATTCATCAAGAAAGTAGATAGAAAGGTGGCATGTCTCAAATACAGTATATTATGGATAGCAAGAGCGGACGACCGTTGGGCCAGCGCACGTGCCGGATTCACCAACCCTAAACAGGCCTAGTCTCCTTCGGGATGGGCCCACCGGATGGCTCTTTCCGGCGCTATTGGCCAATGAGAGCTTAGCACCAAGCATCATTTACCAAAACAGGCTTAGCGCGGTGGTGTTGTGACCTATGCAAACCCTAACTCTGGCCGTGGTGGGTTCGGCCACTAGATCTCTAGGTGCAGGCCAACGACTTCGATACTTCAATAATATCGTCGTAATAAGCCCTCTACGGAGTACTCGAGTCTCAGACTAACTTAGAAGCTCCAGTTTAATATAGTCGAACACGTAATTGAGAAAGTAGTTGCTAGTTTCAAGTCATGTGATAGGGGAGGTCGAAGGTTCCATGGTTAATTGACCTACCCACTGGATGTCACTGGATGATCCTCAAACCTCAAACAAAGAAACATCTCTGTTGTAACCGTTACTGGTCCGCCAGTACCAATTGATTAATCCCTGCACACAAAAGTGGTGCAGCGCAGCAATTCCAGCAAATGGAGACCTCTCATCTTCTTTGCGGCGCAGGATGCGCCTACTCGGTATATGTGATTGGATTGATCGTCTATCGTTTGTGGCTGTCGCCTTTGTCCAAATTTCCCGGGCCAAAGCTTGCTGCTGCTACTGCATGGTATGAGTTTTGGTATGATGCGATCTGTCATGGGAAATATACATTCGAGATCGCCCGAATGCATAAAGAATATGGTCAGTGCTGTAGATCGGATTCTTCACCTTTGTCCAATACAATAACGGGTAACTAACTAACCGTTTCTTTGTTCGAGTCATAGGCCCAATCGTTCGCATCAGTCCGTGGGAGCTTCACGTCGATGATCCAAGCTTCTATGAAGTGCTATATTCGCGCGAGAGTCCGCGCAACAAATACAAATTCTACGCCAACATGTTTGGCAACGAGCGCGCAACAATTGCCGTCTTGGACCATGCGCACCACCGCCTTCTTCGATCGAATATGAATCCATACTTCTCCATGGCGCGGGTGCGCCAGCTCGAGCCGGAAATCCAAACCCTAGCGAATAAGCTTTGCGACCGTCTGAAGAGCTTCAAGGGGACGGGTGTGCCAATCAACACGCAGCATGCGTACAGCTGTTTCGCAACGGATATCATATCGGATTATACTATGGGGATCGGATTTAACTTTTTAGATTCCCCGGATTTCAGCTCACAGTGGAGCGCAACCTTGAGTGGGATTGCGAAGAGCAGTGCGTTCTTCAAGCCGTTTCCGTGGCTGCTTACGATTATGAAATCGTTACCGGACTCGTTCGTTGCGTGGCTCAACCCCGGGATGGGGTTGATGTTGAAGTTTCAGGCCCGATGCATGGAACTTATTTTGTCTGTTATTGAGAGTCAGAATAATACTGGAGATGAGAAGAGTAAAGTCAAGTTTGCGCATCCGACGTTTTTTCATGATGTGTTGAATAGTAACTTGCCGCCGGAAGAGAAAAGTGCGGAGCGGTTGGCGCAGGAGATCCAGGTGGTGATTGGCGCTGGAGGCGAAACGGTTGCCAAAGCTTTGAGTTGGATTACTTATTACCTTTTGGAGAATCCAAAAACTTTGGGGAAACTTAAAGCGGAACTCAACGAGAGAGATCCGGACCAGACTGCATCGTTGGCAGATTTGGAGAAGCTGCCTTATTTGGTAAGGTACCACCCTCCTACACTCTACTGTTTACTGATTGTGTCAGACTTCGGTTATGCTAGAAGGGCTCAGGTATGTAGAAGAAACACTCAAATGTAATGTGTCTATACTCATCATTCCCTTCTACCAGACTTTCATACGGCGTCAGCACACGACTAGCCAGAATCTCTACAGATCACGCTCTGCAATTCAGAGAATGGACTATTCCGGCAGGGGTAAGTCTTGTGCTAATCTCTCCTCGCGACTAATCTAACGCATTCTTCAAGACTGCTGTTAGCATGACAAGTGTCTTCATGCACCACAATGAAACCATCTTCCCGAACTCGTACGAGTTCGTCCCCGAACGATGGATGGATTTGGAACAGCGCAAGTATCTTGAGAAATACATGGTCGCTTTTACCAAAGGGTCGCGACAGTGTATTGGAATGAAGTATGCCGCCCGTCGCCTTCTTTTCTTTTGGAATGGTTGCTAACGTTTATCAACCAGTCTCGCCCGATCCGAGATGCTGCTCGCCTTATCCAAAGTCTTCCGTGAAGTTGACTTTGAGTTATACGAGACGACTCGCGAGGACGTCACACTGGCACATGAGCTATTCCTACCATTCCCCAAACTTTCCAGTCAAGGTGTTAGGGTTTTGGTGAAATGATTTTACGAACGACACGAAATTCATAATTTGATGCATTACCCCTGAAGTATATCCCCTATCTGTTGATCTACGTCGTCGTTTCAATGTTTGATTGATGTATATATGATTTGTACCGGCACGGCGATTGCCCATCGCAGTTAACCTTGGAGCCCAGACCATTACTTCATGGAACATATAGTTGTATATACCCATCTTTAGATTCGAGACGACTATTGATATATCTTCAATGTTACCACTACATATTATTTGAAGAAAGGATTTTCCTATAACCCATATCCATATCTGATTTTCAACTTTTTGTCGACACGTAGTACGTATCAGCTTGTGAAATCATGGTTTGTTCAACAAGTGCTATCCAGAACTAGCCCGTCCGTCCTGTGCATATGCAGGTCTCTTTTGAATCAGCCCAGTCTGACCTGTAACATAATCCATGTAGCCGCATTTAAAATATTGCCGTGGATCGATCGTCTTTTAGGGTATGACAATGCACGTGGTCGCTCGCATTGATATGACGGGTAAATTTCTAGTCATACCTTTCCACCCCTTTGTACTACCTACCTAAACCTTTCCTTAAGGCGCTTTAATGATGTGATCGCATTAGCCACTACGTAGCTGCAAGATCGAATCGTCGAGTTAGGTGTCGCGTTCGAGTTCTACGATAACCATGGCGAGCCGAACGGATCTACGTGAGATCCAGACGCGTCTGGAATTCAAGCAAGCCTACGTATGTAAATATATCATCCATTGTAACCGTAGAGAAACTCTCCTAATAGCCTGCATTGACTTTTGCGAACTTCGTGTAATGGTTGGAGTTCATCTGATCTATCGAAAGCTGTACCGAGAAATAGTTGAAGCCTGACAGCCTGATGGCCGTGGAGCCTTGATGCCTTGATGTCCTGAGGCAGCCATGAAGTCATATACATACGAGCAATGCAGAAACCCAAGACAGCTTATTCGTTTCAAACTGAGCCTCCAACGACAGGATTGGCGGTTGGAAGTGCTGAAAGTATGAAGAAGAGCAGTCTTCATGAAAAGGGGGAATCGCAGCAGAAGAAATGGCCACGACGCGCTTCGAATCATCGACGCCGAATCCATCGGGCAAAAAAGGAAGAAAAGGAAGTTGCTGGCAGGTCGACCGAGCGGTATGTTTGGATATACCTATTAGGCTGCCGGAGTTCTAGGACTTGACCCCTCGACCCCGGGGAAACACCAGCAAGAGGGCAATCCAGACTTCGGTCTACGTTCATACAGGAAGTATTCCGTAGAAATATATGAGCGCGTTCGGAAGGATATAGACCCCTGCCCATGAATCTAGAAAACATAAAGACACTGATAGATGTTTGTTGATATAACCTTGTATAATCTGGCTTGACGAGAGCCAAGAATATTTCTAGAAAGTGTGGCCGTGAGGCGCATAGGGAGTAGTAGGGGCTTAGAATAAATAACGGGCATGGCGCGTCGAACCTTGGAGCAAGATCAGGGGCAAAAAGGAAGTTGCTGGACTGAAGTGGTGATTGGAGAACCTCATTGGGCTACCAGAGTTTCCAATTTGTAGTACCACTCGACCATAGGGGACCGCCAGCGAGGAAAGAAAACAGATTCCGCCCTAAGTGTAGTTACCGGCTCAGTGTTCCTCGATGGAAGCGCAGGAAGGCGTGCGACGGTCATGTGGTTGCTACTTCTGGGTAGCTCGAGAGATACTGTGATGAGCAAAGCGCGGCTAAACTTGAGAAACACACTCGTTCGCGAGTGCGGCGAGGAGATGGGGGGGTTTTTTCACGTTTTTTTCCCACCTGCTTAGCCTAGGCTAACCAATAAAAACCTGTCATTTAGGTACTCGAAGAATCCCGTCCTCGCTTTCGTACACATGAAGTCATCCTCCGATCGTCGTCCGATGCCATACAGGACACTTGAGATGGGGAAGTCTTTTGAGGGGGTCTGATGCTGTAGTCTGGTTAGCTTATCAAAGTCCGCAGGAGTCAGGGGAAGGGATCGAAAAGAAAGAACGAACTTTACCATGTTATCCATAGCAGCATCTTGTAGTCTTGCGAGACACATTGTTGTAGATAGCTCCGAATGCACAAGTCGTCTCAACCTGACTGTATGTTATATGAAACAAATGACGATGATTATGTACAGAGATGTTGAATTATATAAGCGAATCGAAGCGTCGATACCTAATCAGATCATACAAAAGACCACAAACTCCTATTATCCGCCGGAAAAACAAGCAACGCCATCTGATGCCGAACAAACAGCGCAATAAGACCACAGACTGTCTGCAACAACACAATACTCAACGCAAGCCGATCTTCCTTCATAGGACCGAACCACAGAATCCAGAGGTTGAGTAGCGTCAAGTTCGTCAACTCGGTAATCTCTCCATTCTCGTTTGTCTTGATTCCGACAAGCCTCAATCGATGAAGAAGATGTAGTGCTGCAGCAATCAGCGGCGACGGCGGAACAGGCCACTCAGTCACCGAATTCTCCAACAATCCCGTCACAGAATTAAACTTCGGTAATCTGTGTCTAGGACAAGGAAGGATATGAAAAAGCTGCGGGCACGAGTACAAAAAATTGAACATCTGCGGAATAAACAACAAGAGCAACGTCTTGCTGAAATGGCCCAGAATACCGACGACGGCAAAAACCATGCCGGCGAAATAGCAGTATGTGTCGCCCACGAAGACCTTTGATGGGTACCAATTATGGCACAATAGTGCTAGCGACACGCCGATGAAGGGTAAGAGGAAGTATATAGAGAATAAATGCGAGTCCATGGCCGGATGCGGATAGGGCGTAAACGGGCTCAGATATAGCAAGTCGTTTAGCAGCAGCAGGACAGCGATGACGAGTGACTGCGCAACTTCAACGCCATTGACACCCGCAAGCATATTGATACTGTTTGGGCAAAAGATTGCCACGGCAGCCATGTAGACGTAATACAAAAAACCGAGGTCGAAGATTTGCCCAAAGTAGCGTTGCAGAGGCATGGGGACGACGACGTGAGTGACCCCGAAATCGACAAAGTAGACGACTAGCATGGGGAAGGCGCCGAGGGCTGGGATTAGGACTTTGTGGCGCCAGCGGATGTCGAGGAGATCGTCCCCGATGCCGAGGAGGGTGATGGCTTGGAGGGATAGAAGGCCGGAGAGGTAGGATGCCAGCTGCAATCATTAGTATCCATACTACTAAGATCAAAAGGGAGTAAGGGCGAACCTTGTTATGGGGAAAGCGATGAAGGAAACGTCCTGTCTCGACATGTTCTATATGCAAGACGACATCGCGATTTCCGCCTCCAGATGTTGCGGCCACAATATCCTTGTAAAAAGGAAAAGGGATGAAAGCAATCATGAGCAAGAGGTATACCACAGCACACACCGCGCCCATTGTCTCAGGTCTGCCAAAGATCAGTAAACGACTTCCAGCAACGGGGTTTAGGGTCAGACATACATCTCGGGTTTCTTGGCTTTGGCCATATCCTTTCCTTTCAATCCAACCTTCATAAAACTCGGGCCTAGCCATCGAATCAAACTATACGTCGTGGCAAAGGCGAATAGACTAAACGCAAAAGACACCATGAGCGGTTCACCATCACCATGAAAGGAGTTGGCCACAATAGCGATGGAAGTGCCTATCAGCACCCAAAGGGTGCAGACCTCCGTCGTCGAGAGGGCAGTTGACGGCGCCATGTTCTATAAAAGCCCTGCTTCAGATCTATACTTGCCGAAGCAGTTTTCCTTTCTTTCCAAAGATTCAACCCATTTGCTAGGTAAATATGAGGTAGATGATTGAGATAAAGCCAGATTGTGATTGTTTTCTGCCGGATGAATAATTCACCGCCTTGTAAACGCGGAAGCTTGCGACAGCCAATCAGAGACACGATATTGCGCATTATCTTGAGGATCGGCGCCTTCCCCGAAGCAGCTTCGTGGGGTTTGGAGTGTTGATTTGCTTGACTCGAGGTGATTCAGACATCCACATCCACACTTAGTTGTTGCATGTATGTCATGCATGTGAGCAACGCACTAATTCCATATTGAGTTACACCAGTCATACGTGTTATGAAATTGATGGGAGAAAACTACGGTCTGAATTCTGAGCATAACGCGTCCGTCGCAGAATGGGCACGAATTTCACCGACTTCGAGTCCGGCCATCGCGACTTGGTCACTGTCACAAAATTCAATTTTTATGGAAATCGGATTGTTACGGGGTCGTCGGATCATAGGTTAAAGGTTTGGGATCAGAAGGATGGGCAGTGGCAGTTGACTGATACGTGGCGTGCGCATGATGCTGAGATTCGAGATGTAAGTGCTACGACACCCGCTAGGTGTTTTTGATAGAAAGGATGTATGATTGATTTGACATGCTATGTACAGGCAACTTGGAATGGGCCCTTTACAGGTCAGCACATTGGCAGTGTAGGAGAGGATATGCGTCTCAAAATCTGGCAAGAAGACGTCACGCAGCCTCCCAACTCAGGCCGTCGGTTCAAGTCCATATTCCGCTTGCCGGCTCCTCATAGAGTGCCCTTTGTGTCATTGGATTTTCGAAATGTTGACCTGGACACGTGGCTGGCCCTCATTACACGAGATGGGTATCTCATGGTGATGGAGCCCGTTATGCCGGATACGCTCGGGGAATGGCAAGCGCTTGACCAGTTCAGAGTCTGTCAGGCGCCAGCACGAGGAGAAGAAACCAGTTTTCGGGTGCAGTTCCACCATGACTCGTTTGATGCCACGCACTCGTTAAAACCGGACAGTGATCGGAAGAGTTTGTCTCTGGTTGTCGCTGCTATGGATACGGTGAAAATCTACAGAACGGACTCGAGTCGTCGGTTTTACCACGCTGTCGAATTGACGGGTCACGGTGGCCTTGTTCGCGACATTTCATGGGCCAATGGCTCGGTACGTGGATACGATCTTATTGCTAGTGGTTGCAAGGATGGATTCGTTCGCATATTCGAGGTTTATACATCCATGTCGGGGAATGGGAACCACGGAAACCATCATCATAATCGAAACGGACAAGTTGCGGCACAATCACCGTCTCATCGCGCTACGGCACAATCTGGCATTGGCTCTGCACTGGCCAATCGGGCTCCAGTAACGGCTTCTCCTCGTCCGACGAACGTCGATACACCGTTTCGCCATGAGTATAGGGAGGTTGCTTGTATTGATAGTCATCATTTGGATGTTTGGCAGGTACAATGGTCGTTTGCAGGTATGCTACCATATGCAATGGGCTCATGTTAAGGTCGACTGCTGACTTGGCCTGTGATAGGCGACTGCTTAATATCGTCGGGTGACGATGGAAGCGTACGATTCTGGAAAAAGGCTCTTACAGGCGAATGGCTTGAATTCGCGGAGACAGACATGACAGACGAGTACGTATCCTACTAATAGCGTATATTGTGGCTTTTTAACTGACATAAAAAAAAAAAGAGAACCACCAGCCTGAGTGAAACCGTACGGAGTCGATTATGGAAACTGTATAATACTATATCATGGTGGAGTTGGGCATTTTGATAGTAGGTTGGGAGCGATCTGTTCGGCATACCTAGCTTGAGCTGTGTATGGATTGAGATGATACCCGTTTGTTTGTTTTAATATTAAGAATATGAAGGTAATAAACTTAGCATTTGGTTTGGACTTTGATATGTGGCAGACATTAACCGCGGCCAGATGCAGTATTGTATTCGTATCTCAAGATCCTGCTTCTTAGTCGTCGATCATAGCATAGTCCACATTAAAATAATACACAAACATAAGCTTCATCCTATGACTGTAGTCAGTAACTTAAGCTCATCACCAATCAAATGAAACACAATCGTTACACTGAGACACCGGATCAATGCCAAACTATATGAAAAACTAGTGGCTATAGCGCTGACTGGACAGCGGATAAGCATGACCACGGGTTCAGCGACGGCTACTACGGCGGGAGGGCCGCTGCCTTTTCCCGCTGAAGCGAGCCTAATTGTGGCAAAAAATGGGAATTAAGTTAGTTGCTATCACAGCACTCAGTCCCGAGTCTATTCTCTTCTCTTTCTCAGGGACTCTTTTGTCCTAGAGTACTACTTTTTTGAAATCCATCTCTTTGTGTGCTATTTCTTTTTCTACATCCCTTGCGTGGGTTTGTTGCCCTCGTCTACTTTTTTTACCCCCGAAACTGCACTACTGCGGTACTATCAATTTCTTACGGAGGACACCGTCCACACTCATACACACAGTCAGAGACGGCACACACCAAGCCCCTCAAAGAATTTCTATTTCCTGCTTCATCAGAAATCCTGATCGACTTTATCTTCTTCTCTTATCCTCACTCCCTCAATACTCATACTCTACACCGTCAGACCTTACTCAGCCTGGTTATCAATCCTGCAGGCAAATCGACCGCTTATGGACGGGGGCATGGTTTGCCGCCGTTGTGACACTACTGAGTGACTGATCCTATCGTGCTTATTGATATTCCCTTTCCCCGGCGATATACTCTTGTGCCCTGTCAGCCTGAGCGACTCGACCGCTATTTTCTCTTCTTTTCCTGCCTGATTCTTCATTCTTTTCGAATCCCAACCTACACAGCTGTCTCTGTGGTTGTCATTTGTCATGGCGTATACAAGCCATGACTTGGCACGGCAACATGCTGGCTGGCACGCACTATACATGGCTACTTCTTCTGATGGTTGAGGCTGTTCCTGAATTTTCTTCTTCTTTCTTTCGGGTTTGTTGACATCTTTCTTTTGTCAATTCGACGCTCTACTTTGACTACGCGTGCCACACGATCGTGCTCAGTCTACGCCAACTGCTATCATGGCTTGGCTACGCCGCTGAAGATTCATCGATATTTGGCCATCGATTCTGTTCACTCTCCTCAAACCCACCCGTCTGTTCCTTCCACCGTGCCTGCCTGCTCTGCCACTCCATCCGCTAGGACCGCTACAGACCTGCAGTCAGTCACACTGCTCAGCCTCTCTCGTCATCTGATAGACTGATACCACAACGATGGCACGTGCACTTTCGTGGTGTTTGTTGGACGCCAATCTCGAAACGGCTAGCGCCGCACTGGTCGAAACCCAAGCGAAACCTGCCAGCTGACTCAGCAGTCTGAACGCGATTGGCTGTCTTGTTGGCTGACTAACACCGAGCCAAATCTCGGGCTCTGGCACCATACCGGAAAGAGGCAGCAAAAGGCCGATCGAAGTGGGGTATTTCTTCGCTTACTGATCTGCCATTGGTAGAACAGGCTGCCAATCCTTCGACCAGTGACACCCCATTTATTTGCACGCTGCTAATTCGCCAGTCGGAGGCTGTCGGCATACGTGTCTAACCTGTTTTTACAGCCAAGCGCCAGCCGTCAGCGGCGCCATTTCTGCCGTGAGTCAACCTTCGCCTGTGTGTGTGTGTCTCTCTCATTCCCGACCCAACGCGGACCGCCCTCGGTCTGCCAGTCTGACACCCTACGCAAAAAAATGAACATGGAACAAATAATTTTTGTGAGGAGTCTCGCGCCGTTGAGCATCGAGATTCCCTCTGCTCGTCTTCGAGTCTCCCCATGTTTCATTTTTTCGTTTCCCATTTTTGGTTTCTTTTTTTTTTCTTAGTACATTTTACAATATTATTGTTTCACTGTGAGTATTAACTTGCTGCTACCATGTTTCCTGGCATTCTGTTGCGTGGAAAGGGCAGGCTGGTGTTATCGGTCGCCCTTTCCCTCGTTCCCGCCGCCGCTCTTTCCTGCTGAGTGTGGTTTCCCTCGCCCGGAAAGCGCGCCTTTCCCTTTTCGCTCATTTCGCTTGGCTGGCCCAGGTTCAGCAGCAGCCATTCAGAGTGACCGACCGAGAGAGCCTGGTGTCCTTAGGCTCCTCTTCCCTTCGTCCTCTCCTTCTCTTCCTTCCTTCGATCCTCAACCCATTCACGACTTCTTTCTCTCGCCAATCTCACCACCTCTTCCTCCCTTCCTTGGTGTTTCTTCTTCTTCATTCTTCTTTTTCCTTATTCGATTAATTATCTTCTTCGACTTGACGACCTTACTTTATCTCTTCTCCCACCTTCATCGACCGTTTCGACGTTCCGTTTCTCGAATCCCGAAACCGACCTTGTTTTGCTTTGACATCTTGAATTTTGCAGGTTTTCAACTCTTTCGTGTCTTCCGCCTGATGCGCGTCGACTCCTTCATTATTCTCGGTCGCCTTCCTGGACTCGATTCCTCCCGAGCTTACGGTCGCAAATCTCGAACTCGTTGACGACGACGCGAATACTCGACCCTGTACTTTTATCGTCTTCTTCTCTCGCCACAACGCTCGATCTCTTCACCAGCCGTCATAACTGGACCTGTTCATCGTGATATCGTCATTTATCATCGTGACTGTTACTAAACGTTTGAGGTGACCGACTGTGACCTCGCTCTCGTCGTACTTGAAGAAATTGCTCCACGAATACTACGTGTCATCTCGTTCCCATCTCGCTGTCGCCGTGTCGATTCTTCTAGACATCTACGTATAGCTATCTAGACGAACCTCTCTTCCGACTCAAGCGACGACGACCTCAGCCGCTTTTGACATGCGCGTTGAGGAAGTAAACCATCAAGCTGGGTGCTGAGGAACTTTTACCATCACCTGTTGAGGTAAAGGGGGTCATCTGTCGGATTATGACAGATACCTCCTTGCTCGCAACAACGCATTCGACCGGAGATTCGTATCCGGTCACTGCTTCTATCCACTCCCCGGCGTTGAATGGCGCCATCTCCGACTCTGTCCCTCTGGAAGATGAAGAGCCCTACACCATCAAGTGCATTTGTGCCTTCGAGGACGATGACGGGAACACTGTCTTCTGTGAGAAGTGCGAAACATGGCAACACATCGAGTGTTACTACCATGGTCAGGAGGTACCGGACGTACACTTCTGTACAGACTGTTCGCCCTCACCACTGTACTTGGACGGAAAACGGGCCACTGAGCGACAGCGTCGTTTACGGGAGCAAAATGATAGCGGTGACCGGAAGGCTAAACGCTCTGGGTCAAAGAGCCACAAGAAAAAACACCACAAAGAAGAACTGGTCAATGGACACCATCGCAGTGAATCCACTTCTAGGGACCAGCTAGGTACACTTAAAAAGCCAAAATCTTCTCATAGGCCATCAGCGTCAGTGAGTTCCGTCAACGTACCACCCAAGCTGCAGCCGGATCCTCGCAAGCGATCGGGATCCATGACTACCTCAATGAGTCCGACGAAATTTTCCTCCACTTCACCGCATATCCCTCTTTACTCTCATGAATTCCTACATTTGTACGAGAACGACCGTGGTTATCAAGACATAAAGAGCAACTTGGTCAACAACATACACCTGATGAATGACATAGGATCGTGGGTCAAAGATCCTTCGACGATTCCACCAGATGCAACTGGTCGTCCTCCACAAGATGTTTTCACATATGCAGACGTTTTGGATTCTTCCGAATGGCCCCAACTATCGTTAGACACCCAGATCCACAAGGATATCGAGATGGAAGGTGTGCATCCCACCTGGAAATTGCTGAGAACTCAAACCGCTGTCCACAAGGATCAGATTGTCGGCGAGGTCACGGGTAAAATAGGCGCACTTCGTGATTATTGTCTTGATCCTGCAAACCGGTGGCCGGACTTACATCACCCGCAACCTTTTGTATTCTTCCATCCTCAACTTCCTATCTACATCGATTGTCGTCAAGAAGGTTCCATTCTTCGATACGTTCGTCGTTCGTGTCGCCCTAACGTCACACTGAAGACTTATATCACCAATGGGATTGAGTATCACTTTTGTTTCGTCGCCAATCAGGATATTCCCGCGGACTCGGAAGTTACTGCGATGTGGTATATCGACCGCCAGTTCTCCGGAGACAGCGATCAGGAGGAAGCCCGAGCGATCTCCATGAGCAATCTTTTAGCTAACTTTGGAGGATGTGCCTGCTCTCCACCTCAGCCGTGTCTCTTAGCTGCTGTTGATCGCCGACGTCACCCAAGCTTGAAACAAATGAATGGCAAGCGGAAGAAAGCGAAATCCAAATCTGCTGTCTCGCCTACTAGTGTTGCTCGTTCCAATACGAGTCGTGCCGGTAGTGAGGTAGCCATCGAGGATGATAACGCCGATAGTCGATCAACATCTGGCTCTGTACGTGGACAGACCCGTAGTCGCGACTTGACCCCGACGCATCCACCGCCTGAATGGGCCCTGCAAGATACGGAACTGTCAGCACGAGATAGACGCAAAATCGCAGCAGTGGAAAAGAAATTCGAGCAGCTCGAGCACGATCAGCATGGACAGCGCAAGAAGAAGCGAGGTAGTGCAACATCTGCACATCCGAATCACCCAGCTCCATTACCTGTATGTTTCCTTACCCATGCATTTTTAGTCTCTGATGTTAGTCACTAACATCACATAGAAACAGTCGAGTGTACCGGCCTCGGGCAAATCTCTAAAAGTGGACACAGCTACCTCACGAACTTTTTCACGCAAAGTATCTGATCCCACAAACACGCGATCACCTCTCTCACGTGCTTCCTACGTCGACGAATCGCAACAAACGCATCCTTCTACGACTAACTTTTCTCCCTTGGGTCGACGGCTCATGAAACGTTGTCTTGAAGACAGCGCAAAGACCCAATGGCCGGTTAAGCGTCAACAACTGTCTGCAGGTATATCAGTCGCGGATGTTGCCAATTCTCCGTCTTCTGTGGCCCATTCGCAATCCTGGGGCTCTGGTGTACGGCCATCGTCCTCGCATAGTGAAGATGTTGATATGAAGGATGGTCCAAGTGATACAGCCTCTGTCAAGTCTGCGTCGCATGAGGTCATGGCAAAACCACCCTTGCCATCGACAGCAGCCCACAACACGCTCGTACCTGGGATGTCGCCTCTGAATAATCGGATGAGCAATCTTCATGTTCAATTACCGCCTAATCACTTTGCAGTGCCTTCGACACCCGGTGGGGCAACTCCGGGATCGCTCCAATCACCGTCGGATACTGTATCGCAGCCACCTCAGACGCCGGGTGGCAGCCTAACAGCTCCCAGTCCTGTCAAGAAGAAGATGAGTTTGGGTGATTACATGGGTCGTAGAGGAACGATGGCAACGCCGACAACGGAAAAGACTCAGGCTCAAGCCACAACTTCGGCTCCTGCACCACCGACCAAGCCAACCTCACAAGCCCAATCGACCACCCCACCACTGTCGACAGATGGCGAATCTCAACCGCAGTCGCAGTCGCAACCGGCACAGGGAGCGGAGACGATCAAGAACGAAGCCTCACCGACCGACCCGGATATTACGATGAAGGATGTCCCTAGCAAACCCCCTATATCACCTCCTTATGTTTCTTCTATTGGAATGCAGGATGACAGCAAAGTCCCGCCAACGACATGATACCCTAGATTTGTTGCCTTTTTTTATTTGATTGTTTGTGTCTTCCTTTCGCTTCGTCGGAATGATACTTTATATCTTATCTATTTTTCTCATTTTGATATTCGCTAATGAAGGTGTATTGGACTTTGTGTGTGCGTGTGTGTGTGTATCGGCGTTTGCTTTTCATCTGTCTTATCTATCTTATGATAACGAGTCTTGCTCGAAAAGGGTTCTTATTGTTATGGCGGGGTTTTGGCAGGGGCGGCGCGAAGGCGTAATTGACAGGCGAATTCATTCTACTACCTTTTCTTCTCTTCTTTTGACTTACTACTTCTCTCTTCTCTTCTTTTTGAAACTTCTTTTTGGAATCTTATTTTGAGACTTCGTCTGAAACTTGGGTTTAATTGAGTGGCTAGTTTTGAGGATCATTGTTTTTTGGCAATGATGATGTGGGCAGGGTAGGGTTAGAAGATACCTCGGTAGTGTGGTGTAGTTTTTGATATCCTGGAACGTTTTGGCTTATTTAGCTTGGAATATGAGCTTTTTCGATTGTTCATGAGTGACTATCAATGAGTATGAGTATCTGAGTAGGTGGCTAGGGTTTCTGATGATTCGGAAGAGATGGATGGGATGGGGATAGTCTACGTTAAAGGGGTTTGAAGTTCAAGCGCTTTTGGGGTAGATGATGTCTGGGAGAGGATTGTCATTGATCTGATTGTAGACTAAGCTGTTCTGAATACAAGAATGGGTGCTTAACATGAATGAATGAATGAAATAGTGTTAGTTGCTCCAATCATCAGACCCTCCTCTGTGGTCTCCTCTTTGGTCAAGTTTAATAGGTTGCGTGTGCCTTCTAAGACTTGTTAAGTAAAGTAGAAGCATAACAATTCTTTGTCACATTCTGTCAGAGCTAAGGTAACTCATTCGATGAAGTTGCCGGACTGATATTTGAGAGCTGTTATAGGCGTAACTGGATACACTTGGCTATCAACAGGAACTTGAAAATAAGAAATGGTTGGTGTGATTAATTGTAGACAAACCTCCGTTCTCTTCTTCTCAATATCGTCATATAGACCAAAGATCAAACGTCCAGCCTCATTCAAATGGACACCTAAATACTTTCGACTTGCCACTAGCTATCTATTTGCGTGATAGCATTCCCAAAGGTAGAGCCCTTCCTTGCCTACCATTTCAATAGGACAAGGAACCGTTTGCAGCTTCAATTACACATTCTCCTCTTCTAAGAGAACAAAGCACAAACAAAAAAGCATTCCGATTCCAGATGTGATGTTTGGCCAGGGATGAAGGCGAGTATAATCAGGGTTCCGAGATAGAAATGCTACAAAGTAGCCTCTTCGTGTTCAGGCTCATCGTCGTTGTAGTCAGTGGAGTTTTTGATGACTATCTCAAATTCCAGGAACCCCTGTCGAACCTCTCGTGTCTCATCGTCTACATCGATTTCTGGCATACCCTGGTTCGAATCGAGCTGCCGAGTAGGATAGGCTGAAGCAGGGCCCTGGGAATGATCAGGGTATCTGGCCATGGATCTCTTGACGGCGATTTCAGCAGTGTTGTTGACAACCCTTTCCGCAGTCTTTTCGAATTGTTCGATCGCAGTTTCGACTGCAGTATCGACCGTATATTCGACCGCCTTTTTGACTGCACTCTCTACAGCACTCTTTACAGCATTGTCGACGATAGTTTCGACAGCCTCCTTCACAGCCTTTTCAACTCTATTGTATATGGCCTTGTCGATAGATTCGTTGCCCCGGACAAAGATTTTGCTGACGAGTTTCTCCAACATTTTTTCGAATTGGTTATAGAAAGACAACTCTGATCCTAAACAAGCAATGACAGGAAAGGTCAGCACATAACCAAAGCCATGAAATACTTGAAGAGGGGTGGAAAGCTCGAGGGTGTACGTACCACTCGCAGAGTTACTACTCTGCGCCATGTTAGGAGTTTCAGGCATGTTTGTCGACGAACGACTCGATGATCTGGTCGTATTGGCTTTCGAAGATGTAGATGAGGGTCTGGACAGGTGGAGAGAGTAAAGTGGGAGATTGGAATGAGGATAAATGAGATAATCTGAGGACAGAGAGGGGATGGTGGGATGAGAAGACAGGCGCAGAACAGGGCGCAGACAAACAAACTAAAAAGGCAAGGCTAGAAAGTTGTAAGTGGGTAGCAAACACTACTTACTATTAAGAGCAGACAAACAGAGAAAAGACAAACTAGGTTAGAGAATTGAGCAGGTAGGTTAAAGAAGCAGGAGAGGTTAGGCTTAGAGACTTGAAGGGAGGCACTGTTAATGGGAACCATCTTCTACAAAACATCGTATGTTAGAGCATGATTGATATGTGTTGACTCAAGTAGTCTACATCACAAGAGAATTTTTGTTCGCAGAGATGGTAACTGTATCCTTTCCCTCCTGCGTGATCGGTTTCCCTTCGTTCAATCGATTCATCCTTCCGAATCCCAAATTCTAAGACCTCACTCGACCTCTTCGACCTCCTCGAAGGACCAAAAGCTGGGTAGGCAGGTTCTGTCGGTCGTGTCTTTGCAGACTAAGGCAACTTTCTGCTTCAGATTACCCAGCTGAAATGGATGATCCTGATCATCGCATAGCACGGCTTGTACAGTGAGCAAACGATCGCTCGGAGCGAGCCAACGATCACTCATCGGGACTCGCAGTACACAATGACCAAATTCATCTCGCATCGCACAGAGCCGTGTGACCATATCAGGTCCATCATGGTCTGCAGTCAACACTGGAACCTCCCCATCATACTCGATTCCTAGGTATTTTCCAGTCCACTCTTCGCATAGCCACTGGCAGTAAAGGCTTTCGAAAAAGGCCGGATGCGCATCGGCAGGTGGGCGAAGTAATGTCTCCCAGTCAAAGTCTGAAGCAAGGGCATAATTGTGGTAGTTCCTGAGGTGGATGACGTATATGTTATTTGGACGTGGACTTCTGGTGGGATATTAGAAAATGTCTTGCTTTACTTGAGGAGCATCACCATACTTGTCTTCACTTCTAATGGATTGCATAGGAACAACCGCAGGCGTACCCTCGACTTTCATGGCGTCCTGCTTTGGCTGTTCGCCGCTGTTTCCCTCGTCCGTTGCTGCCGTTGCATCTGCCACGGCTTGCTGCTGACCTGCATCCTTGGAGGTTGGTATCTGGAGGTCTTTGACATGGTTTGAATGTCTGTCGACGGCCTCGATGATGTCGATGAATTGTGCAGAAGCATTGTTGACAATCTCCTCCAATGCCTTATTCACCAGCATGTCCAAAGAATGGTCCTGTGCTAAAATGGGAATCGAGAAATGAAGGTCAGCACGAGTTGATCCTAAGAGACTCTAGGAGAAGAAGGAGTGTTCAATAGCGTACGTACCACCTGTAGAGCCGCTAGGATTGCGAAGTTCAAACATGATTGCTGACGATTGACCTCAGATGTCGGTACAGTTATGCTGATTTCTCTGAGAGTAGATAGAAACGTGGTATGAGGGCAGATAGGGACTGGCTGGCTGAAGGAGAGAACTGCGAGAGCTCAGGCTGGCAAGACAAGATATCCCAGTAGAAGTAAGTACGAGACAGTCGAGGATAGGAAAAGGAAGAAGTCCAGGAATCGAGAAGGGAGGGCTGGGTCTGGGTAAATACTCACTCACACGTGACCTCCAGTGCAGTGAGCTGTAGTGCACCGGCTATCTCCGTAACATACAAACAACAAAGATCCCCTTGTGTACAGGAACGCGGTGTCCGATATAACTCCGTTGCTGCCCACATGTGCAGCGGAAGCCCTAACTCACCAAGCCCTAACTCACCGGTAAGAGCCATCACGGCCGTTACATTGATAGAATGAAAGACAAACAAGGAGTAGAAGACAAATAAACTGAAAAGCTAATAGTATTGACAATAGTAATTAAGAACCTAGAGAAGCAGGTAAAGAACTTGTTTTGATCGACTTTTTGATCGGTGATAATAAGGTAGGGTTAGATAACTTGACATCCTAGAAAGTTCTAACTGATTTACTTTAACTTTGAACATCTCTCATTCATCAAGCTTTTCAGAAGGGCGGAGTTGCATCGCTTGTTCAGGGCGACGTGGATTGTAGTTATGCGCCACATGGATAAGGCCTCCAACAAAGTTGTCAGAACGAACCTCCTCAAGTTCCGGTTTGACCATCAGGGAACACAATTCCCCGAAGGGAGACTCAAGCCAAGCACTGTCCGTGTACCGTCGTTCCAGAGAAAACCTCGTCTGCCATTTAGGGTGGTCGAAGAGACGCAACAGGGAATGATAGACTTCCTTTGACTCACGCTGATCAACTCCTAGATACTTCCGAGTTGCTACGTTGCGTAAACGAAGCCATTTCTTTGCGTGGATGCATTCCCATTGCCGTGAGTTCTCCAGATGATCAGGAAGAGTAGTTCCTTCACGAGTCGATACAAGCACTAGCTGCATATCCTTGTTCACTGCAAGATCGAATTCGTTATTGCCGAATACGTCGATCCTAGATATAAAGCCTGGCCAGGGATTGGAAAGGGTCGATCTGTACTGGGAAAAAAGATCGGCCATTTCGTCATCGTCGTCTTCCGAGGACTCGTTATCATCGTAGTCGTCCTCTGTCATGCTTCCTGCCATTTCATCGACGTCCATGGACTCTTGTTCAGAGTCATCTTCTCCTGACTCAATCTCGTCCGCATCTTGCTCCTCGGTCAGGTCAGATGAAACAGATCCGGGAGAATGCGTGGAGTATCCAGCTATAGATTTGTCGACAACCCTGTCCACTGCATTTCCGATAATCTTCTCTAACGCCTGATCCACTAACATGTCGAAAGTCAGGTCATTTGCTGAATCAGAGGCAAGGAAATCAGCACATGATCAATTATCAAATCCTTGAGCAAAGAAAGTGGTTCAATAGCGGACGTACCATTTGCGGAGACGTTGCTCTGCATCATATTGGAAGCTTCAGACATAGTTGTTGACGAATGTTCAGGGGTATTGGTACGGTTGTTTGAATTTCCGTCGTGGATAGATGGCAATCCAGGTAGCAGGAAAGAAGGAAAAGAATATGAAATTGTAATACGTACCTAGGTAAGAGAATATTATATAGATCGACCGGTTGAAAGGGTATAATGAAATGAAAAGGCAGACAAGGACAGTACCGTCAATGAAAACTATCTTCTGCTTTTTGATATCAGATTTTGTTAGCTTTGGCGTAATTGGCATAACAACTATCTCTTTCTGATTCACTGGATGAGCTAATTCAGTTGACAAGGAGAAATGAATGTTTGTTCTGAACTTGATTCAAGTTGCTATCTTGATGGTTCGAAATGATAATCCTGTCTAAATGTTGCATGTCAAAAGAAAATGACTTTAGATGCATTGCAAACCTTTTGGGATACTCTATCCATCTTCCTTCTAGATATTCCCTGCTGCCTTGTCCCTTTTCTTCTGCCCAGGCTCTATTTCATCACACCTGTTCATTGGTTGGAAATTCTCCTGAACTTCCATTTCATAAGCCAGTCCCCCTTTTCCTTCCAACAGGAAAATATGATATCATTTTCATCGAAAGGTGTACACTTGTCATACGCGTCATATGTAGCTGTCACGTAAGCGGAACACCTATCATTTCGGGCCTGGAGCAGATAGCTGTCACCATTCACGCTTTCTGGAGAAAATCTTGTATTTCCCCTATGATTCTTCGAATCAGCATTCAAGTCGGGAGAATGCCCACGAAATGAGACGCCCAGGTACGTCAGAGTTGCTACGTTCATAAAATAGAACCCTTCTTTTCTGCCTCTTTTGATGCACTTCCAATGGCAATAGCGACTTTCGTCCTTGTCAACTCCAGCATTGACATAAGCAAGAGCTACCAGACTAGGATATGTATAATCCTCGTTTATTGCTAGCATAGCTTTGCGATTATCATCCAGGTGAATTGCGTAGGTCAAATCAGGGCGTGGGTATTCCCAGATAACTTGGGGAAAATTCTCAGAGCAGTCATCATCATCATCAGAGTCATCTTCTTCAATATCCGCAATGGATGTAGATTATGACTCTTCAAGCTCCATGGGCTCTGACCCCGGCTCTTCGGGCTTGTTGATCACAGTATGTGTTGCGATTCCTGTCTCTTTCACCTCCACAGGCTCTTGTTGATCTTGCTCCATTCGGATAGTTGGTGGAAGCTCCTTGAAGCGGTTCGAGATTTTTGCTAAAGCCTCATCGAGAGCCTTTTGCACAGCTTCTTCGACTTTTCGGGTAGATTCTTGTACTTCGTTGACATGCTCCGAAAATTTGGTAAAAGCTTGATCCAAAGCCCTTTCGACAGTCGCATCAACCTTCTTAGCCGCTTTATAGACATATTCGTCAAGTTTGATAAGAGCTCTGTTCATGGCATTCTCGACAGCTTTCTCAATCAGATACTCGATTGATAGTGCTTGGCCTGGGGTAGAAGAGGAAAAAAAAGTTAGCATGAAATCAAATCAGACACCGAGTAAAAGAACACTTGATAGCGTACGTACCAGTCTGACCGTTGTTGGTCATGGCCATATTAGAATCAGCCATGTTTTTGACGAAAATCAGGCTCAGTAGAGTTTCATTTGTTCTAGTGAGGATAGTTCATCTGAAAACAGGTCCTGATGAGAGGAGAGTCATGATAAAAAGAGGCAGAAGACTGATTTGAGACTTTGGTTTGACCAGTCGGTCGAAAGGATAGCTCAGAAAGCAGAGTAGCTAGGCCAAATAATGATATTCCAAGGAAACAGGTGACACCAAAGATGAGAGACTCAAATGAAAAGACGAGCTGAGGAGGACCCAGCAGCAGAAGAGCATAGGTGCACAAAATTGTCAAGGGTAGATGAAGAGGTGGGAATTGAGAGAAAAGAGAGAAGGAAGACCGAGGGTGAAGAGGCAAGAAATATTACAAAGAAAGAAAACAAACGGCCAAATGAGGCAAGTGGGAGAGTTTCAACCAGGAGGGGCAAGCAAGTCGAACTAGTAGAGACTGAGAGAAGAGACTGGCAACGGGAATTTCCATTGCTCAGGTGCCAACTTGTCTCTTTTGATATGAGACTAGGCCACCGTGTCCCTTAGTCATTGTCAATATTCGTCTAGCTAGTAAACTGAGCCTGCAGGCCGCAAAAAGAGAAAGACGGAGGATTCGATGTTAATTAGATATTAATTGGATATTTGAATTGACTCAATATCTCGCCTAGTCCGAAGCATCGATCCTGTTTAAACTTCACATGGTGAAGAAAAGGCTTTCAAGTGCATTGCAAATGACTCTGACATGCAATTTTAACCTTTGTGGTTGAAAATTTCTCTTGACTTGTCTCCTTCTTTCTGCCCAAGCTTCATATTAAAATAATCATTCGATTCTCCTAAACTTCCATCTTGTAAAAGTCCCCTCCGCTTGCTCTTTGCATACCAACCGGGGCGGAGCCTCCCATCTATTGCCATAACTGTAATACCGGCGTTCAACCGTCACGTAAAACAGGCGATCATCAATTCGGGTTTGGAGCAGATAGCTGTCACCCTCCATTCTTCGTAGATAGAATCTCGTATTGTCTCCCCTGGTATTGATCTTTGAATCCAAAATAGGTTGTCCTTCGTGGTATTGCTCAGGGGCGATGCCGATGTACTTCTTAGTCCCTTCATTCACGAAATAGAGACAGTCACTTGCCCCCCCCACGACATTGCCAATGAAAATACTGGTTTTCAGAGGTGGGAATCATACTATCGACAGACAACTGATTGAACCGTCTCGAATATTTGTTCACGAATAGGATGGATTCACGTTCTCCAACCATATGAATCATATAGGTGAAACCCGGGCACGGGTATTCCCAGGTACACAAATCTTTTGAGGGATTTTCATTGTCCGAGTCGACTTCTTCAGTATCTGCATCAAAGACGTTTCCTATCTCCTCGATTTCCATCGGTTCTCGACTCATATCTCCAAGCTCATTGACCACAGTATGCACTACAGTTTCTGCCCTTTCCTCTTTCATAGCTCCTTGTTGGTTTTCTTGGGTTGTGATAGATGTTTGAAGCTCACAGAACCGTTCCGAGAGTTTGGCAAAGGCTTCTTCGAAAGTTTTTTGAACAGCTTGATTGGCTTTCTGGGTAGACAGTTGCATTTCTTTGACTTGTTCTGAGAATTTGGCGAACGCTTGGTTGAAAGCCGTTTCAACAGCTCTGTTGACAACTTCATCAACTTGTTGTTTGGCAATTGCATCTCATTGACTTGTTCCGTGGAAGCTTGGTCAATTGTCTGTTGAACGATTTCATCGACATTCTGGGTGGATGCTTGAAGCTCGTTGAACCGCTCCGAGAATCTGGCAAAGGCTTCGTCGAAAGAATTTGCAGCGATTTCATCGATCTTTCTATGAGCTTTGTCCATGAACTCATCCACTTTTACGAGAACTTTGTTCACGGCGCTCTCAACAGCTTTCTCAACAAGGTAGTCAATGAAAGGTGCATGGCCTAGAGTAGTACAGGGAGCGAAGTTAGCAGGAAATCAAATCACCAAACATTGAGTTAAAGAACGTTTGATAGCGTACGTACCGTTCATCAGGTTGTTGGTCTGAGTCATGTTTAAATCAGCCATGACTTGATGAAATTCAGGCTCTGTGGAATGGCTGTCTGCTCTATGGAGATCGATATGCCTAAACAGGAGTCTCGACAGGAGGAGAGCACGAGTGAAGGGTGATGATATGAGATGGGAAATAAGGTCAGAAGATAGGTTGACAAGATGAATCAAGTGGAGTTCCTAGCAGCAGAAGAGCAAGGAGAGGTAGAAGTGAAAGACGAGAGGTTGAGTTGGCAAGATAGACATAGAGTAGAAGAGGTTTGCGAAGAGGTGGGAGTGTAAGAGATAGTGCAAACGGAGCAAACAAAATAGATGAGACTTTTCAAGCAGGAGGGGCAAGTAAATCAACAGAATGAGGAGTGAGGACACGATCCCATGATCTCATTTCCCTCTAATGAGACTAGATGTGGAAGCAGTCACCGTATCGTGAAGTGACCGTTCGTCCGGTTGATCGAGCCTACAGGCCACAGCATGAAAGGGAGAAGGAATCGATGTTGATTAAATATTTGATTTGACTCGATATCTCGCCTGGTCCGAAGCACTGATCCTGTCTAAATGTCACAAAAAGAAAAAGCCACTGAATGCACTGAAAATGATTTTGTCATACCCTCGCTCCAAAACATAAAAGAAATAAATAAAAAAATCGTAAATCAAAATACACAAATCAAGAAATGAAGAATTGTAAGAAAGAAGGATGAGGCATAGAAATGGAATGGTAACTCATTTCGTCCACCCTTTGGCCTTCATATTATTCTCAATGACATCCCAAATATGTTCAACGATTTCTCTGTCAAGCCAACGCCCAGCGCCGTCGACACCCTTCTTCTCGTCCCAGCGAGATAGAGTGAAAGTGCTCACACCACGACCCCAATCTTTGATCTGGTTCGGGACATGTTCACCGGACATACCGACGTAGATACCGGCAGCATGTCTAAAGAGTTCAGGCGGGTTGGACCATTTGTACGTCTTGAATTGCCATGCTTGACCAGTCGTGAAGACGGCGACGAGTCGTTGCCAGTAATCTGGTTTGAAGTTTGCTGTGCTGTCGGCGAGGATGAAGCGTGTTGGTCTTCGGGACGGTGCAGCGCTGCCTGCACCTCCGCTGCCGCCTTGGCTGCTTGTTGCATTTCCGATGCGGGTTTGCCGGGTGATGATTTGCATGTTCAAGCCTGAGTCGGATGCTAGTGTGGGATGGTCAGGGGGTACGAAGACACCATCTTGAAGGAATGTCTTGATATTGGAGAGACGGATGGGTGATGAGGCGGATGGAGAGAGGAGAATGATGGGGTCGGGATGTCGTGAGCTTCTTGATGACGAGGAAGAGACTGGTTTCTTGGGAAGTGCTAGACCGGCTGAAGGAGCTGGAACGATGATTCCTCCTTTGCCTGTAGGGCCCTTGTTGCTTCCAGGTGGATATTGGCCGCGCGAGCTGCGGTTGCGACCAAGGAAGATCTCTGCGGTTTTGCGAATATGCGAGAAGTCCTATAAGATTCATTAGTTGGTGCCTAGGCAAAGCAAATAGTCAGCAGGTGAAGCATACCGTTGGTTTTATGCCGCGCAGGACAGTATTTCGATCACCCAACTTCCGCTCTCCATTGTAAATCTCTTGTAGCTGAGGATCAATCACTTTAGTCGGTCTCGCTCCTGGAACTGCAGCCGCTGTAACCGCTGCTTTGGGCACAGCAGCAGTCGCAGCATCAGCCGCTACAACAGGAGCGGTAATATCAGCAGCAGCAGCCGCGGCCGCCGCAGCTGCCGCTCCTTCCAACGGCTTGATATATTCACTATCATCCGAAGCACCTTCGAGCCAAGTAATCAAATCCAAGCGCTCAACGAAAACCAAATTCAACACCTGCTCCTCATTGCCACCTTCCTGCTCCTTCTTCTGTTTCAACGCCTCATTAACCTCCTGCGCCGACGCAATGTACTCTGGAATAGCGACATCTTTTTTCTGCCATGCGAAGAAGATACTGCGCAAATCGACTTGAGCGTCGTTGTTTGCCGTGGAGACGAAACGCGTTAATGTGTTGAGTGGTAAGGTGTGCGGGATCGGGTGGGTGAAGTACAGGTGGTTGGCCTTTGCGAGGTCGTCTGTGAGGTTATCTGCTGCGTTGGAGATGTCTGAGGAGGTTGTTGGGGTTGGGAGAGCTTGAGCTGCGATTGCTCGTCGCAAGGACAGCAAAGGGTCGGAAAGAAGAGGGTCAGTCGCCATTTTGTGTTGTTGCCTGATGGCGCTTATACCTCTTTTTGTTTCCCTTTGGTGAGCTGCGAGGAGATTCGTGGGTAGCTCACTTGTGAAGTTGACTTGTCGTGGAGCAGGACTCGTCTTGTTGGTAAGGTTATTGATGATATGCGCCTCGGAGAATCTATTCAGCGGCTTGCTGGGCGGTCAGTCACGTGATCTCATATCAATTTTATCATATCAATCAGAACTCTGAATAAGACTGAAGACTCGCGGCAGTACTTTTACGCTGTTTATTTAGGACTATTGGAGTATTGTAGTTCATTTGAAGACATCTGTCCATGTTCATGATATTCTCGAGATTGGAATATATACCTGGACATGGAATATCGGAGATTGACGAGACAAACGAAAACGGTAGTCAACAATGAAGGTAGTAACTAGAAGAAACAGCCTCCCACTATACGCTTGTGTATCAAGAAAATGTAAGCAAACAGAAAGGATGCTTCCATATGATGCAAAAGAAGAAGAAATAGCCACATGCAAAATGTGCAAATTTTGATATCAAATGAGAAAAAAAGGTAATAAAAACCCCGCAAACCGGTATGTGCAATGACAACGCCCATTCAATGCTTCATGGGAGAAAGGAGAGAAAGGAAAAAGGAAAGAGATGCAGGCGTTTTCGTATATCAACTCGTTTCGCTGGTCCGAATATGACCCCCTGCCAGAAAAGAAAAGTACAACGAAAAAGGAAGATGTAACCAATGCCCCTCCCCACGTCTATCGTGTGACCCATAGATAATAAAGAAAATCGTAACTCTTTCGAAAGCACTCTGATAATAAGCAGAGATTTTCGTGTGGAATTAAGGATAATCGTTCAGCCATGTCTATCAAATTACCGTGGCAATAACAAATGGTGGCTGGAAGACGTCAAATGATGAGAGATTGAGAATTTTTCGAAGGCTTATGCAGGGATGTTTTTTATGTTCGCACGGATCGGCTCAAGGATCGCTCAGGAACTGGAGCAGGCGTAGGTGAATACGAGCGACTATTTGTTCCGAGGTCAAACTCGTGCTCCTGTAGGACGACCGAGTACTTGGGGTCGCGAACGAACTTGGGAACAGAGTCCTGGTCGAAGATTAGCAACAGTCAGAAATAACAAAGAATAGACTTACACTTGACATCAACTTGAAGACGGAAGTCTGAGCCAACTCAAACAAGTTAACGACTTCCTGAAGGCTCTTGAGCATAGACTCATCGTCTCCAACAGCCTTGGTCATGCGGCTGGCAAGACTGTTTCGAAGGCCGTGCTCAATGTTCAATTCACAAGGTGAGCCAGGCGCCAAGAAAGCATTGTAAAGACCGTAGGCGGCAGCAAGAGTTTCTCGGACGGTTTCGATCTTGTTCAAGGCACCGGACTTTTCCAATCGGTGATAGTGCGACGTAAACTCGGAAACGTCAAGGTAAAAAGACAAATTCTCCTCACACAAGGAATAGCGTAGGAACTCTCGGAACAACAGGCGTAGTGCCGGATCGTGCAGAATGTGGTTGAGACGGGCATTGTTGGAATCGCGTGCACCTCGGCCGTCGTATTGCGACACGTTGCTCTTATCACGAGCGATCCATCCACATACACGTTGTCCATGCTCAGTCACGGTGTAGATAGCATGTTTGGTAGGCTGGAAATCAACAGCGGTAGGTTCTTGCGCGGCGTAAGGTCGGTCTTCTTGAACAGAGGTAATGAGACCATGTTTGATGAACAAAGCAGCGATCAAGCAGGTTTCGCGACGGTCGTTGGTGGTCGAACAATCCATGAGCCAGTCAACTGCTGCTTTTCCGGTGAAAGTATTCGCAAAGAACTTGTCACCAATTTTCCTCTCTTTTGCCATTTTAACACCTACGAGACCATTAGAGTAATCGCTTAGCGAGTCGGAGTCGGAGCTGGATGTGGAGGTCTTGATGTTGGGGCCGTCTTGACCGGCAAAGCGACGGAAAATAACCTCGATAGTTGCACGATCTGTGGAAAGTTTGTCGTTTTCGGAATCACGTTCCAAGTTGACGAGCTGCATGGTGTTGCGTGGAGACTCCAAGACATCCATTACATGTCGAGCAGTGATACCATTTCGTTGGCAGAAACGTTGCAAAATGTTGATTCCCTTGGGAGTTAATTGATAAAGGCCTCCTTTCATGGGAAAGAAAGTGTTGCCTCGGCCATCGACCGACTCGATGAAGCGTGCGTCAGCAAATCGTTGACATACAGATCGAGCCATCTCTTTTGCCATGGAGAAAGTAGTGGTCGTCGTGGTGGTGACAATACGTGATGGGTCCTTGGGGTCTGGCATGCGGTTTGACTGGGAGAATTTCAAAGATCCTAAGTTGTTGATGGCTTCATCGGATGTGAAGGTGTGCTCGAATCTAGTGAAGCGCACACGATGGGTATCCAACTTCAAGCTCACCATCAAAGTAGCAAACAGGTCATTGAAGTCCTGTAAGAATTAGCGCATCGTTCACTTGCAGATGTCTCGAGGACTCTGGCGTACCTTTGTAAAAGGACGTTCATCCTCCGTCATGCGGAGGAGCCTTGACGACGTTTGATGCATCTTGTTGGCCCGCGAGGCCGCGGTATTATCCAGACTGAGTGGTTCTTGTGGTATCAGCCGCACTGTACCCCGGCGACTGAGACCCGACGAAGGGCTTTTAATAAGAGGCAGGGCTGGTATCTCCTCGTTGCTTGACTCCCGATCCGCCGAGAGCGAAGCACCACCAATCTGAGTGTACTTTTGTGATTGCCTTGAAAGACTACCAGTAGACGAACTGGTCCGCAAGGCAGGCGTGGAGATGGTGGCCAAAGAGGTGGTGAGGTTTGCGATCACGTTAGACGTCTTTTCCAAAGCGAAGCCAGCAAGCGACCTGCGATTGCCTTTTGAGATCGAGCCGGTGGTGGAAGAGTATTTGGCGGCGGGAGGTGGGACGGCGGACGAGGGGTCTGCGGTGGTGTCAGGTGGGTGCGCAGCGGTGGTAGTGGTGTATGGTAAGGTGGTGAGTAGATCTGATGGAAGCGAATTACCAGCAGATATCTCAGTCATTGAACCCAGGTCAGGAGGACTTGGGGAGGTGGAGGGGGGAAGATATTGGAGTAATAAGTGTGTGGTGAAGATCGACGAAGGTTTTGAAAGAGGCAAGAAGAAAATCAGGTACAGGGGTGGGATGGGGATATAGTGGAGGAAAAGTAAGAGTAAGGAGGGAAGGAAGAGGAAAAGATATTGCGATGAGGCAATCGGGAAGGCAGGCGGGCAGGTAATGTAATTTACGAGGTCTCGGTACAGCAGCGAAATAAGGTGAGTAAGGTACGGAGTAGAGTACTAGAATTGTGAATAATGGTAATAAAAGCGTTTTGCTATTGAGTAATAGAGTCAGAGATGGGAAAATGTTACAATCGGGAAGGGTGAAGACTCCTCAGCGGGTACCACCCAGTCAACTACTTGCAGTATGCTGTGCGTATGCATACGAGAGCGTGTATTTACGATGACTCGTTGACGCTGGCTACAATGGAGTATTCCGTAAATACCGTATGGAACGATGTCGTGACGGTGGAGACAGGTTCCCTTGTGGTGAACTAAAAAGGTGGGCCTACCATGCTACATAGTAACCTAATTGGGCTAGTGTGGATGACTATCTACATACATAGTACGTCGTAAGTTTTGCATAAAAGCAAGGCAGGGTTATTCTTTGCTTTTTCAGCACGCGATGTATTCCAGTACTAGAATGACTATGTAGGTACCAGGTATTCAGCCTGAGTCATGTCGCCGTCAACAGAGAACGACTGGAGTAGTGGAAACATCAAAACACAGGATCCCAAATCCAAGAAATTGGCGGGGCAGTGGCAGTTAATGGTAAATTTTTGACTTTGGCATGGAGGGAATCTTATCCGTAAACTACGGCTCCAGCTTCCACTTTCCTTCGAAGAATAAGAGGACATTCCGCTTTGGGAGGGCATTGGTAATGAAAACGTGGGTACGAAGTAAAATGGTATTGTATGATCGATACGGTATCATTAGGTACGTATGTTATGGTTTTAGTGCCGGACACCAAAAAACAACGTGGGACTAAACTAGCCCCGATTGGGCAGTCCTGGGTCTGTGTGGTGGCCAATGATAGGCCGGCTGTTGACCCAAAAAGCAGCCGCCTTATGAAGATCACTGGGGCGCATCTGCAGGCATGCAGGAATCGAGCAATCAGAAGGAAGCAATACTATTAGACTTGGAATGCCGTAAGTACGAAGTTTCCAATACGGCTATACGGAGTACACATCATGTATCTACGATTTACTTGCACACGATATTACTCTATCTTAGACTCGCTTGTTCGAAGTTTTGAGTAATGCTTGATTGACTAGTTTCGACCTTAATTAGATGTATCATATCAACTTATCGGCTTATCTGTCTGCTCCATCCGAGTCATGAGTCATGACTCGAAGAACGACATGTGGACAAAATACATCATCTTCTACCTAAGTATCAGACAAAAGTATCAAACTCGAAAAACTGCCCTCGATCCTTGCAAAATTATAACTAATTGCAATTCCGACTGATTTGTCATAGAAGAAACTCGTCATGCCGTTATTTAGTTTAGGGCGCAAACTACACAACTCATTCCCGCGTTTGCTGACGACCCCAACAATGCGATAGTTACATGAACCACTACGGAGGATATTCATCTGTTGCCAAGAGAAAGGTGTACGTACTCTGTATGCGTGTCAATGTGAGCGCCTATCTTAGAAAGCCATAACGATAATACATAGTCGTTGTTTTAAACCTGTCTGTCTTTTAGTTGATGCCTACACATCAACAATGTTACTGGTGGGCGAGAACGGATGGGCAGAATGATCGACCGGGAGGTAAGTATTGGATGCATCATAGCGTCGACATGGATTTTCAAGACATATCAAAAATAACAATGGGGGCTTCGTTGGTTACTTATATCGAAAGGTCTTATATACTCCGTGCTTTTTCCCCATTAGTCAATGTCAGTTCTGTTCTAAACGAGCTGTTTTCTGTACGACGTACAACGCGTGTTCTTCACTTGCCACGCACTCCACGCATCTCGAAAGGTGAATAAACAGGTGATCCAGAAAACAGGAATCGAAAAATGAAGCCATCTTCAGATGCCTACTACGTATATTGTAGGTATAAAAAAGTGTAAAATACCAAGCCCGTGAATCGAATTGAGTTTCACCCTTTTTTTACATACATACTCCGTACATAGTACATACCGGTAAAGTTTAAGCCGCGCGCAAAAGAGAGGGAGAAAAAAGCTTTCATGGCTTGAAAGGTCCTAACAGGCTAACATCAAAGTTCAACTAAAGCACCACTAAGAAACCCATCTTGGCCCGCACGTGTTCTCGGCATGGGGAGATAGGGGGAAAGTTAATTTCTTTCAAAAGCCTGTAACCACTATCGAGGCCACATTATTGGTCATATTGCAACCCACGCCAAGGTATTAGGGCTCTCGGGGTTTGTGATTTGTTAGGTACTCCAGTTAACTCCACGCAGCGATCGAGACGAAATAAATTGAATCTGTAAGTTACAATCTCGCTGGAAAATCTAATCTGCTTTACGATACATACACTGTCATACATACGTACTCCGTACTCCGTACGCGAAGGGAAAAATTACAAGATGCATCCCGACCAAAGAGGTAAGGAGGAACCCACGACCACGTGGAAATGGCATTCAGGCTGTTAGTGGCTTGTCAGCCACTAGATAAAAAGAAGAGAGAGTTGAGAGTAAGTCAGGAATGTGGATTCGATGTTGCGATAAACAAATAAATTGAGTCCTAAAACAAAGATAAAGAATTTTTACTTTGTTGAAAGAACAAAGGACAAAGGACTGGAGTAACAAAGACAACCAAAAATGTATGGATAGCTTCACATGCAGGATTGCCGACTACCCGTATGTACCTACGGAATACAGCTCCAATACGAGGCTCGGAAGCGGGAGCGCTGTAAACTCCGTAACCTGACTCTATCTACAGAGTACGACGTACAACATATGTGTTAGGCACTCATCATCCATGCAGGCACACACTTACCGCAACGATAGTGTGTGAAAGATCGTCGTCGTCACAAAGTGACATGAGTCATCAAAAGGATTACACGAGGTGGGGGAATCGTGCTAAGTAAGGAGCATTAGGCTAGTTACTAGGTTAGCGGCTCGCGCTCTCGGTCTTTTGGTATCAGGTGATTCGGATTTCTAATTTCTTCTAGATGAAATCCGATAATGTTCCGTGGAGGGCCCATCGAATATGAGACGAGACGAGATGGAGATGTTTGTTTCGAAAGCCATCTTGAGTCCTTGACTCGTACGAGACGAGGTAGCAGGTTTACCTCAGCGAGATTTACCAGGTTCATGCATCTGATTCATCAACTTCCTGCACGGGCCGTGCCAAAACCACGTTTTTTCTCTTTCACATATTCCAGGCTTTGTTATGCCTTTGTGTAAGCCTTGAAAGTTGGGGTGAAGATCTCAGCTGGCGGTCAAAGCAAATTACTTCGTCCAGATTTTCGATTCTCTGCCAATCGGCCCAATCCAGAGTTGTCTTACGATCCAGGATAGAAGGTCCACTACCTATCATATCCTTGTTCCACGTGGCGAAGTGTGGAGTATAGTTTTACCTGATAAGTTGATATACGTACGTATGAGGTTCAAGATTGACAGGTCAGAAATTACTTTACATGAGGGGAGATGTATCGTTTGTCATACCATGTGGTCGATGATCTCTGCTGTTTGAGGTCTGAATAGTAAGCATACTCGCCGGCAACGCCGGAAGTTGATATATGCTCCGCATATGAGGAGAATGGCGGTGAAGTGATCATCTGTATCTTTTGTTGGTTGTGATTACAAATTCGGCTTTTTGAAGCATTACTCCGTACTTATTCTCATATCGACACTTCATCTGTAATAGTTATACGTACTACTATATACTCTATGGACACTGGAAAGTGGAAACTGGATAGTGAGCGAGTCTGTGCGTGCTGGGCAAGTTTCCAACCAGTCGTCACTTCTACCAATGATCACGAAGGAAATTCCACGGAAAGATACCGATGGATAATATTTTATCGCGGTTATCTGACATTTCGGTCTTGAGGATGTGGCTGGTCGCCTATCTTACAGCCAACAGTGTGTTGGATTTTGATTCGAGAGACAGCCACGAGGTCCCAAGGCAGTGGGGTACGAAATCTAGCTAGTCTAAACTTAATTCTAGTATCCAACAATCAACGTCGATAACCTCTCAAACGAGGTTGATGATGATCACGCTTCCGTATGAGTTTCATCAGCTTCTGAAACAGCAACAATCTTGCCCTATGAGCATAACAAGCACAAGCTGCACAAGCATGTGATTCGCATGTGCTGATAAGGCCTCAGTTAGGGTTTCGCCTTATCAGTTTTCCTGAAATGGATTAACCTCCACCTTGAGTTTATGCCAAGACTTTGCGTAGGTCACGGGAACAACCATGCCGTCTCTAGTCTCTTTACGGATTAGTTTATCTGACTGGTGTGGAGTACTGTATTGTACTAACCACCACGTTTTGTACGGGGTACTCGTGGTTTTGTTGCACTGTATGTATGATGGTATGGTACAGATTACAGAACCACTCCATCCACTGGTTCAGTGTAGTGTTTTCAAGTGTCGTGCATCTGTGCACGTTATATATGACACCAACACTTTTTCTTCTGAGTCATGGGTGGTCCAGAAAACCTCAAACACTAGCCTCCTATCGGCATGACTTTCCGCTGGCCACGTGGAAGACAGGCAAACACCGACAACTCAGCCCACCGCCAGGTCAGCCTCCGACAGTCACCCAACCAACAATCATGACAGCGTTGGAACTTGGCCCTCTGTTACGGTGTACGGCGTCAAGGGTCGGCCCTACTTTCCATCCAGAGATGAGGCCTTCCAGAATGTGGCAGGCGCTCAGACTTCAATTGTTCCTGGTTGGGACCAGCTCCTCGAATGGGGGTTGTCAAGGCACGAATACGGTAATTTGGGCTGAGCTGTGGATATGTATTTTCTAGTTGACCGTTCGGCAAGGCCTTTCGACTCGTTCCTGTCAAACTGTTCTCCGAGGCCGTTGCTGTCATGTCAAGGATATGCAGGAACGAAATTCTTATCAATCCTGTTATGTAAATAAACCTCGAAAAAAGAAAGTGGCAAGTCGACTCCGATTCTCGCCCAACGCATTGAGAACTGATTATTCAACTCAAATTCTAAGCTCTCCGTTGTGCCGTTGCTAATTCCTACGGTCGTTAAACAGGCATATCCCTGCTCAGCCCTATTTCAAACTGGACTGACAAAATTTTCCCCAACGGGGTGGAGACCATATCATGCGGCGTCGACAGACCGTTATTTCCCTCCACTTCTAACATGAAGACCTCCGAAGACGTACGTTATAGGGCTATATCGCCGGAATCCTTTCTATATCAAAAGGATTCTAGAAAAGATGATCTCAATTTGAATTTTGAGACTTTAGCGAGATATTCTGTTGCTCAATCTGAAACACTTCTCGGAAAAGGTCCACTGAGTTAGTTATTGACGGTTGAGATCCAATGGTTACGGAAGGAACCTTGGAAGAATTTTTGTTGGATGGAGCATATTTGAAACCTATATCTGCTCAACTATGGCTTTCCATAGTTGTTGTTTGAATCCATAGCGGTGTCGTTTATCTACGTAGTACGTATTCATGCCACGAGGCTTCATACCTGGTACCGGTCTGTATCATACTCGCGAGTCAAGAGACATTGCATGATTTTTCCAAGTCGGGTGGATTCATCTGGGTATGATATAACATCTCGCTTGCGCCATCCACAAGACAAAAACCATTGGTTCAGGCGTGAGGAACGTTGAGCCGCATCTGAGCCACCGAAGCAGTTTTGGATAGATTCGTATGCAAATTACGTAGTAGTACTAGTACCGTTCTTTCATTCGCAGAGTTTGTGCGTACGTACTCCGTACATATGGATGAGTCTTACGATACTTACAACTCTAATATATTGTCATCGTATCTATGCCACGTGAGTCTGTATGTACGACCCGCTTGTATGTAAGCTGTAACGGAGAAAACTTAGTAACCAAAGTCTAAAGACAGCACGTGGAACACCTCTTTGCGGGAAAGCGTGCAACAGGAAAGGAAGCAAGTGGACTCGGTGGGTACATGTATGACAGATACCGTGTTACGTACATACGGTAGCCTGTAACTTACACTGGTATGTACCTCTGTATCATCGACTAATGCGACAACATTTTTTATTACGTGCCCTACCTACTTTTCTTTCTTTTTTTGATACGACCCTGCAGATGTCAAAAATGCTTGGGCTGTGTAGAACCCTGTCTGTTCTCTGACATTTGACTGGCCTCCTTTTCTTCTCTTTAGTGTTTACCCCTGCAGAATCGGAGTGGCGAATTGACTTTATTGGAATCGATTCTCCGAATCGCAACTTGATTCACATACTAAGTTACGGAGTACAAACAATCGAAACAGGACGAGTTTCTAGAATTTCAGTAGAATTCCAAAAACGAGACGTATCATATTATTTACACAACATATCATGTGTAATACGTCACAATGTACGGGAGTGTAACAAGTGTATCGATACGGGCCCCATAGTAGACCGAAATACGTACAGTAATACTAGTCTTCCTAATTTTGAGTTGACGCCGAGAATGATCCTCGATGGCCACGCGAGTGGCAAATTCATGTGTTGTGAGGGTAATCATGATTCATTACATGGATCAGAAGAAGAAAAGAAGAAAAAAAACTTTAGAAAATTTTTCAATCATCAAAAGTTTAAGTAAGAACTCAGATCTTAAGCCTTAAGGCAGTTCTTGAATAACACCCAGCTAGCCTTCAGTCCAGATGTTCCTTCGTACCGAACAAAGAGACTGCGTAGCCTGAAGAAATAATAGTCGGCTCTTGTCAAACTCTATTACTGCCGCGATGGGCTCCACTTAGGGCAAGACGCAGCCGTTTGACCCCCTTTTTTCCCGCGCGATTGCGAACGGAAAAGGATCTCGCACCTGTTTCCGTTTTAGGGAAGCACTTACTTTTCTTCTTCTTGTCGACCAGTCAGGAGTCAGATGCTTGGTTGTGTATTTAATTTTGTAAGCAATTTTTGCTCTTCTCCACCGAAGCCGTTGCAACTTGCCTAGTTTACGATGTACCGACTACATACGGAGTCTCTGTTGTTACTCCGGATATCCCCCTTGATACAGACTGATTATTCTCTAAAATTTATCCTCCTTATCTTCAGGATTCTTTGAGTATGTACGGAAGACGGATAGGGCGAAGTGAATCGAGAAACTCAACTTCTCGTTTCAGATATTCTTCTCTATGGGCCGAAGTTAATAATCATAAGGTGACTAGCAGCGCTCGCCGGAGTCGCCGCTCAGCAATCGGCTGATCTTTGAAATCTAAAATCGAATCGTATCGTATCTCGGAAGTTGGAACATCTATGACGACAATGATTCACAGACTCGATCAGCATTAATCCTGTTTAGGAAGTTGACGAGTGTTTCATAGTTCGTGCTGTTAACCGCCTGATTGCCTATTTGCCCTAAGTACAGAGTACCTCGGCATTTCTTTGATAGCGTAAGGACGGAGTCTACGGAGTACGCGATAGAAAGGTTCAATCACCAATATGCACTCGGCTCAAAGGCCGAATACTACTGATAGTACAAGCCATAAGTTGTCCATTCGGCAACGGCACATAACCTGTGGCTTGAACTGGGTTTAGTTAGTCGAATACTTTAGATTCTTAGGTCTCCTAGCTCGAAATTTCGTCAACCTGGAACTGGTCAAGCAACCGGTTATCCTGCTATGAGCTAGTTCCGTACATTCGTCCATAAAGTTTCAATTAAAGCTTACCGCTTGATGGGGGAAGGGGGAAAGTTGCTAACGGGATAAGGGAAATACTCACTTTCGATCGCAGTCCGATAAAGGAAATGCTACCTAATCCTCTTCAAGATGGATTTTGTCGAGAAGAATTGGGTAATCAAATGACATCATTTGCGATTGGTCTAGAGATCGAAGGTCCTCACGTGGTGGAATCACTGGAATGCTTGGATGTGCCTAAGAATCTATCCTGCAAAATGCATACTCAACAATAGATCACAATCTTACCCCAGCCACTCAGAAACCGTGGAAACCACACTCCGACATATCGTTGGGACAAATATAGGATTAGCTTCCAGTACCGCAAATCGACGGATTGGTACACGATCATGCATGCACGGAGAATCTAGTCCACGGCGCACCGCTAATCAGACCGAAAAATCGACCTCTTTTAAGCTTTGTAGCGGAATACCGGTGTATCTTAGAGTGTTGACAAATCTGCAAAAAGCAGGGAATCAGATGCAACTTTATCTTGAACGGTGTAGTACTAAACGTGCTTAGGTCCAGTTAGGCTCTGTACTCTGCATAGTCTGGGCGTCGAAGTCTGTGGTTTGTGCCGCCTGCCCATTCTCCGAATGTAGACTGTACGTAGTCAGTTGATCATCGTCAGACAATGTCATTGTAGATCCATTGATACAAGAAGCGGCACGGTTATTCATTTGGATCTTTCAATTTGTCAAAGGATTTCAGTCAAGTCGATTGCGGAGTAACGGTTTAGCTCAAATTGGTAGTACGTACGACGACGGGATGTTTGACCGCAAGCCCTAATTTAACCTCTTGATACGTAGTAGTCTCGATCCTCGAGTCTTACGATCGAGTCATGAGACAGTAATTAAACATAGTTAAATGAGATTTTAATCAATGATGCATACTAGTGACTACGTAGCATTAGAACTTAGTACTGGTAGTAAGATGTGCTAATATACTTCCTGATCGAGTACTGGGACAAAACATTTGAACCCTGTCGATCATCCGCTCGACCCACGATGCCCAAATATTCAGGCTTCATGTCGTGCATGGATGCTCTACACTTTTACCGTTTGAAGAACTCCGTGACAAATAATTGATATACGTATCGCTGTTTATAACATAATGAGAGGTGATATTGACATGCCGACGATATGCGGAGAGCAGCAGGCTTGAGGATACTGGCTACGTGCTGTAATGAGTTATTACCGGATTAGGAAGGTAAAATGAAACGAGACGTTGACATTCTTCTGTTTCAGGAGGGAATCTGTGATGGTACGAGTACGTATCAGCACAGAGTTAACGTACGTATCTCAATCTAATTTTCTAATCGCAGGGACTGAAGCTGCAAAAGACATTAGGTAAGCTTCTTTCGTACTTACGTATTGACAAGAGACCACTCCAATACCCATGTATACCCCTCCAATCTACCAGTTCCGTCTTCCCGAACTGCCGCTCAAATCCCTGCTGGACGTTGCATGACCTCCACAGCTCTGCCACATGATATCTGCACGCCAAGACACTCATTTGCCCTAATTAAGAACCCTGTCTACACACATGTAACTTGACTCCCTTGAGTAGTTTTGCCAAAGAGATTGGTCACATAGCAATGTGTTCATCACATTGCGGAACAGCAGGAAACATTACCGTTCCAAGGTTGGCATCGTGGGTCATATAGGTAGGTACAGTCACCAAACCCTGCCTACTGCAGATACCTACTGCATCTACACATATAAAGAAACCCTGAATCGGTTGCATACATCCATCAATGGTCTCTGCTATACTCAAAATGCGCCGATGGGGTATACATCCATGGATCCGTGTCAACCGGTGAAATCATAGACAGAACGAAGTGCATATACGTACGCCGTATATGCATGCATGCAGGCAGCGATTGTGCCGTGTTAACCTAGAAATTTACCATTCTTCAATCTTACATATGTACCTAGGTAGGTTTCTGTACATGTATGGTATCTGTATCCTTTCAGAAATGGAAATACATGTTATAGATGGTAATTTTCTACATGAGTCATAGACATCTTGCAGAATATATCTTAGTAATTTCGAAGGTCTAGAATCCCGCACTACTATGTAGGTATCAGTAAGGGCTTGGATATGACCTACATATGTAGTTGTAGGTGCATTAACCCTAACTCCTTGAATCCGCCAACATGGTATCAACTACATCAGCAGTTCAACAGCCTCTTCTATTCATTCCGAATTCAAAATCTGTTTCAACGCATATCTCTTCCTCGTTTCCTGTCAATGATCCGGAACCCATTGAGGTTACACACGCACTTCAAAAGGCATGGGGCTGGTAACACAACCACTACCATTGATGTATGTAGCACAACATATTTCAATGTTTCCAGGCCTAGCTCGCTCTGTCAGGATTTGGCCGAGTATCCTGGTCTAGAACATCCGGAACCATTTTCTCGAATTTGAGCTCTTTTTTTTTCGGTGTTTCCTTGATTACTGTATGGTGCATATATGTGCGGTATGTTGTGAGACGCTGGTTATTACTGTGGCACGAATACATGTGGGTTCCAAGGTTCTATTGATTGACTGATTTATGTGTCCGAGTATACAAACATGGACAAGCGCATACAAACATCCTGCTCGAATGAGATGATAACATGATAGGCCCACATATATTTTCTCAATTGAGGTTGATATATGTAGCAAACCAAACCTGTTCTGCACATCCTCTCCACACACACACACACATACCCATCTCGTCAACGGTGGCAAAACCTGTGATGTGAGACGAGTGTGATAATCCCAAGTACGTCAACTGGGTATATGTGATCCATCAAAATTACCTAGGTATGAGAAGAAAAGAGCACATTTTTCCTGATATGAAGGATGTAGATCATCTCCGTTTGCCACGAGTACGTATTGCGGAATATGCACACGTACGGATGTACTTGACAAGTTTTTGACTGCGTATGTACGACATGTATCGCATAACCATGCAATACGTAGGTAGGTAGGTAGGCACATGTCATGCATGTACTCTGCACCCTGCACTCTGCCTACATGGGCATGATGTATCTACGTACCTTGGTAGACATTGATAGGAAGACAAGGGTCCGAGGAGGCCTGCATGGATCTGTACTACACGTCTGATGTACATAGACGTATATGTACATGTACACCAAGCACCTAGACGGTATTCGGTAGACGAGGGCGTTGATCTCGCGTGGGAATCCGTTGTGGCTCCGTGCGCGTGTGTACTTCGTGGCATCGTTGGAGCACTGGCAGACTGGTTTGCAATCTGACTGATGTGAGATTGGGGAATGGGCTGGGTTCGGATTTGATTTTTCAGGTTTTTTTCGAGGCAACCTATTTTTGGGTTTTGCCGTAGAACAAAAGTGAGATTGTTTGTAGCTGTAAATGGTAGATACGATAGATCCGATATTCATCACACAAGGCGCACATTTATACTTAGGCATGTAGACATTGGTTATCCCTATTAGGATATCTTGTGTTTGCTTTCGGGATACAAACCGGACATGACTAGAGAATGGTGACACACAATATCCCAGCTATTGTCAAATGGATAGAGAAAGATGTATGTAATCCTTGACCAAGACTGACTCATATATCATACATTTCATATAAATATATATACCATCTAAATACTCGATCAATCGCGCCACCACTTCCCCAACGAGCCTCCACCACCAACCATATCAGCAACCTCCTCAAAACTAATCTCAACTCTGAACATCGTCCCGTCTGTCGTCCCATTGCCCGATCCAAGAGACACAACAAGTCCCCAATTCACAAGCTTCTCCCAAGCTTCCCGCGAAACGTCACGTCCCCAGACTCGTCCTCCGGTAGCAGCAGCTCCCTGGGCGGCGGCAGTAGCTTTGGCGGATGTCAAAAGACGGACGTATTCTGCGTAGGCTGCTGGAAAGGAAAGAGCGAGTGATTGAGAGTTGGCGACGTCCGAACCAGGGTCGTAGAGGGCCGTTAGACGTGTGGCCGCTAGCAGAAGAGATAGAGGTAGTGATGTTGCACTTGTAGAGCCTGTCAGGGATGATGGGAAGGGGAGGGGACCGGGGTCGGGACATGTCAGAGATTGGGTAGTGAAGCTTTCAGGAGTTGGAATATCGAGATCATTCTCTGCGCCGGATGCGCTATGGTAGAGATTTGATATCGGGTGTAGGGCGCTAGAATAGAATTCCTTGACGGACTTTGTTTGGTGGTAGATTCGTTGCAAATGGGATTCGAAGACTTTGTCCTCCCAGAGTCCCTGCAGCTTTTTATTAGCTTGGATCACATTTGTATCGAACAAAGTGCTTCTCACCTTTAGATATACTTTCCACGCATCCAAAAGCTGCAGAAGTTTGGCCGACTTGCGACCACCAACATCATCGTCTTCAATCTCTGCAGCCTCTACCGATAGAGTAGAAAGACAGGCCTCTGAAAATGCCTCATATGATCTCGCAAGCGGTAGGTATACGTAGCGGTGACTGAAGCGACTTTTGACACGTTTCTCCAGTGTTTCAGTGACGTCCACCTTGGTAGTCAATCCCAGCACAGCTAGTGGTGCTTTGCGTGCCTGCGCAATATCAAATAGATTATATAGTAGCGTCTGTCGAGGATGTGTCGCAAAGAGGTCGAATTCATCAAGAATAATGACGACAGATTTTGCCGTTGTGATACCATTAGTGTTGTCCGAGCTATTCAATAGCTCCTCCGGATGCGACAATAACGCCAGTAGCGTGGCCATAGTATCGGCATAGCTATTGACCTTGGAAGCTTCATCTTCCGTGTCCATTTCGCGACCAAGTTGTCTCCAAATCTCGCGTAGAGCAAGACGGTCATCGGTGTGGAAGAACCCGTTCAGACGAACCACGTGGAAATCATCTTTGTGTTTCTTCATCAGCGAAGAGATGATCGATTCTACCATTGTGGTTTTTCCACTTCCTCGCGAGCCCATCAGTAGCATTGAATTTCCCTCTCCGGCTGTGACAGTCTGCTCTACTAACTGATAGACTTTTTGATATTCTGCGTCCAAACCCTTCAATGGTGTCAATCGTTTCCTGGTTAGCTTCTCAAGGACGAACTTGCTCCCAGCGCTTATCTCTTGTCGAAATTCAGATTCACAGAGCTTTTTGAAAGTCTCTGCATATTCGGGCAGTGGGTTGGTTAGATTTGTCTCTTCCTGAGTATCGACTTCGTGTATCAAGTCCTCCTGTAATTGCGCAGCCACCGGATCGTAGCTATCATCCATTCCTCCATTCATCATCTCTAGTTCTCCATCAGGGTCTTCATCCGAATTCGACGAGTCATCAGACTCATTATGACTTTCTTTTCGTGTAGATTTTCTTGTTGACTTCCTTCGTGACACTGGGATATCAACATCCGGCGAACGACTTTTGGACTCGTCGGTCTCGACCTGGACCTTCTTCGACCCCCCACGTAACCCATTCGCTGATATGGCCTTCTTCGAAGGCGTCGCCGTAGACAACCTCGACCGACGCGGAGTCTCTGTTGTCTGTATCTCATCCTCATATCTCACAGGAGCTTTTCGTTGCCGACCACTCGCCCTAACGCTTCTCGATGGTGTCTCGTTATCTTCGGCATCAGCTCGTTTATTTGCGGTAGATTTGCGTCGGGACGATTTGGACGGCGTGGCTGCCAGAGCTGCATCGACCTCTGGGTCGTCAATATCCATTGCTGTGGGTTCATCTTCGGCATCATGAGAATCTGGAGGCGTTTCGGGGATTTCGATGTCGCCGTCTTGATCTATCACGTCGGATACCCTCCTTCGCTTTGCTGAGCGGGACTCGACCATTTTATTCCTGGCTGGGACTCGAAAGTATCGTTCAAGCTTTGATCATGCTTTATGTATATATCGCCTGGATTCTTAGCTAGTAAAAGCTTTTGAAGGACGTTTGCAATCGAATTCGGGATGGAGTTGTAAATGCAAGGAGCGTGACGTTTTACTCTCGTAGGTGTCTCGCGTATTGCGCTAATCCGTTCAAGTCAAATGATCGCTTAACAGCTCAAATTTCAATATGCAATGAGTTACTGCTCAAAAATAAATTATTCAATGAAGTAATGTTCAATTGTAGCACAAGATGAAGTTCAAGGTCAGGAACGGAAATATCAAAACGCGCGACACGCCGCAAATGCGGACACGTGATTGGCTGAAAGGGAAGGAGGTCTCCATCCTTGATCGCATCCCATGTCAAACCTCAAATTTATTCTAATCTGTTGCTAATGTACAATGCAGATTCTCAAGTCGCATCATTTTCGTTGATCCTATCTTTGATTGGTCTATTATCAAGACACGCTCATGCAAACCAGCGCTTTACTTAGCAGCTTAGGAGCTGACTGCCTTGGCAGCTGACCTCGTATCTCTTGTAGGTTAGGCCGAGGTAATATTAATCGCTTCCAAGGTTATGCTGCTGCGATCTCAGCTCAGCTCCCATTGATGTACACTGTCCGCGCATATCTGCTTTTGAACCGTTGATACTTTCGGGATCGCATACGAGCTCTTATGCCGCCGATGTAATTTTGTCTCTGACGACCTTATACGTACCCTTGCGATATCCTGAAAATGGGCGTTGATAACGATGCCTCCCCTCCACGGGAGTTCGATGACTTCGAGGCGGGCATACAAGCTATGGTCCAACACCTATTAACCAGAGATCCAAATGACGAGGTACGCAAACTCCCTCCTCTTCATATATTCTACCTTCGTGGAGGCATTCAGTGCTAACTTCATACTAGAGATGGACGATAGACCAAACCGCCGAAGTACGCCTCGAATCCGCAACTCGCGGGCCCCCAGCACGCGCTACATTCAGAATGTTCGTTACACCCTCCATGACCAACGCAATGAACAACCTGCATGGCGGATGCGCAGCAACCATAATCGATATCCTAACATCAATACCCGTCATGGCCGTCGGGACGCCGGGAGTGTTTCAATATGGAGGCGTGAGTCGGAATTTGAATGTTACGTATTTGCGACCGGTGCCGGTGCATACGGAAATCAGGGTTGTGTGTGAGGTTACGCAGATAGGCAAGAGGTTGGCGTTGTTGAGGGCTGAGATTAGGAGGGTGGAGGATGATACGCTTTGTGTGCTGAGCGAGCATCAGAAGGCTAATATGGATCCGCCAGTTGGTTCCAAGTTATAGATGGCTAGACGTACAGTATATAGAATATATTAAGAGATCAAACTCGACATTGGAGAGTAGCTAAGTTCTAGACCAAATATAATTAAGAGGAAGGGTGATCAAGATAGACGAAAATGAACAATCATCATATGCCACAAGAAGGATTGTATTATCAATTTTGTCCCTTCTAGTACCATGAAGCAGCCAGATCACGTATATTCGACTTGTTCAACATCATATTTCTTCAATAACGCCGGAGGTCTGGGTCAAAAAGCAATCTATTCTTCAGCGACGAGATTCTGGCCCTCGCGAAGACCCTCAACGACAAGCTCATGGCCCTCCGCACGCTCGTAGATATCACGGACGTCATCTGCACTAGTCAGTAATTGGAGGACCCATGAACAATTCTTGAAGGATGCTTACCGGTTGTGGTTTCAAAGTGTGACGTAGCATCGTAGCTCTTGGAAATGAAAACATTGTCTTTCTTGCCATCATCAAGAGGCTCGTATAGAGGAATAGGAGGTCCCATGAACCTCTCCTCAATCTGACCGAGTCTCTGGAAACCGGGCTCGAGCTCCACATGGTGATTGGCTTCGGTTTCAGCAATGGTCGAGACAATAGCCACATAGTAACCCTTGGGGCAGACGTTGTGTGCGGAGGAGACCATGGCGATGTAGATATCTAACCACGTTAGACCAATCCTGTGATATCCGGTGTACAGCAGAAAACTTACCGTGCTTGCGTCCAACTTGGGATTGAGGAATGATGAGCTGAAGGGAATCACTGCCGTCGGTCTTGTCGATGGGGTGCTTGAGAATGCAGATAGCCCTAATGACATACCCGGTAATCTTGACTTTGTTGGGGAAGTAAGAAGGATCGGCAATAATCTTGGTGGTCTTGGTTGTGAATTTCATGCCCTCGCCAGCTTCGTCACGTTCCTTCATGGTTGCTTTAATGCCAGACACTTTTCCGTTCTCGTCGTACAAGACTTCGTCAACGCTGGTGTTGAGCATATAAGTTCCGCCGTAGATAGCAGACAGACGTGCAAAACCTTGGGGCAGTTCTCCAAGACCGTAGAGAGGGTAGATATAAGGCGACTTTCCGTAGCGAGCCATCGAGTTGACGTACAAGCGGATACGGTTGATACTTTCGATCACTCGTCCTTTGGCGTTGATATAATCGTCCGATGGGTATAGAGCCATTGAATGGCCGACAAAGTCACGGGTCGTGGCTTCTAGGCCGAACTTATCATAGACATCCTTCATGGTGACAGTAGACAAATTGAGACCTGTTGTTGCAGCGATTAGCAAGCCAACTCCTCAGCACGACAGATAGGAGTATCTACCTTGGTGGGTGCTGGGGTCATCCTCCTTGAACTCGCCAACCCACTCCAAAAATTTCTTTGCGCGTCTCTTCTCAAAGAGACCCATAAGAGACGAACGCAGAGCTTCGCCAGCGTCCGAAGGAACCTTGGCAACGGTTGCTTTCGGGCCCTCTCCTTGTTGAACGTAGCTTCCTGCGATTTGTCTGAACTCGAGGTATCTTGTGACGTCGGTGGAAACCAAAATGTTTGTCAATTCACCGTTGGACATGAGCAACTTGGGGATCAAATCGACGTTCCAGTCGTTCACGCGGCCATATTTCTTCCATGGCTCCTCGCCGGGGCGAACGTTTCCGTATGTTTTGAATAGCTGCGACAATTAGATTTGGATATGAAAATTGAAAACTGATCGTATTCACCGTCTCGATGTTGACAGAGGCAGCTTCGCTATAGAGGTGTTAGTTTTCCATAGTGATGTGGTGACGTGAGTATGAATGGGGGGTTCGTTCGGCTTACCCTCCATAGTGATCATTGCGGTCAATGTGAAGCACCTTTTTGCCCTTGACACTCAGAACACTTTTTATTGTCAATCGCCGTTTCTTCGAGCTCGGTAGGTTAAATAGCTTACCCAGACAGAACACATTCAGTCAGGCCTGGGAGCAGGTTAGTCAAAGAATCTCGCTGCGGGGTAGAGCTTCATCATCCTACCGGTGCCTAGCACAACGACATCGTATTCGGGGGCAATCTCATCCATGGTGGTAATCAAACTGCGAGAACTGAAAACAAGAACAAGGACACAAGTACTACTGTGTGTAAATCGTGGGTATTTGAATGAGGAGTGAGATACAAAAGGGAGAAGTTGTTTATGCTCTGTCGCACTAGCAAACAGACTAGGCCCATCCCATAGTTTATTTAGTCTTGGTTGGGGGAAGACTAAGGAGGTCCCCGCCCGCGGAGCCCAAGCCAAAGAAGCGGTGGATTCCTACCAGGCCATAAAGATTGGCACAATATTGAAGATCAATTGAATTGTAAAAGTCTAATGTACATTTTCCTTCCAAAAGAGCATAAAAAGAACAGTATTGATACAAAAATAGTCTCAGGGTGTACGGAGTTGTTTCGTCAGGGCAGGTTTCTCGAATATTGCAAAGTAATATCGAGTACGCCGGTTTCGATCAGGACTCTGGATTAAATCTCTGGCTATGCTTCTTGCACTGCATCTGCGTTCCTCTTCTCCGCTCGTGCCTTCATTTTGGCCTCTTTCTTGGCGTTCGCCGCGCGTTGTGCCTTCTCGTGTTCTTTCTGCCACTGCTCGTCCGCTTCCTTCAACCAAATCTGTCGCGCATCCTCCCAGGCGTACCATCGTTCTCGGAGTACATGTTTAATAGCTCTCTGAGTAGACCGGACCTTGAATCAAACAATGTTAGCAACAGACAAGTAGACCACAATAATCCCAGGTGCCCTTACCACTCGTTCACGATCAATTATTTCTGCTTCTCCGAAACCTGCCTTGAGGCGCTCTCTTTCCACATTTGATGTAGAAATGCGGTTGCGTTCCTTCACACAAACCCACCATAAACAGTGTAGATCCTCCCAGGACTTTCCGCGTAATTCTTGCACTGACCACGAGCGACCTGATCATACCATAAATTAGTCCATTGGTATGTATAGAGGAAAGGCATCTACCTACCATGTGCAATATCGTATTCTGGTGTGCTCATCGGCAGCCTATTCGGAGGAAAGAAACCCCAAAGTCCATGGTCCGGATTGGACTCGCGAGGCGGCAGGTCTTCTCGGGCGACAGGTGTAGGTAAAGGGAATTTTGAAACAGTCAATGGGTGTCGTGGTCCTGTCATATGTATGGCCGAGACACCGCGCTGCTTGTTCTTATCGGGGAATTGGCGGGCGGCATTGGATGCTGTAGATGAAAAGTTCGCGGACTGAACTTTGCCGTGTACCGCAGGAGCGAGGAAGGCCGGAGGGAGTTCTGTGGACAGAGGAGTGCCCAATTGGCGGGTAAGGCGGACGACCGATTGACGATTCATTGTTATTCGAGACGTTGATATCTGTATGCTCCTCAGTGTGTCCCCAACGACCCCTGTGGTTGTCGAGAGCGGCTTGACGGCAATCATAAAATATACGTTAGCGCTTGAAGTCACGTGACCTTACTACTCGACTCGAACAGCTGCACGTCAACAAGCTTCTTGATACGAGGTCTGGTCTCCTACTGAATGTGTCTACCAGATTCATGCAGTCTGAGCATTCAATACGAGTGACCTTGTTGAAATTAAAATAATGCGTCGGCTTCTCTAAGTAGTGTATTTTGCCGATAGGAGATAATTTGACTTGCTTATTGAGGCTCACATACCTACATAAGACTTGATTTCCAAATTGACTCGATTACTGCCAGCTATGTATACGCATAATTACGGTGAACAGAAATGGATGATTCAATGATTGTCTGGCTTGTCTGGGGTTAATCTAAAAGCAAATCATCCAAGCCATCATTGTTAAGTGGGCCGTGCTGACACAAAGAAGCGCGCGGCTAGGACCAAGGCGGGCGGCTATTACTTCTCTCCTGCAGACAACTCGAGGAGCACCACAACTGGAGCCGCAAGCTAAACTGATCACTTTTCAAGGACTCTGACTTTTGAGCAGTTTGTCCTGAATATCCACTGAATTCACGACTGCTACTCAACCCAACCCTGTCAGACACCACCACAACCTCTCTTCCACTATGAATAGGCCAGGTCAGTTGCACTGTCCTCCCCCACCACATGTCCATGCGACAGGAACAAAATGTGTTCGCATAATCTCCCATGATTGCGCAATCCAGCTGTCGAGTCTCTTCACTATAAATCCATGAACAATATGTGAAGATGTACTGGTTGGTACACAGCAGTGCCTGTTAGAAATTCTTATTGGCGGTCTTGTCTCGGCAGTCATTTCACTCTATGATTTGCTTTGTCCAGCTTTGTGCAGCTCACAGATTGACGAGCTATTGTGATGTGCTGAGCTAACATGTGCTGAATGACAACAGGACCAGGCCCACAGCCACTAAGAGGCATGCCCGGATTCCCCTCACAACAACAGCCACAAGCTCGAAACGCACCCATGGCGACGAGTCGACTACCCAACGGAAAATTAGGTGCGCTTTACCACTGGTTACTGCAGTCAAATCGAGCTTCGCTGATTTCTTAATTTTGGCATAATAGGGTCGAATGCGAACTGGAGCTTTGGTCTTCCCATGGGCGCAGCACCAGGCTTGCAAAATCACCAGCAGCGAAATATCGGATCTATGGGAACGTTTGCACAGAGCCTCGGTGGCTCGCAGCCTGCGACACCTCTAGACCTTTCGTATGTATTTCTGGACACATTTTGGCTGCGCGATTCTGGACAGAACAGGTGGCTGATTTTCACGGTGCTAGTGAATTTCCTTCGTTATCAGGTGTACCCCAACCAAACCAGGCTCAGTCCTCTGCTCAAGCAGTGTGGGCAAATGCAGGACAGCGGGCGACCCAGCAAACACCGGTTCAAAGACAACAGCCCGCATCGAGTCAGCCTCCGTCGCGAGCCTCCCAAACCCAAACCCACTTCGCCCAACAACAGCCTCCCCAAGACGACGTATTTCCGTCTGGCGCTCAATTCGCGAACCGATTAGATGATTTCAGGAATGGTGGTCAGGGCATTAGTGGCCAACTCGGTGGTGGACAACCGCAGACAGGAAACATCGAAGAGTTCCCGCCATTAGGCAGGAACGCCGCCGACATACCTCCGGGAGGGATTTCTCGCATGAACGACATTGGGCAAGAGCGGAGGGGTTCTGTATTAACAAATACAGGATTTGGAAGCTACGGCCCTGGCTTGGCATTCTCAAATCAAACACAGTCTGCACAAGCTCGAAACCTTATGAACTCGGCATTGAATGGACAGGAGACTAATCGCGTAATGTCACCGGGAACATCAGTCTCAGCAGGTGTGTCATCTTGATTTTGATATTTTGGTTCAATATTGATGAAAGTAGCTCCAGGAATGTCGACGTCGAGATCTCCACAAGGACCGAATGGCGTATCAGCTCAAGACAAAGAAGTAAGCTCACCGCACTGTATATTAGCGACAATGAACTAATTGACTTTTAGGACGGCCTTCGCTCCGAGAACTTTCCAGACCATGAAAGCAATCAATTGCAACAACGCCAGTCACAATCTGGTGGAGTGTCAGCCGATAGCCAGGATCCAACAACTGCAGGCCAAAGCAGCGATCAACCGCCTCTTTCTCAAATGAGTGAGCTAGACAAGTTTGGACTTGCAGGTTTACTTAGGATGATACATAGCGAGAGCCCAGATGTGGCCAGTCTCGCTGTTGGTCAGGACCTTATGACTCTGGGATTGGATCTCAACCAGCCTGAGTAAGTTTTATTGGTTCATTTACGGCAGATATCCTTCTAATCGTCAGTAACAGACCTCTGCATCATTCCTTTGCGTCACCCTTCGTTGCTTCTATGTCTGCAGTTCCTCTCGAGCAGGACTTTGCAATCCCCAGCTGCTACAATGTCGCGAATGTACAACCTCTACAGTCCCGGATACCCAGCTTCAGTGACGAAACTCTTTTCTATATCTTCTACAGCATGCCACGTGACGTTTTGCAAGAGCTCGTTGCCGAGGAGTTGATGGGCCGCAAATGGCGGTATCACAAGGTCGAGCGCTGCTGGCTCACGAGAGATGAAAACTATCCTGGTCCCGTTGACGTTGAACGCGGTGTGAGTGAACGTGGCGTGTATCTATGGTGGGATCCTGCCTCTTGGAAGAAGATTCGCGTATGTCTACTCCGATTACTTTTTTGAGTATTTCAAAGCTAATTATTATTTTCCAGCGCGAATTCATACTCCGTTACGAAGATCTGGATAACAGACTCGATCCTGGCCGGGGTATCCAGCAAAGACCCGGATTCCCTCCTCACGCTTCATAGTGGTGGTTCTTCTTTGATGCTTCGTGTATTCATCATATTTGTCTATTGGGTAGCATGGGAACGAGCGTTTAAACGTTTGGCAATTGGCGTTAACTACTGGGCAACGGTCTGCCATTGGGCAATGTGGGAACTACATTCTTCTATGGTTAAATGATGAATATGCCTAGCGATTGAAAAGAGGATGCATTGCATTCGCAGTTCTGCGTGTGCTTTGATGAACAAGCCATTATTGTGAGGATCCTAGTAGATTTGTAGATGAGGTAATGACCAAAAAAGTATTGGGTGGGTTGCGTCTGTTCTCTTTGGACATTGACAGCTCAATAAAGTGCTGCAATCAGAGCTTGTTTGTGAATTAGGCCTTCTATCCAAGCCCCGACCCTGTCAAACGTCTAGTTCGCTCTAGAATCTAGCTTTTACCACTCTTTTGGGGGACGTTGCTAAAAGCCCTCAATGGTTACAAAATATAGGGTATAAAATATGGGGTTATCGTTACCCCTTAAAATGAAGTTAGGAGGTCCAGAGCAATAAGCCCCTGCATGTGCTGTGCCCTTTGCTCTCAAAGTATATCTATTGCACATTGTATGCTTTGGATCCATGGATGCTTGTATTATCAGCTACAGTACAAATTTAGTGTTCTGCCATATCTAGAACAAGTTGAAAAATTTCTTCCTATTCCGTCTGGCACCTACAATATCCGATGCGATTGTTCTCAATTCGACGCTCCCAGCCGAATCAAACAGCCCGTCAAAGAGATCCAGGGCAGTAGGATACGTTTGGTATTTAACTCGTTCCAGAACCACACGTTCTTTGTATCTTGCCATCTCCGCATTTGGTTCAGGGGCTTTGAAAACCGGCGGAATACTAATAATTGGGTCGGCCCCATGTCGAAGAAGTAGTTGGATTGGATCACGGAGAAAACACATTCTTTCGTGGGTCTTGACCACCCATCCCAATTCTTGCGACACGATAGAAGGAAAAGTAACCAAGCAGATCGATCTTGATAGATCCGGATCTTGCGATTGGGCTCAGCCCCATTTTCCAGAAGGGTTTTGACCAGTTCTAGGTCTATGAATGGAATGTCGTAGTGCACATTGTAGGGGAGAATGATTGGCGTGACTCTTTTAGGACGAAGTGCGTAGTCTAGAAGAGGGCGTCCGGATTTCTTCATAAGAGAGCTGTCATGAGCTAACTTCTGCTTGACATAAAGGCACAAATGAGCCTGTATAGTTAGCGCAAGCAGCCCACACTGGCCGCCCTCAAACCAAGGCTCTTCATTGTCTCCAGCAGGAGTATCTCGAGCGTTGGACCAGTGAGCCTGCTCACTACGGGCGTAGTATGATATAGTCCGGTCCATCTCGTTGATTAGATCATACTGCTGAGTGGCCCTGTACTTGCTCGGTGGATACTGCTCGATTTGCCAAGCGTAGTGAAGCAGCTCATCAACTAGGGCTATTATTGTATCCAATTCCTCACGAAATTGGACCACATTTAGCTTTTTGATGAGAACCAGCATCGACCTGCTGAGAAAGACGGCCGGGTCAAAACGACCAGGTGCCTGCTTTCGCAGCTCTTCCTGGTGTTTCTCATGAAGGAAATCTCGAACAGTCCGATGAAGGAAATCAATCTGGTACCTGAATACTGGCCTTTCCATCGGGTTCACTGTTATTTTTACTAGATCACGACATCTGTTTTGCAGACGCGGCTGCCACACCTTATAAATAGAAGAAAGTTTATCCTCCTTTATAGCATCGATACTCGCGTTGAGAGCATATACCGCATCATCGTAAGTATGGAGGACGTCAAGACTTAAAATGGAAAGTGGCCTTACTGCAGTAGTTGTCAATAGGAATATTTGTGCAGACTCGGCCTTATGGATCTTATCGATTCGCTTCATGATATTGTCAAAGAACTGTTCCAACTCTCGAGGGTATGAGTGGAGGCGAGTAACAAGTTGCTCGTATGACTCGTTATCACGTATGTCCCTTAAAAGGTCGCGAACAACGAGGTGTACCCAGAGCCAGACACCGCTGGCTCGCTCCGATATCTCCTGGACAAGCTCGTAGTACCGGGAATCGTGTAGTGCCAAGTCGGCGAACTGCTGATTTTGTACCAGCTTGTTATGTGTGTATTTTTCCATGTCTTGTCTAGTGAACTCCTCCACTTTGAAGGTATACAGAGACGCCTGCCATTCAGAAGCGAAAGCGGGCCACGGCCGGCTGGAGACACATACTTTGATATGCGGACAATTTGCAAAGTACTTTACCACTTGGATGATATCTTCTTCATCGCCGTCGTATTCATCCAGCCCATCCACGAAGAAACAGAACTTAGTGTCAAGATTCCTTTCGTCAGCTAACCGCACGAATATCTCCTTAAGATCATCGATATCCCACGGTTCGTTAGCTTCGTGGTCAATATCCAGGCTATTGACAAGCCCAGGGATAGACCTTAGAATATGAAATAGGAGGCTTTGAAATAGCCCTCTCGTTGAAACTCTTCCCCTGCATTCCAGAAGAAATGACTGGCTGTAACAAACGGATGTCTTCCAGCCCAAACCCTTAGTGCAGCAGACGTTTTCGGGTGCCCACTGACAAACTTCATCAAAGTCGACTTCCCACTCCCGGCCTAGTCACCTTTCTGGTCAGTTCGTAGAGTTAGAAGAAGTGAATCCGACGTCTGTTGCTCACCAGTCCATTCACCCAGTAAACCCCGGACCCCTTTTCTAGCCAGTCGAGAAGATTGGGACTAGATTCGTCAAATATCCACTCAAGTGTTTCGTTGTGTGCAGTCTCTATATCACTTTGCCGTCGTTTGATCGATGGGAAGAGCAATGATTGAATCACACGTCGTTGCCCATCAGCGTTCTTGAATTCGGTCACGAACGTGTTCAGTTCGACGATCGTCCCGTTCAGGGCATTTACATGGCTTTCCATAACCTGCTTTTTCATCTCTTCAAGATCATTGCGTATAAGTTTTCGTTCATCCTTCATCACCTTTTCGTGAGATTTTGCTTGTTCCCTTAACTTTCGGATTCCGTTGTTCAAACTTAACCGCAATATCTCAAGCTCACTCTCCGGTGATCGAGCGTTAAGACGATTCATCTTTTCCGAGAGATCATGGACGGTAGTCAGGAGGATAGAGGCTTTTTCCCTAAAATTGGTCAAGTTAGCATCGAAGCTTGCCAGGTGAATTGTTCTTACCTTTCGATCCGTTTTTCCAGCCATTTGTCTAAACGGTGTTCAAGCTCGAATAACCTCGCTTTCATCTCGTATACTTCGTTCTTCTTCCACAAGAATTTTCCCATCACTCTCATTGCTTCCAGCGTTCGAGCGAACCCCTTGCGCTTAGCTTGGAAGCTGTCCAGTTGCTTCATCAGTTGGTCCGCTATGGTCTCGCATTCTGAAGCGATCTCTTTGATGGATGATGCGGCCTCGGTATCGCCATTGAGAACCGCGCCGACGGCCTTGCTCCTTTCTTGGACGTCCTGAATCAGGAGTTTCAGTTGCTGTACTTCTTTTGTGACTCCCTGCGGTGAGTTGAAAACATCCTTTGCCGACGAAAGCAGCTCGTGACTGAACGACAAAAACTGGAGTATATTCGAAACCAACCCGATAGCCGTAAGAGGGTCCATTTTGAATTGCCAGTCAACGGAATGATTTTCGAGCATTGACCATTTTGGACGTCGCAGCCTTCCTGTTTATTATTTCGAGATTGGCAACTTGACTGAAGAAGGAGTTGTCAGCCTCGTTCAGCCTCGTTCTAGTCACATGATTTGGCGACATGCAATGGTGCCTTATTGCTGTCCTGCCTATCGTTCATCTCAAAAGATCCTTCAGCTGACTAGCTGGGATTTGAGAAAGATGAACGACCATCTCGGAAACGAAGTTCACGCTTTGAGTGGAAGTAATTTGGACAGCTTTATCCCTGCATGGCAAGATGAGCGCTGGTGGATTCGATGGCCTGCATCAGTCGTCCATCACTTGGGGACTTTTGAAGGGTACCAAGGGCGGCGAAGCAAAGGCCTCGTTAGAGAAATTCTCTATCTCATCAAGCGGGATTATTACTTTGATGTTCTTCTTCTCTTTGTGCCACTCTCAATATTAGCAGCGCATCTCGGATGGTCTGATAAATACATCTTTTCGCTGAGCATCCTGGCCCTGGCCGGACTCGAGGTGTTTACCAGTTCGATGTTAGAGCTCCTTTGCTTGTCTTTGGGAAATCGAGCAAGCATTATTGGTGCGGAGGTTATTCCCAATGTGTTCCCAACAATGGTTAGTAGAGTACATTCATCATCCATGAACGCGGCTCACTATTCAAAGGTTGGAGTTATTTTACTTCTATCTGATCAAGTAAAACACGCCGGGGAGTTCGTAATAGGCAGTGTTCTATCAAACATTCTTTTGGTATGCTGGCTTCCACATGCGAGTTCTTTTGGTATGAATTAACGTTGACAGGGCACGGGCTTTGCGCTGCTGCTTGGTATGTTGAGGAGGAACCATCTCTATCAGCTACAAGAGCCGACAGACAACTTGGTGAAATTAACGATCATCTCAAGTGCACCCATTATATATTCGGTTGTCCTACCACAGCTGATATCTCAGAGCGCTAGTGATGGGCAAAAATCACGGGCCTCACTGTCACGGGCGGCTGCAGTACTTCTGCTCCTCCTGTACTTTGCTTGGGTTTTCTTCAAGACGGTGACTCATAGGGATATCTTTCACATGCTGGACTACCACGATGAGTCATGGGATGCAGATATCGATGGCCTAGTCGTTACTCAATATGTGTCCAAAACGAGGCAGATCTTGTATGCGTTCTTCGCCACCACTGGCTTTATTGCAGCCATCTTCTGTTGCCGATATCTAACCAGGAGCTTGGATGGCCTTGTTCTTACCTCATCTGATATGAAAACTAACTTCATTGGGATGGTCCTCCTTCCCGTCGTTGTCAACTTATCGAACTATTTGAAATCTATTGCTATCAGTCACCGCACACAACAATTCAGGCAGACGATCGATATGACTTTCGGTGCAGGCGTCAACAATGTGCTTTTGACGATGCCTTTGCTGGTTCTGATTGGATGGGCCAGCGGTCATGAATTTTTGTTGAGTCTCAACAACTTCGAGATCACAGTATTTGTGACTGGAGTTTTGGTTAGCTCAATCATCTTCATGAACTCTGTGAAATTGAGTTATTTGACAGGACTGATATTTGTCATGCTGTATGAACCCCTTTACTCGCCTCTCCTCACTGGCCTTCAAATGATTTCAGCCCTTGAAATGTTATTTGCGCTAAAAATCTTTCTAGATACCTAATGATTGCAATAGCAGTCTTTCTTTCTGATTGAGCGCAAGCATCCACTCAGATATACATTGGATACACGTTCGGTGCCCTAATATCCTCCATTAAAATGTTACTATAGGCCACATTCAACCTTGGAACTCGCTGGAGGACTAATTTTATCCTCTTTTCATACATCTTTTTGCCTCGAGGGATGGAAATATAACATGAAGGGCAGGACGACATCTGGATCTTAATTATATATGACTCCCCACTAGTTTGTAACATCAAGAATATTTGAAGCATATAGGTATTAAAAATGTCCATATTAAGGCAAAAAAAACTGCTTATTGTAATTACACATCTATTCTTCTCTGTACTATAACGAGACTTTGATGTTAGGGCTAGTTCTCGATAATCGATTTAGGTTTAGCCGATATACAATATACGCTAGTCTAAATTAGCTCTAGCTTTGGTTTGCACATGATTAGTCATTCACTTCTCGCAGCACGTGACAGCTAAGCTCAAATAGGCAAACCATAAACAGTTTTGGCGGGCGGACCAACAACACAGACTCCGCAACACAAACTGCGACCGGTCGCTGCCAAAACAACCACGTTCAACACCTGCGCAAGCTGCCTCCTTACAGGCAAATCCGGATGCTAATGTTTCTTTTTCTACTTGAACTTTGATTACGTTCTTTTCATTCTTCGGGAGTTTTTGCAACGATGAGGATTGTGGAGATTATTATTGACGTATGTCTTTGTTCTTCGATGATGGCAACGGAATCATTGTGCTGACTATCGACTACAGGGCTTCAAGTCGTACGCCGTGCGAACGGTCATCTCAGGATGGTATGGTTTGTCTTTTTGCGATTCTCCGAAGTCGTTTGCGATGCCTCTTGCCCGATGGACATTGGGATACGCGCTGGGTGATAATGTCGGTTACTGATACTTCTTTTCGCGCAGGGACGAATCGTTCAACTCCATCACCGGTTTAAACGGTAGTGGAAAATCCAACATCCTCGATGCCATTTGCTTCGTCCTCGGTATTACGAATATGAGCACCGTGCGAGCGCAAAACCTCCAAGATCTCATTTATAAGCGCGGCCAGGCTGGTGTTACGAAAGCCAGTGTGACCATCGTATTCGATAATCGCGATAAAGCCAAGTCGCCAATTGGTTTTGAGGAATATGGCAGTATATCGGTTACGCGCCAGATCGTTCTGGGTGGTACCAGCAAATATCTCATTAATGGTCATCGCGCACAACAACAGACCGTTCAGAATTTATTCCAAAGTGTCCAATTGAATATCAACAATCCGAACTTTTTGATTATGCAGGGTCGCATTACGAAGGTGTTGAATATGAAAGCTGTTGAGATTCTATCGATGATTGAAGAAGCTGCCGGTACACGAATGTTCGAGGATAGGAAAGAAAAGGCGGCGAAAACCATGGCGAAAAAGGAGATGAAAGTCCGCGAAATTGAGGGACTCCTCAATGAAGAAATCGAACCCAAACTCGAGAAACTCCGTGGCGAAAAGCGTGCTTTCCTCGACTTCCAACAAACACAAAACGACGTTGAGCGTCTTACTCGATTGGTGGTCGCTCACGACTATGTGAAGAGTAAGGATCGACTGAAGGTTGCCGGCGAAGAATACGACGCAAAGAAACAGAAGATACAGGATCTTGAAGATAATGCGACAAGGCTCAAGAACGAAATTACGCATCTCGAGGAAGATGTTAAGCGCGTCAAGGCTGTTCGGGAAAAGGAACTGCGCAAAGGTGGCAAGTTTCAAGCTCTGGAAAACGAGGTTAAGGAAAATTCACACGAATTGGTTCGATTGGCTACAGTTTTTGAGCTGAAAAATGCCAGCATGGCAGAAGAAAAAGAGAAGAGGAAGGCCAGTCAAAAAAGTGTCGCCGAGCTCGAGAAATTACTCAAGGAGAAGAGGAAAGTCTACGAGAAACTTCAAACGAAATATGACTCAGCAAAAGCTGAATTTGACGCTCAAACCGCAGAGGTGGAGACAAAGGAGGAATTGCTTCAGACACTGCAAACTGGTATTGCATCCAAGGAAGGCCAGGAGAACGGCTATCAGGGACAACTTCAAGATGCGCGGAACCGAGCAAGCGCTGCTTCGACAGAACAGGAGCAAGCTAAGCTCAAAGTGACGCATCTTGAAAAGAGAATCAAGGAGGAGGAACCTCGTGCCAAAAAGGCAGCTGAGCAGAACTCAGGTCTTTTGAAAGATTTGGAATCCTTGCGAGGACGGGCAAGCAAACTGGAAGCCGAGATGGCCAAGCTAGGATTTGAGCCTGGTAAAGAAGAAGAGATCTATCAAGAGCAATCGAATCTCCAGCGCGCTATCAGAGAGCTCCGAGAAAGAGCGGATGGTATGAATAGGAGAGTAGCGAACCTTGATTTTTCTTACTCGGATCCACATCAAGGCTTCGACCGGTCAAAGGTCAAAGGTCTTGTTGCTCAATTGTTCACTTTGGACAAGGAAAAAACCCATGCGGGTACTGCACTTGAAATCTGCGCTGGTGGACGATTGTACAACGTGGTTGTTGATTCGGCGGAAACTGGTTCTCAACTGCTCCAGAACGGCAAGCTTCGCAAGCGTGTCACCATCATTCCATTGAACAAGATCTCAACCTTCAAAGCCTCGGCTGAGAAAATTGGTGCCGCCCAGAGATTGGCACCCGGAAAAGTTGACCTTGCTCTGTCGCTCATTGGATATGATGACGAGGTATCTGCAGCTATGAACTACGTCTTCGGTTCGACTCTTATCTGTGAAGATGCACAAACCGCAAAGACAGTCACGTTTGATCCGAGTGTTCGGTTGAAGAGTGTCACACTGGAAGGCGATGTGTATGATCCCTCTGGAACACTTTCTGGTGGTAGTTCACCGAACTCCAGTGGTGTGCTTGTGGTCCTTCAGAAGCTCCACGATATCAACAGAGAAATGCGAAGCAAAGAGCGGCAGCTGGCTAATCTGCAAGAGACTATGGCAAAGGAGAAGAAGAAGCTGGACGCTGTGCGATCTCTGAAACAGGAGCTTGATCTGAAGAATCACGAAATCAAGCTGACAGAGGACCAGATTAACAGCAACAGCTCATCTTCGGTAAGTTAATGGTATTTGATTTGATAAATAGAACTTTACTGATTTTCAATTAGATTATTCAAGCAGTCCAGGAGATGAAGGAACAGATCGAGCAACTGAAGAAAGATATTGCCGATGCAAAAGCTCGATATGCAGAGGCTCAGCAAGATATCAAGCGAATTGAGAAGGACATGAAGGAGTTCGACAACAACAAGGATGATAAGCTAGCCGAGCTACAAACCTCTCTCGATACGTTGAAGAAGAGTCTTAACAAGAACTCCATTGCTGTCAAGACTCTGCACAAGGAGCTCCAAGCTTCACGCCTTGAGTCTGAACAGGCTGGAAGTGACCTTACTGCTGCAGAGGAACAGTTGGCTGAAGCTGATGGTGCCATGCAAGCTCAGATTGAGGAGATTGAAACACTCAAGAAGGAACAAGCCAGGATTAAGGTAGGACACGATATTCCTTACTTTTGGTAGATATTCGTGCTGACTCTTTCAGGATGCCCATGACATTGCCCAAGCCCAGCTGGAAGAAGAGCAAGCAAAATTGACCAGCTTCGATGACGAGTTGAGCGATCTCGAGCAAGCAATCCGTTCTAAAAACGCACGCATCACCGAGGAAGGCTTGGAGATGCAAAAGCTAGGACATCAACTTGAGAAACTCCACAAAGACCAACAAGCGGCAGCCCAGATGGTTGCAAACATGGAGGGCGAGCATGAGTGGATTGAGGAAGAAAAGGACAGTTTCGGCCGTCCCAATACTCCTTACGACTTCCGCGGCCAGAACATTGCAGAGTGCAGATCTACCCTGCGAAACTTGACGGAACGTTTCCAAGGAATGAAGAAGAAGATCAACCCCAAGGTCATGAACATGATTGACAGCGTCGAGAAGAAAGAAGTCGCCCTGAAGAACATGATGAGGACTGTCATTCGTGATAAGAATAAGATTGAGGAGACCATTATCAATCTAGACGAATACAAGAAAGAGGCGCTGCACAAGACCTGGACTAAGGTCAATGGAGACTTTGGTCAAATTTTCGCCGAATTGCTTCCTGGCAGTTTCGCCAAGCTTGATCCTCCTGAGGGTAAAGAAATTACCGATGGATTGGAGGTTAAGGTTTCGCTAGGAAAGGTCTGGAAGCAGAGTCTTACTGAGCTCAGTGGTGGCCAACGGTATGTTTTCTCGCAACCACACCTTTATCAATTTCTAAGTCTAACGCTGCTATAGTTCACTCATTGCCCTGTCGCTTATTATGGCCCTTCTACAGTTCAAACCGGCTCCGATGTACATTCTTGACGAAGTTGATGCAGCTCTCGATTTGTCCCATACCCAGAACATTGGACGTCTGATCAAGACGCGTTTCAAGGGCTCCCAGTTCATTGTCGTCTCGCTCAAGGACGGCATGTTCCAGAACGCCAACCGGATCTTCAGGACGAGGTTCAGTGAAGGTACCAGTGTTGTACAGGCATTAACGCCAGCGGACATGAAGTAATCGCTGGCTTCTTGTTTATAAACCGTCTTTGATTATGTCTGATGCTTTTGGGTTATCGGTATTGTGGTATTTCTTGGAGTGGGTGGACTACTTGGTGTTAGATGGATGTCGTCAATTGTACATGGGTTCTGCATATTCATATTGTTTATCACATATGGTTCTTGAATGCGTGACGAAGAGAAATGGATTCTGGTTAACGTATGATACAACGATCTTCCTCATACTAATCTCAGTAGAGATCGGAATAACCCTAATCTTTATGCGAACCCTAATCCCTCGGTGCATAAACTCCGAGCACGTGAGCAGTTAGCCGCCTAAGGCAAGATCGCCACCGTGACCTCCATCGCCATTGCCGCATCGGACAATAGACAAAGAACGTGGTTGATTGCAGCGTGAAGGTGGAAGATAGCGATCTGACAGACTTGAGAAACCCTTACTCCGCGAACATTTTTATCATCGCCCTGTTCATTCAACTTCACCCTTCGGGCATCGGGCCGCGGATAACTATCCAGCTGACCTGACATCACACCACAACCCCCCGAAAATATGGTCGACGAAGAACCCTCCATCAACATCCCCTCCTTGCTCACGTTAGCAGTTGTCTCCTTCCTCGTTATACGCTGGTTCTTGAATCGCGATGGCAGCAACGGAGGCGCAAATGGCGCTGGTCGTTCACGCGGTCGCATGATCGATCCCGCCCAAGTTGAGCAGATATCGCAAATGTTTCCGCAGTTGAATCGGAGAGATATCATGTGGGATTTGCAGAGGAATGGAGGTAGTGTTGCGGCGACTACGGAGAGGATATTGACTGGTCGGGGACTGGATACTGTAAGCCCCCTCATGGTTGCTGTTTGCGCCGCCCTAAATAGGATTGGAATCGCTTGACTAACTCGTTTTTTTTGTAGCCACCACCATCATATCAACCCCAAATCCCACAGCCAGCCAGCCCCGCTACAACAGCTACGCCCATACCAGCCGCAAAGTCCGGATCTCAAGACCTCATATCGCGCTACAACCTAAGTCAGCGGATCGCCGAAGAACAAGAAATCTCGTCCAAACCGGAAAGCGCCTGGTCACAGAACAAGAGCGAGCGTCAACGATTGCTGCAGAAGCGGAGAGATGATATGATCCTGGCGGCGAGGAGGAAACTTCAGCAGAAAGATCGGGAGACTTCTCATGCGCAGGGTCCTGCTTTATAAGCGTTTGCTTTATAAATGATTTGGGTATAATCGAAATGCGAACGTTTTGTGCCTTTTTATAGCTACTAGAATACTTCTTTCTGGGCGATACTGGTCAACGAGGTGGACAGTGTTTATTCCTCGCATTCCGTACGGCGTTTTGGATCAATTAGCATAGTTAATACGGTTTTTGTAGATGCAATGAATATCATCTCACTATCTGGGTATTATCGCGAGGAAAACAGTAAAGGGGACTCCCGCTAAAACCAAACCATCCTGCCCAAAAAAACGCCAGTGACAATGCGAAACAGATCAACTATGCTGTAAAGGGTCGTTCTAGAATTCCATATCGTCGTCATCTTGAGTATAGCCCTGAACAGACCCTTCTTCAGCAAGTTGTTCCCTCCGTGCCTGCTCGCGCGATGCGCCGATTTTGCGTAATCCCTCAACTACTCCCGCGACAAATCCTCTCATTTCACCAATCTCCATAGCTCCGACGCCGGTCAGCGATACGCCGCCTCCGGCTGTTGCCGCGGCGTCTAGTGACTCAACGCGCTTTCTCATTTTCGACATTCGAACTTCTCTTAGATCTTTGAGTAGGCGTCGTACTTGGTCGGGCTCGGTGAGATCGTCACTGGCTGCGTCTAGGAGCATATTTCCGACCTCGAGCCAGTGATATGGTAGGGCAATCTCTCTTTCCACGTCTTGTGCTTCTGTGGCTGTTAAAGCGGTATTTTGTGGTAAGAACGGCGGTGTTGGGTAGTATCGTTGTCCGTCAAGGGTATATTTCGGTCGTGGAGGAGCGGCCGGTTGTCTTCTGCCATCATCGCCTGCCCTTCGCTGGCCTGGTAGCATGGGTGGCGGTGAGAATGTGTCTGAATACTCTTTCGTTTCTGTTTCGAACTGGAGGATGATTTGTAGGCATTCGGGGTGGAGCCAATGCGGCGGAACGATGTTCACACGCCGTTGTCTTTTGAGAAGGATTGCGAGCCAGAGAGGAAGTGTTGCGCGCTGTGGTGGAAGAAGTTTCTCCGTTGGACCCTGAACCGCATGACCGGAGTCATATTAGTATTCTGAACGTAGCATGTGTATCAATGCGCGAACGCGGAATGTAGATCTTCAACTTCTCAGGCCGCGGGGATGAGGCCGACTGCGGGGTCCGATTCTCTCACGTACAGATAGCAATTCGAGTTCTTCTAGCCGTTGTCGAGGTACGACTGTGACCATTTCCATCTCCGAGAGAAACTCTATTTCTGGAGGCGTCAGGCCTCGTTGTAGTGGGAAAGCCATGGGCGTGTGGTTATCGTGGATTTTGCGGAGATTCGACGCGTTGAGGAGGATTTAGATGGTGTTTCTGTAGTTGAAGCTGCGCTTTCAATGGTGAGTGCAGTTGCTGCGCGCGCGAGAAAGGGGCATATCAATGTTTATATTCCCCTCCTTGTTATCGATCCATGTTGTTCCAGCCAAAATAATTTCCAAGTTTATCTCTCACGAGTTATGGCATCGCGACTGGATAATCTTTTGCGGGGCGGGAATGTGCGCTGTTTGCGCTGTTTGCATCGCCTTGAGCCAACGGGAGCTTCGGAATTTGAATTGTTGTTTTGGAGCCAGACAACAACATCTCACATTTTTCGTCCTTCACAACCATGCTATAGAAGCCCCAATTGAATTGCTCGGAAGGTTCGGAAGCCAATACGCACAGTCGATGTTATGATTCCCTATCTGGCTCTCAATTGAAATCAAGGAAACAACGCATAATACACCATGAGCTCTCAAGCCGAGACCGGCCTTACCCTAGCTGGTCGGTACTTAGTGCCATTCTTTTTGATGTCCTTTCTTTTATGGAGGAAGCTAGTGAACGATACTGTGCAAGAGCCGTATCTCGATGAAGTCTTCCATGTTGGCCAGGCTCAAACCTACTGGAGACATGATTGGTTTAATTGGGACCCTAAAATAACCACACCACCAGGCCTATATCTATGGTCTTACCTTGATTGCACTGGTCGCTCGTTACTGAAAGGGTCTTCTGAGCAGCTTAGTGTTCTTGATTTGCGGGCTACAAATTCCATCGCTGCGGCTTTCCTCCTACCATGGCGCCTTCAGACGCTGTTGGATCTACTCAGGAAGGAGCAGAATACTCGAGCAGCTGGAGCTTGGCTTAGCCATACTGTTTTGAATATTTGCTTGTTCCCACCGCTGTTCTTCTTCTCTGGGCTATATTATACCGATATTCTTGCTCTAATTGTTGTAATCCAGGCATATATCTGGGATACGGAAAGATCGGATGCGAACGGCCAAAAAAAGACGGTAGTTGATGCTTTACGTGGTCATGTGTCATTCAAGACCATGGCTTTCGTCGCAATTGGATGCATAGCTCTTGTATTCAGACAGACGAATATATTCTGGGTATCTGTGTTCATGGGCGGTTTGCAGGCTGTTCGTACTATTCGGCAGAATACGAAGCCCTGTGGATATACTGGACCGCTTGAGATCATAGCAAAGAGCTTCCAAGGCGAACTGTATGATCCACTTGTGGAAGAAGCAAGCTTTGCTGGTAAGTTAATATACATAATTATACGAGCCATATTGTCTAACATTGAGTAGATTACTTCAAGACTGGACTGTCATTAGGATGCGCTGCGCTGAGCGAACTGCCTCTAGTGGTAGCATCCATTATCCCGCACCTCGTCATACTAGGAGCTTTTGGCGCTTTCGTGCTATGGAATGGCAGCGTTGTCTTGGGACACAAAGAGTTCCACACAGCCAGTATCCATTTACCTCAGATGCTATACATCTGGCCATACTTTGTCTTCTTTTCGTTTCCCCTTATCTCAATAGGCGTCCTGAATGCCGTTGTTCCTCGACGCTTCATTCCAAAATACCTCGACTATAACTTGAGCAATGCTCACAGACTTCCATCAGTACTTACGGCATTGGCTGCCGTCCCCTTGATGCTCGCAGCCGTACACTTCAACACCATTGTGCACCCTTTCACATTGGCCGACAACCGACACTATGTTTTCTATGTCTTTCGACTCCTCACTAGGGTTCACCCAGCTGTCAAATACGCCGTTGTCCCGGTTTACTTTTTGTGTGCATGGGCTGTTATTACTGCATTTGGCATCTTCTCTCCTGCAGCACCGAAGCCCCCTCCAATCCAAATAGCGACTCCACAGGAGGCATTCCCTTCATACCCAGAAACCCAAAAGCCAAGCAAAAGGCAAGAAAAGGAAGCAAAAAAACAACAAAAGAAGCAAGCAGCAAAAGCCAGCGCCAACAAGAAATCTCCTTCCCCTGCTGCCGCTAAGTCAAAACAACAAGACCAACAAACCCAAGTGCTTACACCAGAAATCCTGGCCAAGATCCAGGCACATGTTGCACTACGCCAACAACAGCGCGAAAACCAACGACCTCGCGTCAGTTTTGTGCTCATTTGGCTCATTGCGACTGCCCTCTCACTTATCACTGCTCCTCTCGTTGAGCCTAGATATTTCATTATTCCCTGGGTGATATGGAGGATACATCTTCCACGTCAACCGACTCCAGAGGTATTTAAAAAGGAGCGACAATCGAGCTTCAAGGCACAGATTTTCACCGCGTTGCCTGAGATTATGGAGACCGTTTGGTTTTTGATTATCAATGCTGTGACTGGGTATGTGTTTTTGTATAAGGGGTTCGAATGGCCGCAGGAGCCTGGGAAGGTCCAGAGATTCTTGTGGTAGAAGACTTTTTCTCAGTCTGTATTCTTCTAGCTATTTGTATTACTAGTATTTTAGCACGATCGGTGTTTTTGAGCATTTTATATCTAATCAGTGATTGTAAGAGTATAATACGAAGAACTTCTTAATAAAACAATGTCCCACAACTCAAACAGATTCGCTAGATCATTCTATGTGCATGGCATAATTCGTGAAAAACATGACACCAATTCAATACTGAAGGTCTCATCGTATACCCAATATCCGATTCATTCTACAGCACCAAGTTCCTCCAGTATCTCAACACAGTCCTGCCTCCCATCATCCCTCGCTATCCGAAGCGCAGTATCTCCATACTCGTCTCGCTGATTCGTATCTGCACCCTGAGCGACCATTATCCTTATATAATCCGCGCACTTCTCAGGGATGGTTTTCATATAAGTCGCAAGATTGAACGATTTATGGTTAACAATAATCTTGACTCCTGTATAAGCTTGATGCAAAAGTGCCCCATTCAAGGGGGTTTGATAGTCTTCGCGAGGAATTCCGCTGGGAAGATGGCGAGCATCATAATTCCAGTCTGCGCCGGCATCAAGGAGGATCTTCACCGCGGAGGATGTCTGTTCGCCATCTTTTGACATCGCCCATAAAGCAAGATGAAGAGCTGTGAGTCTATCTGCTGTTGCTTTATTGATATTGGCACCTTGGGAGATGATTTTTTCGAGGATGTCATCAAGGCCATAGAGGGTAGCTAGAAAAATGTTGTCCTTTGGATAGTCTCGCACCGATCTGTCAGCAACCCTATATCGAGACCAGATGGCGGGTATCCCATGCAGTTTCGTGATTCGCATGAATACCTCAGGGTCGACAGTTTTGGGATTACCCATGCATGCAATATTCGGATAATCCCAAGGATGCGAAGGCCACTTCCAAGCCAAAATCCTCTTTAGCACTTCTGGTCTTTCCAGGAATATGCAGTCGAGAATCCTCCACAATTCTTCCGGTATTGTGGTAAGACTCTGGATATGATCGTCAAAATGCTCGGCACAGTATTTAAGGCATGTATCGAAGATATCATGTGGTTCCGCATCACTCATCAAATGCTGAAGGCACATTATAGCTAATTTGGCGTTTGCAGTTTCTGTATCTGGTAAAAAATCTCGTAGATCGTCCGGGTGATTGGCGTTTGGATCGATTACAAACTCCTTTAACGAAAAGTGAATAGTTCTCACACGTATAAACACAAAGTTTTCTATTGTGAGAAGACCGAGAGTAACCTCCTTAAGGATACGAGCGTCGTAAGGTTTTGTCTGCTGAGGCGTAGTCTTGTGTGCTAGGGAGACTGCATCGATGAAGGTTCCTGAATTCAGAACGACTTTGGCATTGAGTGCCCACAGGAAACAGAGCTGTGCGAGGGTCCTAGCCGTTTGGGGTAGGGCATTCATTTTTCGGAAGACGGACACATAGGCATCCTCTAGTCCGGCAGGCAATAGGTCTAATTGCGTTTTGATATCAGCTTCAGGGACTTGGGCCAGCTCGGTCAATTGGAGGTCCACCCAAAGATACCTAAGACATATTAACACTTGCAGTTAAAAAATAAATTAGAAAGTAGAACGCACATTCCCTTGGACTTTTCAGTTACCGTCTGGATGACAGTCTCTTGGACCTCTGGATCAATATGACTGAGCTCAGTCGCTACCCGATGCTTTACCAGTCTCGCAATATCCTCTTGCGCGAGACGATTCCTAGAGCTCACATCTAGAAACTTGTGACGTCGAAAAGCATGTGATATATCGATCTCTTTTCTGCTGGCGACGAAGATTTTCACATCCTCACTCTGGGCTCCAAGATCAAACACGAAATTTAGTATCGTCTTTCGATGTTTCTGCTCGCATTCATCCAAGCCATCGAGAATGATGAAGACACGCTCAAAATACTTCAAAATTTTCAGAAACAGGGTTTTCAGGTCATTGAAAGACGGCCTTCGTCCGTTCTTTGGAAAATCGTTGTAAAACTCTACGGCGGGTTCAGGGAGTGCTGGGAGACTCCAACATAGCTGTTTCACAAGACTGGATATCATCTGCGTTGGCAGATACTGAGTGTCCGTTTCTTCTCCCCTGAAGTAAGCATATAAGACGGTATCCTTTGTATGTTTACTGCGTTCGACGAGGTGTTTGATTGCCACCGAGCTACTACTATTAGCAAGTCAGATATCACATAGTTAATTGCATCAACTCACGATAGAACACTTTTCCCCGTACCGGCTTCATAACAAATGTTAGCTTGAAGAGAGTATATCTTGGGAGTAGGGAAACGTACGAGGACCATTCAGCCATAAAATATTCTCCTTCTTCCTGTCGATCCAACTCTTAAAAGCATCAGTCTCAACCAGCCATGATCCGGTGTCTTTGTATCGTTTATTGCTGATCTCATCATGCAAAGTCTCGACATCACGCTTGCATATCCAGTCTAGAAACTCTAGTCTCTCCTTCTCTATTCGTTGTTAGCAGCAGCTTGGAGTTCATATCAAGAAAGCCGAAACATACGTGGTTCGAGAGATTTCTTCTTGTTCATATTCTCTTCAATTGCCAGTACTGACTTCATGGTTACGGCATTAGACACTATATTCAGATTTTCAGTTTGATGTTGTAAGTTGTCTCGTATCTGGCCGAATTGCTTTTCAAAGGGGGTCCATTGGACTTTTGCAAAAGTTTCGAGGGCATTAGGACCTGTTTTCGTTAGTTAGAGGTTCTCATGTAGAGAACGATAATACCGACTTTGACTGTTGCTCTCGTTCAAGTAAGCTCGGCGCGCATGCCTACAGAAGGCAAGTATGTTTGTATATATTGAGACCAGGGTCTAAAATTATTAGTAAACTATTCGACAGCATTCAACATTAAAGTGTCTCACCTCATGTAGCCGCGGTTCATTGAAGTTGATACCGTCGTAAACACCCAACGTACGGAGAAGGCCTGTAAGATATTCCATCATTTCCGTCAACTTTTCGTAATACTCAAGGTATCTGACTGCTGACTGTCCTTATAATTAGCTCAAGCCTTTGTTTTCAAAGGTAAGAATCCAGACGAACATCAATCAAAACGCGAAACACTCCCAGAACCACAGAACCAACACTCGGAGCCCCCTGTACTGCCACCGTAGCACCACGCATCAATAAGTCGACGACCTGTAGAAAACTAAGGGTACGATCGGATATCTTCCTGAGTAGCGACTCGTCCAAGTGATTCTTATCGAGTTTCTTCATAGTTTCCTCTATCTGTAAAGGAGTTTGAGTATGTTGGTGACTCCATAGGCCTTTCTCACTCTCGCTGAGATCGTCCCAGTGTTTTCGCCATGCTTCCTGGAATGCAGGGTTTGTGCAAGTCTCGATGACATTTTGCATGCGTTCAGGGCCGATGTCTAGGTTATAGGGCTGTTCCGTTGACGTGACATCTTTCACTTTCTGAGATTTGGTTTTCTTCTTCTTTCGGAATATCGTTAAGATAGACATTGTGTATCATGTGTATATTAGGTCCTCGGCATAGAAAGCTGCATTTCGAGAATCATCTCGCGAGGTTTTGTATATACCTAAGACCCAGGCATGTCTTGAGGTCTGGGGGAGCCGAAAGAACGAAGGAGACATTGTGGCACACGAGGCTGACTTGAATGTTTTATGGGCACTGTAGTCTACAATGCGAAACATTGCCGCAAAGTAGTACAGTGTACTGCATCGCAAGACAAGGCTGGTCGGCGCATAAATGGGAGATTCGATTGGGTTGGGTAATGCAAGCGTTGGCGGCACTGCTAAAGATGCAGGGAAGGACAGCCAATGTTAGGGCAAGGATGGGTGGGCAGTGCTCCGTGTGTATTCTAGAATGGCGAAATATACACTAGGGACTGTGTTCCCTCTGGCTTATGTTTGATATTATTGAATGGTCAATCATAATTATGAATCTACATGCTGACTTGAAGATCCCCTTAAATACTATATGCTCTCTTCCAAATTCTGTAAATGATGAACGAGATCCACGAGCTTCTAGACGCCGTTTCACAACTATGCCTGCGCCAAATTTCAGGCTATGCTCTGGACAGTTCTTCATGTCGTTACCCAAGGAGAGGATGTTCCTCGCGTAGCGCTCCTTGTCACCGACGCTATTGTCCGGCGTTTCAACCCTTCTTCTCACTCTTGAATTTATTAAGAATCTGTACATATTTCTCCATCTTGAGGGCTTGTGCCCATTCATAGGGCGATGCTTCGCCCGGCGTGGCTTTGTCGGGGTCTGCTCCTGCTTTAAGTAACATCACGACAGTTGTTTCGGAAACCTCGTTTTTATTATCGCACAAAGCTTGTAGCGGCGTGAAGTTGCCGACCTCTCGATTTGGGTCAACACCTTGCTCGATCAATTCACCGACGATATCCTCCAAGCCAGCAATTGCTGCAACATGTAGGTAGCTATCTGGATAAGTGTCGATCCGCTCAATCGTTGCATAGCGCGCCCGTATGGTGGGTATCTGGTCCAGTTTCGTGCACCGCAAAAAAAACATAGGATCAATTGACTGCGGGTTACCGATGCAGGTAAAATCTGTCTGTCCTTCTTTTTCGATTGGAACCGGATAGCGCCAGGTTAGAACCTTCAACAGTTTGTGTTTCTCAGTTAATATAAGGCGATCGAGCATCTGGAAAATCTCCTCCGGTATTGTGGTAAGGCGTCGGATATGAGTGTCAAAGTAGCTGCCACAATAAGGTAAAATATTTCTGAACCAATCATCATTAGGAATGTCCGCCATTAGATGCCGAAGGCATTCAATGGCCAGGCGAGCATTTGCCGTTTCATAATCAGGAATCATACTCTGTAGTTCTAGTGGTACTTCCGGTTGCAAATCCACCACGAATTCCTTTAAAGAAAAGTGGACTGGCCTTACGCGTATCAGCCCAAGGTTAGTGACCCGAATTAGCTTCTTTGTGACCGCCGTTAGGTCATAAGCATCATATTCTATCTTCTCATGATCGTTCACGAGGCCAACTGCATCCATGAATGCGGCGCTGTCTAGCAAACACTCGGTATGAAAAGCCCATAGAAAGCAACGTTGAGCAAGCTTCCTGCTTGTGGCCGGCTGATTGTTTATTTTTCGAAAAATCTGGACATAGGTTGCCTGCAAGTCGGATGGCAGTAAGCTTAATTGGGTTTTTATGTCACTCTCTAATACCTGTGAAAGGTCGTTCAGCTGAAATGTGATCCACAGGAAACTGCTCTAGGGTCAGCATGGACATATCGTATACTTTCAGATCTACTCACATTCCATTCGATTTCTCGACTAGTTGTTTGATGATGTATTCCTGAGTATCCGAGCTGAAATGCCCTAGTTCTTTCTCCACGCGATGTTTAACAACCTTAGCAATATCTTTCTGATCAGAGGTGATGCCGGGAATGAGTAGTGATTTGATACGAGAAAAGGCACGCTCAATGTCCCACTCCCAACGACTCGTAACGAGGAATTTAGAATTGCTTTGTTGACTTGTTGTACAAACAAAATCCAATATAAGTTTCCGGAATTTCTCTTCGCATTCATCGAGTCCGTCAATAACCACGAATGCGCGGCTCAGAGAGCCTACACAGTCCACGAACATTGCTGCTAGTTTATTCAGCACAGGAAGGCGTGCGTCCTTTTTGCATTGGCGATAATAATCCAGAGTCTCATCTGGGAGTGTTTCCAATTTCCAACAAAGCTGTTTGATGAGCCTGGAGACTATTCGGTCAGGTGAAGTCCGCAGATCAGTATCCTCTCCTTTTATGTAGACATATGCCACCGTGTTATCATTCTGATCACCGCCTTGGCTTAAGTGATCAATTATCATCGACCTAGAGACTTTTAGTGATATGCCGTCCTTAGTGTCGGGATATTTCATACTCACGCCAGGACACTTTTGCCGGTGCCAGCTACAGGAAGTCGTCAATAAGTAGAATCTTCCTAGACAGAAGATCAATATTTACCTGCTCCATATATCCATAGAGGTCGCGTGGATTGTTCTGAAACCCATGTGATATATGCCTTGTTTTTGAAGATAAATGAGCCAGTATCCGCTAGTCGCTGTTTACGAACGATGTCGTGGATCTCTTCAATCTTGTCTCTACATATCCAGTCCAGGAATTCCTTTCTCTCCGTTTCTAGCGTAAGTTAGCAAGTATTTATATCGTTTCGACGGTGCATTCATGAACAACGTACGCGCATGAGTCGAGGACGTCTTCTTTAACTCCTCCTTGATGTCCAAAGCCGTATTCATCGTGATCGCTGCAGTTAACCTGCCTAGTTTGGCAGTGTATCGATTCAGGTTTGACCGTATCTCCCCAAATTCTTCCTCAAATGGCGCCCACTGAACTTTTGCTAACACAGCGAAGCTACTTAGACCTATGTTCCATGAGTGACCTTCTTCGTCACAATAGAGGAGGATCATACCTCGTTCTTGGCCCTGGATACGGAAAACACGGTGTGCATGTCGACAGAAGGCAAGTATATTTGTGTAAAGAGCCACTAGAGTCTAGGACATAGTCAGCCTATCGTACAAAATAGCGAGGTATCTGGACTTGCTGTCTAACATCATGTAATTCGGGCGACTTTGCGTTATCTCGGGTGTACCTATCCAACACCTCTATATCGTCCACAAGCTCTTCTAGCATTCTGCTCAGTTTCTCATAATACTCGAGATATTTAACTGCAACCTGCTATTGATCAGCCCGGAAGTAAGAACAGCAGAGGGAGATACGAACATTGATTACGACGCGGATTACACCAACAACAATAGAGCTGACGTCCGGATATGCTTGGATGCCGATTGTAGCTCCGGCCATCACTGTTTCAATAGCTCTCAAGAATCTTAACATGGGATCTGCTACTCTTCTGCTGGAAGTCTCTTGGCGATGTAGCTTATCCATATCCTCAATGGTCTTTTGCAGTTGTAACGGAGCGGGGACTTTTTTGAAACTCCAATCATTCCATTCGCTTTTGTCGAGTCCCATCCAATGTTGATTCCACGCTTCTTGAAACGCAGGGTTTGTGGAATTCGCAACAAAAATCCCCATTTGTTCCGGGCCAATGTTTGGGAAAAGAAGTTGTTCTGTTGACTGGACATTTTGGACGGCCGAAGTGTTTGAAGATCTGGGTTTCTTTTTCTTGAAAAGCTTCGAAAGACCCATTGTGCTTGTGGCATGAAAACACAAATTATCATGAAGATCGACTAGTTCATCGATGCCTTGAAGGTCGTTTCACAGAATGGTATATGGAAAATCCGATCTTCTTTGAAGTCGGATCAACCACTTGAGAAGAGTACGCAAAAGCGTACAGACATGTGCACAACGAAGGCATTGTGGCACGCGAGGCTGATTTTATTATTTCCATCTTGCAGACTCCCAATGCAGAGTACATTAGTCGTACAGCGAATCGTTAGGACAAGGCTGATCGGCGCATAAACTGAGTCGGTGATTGGGTTGGAAATGTAACGAGGTGTATGCAAAGGAAGAAGTGTTGGCGGCACTGCAAAAGATGCAGGGAAGGACAGCCAATTGTTCGGGCAAGAGCGGGCTGTGCTCCTTCCTCAGTAAGCCTAACAAAGGGCTAGAGCTGCCACTTCCCGCGCCTAAACAACTTCATCCTTGACAACTACTTTTGATCGAGCCAATCCAATCATCTAGCATGCTACCCCTAGCAAAGAAACGAAAGATCGCGGATTCTGAAGAGGAGCATGAGGAAAACGCACTGAAGGAAAAACCAACCACTCTCGTATCACTGAGCAGACCGGTCACACCACCATGGACGACCCGCGATAGACGACCTCCCAATAATCAGCACAACCATATCGATCATACTGATCATGCGCGACACGATATCGACAGCATACGAAGCAGAAAATCAAATGATGAAATCAAACCTAGTTTTACTGAGGGGCAGCCTCGTATCATACGCTCACCCATACAGCTCACACATATCAGAGATCTTCCCGCCGACAAGAATATCGACACAGTTCAATTACACGACATTCTAGGTGATCCTATGATTCGAGAATGCTGGCAATTTAATTACTGCTTTGATGTCGACTTTGTCATGAGCCAATTTGACCAGGATGTGAAAGATCTTGTGCAAGTGAAAATAGTGCATGGGTCGTGGAAACGAGACTCTCCAAATCGCATTCGAATAGATGTACAGTCAACGCCCTCTCTCATTGATGACACCGATACTGATTCCTTTCAGGAAGCATGCGCTCGCTATCCCAATGTTGAACCTATTGTGGCTTATATGCCGGAGCCATTTGGCACACATCATTCAAAGATGATGATCGTTCTTCGACATGACGACCTTGCTCAGTAAGATCCTAAATTCTGTGTTTTAACTTCTGATCTAACTTTAATCCAGGGTCATCATCCATACAGCTAACATGCTTGCCGGAGATTGGGCGAACATGTCACAAGCTGTCTGGCGATCGCCACTTCTTCCCGTATCTACGACACGGGATGATTCCGAATCAGAACAGGCTACTTCATTCGGAACTGGGGCTAGGTTTAAACGGGATCTTCTAGCTTATCTTGACTTTTATGGAAGGAGGAAAACAGGATCACTGGTTGATCAGCTGCGGAAGTTTGACTTTCAAGCCATTCGAGCTGCTTTAATAGCCAGTGTCCCGTCAAAGGAACGACTCAGCCGGGCAGATTCGAGTAGGTCAACATTATGGGGCTGGCCAGCTTTGAAGGATGCTCTCCGTCAAGTTCCGTTGAGAGACAGTGAAAAGAACAAGTGTCCTCATGTCGTGATACAAGTATGACTCTTCCAAAAGTTGCGATAACCTCTTTCAATCACTGATTATTTAGATTTCCTCGATTGCGTCTCTCGGTCAAACTGATAAATGGCTCAAAGAGGTTCTTTTTGATAGTCTCTGTCCAACGTCGGTCTTACCTCACTCTAACAAAACTCAGAGGCCTAAATACTCAATAATATTTCCCACGCCCGATGAAATTCGGAGATCATTGAACGGATATGGATCCGGAGGATCTATACACATGAAGTTACAGAGTGTTACACAACAAAAGCAGCTTCAATATATGCGTCCTTATTTGTGTCATTGGGCTGGAGATCTGTCGAGTGCCGAAGGCCACGTCAATCAACGAACAGATGCAGGTCGACGCCGTGCCGCACCTCATATCAAGACTTACATACGGTTTTCAGACAGATCCAATATGGATACTATTGACTGGGCTATGATCACTTCTGCTAATCTATCCACGCAAGCCTGGGGAGCTGCACCAAACTCTAACGGAGAGGTGCGAATCTGCAGTTGGGAGATTGGTGTCCTTGTTTGGCCCCAACTAATAGTAGGTGATTCGTTGAGAACAGATTCTGAAAGGCCACAAATGGTACCCTGTTTCAGAAAAGACACGCCAGAACCAATGAAGATGGAGGATGGCAATTCGATTGTGGGCTTTCGAATGCCTTACGATCTACCGCTTACGCCATACAGGGTACAAGATGTTCCTTGGTGCGCCACGATCAACCATCCAGAACCAGACTGGTTAGGACAGTCATGGGAGGCGTAGACAGGAGTGAAATTGGTTGACGGCTCGAATACAGAATAAACCAGGAGCAAACACGACAAAAACGAACTCAATGTTCCTACTCATGAAGAGCGTGGATGAAACGATTCATACGGTGAATATTGAATAAAGCTCAGCTACACATATATAATTTTCTTCATCTCCCGCATTATGCCCTTGATATCCATTCCCCTTACTTCAATCATTCGATCGTGACATGACTGGTCTTTCTTATTTCTTCTCCGGTTCCGGCTTCAAACCATATTTCGCCTTGAGTTTTTCGAAGAGTTCGATATACTGTTCTTGCGCTTCTTCGCGCGAGAGTTCGCCGACTTTCTCCCAAGCATCGTGTTTGGCCTTTGCCTATAGTGGAGAAGAAGAAAGATCAATATAGGTCGCACAAAGCACATAACTAGCAAAACCCGGGGGTTTGAAAAAGAAGAGGGAGCGGGTTTCATGTTTTACCTCCATTTCCCAGAAGCTGGGTTTATTTTGCGGGTTGAAGGGTTCGCCAATTGCCTGCTTATAAAGGCCGTAAAACTGTGTTTTGAAGGAAGCAATTGTCAGTTTCAATCGACGCAGTGAAGGGAAACTCGACATCGGGCCGACTTGACTGTCGTCTCACGTACCTCAAGTTTCTCTGAGTTTGTTGCGTTGTTGAGTCTCTTGACGTCAACGGTGGCTTGTTTGAATCTCTCTTGCAAAGACATTGTGGATGGTCGAGGATGGGAAGAAATCTATAATCTGCAATTCAACTCATGGTCAGCTCATATCACGAAATCGACTCAAGATAGGCGATAATATCAGACGAGATAAGCTTATTTCGTCTCTTCTTTGTTGCGTTCTGATACGCAAGAGGTCGGACAGGTTCTAAACTCATCTCATCTCAACTCGTCTCATCCCTGCACCCCACCCACAAAACGGCTCAAACAACAGATGAAAAACGAAAATGAAAGCAATAGAACACTGCAACGAAACAAACGTACCTTTCTCGGTATAATATATATAGTGTTCAAATGACAAGACGCCAAACAATCAGGAGAGAGCTCGAGTATTTATATGGACGCGGGGATGGTGGGGGAAGAAAAGGAAGGGATTGAACCATTCGCATGCAAAACTACGTAATAGATTACACTCTGTGTATGAAGAATGTGATTGTTTCGTATCAAGTACAGGGATTTAATACGGAGCTATACTTGAAATGGGTAGACCAACATCAAGTCAGCCAATCACAAGCTTTGAATTTGGAGTTTGTTGAGAAATACGTGACGGTACTTACACGTGGTCGTGTATTTTTGGTAATCTGTTGTAATGAAATACAAGATCAGGGCCCTCATGCCAACTCATGTTGGATCACGTTCTTCAACTACCTGTCCGATGGAGTATCACATGGTAAACCATCCGGTATGCGCATGATCATAACACTTACCACGAGTCTGACCAATTGCTCGGGAACATCACCCAGTCGACAAGTCGCACCTCTCATCAAATTCCCAACGAACGAGGACAGACCCCTTCTTATTTACGCACTGATCAGAATCTAGATGATTGCAGTTCGAACATCATCGGCTAAGGGTCCTTATTTATACGGATATACGGAATACTCTCATGGCCTATGATTCGCCTCGGATGAACCTCTACCACTTTCGGTCCTGAGGAAGGTGCACGTACACTGCAGCCCTGCTCAGCAGGCGGAGTAGTTCTACTCCCTCCCTCCCAAGTTACGGAAATCCTCTAGGAAAATACTATGGCCGCTCCCTAGTAAATCCCTACTTTTATATCCGGGGTCGCCCTTATTTGCAAAGCTACCGGCCATGTACCCAGTGGCAACCCCAAGCTAAGAATGCGGGGTGTAGCCAAACCGACGCGGAGTCGAGATCCGGCATCTGGCTTCGGGTAGTGTCCAGGTCTAGAAGGAACTATATAACCGGGGCAATATGGGGAGGATTTTCGGGTTGTATGTTATGAAGCCAAAATCAGCAAATAGACAAAATGACGACCACGCTTGCATATGTTTTAGAGAAGGCGAATGCGCCTTTTGTCCTTCGGGATGTTGTTCTTGATGCGCTACAACCGTCTGAAGTGCTGGTTGAGATTAAGTACACGGGGTTATGTCATACGGTTTGTTCTCGTCTCATCCGGTCCAACTCGAATATAGCAGTTCATGTAACTGATCGGATCTAGGACATCGTCGTCCAAGAAGGTGGCATGCCAATTGGCCACTTCCCCGCCGTCGTGGGCCACGAAGGCATTGGCATAGTCAAGGAAGTAGGCTCTGGCGTTCAAGACAAATCTTTGAAACCAGGCGACACCGTGATTCTCTCATTTAATTTCTGCGGCAAGTGCAAGGCCTGTCTCAGTGACCGGCATGGGAGTTGTCCTCGCTGCACAGAGACGAATTTCCTATCAACTGCCCGCGCAGACGGATCATCACCTATCTCCTTACCGGATGGTACACCCGTCCATGGCCAATTCTTCGGACAGTCATCAATGAGCAAAATGGCCGTCGTAACGGAGAAGTCCGTCGTCAAAATCCCTTCTCAGACCCAAGCGTCGGATCTGCAATATCTAGCGCCATTCTCATGTGGCTACCTGACCGGCGCAGGCACAGTCCTGAACGAATTCCGCCCAGACCCCGACACCTCCAAAATCGCAATTATCGGCATGGGCCCCGTCGGCTTCGCAGGACTACTAGCCGCCAAAGCCCTCGGAGTCAAAGATCTCGTTGCCGTCGACATCGTGGACTCAAAACTGGAAATAGCAGCCTCACTCACGGGAGCACATACAATCAACAGCCTGAAACCACCCGGTGGCGGCAGTCTATCAGAAAAAATACTGGCAATATACCCCGAAGGCGTTGACTATATCCTTGATACTTCCGGTCGACCGGCAATACTTTCAGACGCCGTCAAGGCGCTGGCGCATGGAGGCACGTTGGCGCTTGTGGGTGTGCCGCCGCCGACGGGTATGATTGAGGTTAATGCGTTGGATTTGTTGACTTCGTGTAAACGGATTGTAGGGGTTATTGAGGGGGCTGCGAATCCTAAGAAGGTATTCCCCTGTGCCTATAACTTGCCTGCCCTGCTTTATGATGATTAACATGTGAGGATAAGATACTGCCGCAACTTCTCGACCTCTTTAATGAAGGGAAATTTCCTGTTCGAGGCCTTACCAAGATTTATCCAGCGAATCGGTTGGATGAGGCTATTGAGGATTTGAAGAGTGGAACGGTATGTTATTTCTCTCCCATTTCAGCTAAAATATCACTGACCCACTGGAAATTGCAGGTTGTGAAAGTCGTATTATCTTGGGAAGGTATCTAGATCATGGGACTGGTCATTATCGCGGATGCCTACTTAGGCAAATATGATACCCCATGACATGTTCCGGATTTGATAGCCCTGACGGAGATGGTATTGTACGAAAAGTTGAAAGAAAATATTGCATTTGCCTAATCTCTTCGCTATGTGTGTCATGAGCTCCATCGGAGAAAAAAGGAGGTGAATACCAAAACAACGCCAAATCCATATGCTTCCAGACCTGAGACCATGAGGGGAATAATAAAATAACAATAATGAAAATATGAACACGAAAACTTGCTCAACCAACGCAAGACAAAGGAGAAGACAGACTAATAATCAACAGCCCAACCATTCTTATCCAAGAATTCCTCACAAGCCGCTTTGAGTGAATAATTAGGCCGCAAGTCCTTAACCGTCATGGGGGCGCGCGTAACAGGATCAACACGAGCTTGCTCGAGATACTTCGTAATCCCCAGACGATCATAACTGTGACCCGAGATTGTCACAACGGGGTCATGCATAACCTCAAACGTGATATTATCAATCAGATAATCAGGCACAACCCGCTCCTCAATTTTCCCACCCGAGGAAGCCTTGAACGCATCTCGAACATGTCGTATCTTTTTCTCCGCTTCTTCGCGCAGCGCTTTTTGATCTTCGTTGAACCCGATTTCCCCTATTTCGCCGTTATCCAACTGCGTCTTGAGCTCCTTCAACTCGCGCTCAAGATCAGCTTCAATCAACGACTCCACACTCGCCAACGTCGCATCCATCTCTCTCAATCTCGCCGTTTCTTTGGCCGCCCAAATCTGCTGTTTCGCTCTAAGGACAATCTTGGATAAATTCTCCGTCTGCGCGTTCATGGCACTCAGACTAGCCCTATAAGCATCAATCGCAACGTCGTACGCTTCCTGCGGCCGTTGTAACTCTAGTAGGGCTTGCGCGCGATAAAGTGAGCTTTTGAGACTAGCAGCTGCCTTTGAGCCGCCGTGGAGGTCGATTGCGATGCGAGCGTCTTGTTCGGCGCCGGCCCATTTTTCGAGGCGGAGGCGTGTGACGGCGCGGTTGGTGAAGAAGCTGGGTTCTTTGGGATTCATTTGGATGCTTTAGTTACATGGATTGTTAGTGTGTACTAGAACAGAACGGGGGTTGGGGAGGGGGGCTCACGCTTGAGAGTACATCTCTTCTGCGCCGGCGTAGTCGCCATCTTTGAAGAGGTGGTTGCCTTTTTCTTTGAATGTGAAGGACATGATGGTTCACTGGTTTCGATGTTGAAGCAGAAGAGTAAAAGTAATAGCAATAGGAATAAAAGTAGAATTAAGAATGGATTGTAAATATCGTCGGCTGTAATTAAGTAGGTATAAGTTGGCACAGCGGGAAGGGACGAGGTGACTAGTCAGATCAGCCCAACAAACAAAAGACCAAATCAATTCGTTTGAACGGCAAGAAAGAAGAACGACTGTTTCATTGTCGGGAGATGAGAAACGGCATTGTTTATGTTGAATTGACGGTCGGCGACCGCGGAGGAGTCGCACGGAAAATAAATTGAAGTCATCGAAAGACGTGGATCCCCGCAGAATCATTCCATGCATCTCCGAATGACTAATCGCGACAATAACAACCCTGTTATGGATGAATTTGAAGTATTCTTGCCAAAGAATACTTTCTGTGATGAATGATCTGGAGTTTCAAAGAGTTAAATTGTAAGTAGAATTATGGACGATTTAAAGTATAGTTAATTAGTTCAGATGGTTTGGACCAATCAGGGCGCACGATCTATAGAATAGCTTCAGATACATACGTAAGTTGGTAGGTACGGTGTACCAAGAACTTGTTCTATTCAAACAGTCTATACTCGTAGGATATATGGCAAAGGAAGGTTTGTATAAACACGACATCTAAACAACAGCAGTCCTAATGCCCTTCAAGTCCTTTTCGACTGGTATAGATTCATTTCAAATGTCGTTCCATCACCATAAACAGGCGTGTCGTGCATTGATATGTCGTTCCGGCGCTCAGTCCGCTCAGCGCTGAAGCCGGTAGTAAGATATGTTCAATGTTTGGGTATTTTGCAGAAAAAACAAACAATCGAAAGCAGAAAATCAAGCATTAAGCTTCTTCTCATAGTCCGAAATAGCCTGCACCTTCGCAGCAGAACCGCTCTTAGGATCAAATCGGTAGTTCAACCAATCCAAAGTCAACTTCTTAGCCAACTCAATACCAATAACCCTCTGCCCAAAGCACAGAACATGAGCATCATTACTGAGGATAGAGCGCTCAACGGAAAAAGGGTCGTGGGCAGTCACGGCGCGAATGCCGGGCACTTTGTTGGCGGCGATGGCGACGCCGAGTCCCGTACCGCAGATGAAGAGGCCGCGATCAGCTTTGCCTTCTGCAATGAGTTTGGCGCCTTCGACGGCAGAGTGAGGGTAAGCGGTCTTGTCGGTTAGGGAGGTTGCGCCGACGTCGACGACGGATTCGACGAGGGGACTGTTTTCGAGGAGTTGTTTGATGGCGGCTTTGTAGTCGTAGCCGGCTTCGTCGCCGGCCATGACGATGCGGAGAGGTTTGAGGTCGGAGCCCATTGTATATATTATAAAGAATAGATGTATATAGGTTGACTTGGATTTGTATAGATATGGAGTGTAGATGTAGAGCACAAATAAAAGACACAAGGAGGGGCTTCTAGATCGTATTTATATCCCAAGGCTAGAGCAGTCGTTCCTGAAATACGGAGTACTTACTAAATAATAATAGTTGACCTCGCTTTCTTTCTTCCTCCAAGTGGATAAGCCCCTCCCCAGCTCTCCCTCATTTTCTCCCCATGTGTTTTGGTCTGGCTAACTCCACATGCTAAACAGCCTAAACCTGTCTGACCGTGGGGACGAAAACAACCTGCCTTCTTGGCTTTGGTTGTACACTACATTGGAAGACTCTTCCATTCTCCACCGAGTGTCAAGGTCTGTGCGGCATTATTTGATAGCGCCTAAGTAGATCCTTACCCTGTCTATATATCGAGATGCAGCTATCGATTACTTTGATGCAGGAAGAATCTGGTTGAACGGTGCCAGGTTTGGCGTCATAAGGCATTACTAGTGAGTCTGTCTGACTGAGATGATCCACCGATAGAGAGATTCTAAGGCAATTCATTGGATGCTCAGTTTGTCATCGCGATTAATATTTTGAATAGGCTGGAACCTTGGAAGTATGTCGCATGCGAGAGAGTGAAAGGTACCCGGTACATTGCTAGAGGTAACTATGCCACTACCCGGACCAACTCCGTGTCGAAGATTTTGAGTCGCATGTGATGCGAAAAAAGCCACTGTATATCCACAACCAGATTGTTTTTGTTTAAGCTTACTCTTGTAGGCAACTAGATCACGAACTTATCAGCTAACAAAAAATGGAAAAAAAAAAAAATAGAAGCGGCATCCTGCTTTAAGAATAGGTGAATTGGCAAGGTCCGTATTTCGTATGTATCGGATGCTGGATGCAGTGTGACGCCGTTGCGGCATTTCCTATTGTGGAGATCCCTTGTTACACGATACCAAGTTGTACGTATTAATACAGTCAACGTGTCTGGCTGCGACTCGTGACGAAGACACTTTGGAGCAGTTTGCAGAGTGGATCAGGCACCACGAAGGCTCAGAGGGCAGTTCACGGACCTAGACCGTCGAGGATGTATGGCTAGCTAAGCTGCGTGTTTTGATGAGCCATTTTTATTCGAAAATGATTTTTCCCAGGTGCATAGTGTAGAGTAAGAGAATTGTATTGGAGTTACCGAGTACTCGGCGCAACTCCGTGGTAGAGTTTACTCGACACGGCAGCCGGCGCCGACTCCGAGTTGCCCGCCGGCTTCACTGTTTACATCCTTCCTTGAACTTAGAAATGTTTAGAGCATACTCTAAGCTGAATCTTCAAAAGAACCTCCCAGAACTCAAGCTACAACTCTTCGATCAGCGCATCTCCCCAGAACCACTTTCACCCCAGATCAACATCCCTCTCTCCACGGCCTGAGAAAAGCGGGCCAGGACCTCTCCATATTTCATACAGGCAACCCCGCTATAATTACGACTCTACCAGGTACTCTTTCCCCTGTATCATATGCAATTAACTACCCAAGGACCATACTCTGCGAAACATATATCTGACCCAATTCATCTCCAGGATCACAAAATCTCGCAGATTAGCGCTCATCCTACCCATCGTCCACGGAGCACAGTGCTGCGAACACGAGTGACATCATTGTGGATAACACTATCAAGATTATCATCCATATCATTGCGAGAGCAGCCAACCATCAGAAACGACCTCACCCGTTCCTTTCCGAGCGTTTCATCTTAATCAGATTTGATACGACTCTCGACTCTTGACGTGCGAATCAATTGGCTCTTTTCGACCGAGTTGGTGCAGAGACGAAGGATCAGATATCATCCCAGCTACCAAAAAATCCAATCGATATACCAATCAGAAGAACGAACATACAGGAGAAAAAATGGCGACCACTGTAACATACCCGGTCCTACCGCAAAAACTCCTCATAATCTCCCTAAAAATGTACTTTACGCCCTCTCGCACCCTCCAATATCTGCGCGACCTACTCGACCCGCAAAACGAAATCGTGCTAGCCAAAAACCGCTCAAAGCTACTCCTAGCCCTAATCCCGGATTTTCTGACTATTTACCCGTGTGCGGAAATTATTAGGGAATGGGAGTCGAAATTGCCTGGAGTAGAGAATGGAAAGGGGGTGCTGCCGCCGCCGTTTTTGTTAGGTGGGCAGGACTCGTTTTGGGAAGATCTGGGCGCGTATACGGGTGAAGTGTCACCCCTGGCGCTTCGGGAGGTAGGTGCTTCGCTCGTTGAATTGGGGCATGCGGAGCGTCGAGACATATTTGGCGAAACGGATGAAATTACAGGTAAAAAGGCAGCTGCAGTTTCGAAACAGGGTCTGATTCCGCTGGTATGTATCGGTGAGTTGAGTGCGCCGGGCCAAGTCGCCTCTGAAGCTGTTGGACTAGCTGTCAGGGAATGCGAGACTCAGATTCGTGCTGTCCTCAGAGCGTTGCCGGATCATGCGCCCGTCATCTTTGCATATGAGCCTGTTTGGGCAATCGGAAAACCGCAGCCGGCGGGCGTTGATCATGTTGCGGCTGTTGTAGCAGGAATTAGGGCTGTGATTGGGAAGAGGGAAGGAGATGTTAGGGTTTTGTATGGCGGTAGTGCTGGACCGGGGCTGTGGAGTGAAGGGGGTTTGGGGAAGGCTGTTGATGGGATGTTTTTGGGGAGGTTTGCGCATCAGGTTGAGGGTGTTAGAAAGGTTGTTAGGGAGGTTGAGGCGACGTTGTAGTCTTTTCCTTAAACGGACCGTAAATGGATATAAAAAATAATTTATAATTATACATATAGATGCTCTAATTTTCATGTCTATATATTCCTTTCCTGTCGAAGCTCATTCTTCACCCGTGTGACGGTGCCCGTTCCACCATACGTGATAGCAGTATACATCATCGCAACCGACGCACCCGCATCAAGAACCTTCTGTGCTTGTTTCCCATTCGTAATACCACCCGAAGCAAAAATCGTCTTTGGCGACTCTGCATCGCTTAATTTCTGCTTATAGCGGGACACCAACGCTACCGTACGCTCAAACAGCTGGGGACCGGAATAACCACCCGTCTCGGTCAATGTTTGTTTCTCCTTAGTCGAAAGTGGGTATCCATTGGGTAGAGGGCCAGGTCGTCGGTTTGTTGTGTTGCCGACAATGACACCGTCAACGCCGGATTCGCGGACAGCGTGGCATATACCATCGACTTGTTCTTCGGAGTCTTCGTCGGGGCTCACTTTGACCATGACGAAGGGTTTTGTCTTGCGGTCGATACGTTTTGCGGCGCCCACGACGCCCTTGAGGATTTCAGTCAAAGGACCTGCTGCTTGCAGGCCACGCAGACCGGGTGTGTTGGGACTTGACACGTTCACTACCACAATATCTGCGTACGGCGCAAGTCGATCAACACAATACACATAGTCTCCCGTGACAGCAGCAATATCCGACTCCGGCGTAAGTTTGTTCTTCGCAACCTGAACGGCAAGCAATTTGCCTTCATTCAAACTTCCCGGCGGCACACCAGCCTCGCCATTCAACACGCGCTCTTCCCCGGCATCACTATACCCAAATCCACTAGCATATGCGACCTCACGAACACGCTGTTTGAGAACCTTGGCCATGTGGTCGGCACCCTTGGAGTTGAGACCATATCGATTAATCATTCCTGATTGTGAGACGACTCTGAACACTCGTGGTTTAGGGTTGCCATCTTGAGGTAATGGAGTGGTACCTCCGACTTCTACGACAGCTGCACCAAGGGCAAAGAGAGGGTCGGGGATTTCGGCGTGTTTGTCTAATCCGCCTGAAATTCCAAGTGGGTTGGAAAGGGTGTAGCCAAAGACCTGATCGTGTCAGCTTGAACTACTCAGATACTTTTCAGAATGGGTTGTACCTCTGTGCCCAATTTCCCATCTAGATCTGGTGAGCTACGCTCGCGCGGGTGTAATCCAAGCTTGTATAACTCCTTCAGCGCCGCGACACCAGCGTGATGAGCGTCCTCCGCATCCGGATACAACCAACGCACAAGTGGTACGGCAATATATCTGTGAGCGCTAGCTCGAGTATCTGTGAAATAAAAGTATCCGCCAAACAGCACAAAGGCTAGTGAAGTGCGAAATATGAATTTTCGGACCGGTGATTTCTTCTTCTTTTTTGTTATTGTCGCAATTGGTTCCGCTTCGGTGGACGCGAATCGTTTGCTGAAAGTTGGGATGGATCGAGGAGTATGCGGTAAATAGGCTCTTCTCGACGCGGACGAGATGCCCCTGAGTTGGTGTAGTCGCGGCATATAGCTAGATGCCATTTTTTCTACAATTGGAATTGGCTCCTGTGCGCGAGATCAATTGTTAGCACTTACATCCATGATTCTGTTCGATAGAAAGAAAATGCAAGTAAAAAAGCTTCAATTGACTCACCTATAGTTTCCCACTATCTAAAAGACGTGCAGAAACCCAGTTTTAGAGCCTGCGACAGCCACAAAGCCAATTGGGCCGAGAATACCCAGATATCTCGAGCTGTTCATTCTGAGTTTGCGTGAGGAAAAGTTATGTCGATGTGGGATACATTCCAGGGCGGTCAGCATTCTGCCGCAAACAGCTCTTCTATATTCTAATTCAGCCAATCATATCTCTTCTTTGGATGTAAGATTTAACCCTAACCCTGAATCATGTATATGACTTCTTCCTGCGCTGATATCTAGGATAACTTTCTGTTACAGTCTGTCATGATCTGTTATGATCTTGGTCATAATATTGAACTATTCACAGTCCTTCGATTCACTTGGTATTGAGATTAAGATAGTCCGGAGAACAGCCTCGATCTAGAGATCCCTCCGTTAATCGTTCCGTTAGCAACGAGGCGAATACACGGCGAAATCGGGGAGAATATCCAATGCTCGACATTGAGAAGACTTGTGTCAATTCAGACTAACTATATTCTTTTGCAATGTGAAGAACTGACACTTAGGAACAGAGGTAACCATCGTTTGCACAAGAATAAAGTTCACGACTTAGGTCTACCCAGGTCACATGAGCTTCATGGAGTATGGTTCACTGCATATCTGAAGAAATCAAAGTTCAATAGATCACTCGCTTAGATAGAGATTCCTGATATTTCTTGACTGGAGCTTGTGATACTGCATCGGCTAGGGACAGAATGAGCCAGGTGACCACATCGATTAGAAGTCTTCAATGTTGTGAGATATGAGATTACGAATCATCGAAAGGAGTGCCATGAGTTCGCACAACCATTGAGACAGCATATGTTGTATATGCTGTGTTAAGATCTATACTATGGTCAGCTCAGATGTGTTCTGTACTGTTGTCTAATCTTCAACAGTAGTCTATTTGCTAGAAATTCTGTAGAGGTCACACGACAGTTGAAAGAGTCAACCACAACCTAGTTCATCATTCAATGATCCTCTGAGACAACACACCCTACGAAACCAAAACTACACACATATATTGGCTCACTCAGATCGATTCAACCGTCCAGCTGGGTTTGAGTTGAAATGGGATCCCCGAGCAACCTTCCTACCGCATGCACGCTTTAGATTGCCATTCCACGGATGCTTTCTTCCACCCGTAGATATGGAATCTCCAATCTGTGAAATCTAAGACTTTGAGTTGCACCAGTCAATGGAATGAAACATAATCTCCATGGATATTGAGATTCAAGATCATGACACTGATTCCAAGGTTTGATTCAATGAAGCATCGAGCTGTGAGGTAGGTGGAAACGATCAATAAGTATAGGATTCAGCGTCTCATTGGTCAACGAATCTAGCCATTTGAAATTAACAGATACTTACAAAGATCGTGCTATGCAAACCATTGGCTGGGAGATCCTCGACTTCTTTTGACATTCTGTTAACTGGTATGGGAAAGTACACCGCTTCTATCTATCATTTTCTGAACATATCGAAGACTGAAAATTATAGCAATACTTGAATAACTATTTCAATCAAGTCCTTTCTTGATAGCCATTGTTTGCCGAACGCTTTCATTGGAAAGAACAAATGACACAAGTGAAGAATGCAGTCGAATCACCCAATACAGCCCGTCACATCGAGAATTTGGTTCAAGACTGAATCTCAATTTTACTCTCACATCAATACCTTTTAAGGAAAAGCTGCTAGTACTGTTCTAGCAACACAAGAGTGACGAAGACGAAGAGGGGAAAGGAATAGCCTTGTGATCTTGACTGGGCAACATGCTTTGTCCAACATTCAGAGTGAGTAAAACTAGAAACATAGCCAGATATGGATTGCAATGGCTAAGATATTACCTAAATTCATTATTCTTCTTTTCAATTTCTGTGCTCCCATCTCTCTCATATGCAGCTTATATTCCGTTATCACCAATATTTCTTTGGTCCTGACGAATGGTAGACAGACAGAAGAGAAGACGACAGAAACACTTCGAAATCCTGAAGATGCCGCGTAAGCATGCCGGTCAAATTTTTGGTACCTACAGAGCCGCTTGAGTAGGTCTGAGGCAATATCGTCCTCGTATTCTCAAGCTAGTGCAATCAATGTTGTCAAAACTCGGATTCGCACTAACCTTAGATACCAGTCACTATGTGAGAGAAAATTTTCCGATAGTGAGTGTCGTGTTGTGTAAAGAATATATTAGGGTTTACCGCACATACAGATGGAAAAATTTTTCAGTAGAAGGGGCAGGGATTGTATATTGGAAACACGAAGACTAGCGTCACCGGATGTCAACTAGATGCAGATTCTTGCTGTCCTTTGGTGGATTAACAATTTGTAATACTGCATGAGGGTCTTACTGGTACCTACCAAAAACACTGATTCTGCAGCTCATGCAACTATATGGATATTGCACAGCCTATCTATATACATGGATGAGTATGTCAAGATAGCCCACCCCCTTTTTCTGTCACTTGTAGCCCTTATCCACCTCTGGAGTAATATTTCCATCCAATGATATCCGATAAAAGAGATGCATTCTTGAGTATTGCCAGATAATGAGTCTTATAATTTGGCTAGACATGTCTCATGAACTTGCATGAGGATAGCCAGCTGAGTGACCGACGTATATCGACTTGCAGGAGGGCGAGTTTTCTGCTCCAACTTGTTGCATCAATGTCCACACACCGCACCTGTGGTGGCAGCGGTGTTCATGTCTTTTGTTGATCGAGAGAGTTGACAGGCCAGGATGTCTTCTTCAGTACCTGTCATGGTCATATCCCTGTCAGATATAGAATAACCTAATATAGACTATAACTAGCCAGATAAACCAGAACTTCGGGACCGGAGAATCTTATCTAAGGTTCAAAAAGTATACTTTAGTAGATTATAGTTAGTTTCTTCAATATGCGTTGATACGGCATGCGCGCTAAGTTAGTCTGTTATACTAGTAGTTTCATTTCGCTCACCGTCAATTGAAATGTGCAGCCAATTGATAACGAATTATACTTTATACGACAGAAGAGGGAAGAAGAAAAAAAAGCCGCACATATGACAGTTCCTTAGCTTTGCGCAAGCGTGGACAGATTTAAGCAGACTATCCAGTTAGAGCAGGAGTAGGAATCTTGACACAACGCCACCAACAGATAGGAACAACCGTGCTTATCCTATTTGTTATAGACATTAACCGTTGATAATGGAAATGTAGAATATAGCCTTAATAATAAATACAGTTGAAATTTCTCAAAATCGGTATCAGGAAGAATGTATAGCACTTGCTACTATTAACCCAGCAATCCAAATAACCATTGTTCCTGACTCGAGGCACAGGGATAACGAACGCCTACCCGGGTAAAAGTTACTCAGGTAAACCTGCGTGCAGCAGTGAGACATATCATATACTACCAAACCGCCGAATCCATGATTTGGGTAAACTTTCACATGATTCATTTAGAAGAAGATGACTAGCTAGTAAGGAAGACCGGAAGACCCACTATTCAATATACATAGTACTAATGATATTGTTGAATCTTGTTTTCGCAAGATCTGGCTGTGCACGGCACGATCTGCCAGTAGATTTGATTCATTGTTATTACTCCGAGTATCTGAGACAATCTTGGATTGCGTTATCTTACAGATAGTCGACAGATACATACATATCCTAGTGGCCAATCTTGAACGAGGAGATTTTCACCGATCTTTAGGCCAGATCTCAAGAGCTATACGACTTCCATCATTTTCCCGGGATTGACATGGACTTCGAAACAGAGATAGCTTTGTTTTAGCGCATAATGCCCCAGGTACTATTGCATTTGACATCCCACTTTGAGGATTCTAGTAGATGGCCATAAAAAACAAAAGACATTGACATTGTGCCTCTCATTGGCATTTCAATTTGTGTCTGCATCCATAGAGGACTTAGAACGAAGCACGCAAACTTGGTACCGGTTTTTAGTGTCCAGCGTACTTTTAAACCAAATGTCACCGTTTACATAGATGTACTCGGTACTGTTTTAGTAGTCCACTCAATTACAGATCTCGCTAGGGCTGGCCCAGGAACGAACCGTGCCATGACTGACTTCCATATCGGGGAAAAACCAATCGGAGGCTCAGGCGACAACCTTACTGTTACCTTGGACCTTGGAATGGGAGATCATTTGTGTCAGATGCATTGAATTGATTGCGCGGTGGTCCCAGTGCATGCAAAACTGGCATTTTGGCAGCAGTAACGGGGACGAATAAGATGGGAGGACTTTTTGTTTTCTCTTTTCTTTTTCTCACGGCAGTAAAACTAAATTCAGAAATGAGAACTCTGATTTGCCTAGCCTCCTCGAGACAGCTGCATGAGGTGGTAAGCTACTAAACTTTCGTGTTCGCCTTCTTTTCTTTGCTTTTTATTCTTGAAAATACGCAATTAGGGTCCCAATTATTTTTGGGTTCATCCCGCTTAGTTTCAGCACAGACCGTGCGCTGGATCTCGGTCGACGAACAGTTAGATCTGGTTTTCGGTTGGAGTACGAGATATAATGCAACGGGGTGACGTTTGCCTTCCTTTCGGCTGAGCCAGAGTGGTCTAGATCTACTCTGACTACTCGGCTTCCTCGGCCGGCTCATAACATTGAACCTACCTATAGTACATACCCACGTATACGTAGTGATTACGATTATACGTCAATAATGACAGTCTCTATAGTCTATATACGTAGTATAATATATAATGTATTTCCATACTACGGAAATTGTACATCTCGACCAAAATCGTTCCTGACGATTCGATTGGCTGGTCACCTGCTTCCCCACACTAGATCTATGCACGGCCCCACTTGGTCGGCCCGCTAGCGCGCGGCTTTCCCGAGATTCGTCAGGGCTTAGCTGGAAACCTTGTTCCTTATTCAGACAGACACCTCTCGACCTTTTTTTTTAACTCCGTGTCGTTTTCGTTTCTTTTCTTCCCATTTCCCATTTTTCCTTTTCCCTTGTTTTTGCCCTTGTTTTTTATCCTGGTCGAATCGCTTAGGTCACGGGTATATCGTATTGCGGACCCTGGGGGCAATATTCACAGGGTAAATACGAGGTTTCCACTCAACACTTCATCCTATGTATCCCAGTGGCTAGTGTCCTATCTCTATCTATCACATATTGCTCGAATATTCATAATACTGGAGTGTAGACCCTTTCTACTGAGCCCCTCCCCCCACACTACCTCGCTAGCCCTAGTTTGCGGCTTTTTAACCTCCTTAGCTCGTTGCCCTAACTCGTTGACCGTCTTTTGACCGCACCACCCGTCATAATTCGATGGATACCACGTCCGTGGTACGGAGTAGACTTTTCTAGAGTTTGTGTACTCCGTAAACTAATCCACACAATCACACCGTACAGAACGTGGCGTTTCTAAGTGGCGTTGCTAGCAAGCAACACGACCACCGACTCTTTTCTAGACCGAAACCCCAGCAGTACGTAGTATTCGCTCGCGTACGTAAGTATTTCTCATATTTACTTTTCCTCTTGTTCCCTGTCAGTGACCCGCACAGCCAATCGAATGACAGTCACCTGTGGCTGGCACCATTGACAGTTAGCTGCAGATCAGTCAGTCAAAGCCAGGATCATGTCAGCCATGAATACCCGACGCTTATTTGACAGCTTCGACACCGCCGCTTTGTGGTTCGTGCCAATAATACTCTGAACTTTACCATGGTGACGGGTAATCCGAGAAAACATTGTTGCTAAAAGTTCTAGTTTGTCTTATTATGGTTGCACGGCAAGCAGATTCTTCAGAACCTCGTCCCACCGGTTCTCCTCTTAGATTTGCGAGATTGATCTCAGAACTGTGCTCAAGCAGGACTTTTCATTGGGAAAATATTCCATACTAGAGTGTAACTATTAACAAAGACTTGTATATTTGGACACCTTAGGCTATGACAACAAAGCCTTTCTTTTTACTCATCGTAGTATTTCCACATTGTTCCTCGAACCCCGGTCATTTTAAGGCGGGAACTATTGGCGATCCTGCAAATAGACTCGTTGCAGATCCGCAACGATCAAGCTAAGCACCCAGCATCGATCAATCAACGAGCACTGCCGCACATGACACTGGTTGCTGTATAGTAACGCGGGTGCCGACAGATAACCACCTGCCTGGGCTGTTATGGGCGTTTACTGGCCCATTCTCACTTCTTGTCTGACAAGTCAACAATGAGATTGAACGTAGACTGGTGGACCGAAGATAGATAGAATGCCCAGGGAGCACAGTCTTGGAATGCTTAATAGGAAATATTAAGACAGAATGTTTCTTGATTAGCGGTATGGATGAAGCTTGCATTGCAGAGTGGATATGAATGTGGCTGGCGCACAATCTCTGCTGGGCATGATTCTCATTCGGCGTTATTCGAATGGATTTCTCTTGCGCCGCCCATTGACTGGCCCGATGAAGTCGCAAACATCCGATTGGGTTAGAGTGGTGGCCTATCCGGGAAACAGTAGGTTGTCCAAATTGAGCAAGTAGTGAGTAATTAGGAAAGTGTATGGGTTAGTTTAGAGCGAAAATGCTAATACCGCCCAAGACTTATGCATGGATGACGGATGTGCTACTATGAGCGGATCCTCGTCAGTACGTATCTGGCTTTCAAAGCTAGCACTTCTCCTGCGTCTCAAGTGCGATTGTAATTAATAGTTTCTCCATGTAACAAGGCCGTGGCAGTCCACGCTGAAAGGTTAATGGGAGTCGATAGAATCCCCTGTCAGCGTGCCAATGAGGTTTCTCGTCGAACGGACCAGTAAAATCATCATGGAGACAATTTCTCGGCCTATATGAAAAGCCCACTTGATCGCGATTGGAAGAAGATCTTGGAAAGTTGAACTCAATATTGAGACGTATTTGACAGATTGAAGCGCTAGTAAGGATGCGAGAACGTCACGGATGTGTTCTTTCCTAGAACGCCACCCCCAGGGAAATCTTTTTAATTCCCCTCCTGAGGAGACACCATTCATTCGTCCGAGCCCTCTCTATATTTAACCCTGGGCGCTTCTCCTTTCCCTAAGTACCCTGATCAATCTGGTCCAGCAGTAAACCGACTCAAAAGGGGAAAAAGAATAAAGTGGCGAAAGCAAGTGAGCCACAGTACAGGATAACAAGCAGCTTCACATTCATTTGTCTTCCCAAGTCCAGTCAACTCCTTTCACAACACAATATACCTGTATCATTCATTTCTTGCTGCTGCTTTTTCTGTCGTGAGCCCACAAAAATTCGATTCAAGACGGATCCAGAGACAATCGAATAACAATGATCGCCCCAAGTCACTTGGCTCCTTTAGAAGGACGTCATCATCATCAGCATCCTCTTCATCATCCTGAAGTGGTTCAGCAGCCACGCCGTTTTGCCTGCGATCGCTGTCGTATGCAGAAGTTGCGATGCGAGAGGGACATCTGGAGGCCCTCTCTCATGCCATGCAAGCGCTGCCGCAAGGCGCGTATAGCATGCACCATAAGCTCAATGGATCGTCCTGTGAGTAAGAAGAAGTCGAAGGATAGAGTTCTTGCAATCACGAGGCCAGAAAAGACAGCCACGATGAGGCACCCACCCCACCGTACGCAAGGGGAATCATCACCGCCAGGCGTACCGGACCAACTACCGATGGACAACACCGTCAGCTTCTACCACGAGGGAATTCCTGACGGTATGGCAATGATGGGGCCAGGCTTGCAGCCAGAAGAATGCTATCTAGTCAACAGCGGGTTTGAGGACTATCCGGTGCCTGCGTTTTCGGGCTTGATAACGCCCCCTTCGATGGAAAATGAGCACGAGCACCAGGTACCATTACAGGCGACGTCATTCGCAATGGCCCGACAGCAGGATTGGACGCCTGAGAGTGATTGCAGCAAAGTTTCAGATGGCTATGAGTTTGATGATCGTAAGCTTTTAACCCACCTGTCATAACTCAGTGATTTCAATATCAGTGGACGAAGAACTAAAATATGATGTGTTACAGCGTTCCCTTGCCTCGATGACAGAGAGCAGTGGTGGGACCAAGAGAATCTTCGAAGACTGCTCGATATGAATATGCATCTACTAGACTGTCAGAGTCTGGTAGCGCAGGAACTCACAATGCTTGGAAATATGGATGCGAATGTCGCATTGAACAACCTCGAGTCAGCATCTCGGAATGTTTTGCGTTACTCTCAACAGTTTCTCGAAGTTGTAAGAGTGTTTGTCGACGGCGGTCTAGCAACAATGGCGACAGTACTCCCCGGCTCAATGGCCGTGAACCCGTTCGTTCCTCAGATTCATACACCAGTCAACTCCCGACGCCCTTCGTATGTGCAACAAACACCGGGCTCAGCGATCGAACCGATGCTGGTTTCTGGAGGAGATGCTACTATGGCCCCTCAGATTAGCCCCGTTGCTTCATTTACGTCAACCTCGTCTGGTCAATCATCTTGGCAAGGAACACCGTTCGAAGACGTCCAAGTCTCCTTGATATTAGCCACCATCAACTGCTATACCTGCTTGGTTGGCAGCTATCATATCATCCTTTCCTACCTCCTCCACGAATTGATGGCCGTCGTAACTCCGGAACAACAAAGCCAGTCGTCACCAACATTCACGGGTTTCGCTGCTGCATTCGCTGCCACCGCTCAGATTCAGCAACCCGATAGGGACTCGCAGCTTCGACTGATTTATCATAATTGTATGGGCATGTTGGCACAGCTCGAGTTAAGCCTCGGACTGCCAGAACAGCATTGCGTTGCTTCATGGGCATTGTCGTTCCCGGGTGTTGGGCACCCTCATCGTCACGAAGGAATCCTTTCTGGCCCTGTGGCTACAGTCCTCATTGGTACCCTTGTAAACCAGAAGTTTGGATTGTGCGTCAACGGTTTGGCCACAGGAAAGAACTCGATGAAGGAGGTCATCTTAACTATCAACCAGTTCTTCGATGCTGGTCAGCCTGTCACTCAGGTTGTTAGCACAATCAAACCATAGCAAGAAAACACATCAATGATTGCTCTGAACTTTCCGTGCTGACATTCTTCTTTCTTTTTTATCTCTCGACTCTCAGAGAGGTACATGTATCTGATAATATCTTCTTATTTTCTGTTTTCTGTTTTCTTCTTTCTTGTTCTTTTATTTTCTCAGCTTCACTGGGTTTATATGTCTTTTCAATATTATGAAATATCGGGGAAATGGCAAAAGAAAGCAAAACACCGTTAACAACGACCCGAAAGTTGTGGAGTTTGGACCAGGATATGGCATCTGGGAATGGGAGCTGTGGGTATATAGATCCACCGGAATGGGGATCTGGAATGGATTATGAAAAATGGATGTGGATATGAGCATGAAGCATAAAAAATACGGGATATGGATATGGACATGGGTGCGGACAAGGAAGATGGGGGCTTTTTGGATATAATGTTCTGCATAAATGCAGACAAATGGCGTTTGATACGCATCATTTTTTTTCTTTCCCAACAATTTTTATCTACTTTGGTTCTTGAATGGCTCGATTTGAGCTGACAATCCACTCAACAAAAGACAAGTTTCGATATATTATTCTTGCTCTTCGATTACTGCGTGTACTGTTATTGTCGAGCATGAGATGTACATCTATATATACGTGAAAACATTGATTCCAGACAGCCTTTGGGGGCTCTATGGATGGATCTGTCAATCAAAAACAATAGATAATTATAATAACAGAATAGTCCCCTGCATCTACTTGCTGTTTCATTGTTCTTCGTAAGAACTATTAGAATGAGAGTTCGAACTCTATGAGATACACGTGTGAAAATATCAATATAGACTATAGATTATGACTAGTATGCCACACAATATGACGGCCCCTCGCTTACAATTATTGCACCTTGAAGGGTCATAGAACCCATCTCATACCGGAGGCAATCATTGTCAATCAATGTGGACAGTACCTAGGTAGACCTACTTCGGGGAATATGTATCTTGAGTGTTAAACTTGTCTACCCAGATATTGAACATTAACTACATACTTACAATAAAATCTAGTAATCTGTATGTCATTAACCCCTTTGTCGTTTCTTTTTATCTATCAAGGGGGCAGAGTCAAGATTCCACAAAGCTTCCACTCGAACCACGTCACTGAATGCGGAGAAAATTGAAACTAAAGACCATTCGCTAGGTGTCTAACAAGTTTCGAAAATGGCCAAACTACAAGGATATCCTTGTTTCCTTGTTGCCAGGAGGAGGTAGAACACACGTACTTCTGATAAATTGCTTGATCAGGTAAGTAACGGTACATATTCGTCACGGGAAAGGGAAAGGGCGAGCGAATGATTCCGAAAAGCAGAGATCAGAATAACTTGATAGTTGGCACATAGTATACATTGAATAATTTATGACTACCATCCCTTCGCCATGTGTGAGATGTTACGCGACTCGAGAAATAGGTCAGATGGAACCGGCCGCCTGGATGGCGGATGAGTCAAGACAAAATGTATCGAGGCGACTATGAAGACGAAAACCCCGATTCCTCCCCTGACCCTTTAGTCCAATAGTCAAGGCTGAAGAATGCAAATGATGGAAAACGGTAACCCATGAGCGCTCAAATTTGAGTTCGATGATGTTGGAGTTGCAGATTTGGTACACATGTATCACTTACAATAGCTTGAGGATTAGATCGAACATAGCATGGGCATAATTGGTCGATGCATATGACAGGCCTATCATTATCAGTGTTTCTGGAGGCAACCCTTTCATAGATGCAAATATCCACAATGACTATTGGCTAGGCAAATGTGATGTATCTACTAACTAAGTGCGAAATAGTCAGTTACTCTTGCTACAGTAATGACCACGAAGGTAGACTGTATGTTGATGACGGATCACCAATCCATCTCAACCATAAAAGTCCATCAACTGTTAAGAGGTACTGATCTTGCAGCAATACGTTCAGTGCTGCCTTGTTCAAGAGTAATTTCTTCAAAGCTCTCTTCCGACTCTTCGGGCTATCTAGATGCTCAGTTGGGATATTGATTGTATTTGTCAGATTGCCAGCAGATTGATCAGCTGCATGTGCATGTATTTCATAGGAGGTAATACTAAGTAAGTGAAATCAGAAAAGAATATACGTACGTATGTACCTGTATACATGTACATACATAAGTGCTGATCTTCTTCAGAAAGACGGTAGGCTCAATATGTGTACTCGCCCGACTTGGATCCGCTTTGTTCAGGGGATTGCAGGACCATTAAGCATGTGCCATTGGAAGCCTTTCGACTACGCTGGTGCTCACAAATTATCCAGCTGGAATGAGCGGGCTGACTACACCAAGATACGACTATCGGTATTCCCTCGATATGAGACTCGATATCGAAGTCTCTGTCGAGCATAATAGTTGGTTGTCGAGGAAGAAAGCCTATCTGTGAGCGAGGGTTTGTAAGTTCAGATATTCTTTCTCTTTTCAAATTGCTAATTGTTCACAAGGTAGATGAAACCGTGAGACTGGAGAGTTCTACCACGAGATCAACGCCCATATTGATCAAGCATTCGCCAACGTTGAGCACAACCTCCAGGATGCTGGTGGGGAAGACTGGAGTCAGGTTTCCCGCGTCAATTCTTATCATGTTCTCATCAATGATGAGGCTCTAGCTGCCATGGTCCGCAATTTTGAGAAATACATGCCGAATCATCAGCCCATCTCGACCTGCGTCGGCGTTACTCGCCTCGGTGGTGACGATATGCGGTTTGAGTAGAGGCGGTTGCGCATGTTTTAAATTGAGTGCAATCTTCAGTGGTTCATATCCTAGGTTCTGGAATCTAAGAATGTACGAGCAAGAGGTTGTGAGTCAGGTCGTCAAAAAAGAGGGAGACCTAGATTAGGGTTAGGTAGGGTTAGGCATTCCGTCAGATCAATCGCAAATAACTAGCGACATCCGGGGAAGCCTCGGTCTCCGAAGCCCTAAAACCTCCAATGGTAGATAGACATTTTAGACAAACGTTGGTTGATGCCTAGGCATCGACATCGCTATATAGATAAGCTACAATCTCAATCATTCGAAAGAATCTTTTAGATACAGAAACTTAACAAATTATCGCAAGGTCTATCTTATTCATAAACAAGAGTCTTGTCGTACGAAGGCAAGATCCGTAAAGGACAACAAGTTTAGTCGAAGAGAAGAAGGCGAGAGAAGAAAAAAAAAAGAAAAGATTAAAAAGACATGACCAACATAATGGCCACCGAAGCCTTGACACTAGAACAGGGACCACCTCAACGAAGTCGTCTGCGCGTCTTCACCCTCGTCTCTGTTCTATATGCCGCCCTATTCATCTCTGCCGTCAACACAACAATTGTCACAACAGCACTACCCACAATCGCAAAACACTTTCAATCCACATCCGGATATACCTGGGTTGGCGCCGCATATGTTCTTGCTGATACCGCCTCGGGTCCTGTCTGGACCAACTTCTCCGATATTTGGGGCAGAAAAGTGGTTTTCTTGATAGCAGTGGCTCTTTTCATGGTTAGCTCTTTTGTTTGCGGGTTTTCGACAAGTATGGGGATGCTTATATCTGGAAGAGCACTACAAGGCGCTGCGGCCGGTGCTATTATGTTGCTTGTGAATATCGTGATTAGCGATATGTTTGACTTGAGGCGGCGAACTCTCTACCTGGGTATTTGTGATGTTATATGGGCTATCTCAGGGGCCATTGGTCCCGTTGTCGGAGGAGCCTTTGCGGAATATGCTGGATGGAGATGGATCTGGTGAGTTGCTCTATTCGGTGTCTGAAACATTGCCAACTAAGAATGAGCTAGGTACACAAATATTCCCATCGCTGCCGTGACGTTTATTGTAGTGTGCTTATTCATGGACGTCCACAACCCCCGGACTCCGATATGGCGAGGCCTGAAAGCGGTCGACTGGTTGGGCAGCGCGTCGTTGCTGGCCGTGACTCTCATGACTCTTATGGGCCTTAATATCGGTGGCGAATATACGGACTGGAAATCAGCAAAAGTTCTCATCTTAATCATTGTTGGCGTTGCCCTTTCCGGCGTCTTTTTCTTTGTGGAGGCCAAAGTTGCCAAGTATCCAGTCATGCCAGTACAGGTGTTTAAGAACCGATCTAATGCCGCTGCAATTGCAATCGGTGCTTTTCACGCATTCGTAAGTTCTAATCTATCTGCACTTTCGGTTGTCTGTTCTCCGCTTCTGACACATCCAACTCAATAGGCAATGATGGGCCCAGAGTACTATCTCCCGCTCTACTTTCAGTCAGCAAAGCTGGCACAGCCATTACAATCCGGTCTCCTAGGTCTGCCGTTTGTGTTTTTGGAAGGCATGGGCGGTATTATTAGTGGGCTACTGATCCATTACACGGGTCGCTATAACGCGCTTCTTTGGGTAGGCGCAGTCTTGATGACCCTAGGCTTTGGGTTGTTGATTGACCTCAAATCATCAACTGGTCTTGCCAAGATCATGATTTACCAGATCATTGGTGCACTGGGGTCTGGTCTTTTGATTCAACCTCCCTTAGTCGCGATCCAAGCGAATGTATCGCAACAGGAGACGGCCACTGCCACGTCAACGCTGACATTCATGCGTGGCCTGGCTCAGGCAGTATCTATCGTGATTGGTGGTGTCATATTTCAGAGTTCCATGAACTTGAAGCAAACGGATCTTGTAAATGCAGGGCTGTCTCCGGACATGGTAGCGACGTTTTCGGGACAAGATGCCCAGGTGAATGTGGATCAACTTCGATCTATTGCGGATATTACCCAGCGGCAGGTGGTGCAGGCTTCGTACGCATGGAGTCTAGGAAATGCTTGGATTCTGTACGCGGGGATCGCTGGGGTTACCGTCATTGCGTCGTACTTTGTTGGGACACATGCCCTTTCTACAGAGCATGTGGAAACGAGAACGGGTCTTGACGCAAAGGAGAGTGGAAATTGAGACTAGACTCTTACTCAATGCCAAGTAACACCAGACGTATCCCGACCTCATATTACGAGATATCAGCGGTGTCTCGTAATACGTAGGTGACTTCGAAGCGGCAGGTTAGGGCTAGGGCTTTTGAAGCAGCTACTTGCCCAATGATTGATGAATCACTGGACTACAAACAGGTATATAAATCAGAATATAGACTCGTAGGGGTATAATTGCTCGTTTCAATAATTTAGACCCAATCATATACTTGTTATTTCAAGCCAATTGTAGTCTAATGATTCGAACAGTGCAATGATCAAATGTCCTAAGAAGACATATTCTCAAGCAAGTATCAAGCCTGTCTCAACTTAAACCTTCTCCACGTGGCTGCATGTATTATCTTTGTTGGTATTGCCCTTAACATCGTCCAAGATGCTGCCGTCAAGCATTCCGGATGCATCCGTATCTCCAAAATGGCGTAGTTGTTAAACAACCAATCAACTTGCTCTAGCGTCTTGCCTTTGCATTCAGGCACACAAAAGTAAGTGAAGGCCAGTGACAGTAAGGAGATGGCGCCAAAGATAAATCCGACTTTGCTACCGAGACCGACTTGGGTCTTCAGGACGAGATAGGGGACGGAGAAATTGACGGCGAAACTAATCGAATAAAAAAAAGTGTCATAGTCAGCAAACCATGACAAGTAACGAAGAATTTTCACAAGTACTTGGTATTGACTCACTTGAGACAAACGTTAGTAGCAAAACCGAGTCGAGAGGTATGATCACGTAGTCGCGGCGAAGTGATCTCAGTCACTACCACATAGGTCAGGGGCCCCCAACCGCTCGAGAAGCCGGAAGAGAAGATGATGATTAGAGCAATTATACCCTTCTCTCTTGGTACAGAGACTGGCTCTTCAAGGCCTAGGCCGGCCATAGTGAGGAGGGCAGCGGTCATGACGACGGATGAGAACATGAGTATCTTGCTGGTCGATTTGTCAGAGGAATTCAGACCATATCCGAGAAGAAAGGTGAACTCACCGTCTGCCCATTTTGTCAGAGAACAGCAACGTGACAATAATCACATAGGACCCAATGATACTGTTCATCAAGGTGAACAGGATTGGATTGAAAATTTTCAATGTCCGAACATAGACGCCGCCATATTGGGACGAGAAAGCTTGACCCGTAGCCTGTTGAAAGAAGTTCATTGCAATCACAATCAAAGTCCGCTTGAGGTTCTTGCCCTGGAAGAGCTCGATAAACTTGCCCTGCTCCACTCCAGTTTCCAGGGCAAACTCTAGTTCCCTGTATTCATTGTTTATTTCTTCCTCTGTAAAAGCTCCTTGGCGAAGTTTTTGCAGACTCGCCTTCGCCTCATCAGCCCTATTGCGTTGAAGCAGCCATCTTGGAGACTCTGGAATGAAAAGGACGGAGGATGCAAGAAGGGTAGGAACAATATAGAATAACCCTAACGGGATACGCCAGGATCGGTTGCCCTCGAGGTGACTGGTTCCGAAGCAAACAGCGTTAATAACGACGCCACCTATGGTGAGACTGAGTTGATAGGTTCCTACACTCAAGCCACGAACAGGGGCCGGAACTGCAAAATTTGCCTTAGTCTACTGTAAGAATTGAGAAAGATAGGTCATTGCTCACCAATTTCGGATTGGAAGACAGGAACTACAGAGAGCTCTATGCCCACATACACATAGTTGAGAATACGAGCAACCATAATTTGATCCTTGGTGTTGGATGTGACGGCAATGGTAGCTGTGATGAGTGCATAGACGCTCATGACGAACATGCATTTACGACGACCGAATCGGGCAGAGATAAAACTGCCAACAATAACACCTGCAGCAGAGACGAAGCGTATGTTAGAAGAGCCCCAAGAGATCTGACGGAAATGCCACTCACCAACTACAAATCCAATATAGTTCAGGCTATTGAACAAGGACAACCAGACTGAGTTGAGCTCATAAGTGCCACTGGCTTTATCGTATGTTCCGAATTGCTTGGTAAAGGCATCCATAGCCTGGGTAGTCGCGAAGGCTTGGTTATCGAAGCCATAGTTGAATGTCGAGATAGCAATGACGAGGACAGATAGGAGCAGCGACCGGTTGAAATACCGGGAGCATCAGATATGTGGCCCATGTCGTAGTAACAAGTATAAGCTTTGACATGAATAAGAATAAGAGCCTTCCTCAAGCCGATGAGTAGAGCTGAATGCTCGAGACTGATATCAAAATCAGCTCCAAGATAGGCGCGGAAGCCCTTTTTAAGTACATTCCCTGAAGTAGTCTGACCTGCATGGACCGGCAATTTGCCCCGGCTGGAGAACCCAGCTGGCAAATAGGGCAGTTTGGGGTATCCGGGGGAAGCTAATGCTGTGTGGTTTGAGTCTTGTAAAAATCTCACAGGGTGTTCCAGAGCGAGATCCGGTGCGTGTCGGGGATACTTCCAGATTACTACGCATATAACGGCCGGGGAGTATCCGCGCTCGGCGGCAATCATCCCCGTTCCTCTTCTTGAAAAGAGAGAAAATGGCCAACTCTCTAAGAAGCCAGAGCTGAATTCATTCGCCATTGATCCGCAAAATGGCGTCTTATTCTTAACCTCCCAAGCCTCTCTCGCTAAAGATCTCTTCACTAAATGGCAGAGACCGGCCCAACTATGTCATCTTCATGCCAGATCAGCTGAGATACGACTCCCTTGGCTGCACTACAGATGGCAAGGCCGGGATAAACACTCCAAATATCGATGCTTTCCGTCGTCGCGGCACCCTATACACCAATTGCTTCACTCAGGCTTCCGTCTGCTCACAGTCGAGATGTAGCATGTTCACCGGTTGCTACCCCCATGTCAACGGTCATCGCAGTCTCGAGAACCTCATTAAGCCGTAGGAGCCCAATATTTTCCGAAGCATGAAAGAGAATTGTTATCACGTTGCCTGCTTGGCTCCTAGGGGTGACACGTTTGCGCCGACGGTCACGGAACTAAGCGTGACTGAGTATGGGTTTCTCGAAACGCCCGAATTTATGCCGAAATTCGCGGGTGGAAGCGATGAGGGTATCGACAAGGAAAATATCTGGAATAGGCTGTTTTATAAGGGTTTGCGCAATGCCAATCAGGCTCTGGACTACGATGAGGCCGTAGTGCGGTCCGCGTTGAAGTGGCTTGAATGTCCCCCAGATGATAAGCCATGGGTTTTATTCATGCCTCTTCTGTTTCCACACTGTCCCTTCCAGGTGGAGGAATCCTATTTCTCCATGTACGACCGGGACAGAATGACCGGCGTTGTCTCCAAACCAGAACAGAAAACGGGCTACGAGCCTCGATACATGCAGACCATCCGAGAACGATATGGAACCGGCCGCGCAACGGAGGAGATTTGGAGCGAAGTGAAAGCCACATACTTTGGAATGATCACTCGTTTGGACGATCAATTTGGACGTATTCTGAATAAAATAGATGATCTTGGAATATGGAAGGATACGGTCACCATGTTCTTTACCGACCACGGCGAGTACCTGGGAGACCACGGTTTGATCGAAAAGTGGCCATCAGGTCTATCAGAGACTCTTGTGAGGGAGCCTTTGATCATTGGCGGTACTGGACTCCCCGAGAACGAAACGATCAACGTCATGACTGAGATGGTTGATTTGGTGCCCACCATGCTCGAAATGTCAGGCATCGGTGAGCACTTTCCTCATAATGGCAAATCATGGATCCCAATGCTTGTCGGTGATGCTACAGAGCATAAAGAGTATGCCTTTTCAGAGGGTGGATTCTTGACGTCTGAGGAGCCCTTACCTGAGCAGGCGCCATACCCATATGATATCAAAGCGGGCCTTCAGCACGAGGACACCACCATCGTCGGCAAAGCTATCTCCCTGAGGGACAAAAAGTATGCCTACATCTATCGGTATATGAGCCTGCAGAGCTGTATGATCGTCTGTCTGATCCACATGAGATGCATAATTTGGCTGCTGAACCTGCATACTCTGAGGTAGTGGCTAGGTACGAGAGAGTGGTTCTCCGCTGGCTTGCAGAATAGCAAAAAGATCATGACGAGAAAAATCAAAAAGAAAAAGAAAAACATACAACAGCTGAATTATGGCTGCGCTCACCCAGTTGATTGCTGCCTTAATTCTTGTTGCTTCCAGGCTGTAGATGAAGCGTTCCACGCCCCCGAGAACCCCTAGAATATGGCTTCACACCCACGACCAGGTAGAACACGAAACTGGAAAGATTAAACGAGAAATTTTTTTACTTAATTCTAGACATTTACAAGTGCGTAGGCAGGTAAACTTTACGAATTAATATCTTACTATCAAGCAAGCCAGCCTCAAAAAGCTAAAATTAGTGTTAAGGCTATGGCTGTATGCTATAAGATTACATTTTATACTCTATTCATATTGCTAAGACTTGATATAGCATTTTTCAACTCAATGTTTAAAGCAGTTAAAGGTATTGTTATGATAGTTTCATTATATGAAAGAGTTCACGTCTTTTACAAAATATACATTCTTGACCAGCTGTTGATGTTCAACCATATAGTCGGGTAGTATAAGTTGAATTTGCCGGATGTTTGGTTGCAATGATGTTGACGGTAGGGTAGCAAATATTGATGTCTGTGGCCGTGCAGCTAGAAACTGCCAATGTGGCATCTGCCTACTATTACAGATTTCATTCAGTCCTTGAAATATATATCGAAATTATCGTAGAAGGACTATGATATTAACAACCGAAAATAAGGGATGCTCTCATCAAATGATCTACGCTGCCCGGGACATGGATAATTGATCGGTCTTTGATACCCCGCTCATCCTGCAAGAACAGCAGGCTGGCAAAGATCGCTGTCTGCTCTTCCCCGGCAATAGCCATTGAGGATCTTACTTGGTATCGCGTCGATTCCAGGAGACTAGACCCTTTACGGTCCTGGACGAATCATTAGCAAGAAGCGCTAGAGGGACTAGGCTGTGTGCCAGTCAGCCTTGCGAATGCGGCGAACTTTTTTGCAGGAATTTCCCTTGGAAACACCTCAATAACCTTTGGTGCATCATCAATTCCATCAGGCAGAAAGCACCAAACAGTACAACATGAGGGTTCTCGAATGCAGTGAAATGTACACGGTTGGCTGGATCACCGCGCTCCCATTAGAATGTGCTGCAGCTATATCTATGCTTGACGAGGAACATGAAGAGCCCCTGGAGTTTAAGCGCCACCCTCAAGACCAAAATTCCTATACCTGGGGTCATATTGCATTTCATAATGTTGTCATAGCGACTTGCGCCGCAGGAATGTATGGTACGACGTCGGCGACCACCACAGCTCTCTCCATGCTTGCGTCTCTACCGCAGATCAAAATAGGTCTCCTGGTTGGAATCGGCGGAGGCATTCCCAATTTAGACCATAATATGGATATCCGTCTCGGAGATATAGTTGTGAGTCAACCAGATGGACTGTGTGGGGGAATTGTTCAGTACGACCTTGGGAAGGTTACAACGGATGCCTTTCAGCACAGAAGCTTTCATAACATGCCACCAATGTTACTTCTCAATGCACTAGCAAAACTAAAAGCACGGCACGAAAGTCAAGTTCCAAAGGTGCGCCAATATTTGAGCGACGCAGTCTCCAAGAATCCAGGGTTACAAAGAAACGGATACGTTCACCAAGGGTTGGAAAATGACCGACTTTTCAGAGCTACATATACCCATATGCCCGGGGCGATAGACTGTAACGATTGCGCGACGGAAGAGGAAATCCCCCGCAAGACCCGAGACACAACAGATCCTAGCATCTATTATGGTGTCATCGCATCAGGAAACAGTCTCTTAAAGGACGGGATTCATCGAGATCGAATTGCTCAGGATCTCGGAGAAAATTGTCTTTGTTTTGAGATGGAAGCAGCTGGTCTGATGAACAATTTCCCATGTCTTGTAATCAAAGGAATTTCTGATTATGCGGATTCACATAAAAATGACCGATGGCAGAGATATGCAGCGCTCACTGCGGCGTCATACGCAAAGGAGCTCCTAGAGATCATCCCCCCCAGAGATATGGAGCGAACCCCAAGAGCAATGCAGATCATGGAAGTTGGTGTGTACTCTGCCCAATGATCGCCTCTATTGTAGAGGGTTTGAACAATGCTGATACGGGCAAACTAGTTAAAGATATCGCGTCAAGGACCATCCAAGAAGGTTTGAGAAACCCGTCCGAGTCTGAACGGATTCTTGGAGGTGCCTTTATCTAATGCCACCGTTTCGAACATGACTGACCTCTTTAGATCAGCAACGAAAGCTCATGATTAGCCTTTTGGGGCACGAAAATAATATAGCCCCACAGCTACTGAAGAGTAACATGGGGCTTGTGAATTTCAACTTCGATTTTTCGCTCTATAAGGTGCAGCCGCCATCCGAATATCGCAGTCTAAGCCAATTTTTATCCGAAAAGCGACGCTATGCAGCTGAGGATGGCAGTGAGCACGTAACCGCTAGGAAGCTAGGGTCAATATTCGCCCAATTGTTGCCGGATACCCCAAGACTCATCAGTGCGTATGGAGCGCGTGCGACTGAAATCGCTAGGTCGGAAGGCGAAAGCTTCGACAATCATCAACAAAATGGTATATTCCGAGACTTTGCTGGCCCCGATGGAACAAGCCTCTGGGCGGCTGCTACATCTGGACCAGCGGCGATTGCAGTGCATTTGTTAGCTTGCATGCTTGCCAGGCAATTTCCCGCTTCAGAAGCGACGGCCATCTGGGAAGAAATAATAGATTGCAGAAAACATGAACTGCTACAAATGGAGTCTGATGAGCCCGCATACGCGCCTGCAATGGCAGCTGCTCGTGTAGAGATCACCCGCGAGCAGATGTCCAGCTGGGATTCAAGTGCAAGGTCTTGGCTAAATGTGGCGGACCGCGCGACAGAGACCAAAAAGAAGCAACTGGAGCAACTTTTGGAGGAGTCGGCTATCCCAGTCAGTCAAGAGCCAAAAACGTACACCAGTGTGATGGGGGCGTGGAGAACAGCCATGGTAACTGCAAACAAGATCTTGAACGGCGAGCCGCATAGCGTACAGGACGGAGCCGTTCTGCTAGGCCTATCCTCGTGGCATCTTTATCCGGATATATGTGCGCTTGGCACTATCTCCGAGATAATTACTTTCAATGATCCTCTTATCCCCAAAGGAGGCCTCATCACATTGGGCCTCTCCACTTGCTCACCGGATGCTGGCGACGGCATATTCTGGTCCCTACCACTAGCCAACCTCCGATATTATGGAGATCCTGTTCCAACCACCAGAGTAATCGGTGATGGCGTCAGTCGCTTGAGTACCTCAGAATTCCTTCTTGTTATTCTAGGAACGATCCTAGCGGGTTGGGGCAATGATGGCGATGACTTTGAGGATGCCTGCCATTTAATCGTTGCATTCAACGAAGGTATCGACCTGTCTGAGACGGGAACGTCGAAGAAGGTTCCACTAAATTGGCTTGATTACTTGTCACAAGCGGCTAGAATGTATCTCGAGGCATCTACTCAGCAGCGGAAGTATCTTAGTGGGTTGATATCTCGCGGCAAGAAAAGGTACAGTAATTTTCTAGCTGACATGAAAGGCCATCCGCGTCCAATGTTTGGGATCTCTGATGCAAAGACCTTATTGTCACTAGCCAGTGGGGTTGAGGAAAAGGTGTCTATCTTGCGTCTCCTGGCCAGCTTTCTGAATGCAAGCCCAGATTCTATTTTGATAAGATATAAGCGACACAGGACGGATACCGACACTTCACATGCCATCAATGTGACATTGGGGCTCCGAGATGAGACAACGAGAGCTCTCCGTGTAAACACGACCACGACGGGAAACGGCACGGATGCAGTTGACCAAGGCGTCAATTTCAGATCCCAGTATGGAGGTGATCTTTTTGACTTTGTAGCACGCCGGAAGCAAAGAGCAGATATTTTGGATAGGGGATACGAATGGGAATATGCGACAGCCTTGAAAAAGCGTTATAATCTAAGGAAGAGGAAGCTAGAACCGGATGAGGATCTGGTTGGGCATCATCGGTGGACACATCGTTCGACCTTTACTAACCGGCATGGAGAAACCTTCCATAATGTCAGCACGGTTCCTTCTTTGGTCTCAGATTCGAATAGCTTTCATCTCAAATATCCTCTAGGGGCTTCAGTCAGAATACTATCAGCCTCCGGGTTCCCTCATCAGTATGAATGTGTCCTCGGAGATCCCGAAGATGCAGCAATTTTTAAGCTGAAAGGAGCCCCAGTGATAGGATCAGAAGACATCACTATGAAAATCCTGCTAATAGCGTTGAGATCAAAGTGGCTAGATCGATGCAAATTGGTAGAGCATTTGGATACCATTTCGGCCCATACACCCCAGCGTACCTACCTGAGATCTCTACGAGCCGTTGCGGCAGCGGCATCGGTATATCGACTCATGCCCCATGCAACAATTCCAATTAGTATCTTTTCAAAGCCAATGAAAGATGCCAAATGGATTCCTAATGGGCCAATATACAGTGAAGGCAACAGAACGGCGTCCGATGAAGCAGAAATTTACCCTTCTAGTCTTGTCTTCGGGACATCTATTGACCCTCGACTCATCCCTTCTCATGATGACGACGCGGAAAAAGACGATATCATGGAAGAGGAACGAGATAAAGACGAACACGTGTTTGATAGGAAGCTCACTAGTTATGTATTGAGTAGGGCCCAGGCCTTTGCTTGTCTTGCCATGCATGAGAATCCAAGCGTGAACCTCGATCCTAGCATTCTTCAGAAGGTGATGGCGATTTCAGTTGGGAACTCCATCTACGTGACCAAGCGTCTTGCCTGTGACCCAGCTGAGGAGCCCCCAGAATATGAAATGAAGTACATCGTGGGGAATATCGGAAAGCCCGGTATCAATCTTCTTATCCCACCGATTTCTCCCAAGGTGCGTGAAGAAAATGATGAGAAATGGACGCTAGTGAATCACGAACGATTCGATGGGAGACTGGATGACTCCTTTCAGAGCACCTCATTACATCTCTCTTTCACCAAGTACAGGCTCCCGATCAGTGTTAGATCCCATGGGGACCAGGCCATTGAAGCCTATTTTCTGGAATCACTTGTTTCGGTTTTTGAGCGTAAAGCTTGGGTTGCGGATCTTGATATTCTGCATGGTCTGCATAGTTCGCTTCTTGTACGTATACCAGATCCACGTATTTGCGAACATGAGGTTAAAGCTCTGCCGTCATATCAACTTTCCACCATTGATTCCTGGGACGAATATCTCAACCAGCCTGATAGTGCTGCCATCTTCCGCGCTCATAGAAATTGGCAGGCACGACTTGCGGCTGTGGCATTGAACGTTCAGCGTGGCCAGATCACTGTTCTCTTTCCACAGAATCATCATATCTGCTGGTCCTGCTCACGACCAATCAGCTATATTTCGTCAATTGGTCGTAAATCTTCACCAGAGTCATGTCAGAAGTCATTTATGTTTATATATTGACACTTTCCCGTTTATTTTGTTTTTTTTCTCTCTATCTTACTTATCTTCTCCTCCCAAAATTTGGGCTATTTTTATAAATTCCGTTGCATATTCGTTGTGCCTATCCGTAGTTCGTAGGCTTCGCTGCCTGTGAGCGCGCTCGCGTAGGATATTGCATTTCTGCGCGTGGAATCGTTAGCAATTCGTACGTGATGCATCTGCGGTCGGCGTAGGCTAGGACTGAGGCTATAGGAAGCTCCGGAATGCGATTGGGCAAGTATGAATTTGTATTGAAGAGAGAAGGTCTGATCTCTTGAAAATATAAGATTGAGTGAATGGCAAAATAACAACACATTCGCTCCTTCCCCTTCATCCTGTGGATTTTATATATTTGCGGAATCAAGCTGTGTGGTCATTTTTAGGCAGGTCTTAGCTTCTTCGCAGTTCCAAGGTTGTACGACTCAATCGCGAGTACTGATCCCCAACATCATGTAAAAGTGTCTGCCCGGGGGGTATAGGCTTTGAAGCACTTTTTCCGTGTGACTTTAAATCAGGCATGTAGTTGGAGGAAGTCCTCTGTCGTCTAAAATACCGATCTATAGTTTTACAGCTTTTCTTGATGATCCGACAATTGTTTATTTGTTGGTTGTTGGGTTAGTTAAGAAGCACAATCTAACACGCATCACGAGAGCCAACTATACAGGAGGTTAAAGTCCCGCGCTAATACCGCTAATACCGTATTTTATTGCTCCAGATTTTTCTTAAGAGATTCCAATGCTTTCTTAATCCTTGCTTCCTCCTTTTTGTATTGCTCGGATGGCATTGGTGGTGTAGGTGGTAGTGAACCGGGAAGATTTGAAAATATAAATTCACTATGTGAATTTCAACTTATTTGACGTGCACCCTCATCGCGGACTTGGATAGGGGCTGGGAAAGAGGGGTAGATTAATCAAGGAAGGTTTAGCCGAGACTTCAGCCAATTCCAGGCTAACGAGAAGTTCATAATAAGTGTAATGAATATAGAAGAATTAGAAGAACATACAAAAAGGAATATGAAAAGCAAAAACATACAACAGCTGGGATTCGCTGGTGGTCACCCACCCAACTACTAACCAGCCGGCGTGTGGCTTAAGTACGGCTGAGCGGACGGGAAGCCCTGTTTTCCACACCCTATGGTCGTATGTGATAGACGGGGACGATGAAAGGAGCTATATCCTGCGTTGGTATCTTATACCAAATCGTTTTTAAAGGGTCGAGGTTGGCGAGGAGGAAGCGAGGTGGTGGCTTCAACCGTGGGCTTTGGAGGGCCGGTTAGGGTTTCTCCCCGTACAACCCTATAATTTCAGAAGTCCCAGTGTCGCACATGTTGTAGGCAAAACTATGGGCAATTGAAAGTACGTAGTCTTTTGAAACGAGAATATACTGTGATTATGAGCTAGATACCTAAAGAGCAGAGTGCCACCCACCAACCCATGATGAATGACGCTATCAATCTTGTACCACCACTGAAAACTTTTTCCACCAGAAACGACAAGAGCCTGCAGGACAAACGGATGGTCATAACAGAACCGAAAGAGCAAGAGCTGAGCAGTAGCAGTAGCAGTAGCAGCAAAAGACAAAAATTTACATCCAAAGATACGTACATGACTGCAGTTCGTATTCCATATATACCCAGAGATACCATAGTCATTGCCAGAAACCGACTCAAAACTGATCAAAGAGAAGAGGTAGAAAAGGTGAGTATGGTATGATGATTGTTGTAGGACTCGTGTGTATGTATGATCGATCAAGACACGAAAAAATTACACGTAGAACGAGACACAAGAGAAGGGAAAAGTTCAATGCAAGAATCTCGAAGATATAATATAGGAGTCTTCGAGTTTGAATTAAAATGTTAACAAGAACGATTTCACCCAAACAAGCATATCAAACAGGAAAATCAGAAACAAAACAGGAAATGAGTGCAACAATTTAGACAGGAAAAAAAGAACAACTTCCTCCCAACCACCGAATTCTATAACAATTTCGAAACGAATCTTTCCTTTTCTTTTTGGTGTAATCCACTTTTTGTCCCCCGTTTTCCTTTGCTTTTGTCTCAAACCCCGTGCTTTGGTGAGATCGTTGGAATGCAATGCAAAAATCAGGTCGAAGAGAATCCGTTCGAATAATCACACATATGAACAAACTGCAAAAACTGAAAACACACGCCCCATGTCTATTGATGATTTTGACGCCGGTTTGAGCCAACCCACCATCTCAAATATACCATTCATGACGGAATGACGGAGAAAAATCGAATTGTAAAAAAAGTAGTTGCGTTGCTGTTTTACCATTGGTCGGCCGTATCATTGTTCGAAGGACGATCGAGTCGAGAGGAGGGAAATGCATCGGTTGGAAACTTGTTTAAAGATAGGCTTCGTGTCGAATCTTGAAACAAGGAACAATCGAACGAACTCCGCGTGCTGTAGATCCGTGAAACTCGTAATCGAAGACGCGAAACTCCCACTCTTAACAGATCAACCTTCTGTCGTATAGCAAAGAAAACATAACCCCTTTCCTCCTCTACATTCTAACGAACCTATTGTCTAGCGGGTTGGACGGAGCCTGTATTCCAATAGAAAGAAAGAAAAAGTCAATTTCATGTTTCTCGTTCAGCAAATCAAATGGAAAAACTTCTCAAGTGGCAATAGGCTCTTGTGGATTGGTCTTTTCATTGTTCGGGACTCCGCTGGGATTACGCATACCATCACCGCTCAAGCTCGTGGAAGCCAAGTAAAGTCCGTTCAGTCCGCCATCCTGATGAGGTCCAGCGGTCGTGGTCGGGTAGTATTTACGGTCTGGGTCGACGTGAGAGTGGATAGACTCGTGCTGAGGAGGCATCGACTGTGGGAAAACGGATTGCATGTAGCCTTCAGGAGCACCGGGCTGGAACATGGTGGTCCAGTCGAGTTCGCCGGGGTGGTTGGGATGTTGCTGGGGCTGTTGGGGCTGACCGGGCATCATAGGACGCTTGGGATCGACCATGGGAGGTTTAGCCTGTTCAAACGAATGACGGTCAATATTATTCGGATGGCCACCAGGACCTTCAGCAGAACCAGAAGAGTGGACAAGGTACGGGCTCTGCTTCTGAGCAGCCATCCAGGAAGCTCTGTGATCTGCCTGGGCAGGATTGAACGCGTCTCCAACGTGACCATTGTTCAGCCCGTGGACAGAGGACATCGAATATCCCAGAGGCTGCTGCTCCGTGAGACCAGGTCGGCCAGCCGGAGCCAGCGTGTGGCCATGGCCATTCACGTGCGCGTCGCCATAAGTCGTACCCGCAATACCATTGGAAGGCGGAATGGAGTTACTGACTTCTTCCTGAACGGATTTCGCAGCATTGGCTGCGGCCTGAGACCGTTTCAGGTGCGCCTGAGGATGCGAGAGATGGCTCGCTCCTGTGGGGTTACCGCGGCGTAATGAGCACTTTTGGAAGTGTCGCTTCAGAATATCACTTCGGGAGAATGTGTCTTTGCAGAGAACACACATGTAGGGGCGGTCACCGGTGTCTGCGTGGATTAGTAGATGATCAACAAAAAATAGGTAAGAGAGATGACTTACGTCTCAAAAGGTGGCGTTTAAGATGCTTCGCGTGAAGATAGGTCTTGGTACAGTGAGGGCAAGGGAACTTGCCGTCGGCATCCTTGGCGGGAATGGTGGTGCTTCTAGCGGTTCCATTGGCACCATTGGGGACTGCAGCGCGTCCTGGAACACTGGGGAGAATACCCCTCCGTCCCTGCGATCCCACAACCTGAGTGCGAGGAGGTTCCCGGTTGTCAGGAAGAGGAGCCTGACCATTAGCAGCAGCGGCCATTGGGTCGGCGCCAGCCCAGATAGGAGCTCTGCCTTCAGGGTGACTGAAGGCGCCTGAGGGCATCGCGGCGTAGTCGGGACGACGGTCGCGAGGCGGCGCTGGCGCAATTGGCTGGGGGTAGCTCTGAGATCCTGAGGTAGGAGGCAAGAGAGTCTGAGGAGACTGGTATCCTTGCGGGGGCTGGCCCTGAGGTTGACCACCAGGGTGGGCGAGGAACGAAGTAGGCGGCAGGCTGCTCACGGGAGTGTGGGGTGCAGCAGTCGTGTAAACATCGTGAGCCGAAGTGACAGGATAACGCGCCATGTCGGGACGATAGGACTGACCCATGTATGGGTTTGGCGACTGGCTATGATGAGGCTGCAATGGAGGAAGCGTATGGGGTTGCGAGACCGGGTACTGCGGCTGCATTGGGTATTGCGGCATGGGCATGCTGGAGAGAGGAGTCGAGCCCTGAGGCAGCGAGGTCGAAGGAGGTCGCGACGGGTGCGAGCGAGGATCCATTCTGAGCACACACAGAGGTTGTCGTGTTGATGATGGAAAAATAAGAGGGGAACGCGACCGCGAAAACTCTTTTCCTGGTGTTTTCCTCTTGTGTTTTTCTTTTCCAAGACTTCTTCAATTATCCAGTTCGTAATGTAACCTCAGCAACGTGATTCCCAGACGATGTCGTGTCGAATGGCTCAATTCTTCTTTTTTTTCCCTGAAGGTGGGTATCTCTTTTGATGTTCCGACTCACGACGCGTCAAACTGTCGACGACGAGGTGACGAGTAAGGATCGAATTGACGGAGCACAAGAAGGAATAAAAGAAAGAATGAAAGACTCCACTCGTAGCCACGAGAGCAGTCAGATCAGACAGAGTGGTGGTGGTGATAAGAGGGGGAGGAAGTTGGAGAAGGAAAATTGGAGTTCGGGTGGTTTAGGTAGGTGGTGTAGGAGTGGTGAAGAGAGTGAGAAGGTCCCCACGGTGGAAAAAAAAAGGTGCGTGGGAGTGGGAACTTCTCTTTATCCGCGACCGGCCAAGTTGGGCTCCACCAAGGGACGCTGTGGTGGGTCGGGCGAATGCTGGATGAAGCGAACGGATTCGATTTCGCGTCAAGCCACACGCGCAATTTGACCAGGGTCTGTTGCTTTCTTTTTCTGTTTGAACCTTGATATGGATGCTGTTCGGCAGTGAGCCGTGGAGTGGGATATCGAGGGTGAGTGTGTATTGAGAAGAGGAAGAGAGTAGGAAAGGAGAAGAGGCAGAGAAGAGCCAGAAAGAATTTAACAAGTAACAAATGATGAGTGGCGTGAGAGTAATTCCCGAAGTGACCTAGTCAGATAGACAGTACGGTACATGTAATCTGTAATCGTGTACTCACGAATACCTGGCACTGGCAGTGGTGACTCTTGCTGAGAAAGGCAGGTAGGGAGAGAAAAGAGAGAAAAAGGAAGGGAGAGGCCGAGATTTGGAATTGGCACAGTCTGGTCCCGCGAAAATTCAGAGTGGGAGGCGAGAACAGAAAAATAAAGCGGCGAGAGAGCCGAATCAGGAACACCTATGTACTGCCTGCTGGCGTATTCGGCTCCAGTGATTCGCTGAGTGCCGGGGGTAATGCCGAGTGTATATCCGCGTACTCTGGTATTTTAATTTTATTATATATTATTTGATATGAGTTCCTATTGTCTATTGTATAACTATCTAGCTCATCTACAGATCTCTTCTATACAAGAATCAACAGGACTACTCCGTACTCACAAACAGTCGTAGGATCTCACGATGCAGAAAGACTCGGGTTGTCTCTCACAAGCAATTCCGAGGATCATCCGATAGTCTTCGCGCCGGCCAATCACCATCGCTTACATAACCGCCGTTTCAACTCTGGCGTCGCTGATTGGCACAATGACGCAGAAAAAGGGGGCCCCCTTCCCGGAAGAGTAAGGAGCTCCGTGTGTTTTAGGGCAGAGTGCGTGCAGATGAGTGCTGTCCAAAAACAGGGAAATCTATTAATCTAAACGGTCATGCTGTTTCAGACTACGTAATTATACACACATCATGTTGACAGGCACAATTGCCATTTGCTGCTCATTTTTCGAGTCTGGTTCGTCTTTCAAGGTTCTATGCAAAAAAGACAAGGAAGAATGCCAACAATCGAAAAGGGAAGTTACAATCTTCCAATCGGAACATGCCGCCCGACTACACATACACAGTAACATACACGTACGTAATGCCATACAAACACTGAGTAATAAGTAGCAAGAACAGAACAGAACAAAGAAGTACCGACAACGTATATCAGGCCGACAACTGCACGCACGAATACCTGACTGCTACTTTGTAGACAGTGAGGCGGTATCTTAGGACTACCAAGTACTCTTATTTATTGAGTTCGTACGTACTTTGTTGGTACAGGTAGCTAGTTGATTATTCTAACGATGTCCAGGTCAGAGTGGCTGGCTAGTTGGCAAATCAGAGACGCCCAAGACTCCAGGTAAATGTGACTGATTTTCGAGTCTTGCCTACCTACTACCCAGGTAGGCAATACTTTGGCCTCGGAGACCCCATCAATTATCGTGTCTAGGCCGGAGTTCCTTGTTATCTGTCTTCATTGTTATCCTTCAGAACACGTTGTGTCAATGTCAACTCCGAAATGTACAAGGTATTGTACTTATCTTTCTTCATATCAAAGAGTCAGTTCTGATATCAACGGCTATGTGGGCCATCTAGCATCTGCAAGAAGTAAGATCATATGGTTTGAACTACACCAAAAGTATGCTTAAATTCTCCATCTCGTCCGTTGACAAAGTGGATTCCTTAGGCCACCCGACCGGGTTCCTGGACCGTTCGTCCCACTTTGTGCAGAATTGATAAGATCGCGCCATACCTACAAAAAACAGAACTACGTACGTATTCTAGATTGAAGCTTTTAGAGTACTCAATCGAGTACTCCGTAGGTAGAAGATGATGCGCCGGCATCGGCTCGTACTACGTTTTTATTTGTAGCAGACTAATGCACTCAAGTACCAAACAGGCAGGATAAACTACGTATGATATGATAATCATAACATCGCAGCCTAAGTGAAACTATGACAAGGATACCGACTGCTAAGTGCTAAGACGGAGTACCAAAAATGAACAAGAGGAAAAGGAAGAACGGATCCGGGCGGCCGGAGGAAGCGTCATGTGATTGAGCCATTTTTTCTTACTTTCCAGTCTTTCCACACGCACTTTGACCTAAAAACCACGGCAAGTATTCGGCATGTACGATCGAGATGGATATGTAGCTTGTCGGCCATTCCGACGGTTATCTTTCATTCGTATCAGTGCGTACAAAGAAGTAACTCGTAAACATGTACTTGAATATAGTTCTCATCTCGATTCTGCCGTCTGGTTATCAGATAATCTTCAGATGTCAGAGTCAGTCAGACCCATCGTCCCGCACTGGAGACTTCAAGGAACAGAACAGAGGCTAAAGTCGCAAAGCTTCGAGCTTCTTTCGAGGCTTCTCCCGCTTCTATTGTGGACCTTCCGCATATCCACCTACCTGCCTACCCACCTAATATACACAGTTACGGAGTACGCAGACACACACAAGAAGGATCTGTGTCTACTTATCTACCAAATATAGAATATGACCTGTCAATTGTCAATTCAGACATGCAGAGACTATACGTAGAATGTCACCCTGGTGTATCCGGTCTGATTGGGCACGATGGAATGATGTGGGCGCATACAGATACCCCTTTGGGGCTAGTGGGAGACATTGCTTGGCGATCAGGACCCGCCAATCTGTATGCCATACACGCCTCGAGTAGAGACAAAGAACGAATAGTAGCTAATACGCTATGAATGGTCTATTTGATGAATCAATGATAAGACTGCTTTAATCCTTGTCACTGTGTCAGTAGTACCATACAATGATCGATGATTACTGAACAATATATATAAACTTATGTACGAGACGTCAGACGTACAGAAGCCGAAAACATGCCACATCGGCTTCCGTATCCAGCCCAGAATCATGAACCGACTTACTTTCCTAGTCCAGTTCCCCTCCGTAGACTCACAACTGAAAGAAGAATAAGCTCCGCCTTTCTACGGAGTACATAACTTTCTTTTCGCATTATTCTACCATTCATACGGTGTGCACTGTACGGTGTAGACTCTTACGTATCGGCACGAGGACAGAATGCCGAAAAATAGATTGAAAGGTTTCGCTTCTCGTCGGCAGTTGGTTTAGCCGTATGTATGAATACGTAATTACCGTAATGTATCCACCGGCAAAGTTGCCGAGTTGCATATTAACTAACGGAGTACTCCCCTGGTACATACGTTAGTGATTTGATTTGATTTGATTATCAATCTTGCAGCTTGCCACTACGTACCGATTACGCACTGTACTCCGTAGACATTAGTCACATTATGAGTCTTCGCAAGCTGAATCATGCATTGTTGCCTTCGACAGCAGTAATCTGGTAACAAAAAATACACACTAGAAAACAGACCCATGGTCCCGGGACAAAACTTTTCTTCTTAAACTAGTAAACTTCGCCTCTCGTCCAGTTCAACCATGGAACCATGGAACCACAAAACGAGAAGAAGAAAAAAAAATGACCGTTTCATTTCAAACTTAATTGCGTCCGATTTAGGACAAGGGGCGCTTATAGCGGCGATGTTTTTTTTGTCCAGGGGCCGGAGAACGGAATCCGTTCCGAGATTGATACTACGTAGTATTTCCTTACGAATTGTGGTATGACTACATACTCGAATAGCGTGATCTTACAAAAATAAATAAAATATTAATTGATTATTTATTATAGATTACTACGTACGTACCTACTGTGTAGTTACGTAGTCACAAGGTAAACGCAGGTGGCTAAGTAAAACACGTCACCGTAACCAACACACAGCGCTGAACTGCGCCCACAAGAATGCTCAGGTGTATTTCCGCTTTCAGAAGTTACTGCTGCTTACGTTGGTTAGGGAGTTACAGAATGTCGCAGTTGGGAATCCTTCGTGGAAAGGTTAATTTAGTAGATTGTTTACGTAGACTTCGTAAATGATTAATCATGTGATTGACATTTTCACTATTGTCGATTTTATCTTGTGTACAGGATCCATCAATATGTAAGTACATGTATGGTGATGATGTCGTTGTTAGGGCTGAAATAAACTACATATCCACAACCTCGTGGGCGCCGGACGATAATTATGGAACATAAACTGGATCCTCAATGATAACCAGTCCAGTGTCCATGTACTACGGACGGCAGGTGTATGGGATGGGCTCGAGATCCCCGCAAACTAAGAAACTGGGGCCAAACTGGGTACAGACCAGTACTTTGCTTATTCTGACTGGGGATGCGCCGATGCGGAAGTGCGTATCTAGCTGCAGTGGAGGATGGTGGAGGAGGTCTTATCCAAAACCGATGTGGGTTAGACAATTCAACCGAGCAACTCTATCATCATATGGGGTAGGCGCATGAGGCAGATGTACCTATAACACCAGCTGATTTATGGATACTATCTCCATATTCTCCGGAGGGGGGACATGGTGGAGTAAAGCTACCCCATTTACGCTGGAGTCCGTACGACTCCATAACTTAGTTAAGACGAGATGGTGTAGGTCTCCATCGAACCTTAAGAAGAAAAGAGGAGTCTTGGTGTTTCCACTTCATGCTCCCACTCCCACGTGCTGTGCCGAGCCCTATCTCCATCTGCATATTAGGCAGATTGATGCGGGGTGTAGATTCTATTATTTACCACGATAAATTATTTACTGCGATAATGTCATGTTGTATTGAGATTATCTATGGACTGCGTCTAGCTATCACATTGCGAACCTGTTTGAACCAAGGATTTCGCGTCATGACACGCCGCTCGCTAATTTCCGGAAACGCAGTTGAGAGCAAAGTAAGTACATCGGATTCTCTTTGTGAAGAAAACTTTGCGACTTGAGACCCCATTTCGTCTTCATTATTTGCCCAAGACGTTATCACATAATGCAAGAAAGGGTATTTCTTTTGGAGACAGCCTCCAGCGGTACGCAAACCTGGATTGCCGCCATTCGTGTTTATTCCAGACACGGCGACGAGTTCCTCCATATTGCAGTATTTGACACAAGTCTTGGCCATTGATCGTTCCGCCTCTTCAGCTACATGGCTGAGGCTATTGGTGGGAGACTTGGATGTACTGTTGTATAATCTCACCAAGGCATTCTTCTCGAGAAAGAACTTTCGGACGGATTGATGGATGAACTGCACAACACGATTGTCGTTCGAGCCTGTGATCTCGACGAGACCTTGGCCCAGAACCTTGACTTTTCTTTCCATAACATTGCAATTACAATCACCGGCGCAATCACACGGAAAATCGCGAGCACTTTCACAATCTTTTAACGATTTGACGCTTGGATTGGCCTCAATGAACATAGCCCAACTCAATTCCTTCAGAGTCAGTCGTCTTTTGGCGAAGCAGATCCACCAAATTAGTCTTAATGACTTTTCGTTGCCGAGCATATGCGAGAACATGTCTTCGTACAGCTTTTCTAGATCCCCGGGGATCTTGGCCATACTATCTTCAATTTCCCTCTCGGAGAACCCTCTGGAGTACAAAGTCTTCACGCGCTCTACCACAAGGTATGCCCACATGAAGATACCGGCAGATTGACGTATAATCATGGCTGGAACTTCTGTACTAGGGACATAATGAAGTTGAGACAGTACATAATTCTCAATGTCTTCTTCATTATGTTTTTCAACACATATTTGAACGGCCTTTTGTAACTCTAGGTTTGGATAATGCTGACAGCTAAAGCAGATATGAAGTTTTCCAGGCGGGTGGTCCTCTGTCATCTTTTGGAGTTTCTCTGCTAGACTTCTGGCAGCCTCTTCACCACTTTCATCCAACGCGTCGATAAACAGATAAAGCGGGCGCTTCTTCAGTATCCCCTTCAGCGATCCTTGGAACTCATGCTCCTGACTTCCACTTTATTCTCTACTGAGAGTAGTCATCCTCCTCGAAGCTCCCAGAATCAAGCAAAGCACGGTACACAATGAGCCCCACGAGGTTGTTCTCACGATCCTCTCGTACACCCAGTGTGCCAGACAATAATCAACTTGTGCCCGTCGAGAACTCCCCGGAATCAGATTCCTTTGAGGCCGGGGTCAGGTTACTTCACGATTGTCCCAATGCCACGGTCGATATATGTTTTGTCCATGGTCTGACCGGAAATCTATACAGTACATGGACCGCTCCTGGACAAACCGAAACATGGCCAGCGAAGCTCCTCCCACCCAAGCTCAAAACAGCCCGCATCCTCACCTTCGGCTACGATGCCTATGTTGTGTGTCGGTTAAACCCTAGCACTAATGTTCTGATTGATCATGCTCGTAACCTCGTCAATGATCTGGCGACGAATAGAGCGGATGCAAATGCGTCATCGCGTCCCCTGATATTTGTGACCCACAGCTTGGGAGGCCTTGTGTGTAAACAAGCTCTCTTGCATTCACGAAACAACGCCGAGTCTTATCTTGAGAGCATATACGAGTGCACCAAAGCCGTCATGTTCATGGGTACTCCTCATGAAGGATCATGGATAGCGGACTGGGCGAAGATTCCAGCTGAATGCCTTGGCGTCTTCAAGTCTACCAACGCAAAGCTATTGGATGTCCTCCAAAAGGATGATCAACTGCTTGAAGCAATTCAAACTGAATTTGCATCACTGATCAAAAAGCCGGGCAAAGCGATCAATGTGACGTGCTTCTTTGAAGAGCTGAAAACCAATGGACTACTAGTTGTACGAAAAAAGTCAGCCAGCTTAACAGGTTACCCTGCTTACAGCATCCACGCCACTCACAGTGGAATGGTCAAATTCGCATCCAAAGATGACTCTGGATACATAAGGGTTCAGGGCGTGCTGGTCAAATGGCAAAATGAAATCAAGAAGGCGCAGCAGGAACAACAAGAGGAAAAAACACAGGGTCAAAACAGCGCCAATACCTCTCCTATACCTCTCCTCTTCAAAATCATACATTCAGTCCTCCTGGAGGTGCTCCGGGCCATGGCACCATTAACCACGGGCAGATCAAAAATTATGGAAAGGGAAGTATAGTGACAGGAGGTACTTACAGCGGTACTCTATATTTCGGAGGGCATTAGCCAGGCGCAGGTAGCGAGTCTCCTCTCTTTTGTCTGAATGACTGTTTTGGTTGAAAGCTCTTCGTATACACCAGTGGAATCTAGACTGTGGTATCATTTTGATTGACTGGAAAAATATTGTTTGAATACATGGATCATTTTTATTGAATGAAGTGCTTCAACGCACACATCAAACTGCGATCATCAAAATGGCATATCAATCCGACGAGTTTGAGTATCATGGGCAAACCGCTGTCGACCAATGACAGACCAGTGTAAATGGATTGGAGAGAGAACGATGATATCGTAGTCATCGTGATTTTGATCTTAGATAAGTGGGTAGATGGAGGGGAGGTGCCGGAAAAACATCGCAGCTGGTACCTTGTATAGGTCTGGGTGGTTGTGTTCGTATCAATATCCATTTCGTAATCATAGGATTGTTCTTTTCATCTTAGCATTCGGAATCATGAATTTGTTTCGTTCGTTTTTCCCATCACAAACTAAGCTGGTCCACACTCCCAACCCTGCCAGTCGCCCCTATCCGTCCACCAGCCTTCGTCACCATTCCCAGCCGGTAAAAACGCTCTTCGCCCGTCGCGCTTCTCCCGCCTATATACCACTTCTCATGGCCCAAAGCGTCTCGAAACCCGCCTGATCCGCTCGAACTATCGCTGCCACGACGTCGGCGGTCGTGGTTATATACGATTGGTATGGGGCCTGAGGTTGGTGATGTCGAAATAGGTGATGTGCTCTCTGCTGCTGTGGTGGTAGGAGTTGTTGCCGGGGGCCGGCTATGTGATTGTGGGCGTGTCGTAGAAGGTGAAGGTCTGTGGTGGTGGTGATGATGGTGATGCGATCGATGATGTGGATGGTGATGTTGTTGAGTCTGTGACGACGACGGATTTGTTGATGTAGTTGCTGCGTTTTGTGATGAAGATGAAGGTGGAGGAGTGGACGTTGATGATGATGTCGCCTTGGTGGCTATCGCGCGCGCACCGGGGGTGATTTGTGAAGAAGTCTGCGAGCCAGCCGCTGAGGTTGCCTTGAAGGCTGATTGTGCTCTGAATGCAGCGAGGAAGTTCGCCAGGAATGGGCGATTTGTCGACATTTTGGAGGAGTCTGAGTGTGACATTCGATGATCGCCTGCAATGTAATGATTTTGTTCGAAGTCGATAAAGGTGTCGTAGATGGTAGGTGAATCGCGCCAGGCGATGTAGTCGTGGTGTCTATTTCTATGAAGTTGTTGTAGTTGTAAATGAGACACAAAAACAAGAAACCAAGGCCGAGTCAAGTGCGTTGGTGGTTGAATGGAGGAAGTCTGATAGGCGAAAGATTGAGGCGGAATCCCGAAGTCTCCCGCTGAGCGTTTGGCTGTGGGGGGCTCCATTATTGTATGGGGACAATGACGTCGACTATTTTATATTACTTTTATTTTATCTTAATTAAATGTTTTATCCTGTATATGGATTCTGTCGTACATTAGCCTCAACAGATATACATTACATGTCAACCGTCTATAGGTTGTGTCATCTGCAGTGGTGCTTCTAGAAGTGCATCTATACAGCGTGCTTAGACTCATCCGGAAAGCCGAGACACGATACTTACTTCCACCATCCAGGTACTCAAAGCAGACTCGGAATGAATCGGTTAAGCCTAGGACCCGAGTCAAAGTCACCTGGTGCAGGTGATCGATGACTGTGCAGGACTACAGTATAGTGCGGGATGCTATGATGTTCCTCCAATCACATGTCTGCCGTTTGAGAGCATCGATATCCCCGCACTAATGTATGGCCGTGGCATGATGGCTGTTTCTTTGATCTTGTCTGTTGAAACAATGGTCACCTTTTTTTTATAGAAGCCTTCTTGGCAATCGATTCCTCCAGCATGCTCTTCTGCTCGGATATCTCGGTGCGCATGGCCAAGGCCCGTTCATGCAGTGCTTTTGCCATCAGTACCGTCGCTTTGAGACTTTGCGAATTATCTTCTGTAGCGCTGAGGGAACCATCGGTGCTGTCGCCAGGCTCTATCACCTCGATAAGACTATTAAGTCGGCCTGCAAGATGCATCGCAAGTTCCTGTAGCACAATAATCTCCATGGCAACAACGGTAGATGAAGACGACGGCTCATAAGGACCCATCTTGAAGCGAGCACATCGCGCTTTATGCTCCCTAACTGCATCTGGAGAATACCGGTCTGTGTCCTGGACCATTTTGGCGTGTAACAACATCGCGTGCCATAGATCTATTAGCCGATTATGGCATGAAAATAGAAGCCATAGCAGTGAAAAATCGACTGATTCCACTGGCCTGTCTGCTGGATCACGAACGCCGTCACTGTTGAGTTCCTTTCGTTGTTGTGTCTGCTCAATTAGTGGTATGTAGATATCGGCTAGCTTGTGCGTCAAGGCATAAGTCTTGCCTACACCGAAATTGACCTCATCATCGGAAATTATTCTTCCACTATCAGAAAGCTCCGGATTTAGCTTTTCGGCATTTAATGATTGACTGTGAACCGTGAAGGATGGTAATTGACGTGCTAGGCTCTCCAATGTGACAGACATACTTGTCAGTTGCAGGAAGACATTTGGTGACTGTAGTGTGTCTGGAACATCGATGCCTAGGTAATGAGGGAATCTCTTCGGCCTCTGTGCTGATTCGTGTTCTAGTATGCGGATCTCATCGTCCCTGAGGTTGCCATCACTTCTGTTGTCTGCATGGTTTTGGCCCGAGGCGACTTCACTGCCTGTACTGCTTGCCGTATTGTCATCTGTTGCTGGAGGCTGAAGTTGAGATATCGAATCAAAGTTATCCATTAAAAGGTTGTTTTCAGGAATAGTCCAGTCCATAACCATGCTATCAAATATGTCATCTACTAACTGTCAGCCATTCGACTCGTTGATAGAAGCTCAAGTAAAGATACCATTTGCATCAAAATTGGGCATTGAAAGTTCATTGTCGAAGCCCTTATTGAAACTATCAATAGGAATAACACTCCTTGACGTAGCCGGCACTTGCTTCGGCCGAACCTGGCCTCTCATTGAGGGACTGTACGAACAGCTGACCCCTGCTTTAAGGCATCTGGCACAAGTATCATCGCTCCTCAGAGATGACCTTGGACATTTCAATTTGAATGAATGGCAACGATCGCAGGCTAAACGGCGTCGCAAGGAGGCTTGTTTTGTTGACATCCTGGACTTTGTGATGTTAGATTGTCGCCTTTCTGTTTGTATAAAACCAGGTCAGCCATTATATTTGGCTTCCCAGCGATCATAATCTAATCAACTAAAAAATTGATTGATGGATGTCAGAAGAAATGAAACCAAGGACATTGCATCAGCCTGAAATATCACGTGATGGGATAAGCACTCACTATTCCCAAACAGGAATAGCCCACTAATTCACCCGCGATTCCGTGATGGAGTTCCGGTTTTCGTTCGACGGCACTTCAAGACTTCTTCGCTTTCCAGACCACTTTTGATATCGTCAATTGTCGTTCAAGAACGTCAAAATGGTACGTTACGCCCCTGAGAGAATACGAGGTGAATTGCAAATGGGATTGCCAAGCGTCAATGGAGAGAGTTGCCCACCGGAAGCTCGGTTGATGACAGCATCAGATGTCTTTACAGACCGCGGCATACCTCTGCAATTTTGGAGAGGAATTGGGAATCTGCTATCGATTGTTTACAATGCTAACCTTTTATCTTGATACAGCCTGTCTACAACACCCCCCTCACTCAGAACCTGCTCAAGAGAGCTTCATACAGCCCTCCGTACCGATCCCCCTACGGTCCTCAGTGAGTACACCAATTCGATGACCCGTCACGCCTTTTCAATTGGACATAGCAATAGTGTGCGAAGGAGGAACAGAGCGAATGAAAAAGATAGATTGGAACGCTTGATCCGATCAAGAATTGACGTGGCGATACGAACGAACAAGATGGGCTAACGTTGACATCACTCACCAGATACACCGTTGCTACTCACTGGCATGGCATAACCCTCCCTAAGCTCACCAAGGCGTAAGTCTATACTGAATATATCGAATTCGAGGGGCTCAGAGTGCTGATGGTATCGTGGTAGTGGCACCATTGCTGGCGGATTCGGTGTCGCCGCCGGTCTCTTCGCCGTCTTCTTCTTCGGTGAAGTTCCTCGTGTCAGGAAAGATGTTCTCCAGAAACTTCCTTTCTTTGACAAGTACTTGGACCGCACCATCCCTCCTGAGGACAACGTAAGTTCCCTTACCATGGCGTACCCTTGCCTCATTTGTATCTTTGCTAACCATGTGAACAGCCCTTCTAAGCGCGTGCGTCCTTTTTGATCGAATTATACCACCGACTGGTGGAAACGAAGCGCGTGATCAGATTGCGAAGGGATCCAAGTTACCACGATGGCTCCGCTTCTGTAGAATACAAAACAACCTTGATAGCATATAGAACATCAACCGCCTATTTCCTTTGTCTGTGATCATTGGTCTATATCGCCGAACTGTATAGATACATCCACTGCATAGAACCTACCCACTGTACCCAGGCACATAAAGTCCATGCCACATGGTGACATGGTCCTATCAAGTGACTAGGCGCATTTAAGCTTAGCCCAGATATCAACCCCAGTAACCCTTTTTGGTCACTGATCGGACCATGCTCATCCCAACAGCCACCCTTAACCCATGAGGGAAAGTTCAAGCGTGGCACAAAGCGATTATGAGCTCTGATTTGTGCCTTGAAACGAGGAGTCAGGGTGGCCCCTTGGCGGCTTATCTGTGGACATGGGTTAGGGAACTTAGGGTAAGATAAGAACTCTGTTTATCTGTGGAGAAGGGGAGATCCTATCCTACACTTCACAGCTCAACTAAATACACTTTCTGCCAATTGAGCTGCCATTGCGAGTTAGCATTCCTTCAGTTCTCGAATCAACTTCCAGATGAGATGCGCTATGTTTCATGTACTTCCTGTCTATGACTACAGCGAATTATCAATTCTTCGTCTTCTTCCGTCCGAGTCCGTCGCGATAACATGTCCAACCGCGTGTGCAACCAATTGAACCAACCATGGAAGATTTTTTAGTCTATCCAACCAAAAGGACGATCTGCCCGTTGTATTTATCGAGTCGTGACTACGTACTCCATAGCTGTGACCTACGTATGCCATGCATGGGGTTGCGCCTTGACGTACCCCTAGCACAGAACTTGTGTTTAAACCCCGAAGCCAGCCCGTGACCCTTATCTCTGGTGGCTGTCATTTAGGACGGTTGTTCGCATGAACATTCCTGACGCATACTAGCGTTGCGGAGGCGATCGAGATATATTTGATGAGATGACTGAGAGCTATCATCTATTGTATCAGCTTATAAAGTAAGATGACTTGTCGTGTGATGGATGCTATATACTGACATTGTTGCAAGCCGCTATATATACGAACTTCGGGAAGTACCTACCTAGGTAACATACTTCTGAACACAGGCTGTGCTATACTCGATATTGTTTCAGGAACATAGCGCCAGCAAATGAGCGCAAATACAACATGGCAACTACCGAAGAATCAACATCACCAAAGAAATTTCGCGACATCGACCATGCACAAGTCACATCAGTCCTCCCCGACGGCGACGTGCCCATAACCGATCATGCCTTAGCCTCCGACGACGCGGTCCTGGTAGCATTGGGTTACAAGCAGGAATTCAAGCGCGAGTTTTCTCTGTGGACAACTTTCTGTGTCAGTTTTGCCGTGTTGGGACTTTTGCCGTCCTTTGCTAGTACATTGTACTATGGCATGGGATACGCGGGTACTGGTGGTATGGTCTGGGGTTGGTTGATTGCCATGGTTTTCATTCAGTGTGTTGCTATGGCTATGGCGGAGTTGTGTTCTGCTATGCCGACGAGGTATGTTCTATCGTTCGGAGGAGTGCCAGTTACAGTCTAACCTTTTGCTTGTACCGTACAGTGGCGGTCTCTATTATGCAGCAGCAGTTCTCGCACCACCCGGCTACGGCCCCTTCGCAGCCTGGATCACAGGTTGGTCGAACTGGATTGGACAAGTCACAGCTGCACCATCAGTCGACTATGCATTGGCCGCCATGATCCTCGCTGCAGGCAGTATCGCGAATCCAGATTACGTCCCCACAACCTGGCAGACGTATCTTCTCACCGTGCTCATTCTCATCATCCACACTGTGATCAGCAGCATGCCCACCAAATGGATCGCAACATTCAACTCGTGGGGTTCCACATTCAACATCATCGCGCTGGTCATCACCATCATCACTATCCCAGCAGCGACTAGCAACAGCCCCAAATTCACATCTGCGGCCGATGTTTGGGGCACAATCTACAATGGCACCGATTATCCTGATGGTGTTGCTATTCTTATGTCCTTTGTAGGCGTCATTTGGACCATGTCAGGCTACGACTCTCCCTTCCATCTATCAGAAGAATGCTCCAACGCCAACATCGCATCTCCACGAGCCATTACCATGACATCTGCCGTTGGAGGTCTGCTAGGCTGGTTCCTCCAGCTCGTCGTCGCCTACACCGTGACCGACATCGATTCCGTCATTGGCTCTGACCTCGGCCAACCATGGGCTTCGTATCTGTTACAAGTTCTACCACAAAAGACAGCCATGGCGATCCTAGCATTGACAATCGTCTGCGGCTTCTCCATGGGTCAGGGCTGCATGATCGCCGCCTCTCGAGTGACGTACGCCTACGCCCGCGACGACTGTTTCCCCTTTTCCGGAGTGTGGAAACAAGTAAACAGCCGCTCGCAAACACCCATCAACGCAGTCATCCTCAACGGCGTGCTCGGCATCCTAATGTGTCTACTCATTTTCGGCGGCACAGTCGCAATCGGCGCCTTGTTCAGTATCGGCGCAATCGCTCAATTCATTGCATTCGCAATCCCCATCGCAATCCGCGTGTTCATCGTCGGCGATAGATTCAAGCCCGGTCCCTGGAATTTGGGTAAAATGAGTAAACCCATCGGTGCCACGGGCGCAATGTTTGTCTTGCTCATGTTACCTATCCTGTGTCTGCCGAGTGTGACAGGTAACGATTTGACGGCTGATTTGATGAATTGGACTTGCCTGGTCTATGGCGCTCCGATGTTGGCGGTTTCGATTTGGTGGGTTGTTGATGCGAAGAAGTGGTTCAAGGGTCCCAAGGTTAATGTTGAGCACTCTTTGTATGTTGAGGATGTTACGGGTGTGCCTCCTCCTCAGGATGAGGGGGAGAAGGAGGAAGATTCTGCTGTTACTGTCTCCAAGGGTGGTGCTGATAGTAAAGATGTTGTGGCTTGAGCGTTCTCAGCGTCAGATACTTCTCATAGGTGCAGATGAGGGACGAGGTGCGTCCGGGTGAGGAAGTTTCCTTGTATATAATAATACTTGATACCATCATAATCGATTATCGTTGCATTTAATATAACCTCACTTCAGCCTTTCAGCCCTTCAGTATATCCATCAAGAACCTTGGAAGGTATAGAAGATCTTCAATAAACGCAGTGCCGTCAGTAAATCGACAAGCTGGTACATGAGCAGTAATTCATCGCATACATAGGTAAGGAAACAGGGAAGAAAGAGATTATTTCTCAATATTTAATATAATCGAAAATGCCTCAACGCAAAAAACCTTGGAAACAACCAAAAAGCATAGTACAAAAGAATTCTTATAGTAGAATAGAAAAGTTACATAATAAATAAAAAAGAAAACAAAAAACACCATGTATGATTCGTCATTAATCAATCCACCTTGCCAGCTGATCCTCCATTTAATAATCCTTCTTTACCGTCAAGACGGAAGAAACCACCACCACCATTACCGCCAGGACCAGTTCCGTATCCGAGGATACCGCCGCCGGTATTACCTCCATATCCTGACACTCCTCGTCGCAGAATTCTCCTGCGGTGTGCGATATAGGCGGCGATGGAGCTGATGACGAGGATGATGGCAGACCATATAGGGTGGTTGGTGATGAAGGACCAAGTATGGAAGAACGTGGCTTCGAAGAATCCGATTGTGGATTTGGATCGGAGCTTTGGTGGGTCGCTGATTACCAAGGGGATGGTCTCGAGGATTGAGGTTCGGGATGGCATGATGTTGGCACCGCTGCTGGTGGAGTCCCAGTAGCGTCGGTTCTATGCACACGTTAGTAAACAGATATTTCATATTCTTAGGCTTAATATCGCTTACATCTTCATCGTTGATGATAACTCGCTCACCGTCCTTCACGTCAATTCCGTAAGTAGTACGCAACCAGCGGTCCCAGAAATCCCCATCAACCCAGGCAAATGCAACTTGCTTCTTGTCTTCCTCTCGGATGTTGATATGCATGCTCTTTGCAGCGCGTAGAGCTCGCTGGTCATCACGATCCTCGGCCTCCTCGATACGCAATTGTTTAGAATCTCGGAGCTCCTGTCTCTCCAGACGGAATAGCTGGGTTTGCTTATCCATCCATTCCAAAGCAGCGTTCTTCAATTCGGCCTGACCGAGTCGGAACTCATCGGATCGCTTGTGGCTGAGAATGCCAAGAACCACGTATTTGTTTTGCATAATCTCCTTTGCATTAGAGACTGTCAACTCCGGTACAATTGGGAGCCAGTGGCTTCGCATCCATTCCAAGACTCGAGGGTTGTCTCTCATGTCATACGGAGCCAAAGCATTGAAGTATGTTGGCCTTCCGTCTCTAACAACAAGCAAGCGAGGCCATGTAGAAATCTTGAATCTGTCTGCAAGAATTTCACTATCGGTCTTAACCAGTCGAGCATGTCCAACCAAAGGCAGAGCCAGCTGCTCCAAGGCTGCAAAGTCCTCGGAAGTCGTGGCTTTGTCGAAGAAGTAAAGGAAGATGACGTCGCCAGTTTCCTCCATTTCCTTGAACGTCGATGCATCAACATACTTGACACCAGCGCCAGTGTCTACTGCTGTCTGAGCGTATTTGATCAGATCGCCCACTCCGCGAAGACCTTCATATTCGACCTTCTCTCCTCCTTTGAAGAAGAACATAGTTGGGTATCCTTTGACGCCAGCATCTTTGCAAAGCCGCTTTTCAACATCGCAGTTGACTTCGCCAACATTAAGCTTGCCCTTCATCTCTTTGGCCATTGTCAGCCAAGGAGGTGCTAGAGCTTGACAATGATGGCACCACGGGGCATAAAATTTGACAAACCAGGGATCGCGAGTCCGTGTGACAAACTTCTGGAAGCTCTCAGCTGTTAGTGGGACTGAAGTTCCTTGAGGGTTGTATATAATCGAAGGCTTCTCTTCGGTTGTCTTAGAGGCCTTAGGAGCGGGCTTCGTTTCCTTGTCATCGCCCTCCTCCGTCAACTGGGATGCTTTCTCGTTATGGTTCTCAGCTGCTTTAGCGCCAGCGGCGGGATCTTTGTCTTTCGCTTGAGGAACGTCTGGTTTTTCAGTGACGTCGACGCTATCCGCTCCGGGCTCAGGCAGCTTGAGTCCACCGGCAGGACGAGATCCAGGGCGTATTTGCTCTAGCCTTTCTTCGATAAAATCGCTCAATCCTTGCATATCCTTCTTGCCGGCGTATTGCTCTACCAGTTCACCATCATGGTAAAGAGCAAACGTAGGATAGTACTTGACGTCCAACTGCACACACAGATCTCGATAGGCCAAGCAATTCATCTCTGCGAAATGGAAATCATAATATCCTGTAAATGAGTTCAACGAGGATTGGGTATCTGGCGATTTGGCGGAGGAGGATGAAAGAGGATCGGAGGTCTGTGGCACGTCAGTCTTAAGCGCGAAGAGTACATCTCGAAGCTTCTTACATAGTAGAACTCATATAATGTTTGCCATGTAGGCGCAATAGCTTGGCAGTGTGGACAGGACGGCGAGAAATGCTTAACAAGCCTATTGATCGATTGTTAGATTTCCATCCAGAATAAAGTTTGAAGACAACTTCATTAGTGCTGAGCCATACCAGTATCCATCTGCGATAGTAGTCTTGAAATTGTCTGGATTCAACTCCATCTCTGGTGGAACTTCAATGCCATTGAAGATCGTAGCGGTGGGCCCATCTTCAACCTCGTCCGTTTCCTCTTGTCTCTTGTAGAGGTTCGTAGCTAGGGAGGGGACTATAGCGAGTGAAAAAAGCGACCACGCCAACAGAGACGACTTCATGGTGGCGGTGTCACAAGCGAGTGACTGAAAGGAAATCTTCCTGAAAGAAAAGGATCGTCAAGGTGCTCAGTACATCTGCGTTCCAGGCGAGCTGTCAAGATCGGCGCATTGATAAGGACTAACGGCGGGAATTCGGCGTACGCAGGGCGATAGTGATCGGAAAGAAGTTCTAGGAAGTCGTATAGATTATCGAGATTATTCCACAGGCCGTAGTCCGTGGCCAAGGACGTCCAAGATGGGTGGCAGGATGATGTACAGTCTGGACAGGCAATGGAGGTGGCACTCCTGGAAACTTGGAGGACGGGGCGATCTGTCCCTTTTGGGCGTGGCGCCAAAGTCAGACTAGTTTATCCGCTCCGGTTGCACGACTTCCGTCAACGACCACCACCAAAGCTACTCGCCAAGCGACGCTTCAATCTACAATTGCGCCTCGAAGCTGCGGAATTGACACCAATTAATATCTGCCGCTCAATTGCGCCGTCTCAAGATGAGGCCAGCTCTGAGATTATTCGCCAATGTCAAGGCAGCCCGGTACTTGGAGCCTTTTGCTCCCACCGGTCTGACCGGGCTCGTTACACACCCCAGTCCTCGTTCGACGCTCATCTTCCTTTACACCCAGACACTCGAGAAGCTCAAGCAATTCCCAGAGTCCTCAGCCTATCGCCAGTCTGTAGAAGCTCTCACCCGCCACCGCCTCCAAATTGTCGAGTCCTCGAAGCCCCCCGGTTTCGACGAATGGCTCCAGCGCGTTAAGAAAGTTGTCGCCGAGAACCCGGAACAATTCGCAAAAGCTCGTTTGGCAAATGGTACTTTTGCAGGAATCCAACAGGATGATATCTACGGCGGCACCAAGGCAAAGGAATGGGACGGAGCTGTTGGACCTATCACCGAAGGACCTTCGAGAACACCGGAGGAGGTCGCTCAATGGGAAGCAATCATTGAAGATGCTAGCAAGCCTGAAAGCGCTTCAGATTTCCACGAAGAGACTATCAACTGGGAGAGCGAGCCTTCATTGGAGGCAGAACAGTACGTTATTATCAGAGCTCGCTTGACTCCAGGCGCATTGGACTAACATATTATAGAATTGCGGAGATTGAAAACAAAATCGGCGCTGGTCTCATTGAGGAAGTTATTCAAGTTGCTGAAGGAGAGCTCAATCTCGTAGATGAGTTAGCTAAGGCCCAAGTGTGAGTTATCAATTCTTCGAATTCGCCATAGCCATTGCTAATTGGTGTGACAGGTGGGAGGAGCTTGCTGAAAAGCCCAAGCCCGGACAATGGACATATTTCTCTCGTGACACACATACCCCTGGAAAGCCTTGATTGCGCTAGAGATGGAGTATAGATGTATTTATAAGCTTTTACTTGTTTAGAGAAGATCAATTTCATGCCTTTCTGGTCTTAACGAATGCGTCGGCAATACACTTTGAACATTGACACTTCGGTCAATCTGATAAGTCCGTAAAAATTGGCCTAGATTATTCGACATAAATTTAAAGCGATTGGGTCAAATAGTCCCAGTGTCCCATACGTACACTCAACAAAAGTGAGGTCCAATGGTGGACACACTAAGCCCCTTTTGGACAGCCCACTCCGAACTGGACACATTAATGTCTCCGCGATCACATCAACACCGCACTGCATACAACAAAAGCTCCGCAACGCTATTGCCTGTCAGTGTTGCGATATCCACGAGTTCAAATATTCGCTGTACAGATTTACCACAACTAATTATTTATCGTGGTGCCCCTTTCGCTCTGACCGAGCCCGTCCTCACGGGCACATCCACACCCCTCAACATACCAACAAACAAGCAACATGCGGCTCGATATCAAGGTGCGTTCCCTTTGTGACAAGGTGGCTAGCTTGGATATGAAGCGTTGGAGCCTCGAATATACGGAAAGTCTGGTCTTGGAAAAATAACTGACCAATTGTCCTCACAGAGACAACTCTTTGCTCGCTCCGAGCGAGTAAAGGGTATCGACTTCCACCCGACAGAGCCATGGGTAAGTCCTGATCCCTATCTACGATTGATCGCTGCTAACATATCTACAGATTTTGACCACGCTCTATAGCGGTAAGCTTTATTTTGGTGGGAAGAGAGGATCTAGATTTGATACTGATCATTTCAGGACACGTCTACATCTGGTCGTACGAAACTCAAGTATGACACTTTGCCTCGACAATCCGCCTTGGTTTTATAGACTAACGACGATCCTGTACTTCTAGTCGATTATCAAAACATTCGAACTCACCGACGTACCCGTCCGCGCCGGTCGTTTCATCGCCCGAAAGAACTGGATTGTCTGCGGTAGCGATGATTTCCAATTGCGCGTTTACAACTATAACACATCAGAGAAAATCACATCATTCGAAGCCCACCCTGACTACATCCGATCGATTGTTGTTCACCCTACCCAGCCTTTCGTTCTCACCGCCTCAGATGATATGACCATTAAGCTATGGGATTGGGATAAGGGTTGGAAATGTGTGCAGGTCTTCGAGGGTCATAGCCACTATGTGATGGGGCTTGCTATTAACCCCAAGGACACAAACACATTCGCATCTGCTTGTTTAGATCGGACTGTCAAGATCTGGAATCTTGGCTCGGGACATGCAAACTACACTCTTGAAGCTCACGGTATGCACAATCATCATGAGAAGTTCGCTGATCAGCACTAACAACTTCTAGAAACGAAAGGTGTGAATAGTGTGGACTACTACGGACAAGCCGATAAGCCTTACCTTTTAACGACTTCCGACGACAAGACTGTTAAAGTATGGGACTACACCACCAAGGCATTGATCGCTACCCTGGAAGGGCATACCAGCAACGTTTCCTTTGCGTGCTACCACCCAGAGCTCCCCGTTATTATTTCCGGATCCGAAGATGGCACAGTCAAAGTCTGGCACGCCAATACATACAGATTGGAGCAATCGCTCAACTATGGACTTGAGCGAGCATGGTGTGTTAGCTACCAAAGGGGCCGACAGGGTATTGCTATGGGTTTCGATGATGGTGCTGTTGTCGTTAAGATGGGTAGAGAGGAACCAGCTGTCTCCATGGACGGTTCTGGAAAAGTCATTTATTCACGACACACCGAGGTGGTCTCGACAGTCATTAGAGGCGATGACTTGAAGGATGGTGCTCCTCTCGCTTTGCCTACCAAGGACTTGGGCTCATGCGAAATCTACCCCCAGACCCTTGCTCATTCTCCTAATGGTCGTTTCGTCTCTGTGTGCGGTGACGGTGAATATATTATCTACACAGCGCTCGCATGGCGTAACAAGGCTTTCGGTCAAGCTTTAGATTTCGCATGGGGCTCCAGGGACAACAGTAACGATTATGCTATTCGGGAGTCTGCAACAAGCGTCAAGATTTTCAAGAACTTCAAGGAGCAGAAAGAAGGACTGGATGTCGGCTTCCAAGCTGAAGGTCTTTCTGGCGGTGTTCTGCTGGGTGTCAAGGGACAGGGAGGTATTGGCTTGTTCGACTGGGAGACGGGCAATCTAGTTCGCCGTATTGAGGTTGAGCCACGCGAGGTAAGTTCTGCCAAACATTGTCATCGATTTTGGAAGCTAATGGTTGCAGGTTTACTGGTCTGAATCTGGCGAGCTCGTCGCTCTTGCCTGCGAGGATACTTGCTATATCCTCCGCTTCTCGAGAGAGAACTACGTCAACGGCCTGAATGCCGGAGAAGCCGACGAAGATGGTGTTGAGTCTGCCTTCGAGGTCGTCACCGACATTAGCGAGACTGTCCGAACCGGTGAATGGGTTGGCGATTGTTTCATCTACACAAACTCAACCAACCGGTTGAACTATTTGGTCGGTGACCAAACATACACCATCTCACACTTCGACCAGGCCATGTACATTCTTGGCTACTTACCTCGTGATGGACGTATTTACCTCGCCGATAAGGATGTTGAGATTGTGTCATTTGCGCTTTCGCTGTCAGTGGTCGAGTACCAGACCTTGGTTCTCCGAGGCGACATGGACTCCGCTGCCGAGCTCCTCGCCGACATCCCCCGTGATCAAATGAACAAGATTGCTCGCTTCTTGGAAGGTCAAGGATTCAAGGAGCTCGCTCTTGAAGTCTCTCCAGATTCTGAGCATCGCTTCGACCTCGCTCTTTCCCTCAGCCGTCTTGACATTGCCCTCGAACTCGCGCGCGAAGCCGACGTCGAACACAAATGGAAGACTGTCGGCGACGCCGCCCTGACCGCCTGGGACCTCAGCCTTGCGCAAGAATGCTTCACCCACGCCAAAGATCTCGGCTCACTCCTCCTCCTCTACACCTCCAGCCGCAACACAGACGGACTCCGTTCCCTCGCCGACCAAGCGTCCGTCGCCGGCTTACACAACGTCGCCTTCTCTGCCCTGTGGACCATCGGCGACATCGACGCCTGCATCGACCTCTTAGTCTCAACCAACCGTATCGCCGAAGCAGTTCTCTTCGCACAAACCTACAAACCATCCAAAGCACCCAAGCTGGTACTTCAATGGAAAGAATCCCTCGAACAATCTGGTAAAGCCAAGGTTGCTCGTTTGATTGGTGTACCCCCCGGTGCCGAGGGCGTCGAAGCTGATGACGACCTCTTCCCCGAATGGGACGAATACCTACGTCTTGAGAAGGAAGGACCGCCCGAACCACCATCTTCAGAGTCTCTGATTGATATTGATGGTGAGAATGGAGAGGCCGAGACGGCCGTTAATGGAGGCGCAGAGGTTGAAGCCGAAGCATGAAAATTAGATTAATAAATTCTTGTCTTCCTCTTTTTATTTCTACTATTCTGTCAATTGATCACTTTATAAAAATGATTCATGGGATGTATGTGTGCTTGTCTTGATTTGGCCATAATTGATTACTTGTTTATTTTCATCGATACGTACGGACAGCTTAGCAAGCTTCCCACAAGTAATATCAACTACTCACGCTCTATCCCCGATTGCTCCCAATGGCTTACGTATGCCATCAGCTGGACAATGTACTGCGTAATGAACAAAAGAAGCTGAGGTGCCAGCAGGTGGCAGACATTCCTGAGCCCTCATTCCCAGCCCTAAGTGGGTCCTGCCTTCTCGCCGATGGCTGGGGATATGCACTCTCATTGGACCAATCTAATGCCAGCATACTCCACTTCATCATCTCAGCCAATCATGCTCTTGAGATGTACGACTTCACGATTATCAAGAACATGCCTCCTCCAGGCTGGAGGCGTTCTTTTCGCGAGATTCGAAACTCGACATATTCTTCTGACGCATGTAGGATATGGATAAAACTTAATTGCTAGCGGTTTCTTGCGACCTTCGACCTTACTGGATGGTTCCAGCGTGTCCCTGATCCGGACATGACTGTCATTGACAATGTCGGCTGTTGAAGAAATTGGGGTTGATGCAATAAAATGTCGATAGTGCCTCTTTTCTGCCACATCACCAGAGTTTTTTTGGACAGATACTCACTCGTACTTATATTATACTCCACATCTTGAATTCGATTGTCAGGATATACTCACCCACTTGACTTATCAACAATCCACTATCGACAGTTGCTGGGCCCTCTACTATCAGCAGCTTGGGAAACCAGGCAAAATGATCTTCACACTGAATACGATATCCAAGGTTTTTGCCTTGATATCGTTCGTTCTCAGTATGCTATGCCTGTTTGCCGGATCACAGAAATCGGTCTTGCAGCATGCGAGTGTCATGTTGGTTAGTACCCTTCAGTAGTCAGGTTCCCGATAAATTCGAGCCACTGACAGCTGAATTTCTATGTATGAACAGCTTGATACGTCAGCTTCCCAGCCTGCCTCGGCAATTCAATCGGCGGTGAACAGTACGACGGCTGATCTGGGTTTGAAAGACTTCTACGCCATACACGTTTTGACATACTGTGAAGGGAATTTCAAAACTGCCGGCGAGGGTGGACTGAACGTTACACGCTGCTCAAAACGCAAAGCACCATTCGCATTCGATCCGACAAAAGTGTTCTCTGCCGAGTTCAAGGCCGGATTCAATATATCGGACATCAACTGGCCAGATAGTATCAACGATGACTTTGAAGTCATGGAGATGACTACCAAAGCCATGTCAGTGCTGTATATTATTGGAGTAGCAGCAACGGGAGTCGCGTTTCTCATGGAGATTCTCCTTACGCAAGCTGGAGGAAAGCCGTCTATGTTTGCGCATTTGTTCTTTGTTGTGGTATGTCACCCGTTTAAAGCCGTCCAGAGTACAAAGTCTAACGTCATTTGCGTATAGCTCAGCTTTGTTTGTCTGGGAGTCTCATCCTCCGTGGCGTCGGTGATTGCTGTCCAGTTCGTGAACCTCATCAACCGACACGGTCAAGACTATGGAATAGTTGCAAAAGGGGGCAGCAGCTTCCTTGGTATGACTTGGTCTGCCGTTGTGCTCTCGTTCCTCACAATTGTCATCAGTGTCATTACATTACCGGCCTCTGGGGGTTCCGCCGTCTCAGAAAAGGAAATCGAGGATGTGTAGGCATCTGACATTGAGGAGGAGTCCCGCACTAGATTGTGTTTATATGTGAATATATTTGACTCCAACCAACAACTTGCATGCGTACTCGGCTCAATTTGCCATGAGGCAATTTGAGAAAACGATAGAATGTAAGCCCATGTAGGACTAAACTATGCCTTGGGTACACAAGTTGACAAGCTAACGCGATAATAATCGGAATCGTGACAGTATTGCAGGTATACGCGTCGTGGGCTAATTTCGTATGTTACTGGTCGATAATGGCACCCCGGTGAACTGAGTGATTTTGAATGCAAGCCGGTCTAGCTTATATAGCATTTGAGGTATTTATTTGCGGTAATTTGTCGCACCACGGAACTCGTCAAAACCTGAAGCTAATTCGACATTTTTTCCGAGTCTGCGTCTCATTCGTAACCAATGGTAGCCGTGTTGTTTCAGGAACTAAATACCTGGGTAGGATTGCTGGAAAAAATGTATCACTGGTACTGCGGCAACCATTGACTGATGGATGGACTGGATTCATTCCGCTTCCATGTTCTATGTAACCTGCACGTCACGGTTCGGATTAACCTCAGGGATGCCCTTTGGTCGAAGATAGAACAAATCTCTTGAACAAGCGTCTGTAAATATCCGGAAAAGGGCCGACAGTCTCACCAACATGGGCAAAAATAGAGCCAGGTATATCGTGCTCCGTAGATAACAGGAAGCCCCGCCCCCGCAATCTCCCGACAATTCTGCGCAACAAACGAACAATTGCCCATCCAGGCAGTTTTGTGTCTACTTTTCTCTGTTGTATCGCAGGGTCGGACTACTCCAGTCCTTGGCGGGCACGGTCGAGTGTTCTGATTCGCATGTGATACGTTCACCGAGGGGACACAAATGACTGATGAGGATCCGGGCGTCTCGCACAGGGATTGATGACTCGTTTGTCGGGATATCGCTTCTGAATGGAGTATTGTAGTAATCAACGAGTGCAGGTACGGAGTATGCGAGAAAGAATCAGTGTCCTAGGTAGTAGTTAACTAGGACTGGCAAGAATATTGTATGAGAAAGAAAGAGCTCTGGTTGGTGGAGAGGCGCAAACAAGGTATGACGGAAGGCCCCGCGATGACATCGTTTTCCGTTTGCAGGCGCGAGGGAGTTGCCCTGGAGGAAGGAACGTCCTGGGCAAGCTTTGTGTCACTTGGGTTGCCCCTCCTTCCCTTTCCATAAACAACCTCAACCTTCTCTCCTTCTCTCTTCTTCTTCTTCTCCTTCTCCTTCTTACTTTTATCTCACCCATCCTCTCATTCAGTCTTCACCTTTGCTTGCACCTCTGCATAGCTTCATCGAGCTTCTCGTCAACCAATCTCACTACACAAGAGCTTCAAGCTCATCTCTCTCTCCACTTCATTCCTTTTCACCTGTAACACGCGCATTAGCTCGGTTCATCACTTCCCAACATGGGTAAAAAAGCAATTCAGTTCGGTGGCGGCAACATTGGCCGTGGCTTCGTTGCTGAGTTCCTGCATGAGTCTGGCTACGAGGTTGTCTTCGTCGATGTCGTGCAGCAGGTCATCGACTCGTTGAACAACAGCAAGACCTACGAGGTCACTGAAATCAGCGAAGAGGGCGAAAAGACCAAGACCATCACCAACTACCGTGCTATCAGCTCCAAGACTCATGAAGCAGAGGTCGTCAAGGAGATTGCTACTGCCGATGTCGTCACCTGTGCTGTCGGACCAAACATCCTAAAATTCATTGCTCCCGTCATTGCCAAGGGTATTGACGCTCGCGAAGAGGAACGCCCTATTGCTATCATCGCTTGCGAGAACGCGATCAACGCAACTGATGCTCTGCGCGGTCACATCGAAGAACACCTTGACAAGTCTCGTCTCGACACCCTTCCCAAGCGTGCTCGCTTCGCCAACTCGGCCATCGATCGTATCGTCCCTACTCAGCCCGAACACGCAGGTCTCAACGTCCGCATCGAAAAGTACTACGAGTGGGTGGTTGAACAGACTCCATTCGGTGAATACGGTCATCCAGACATTTCTGCCATTCACTGGGTTGACCACCTCGAGCCTTACATTGAGCGCAAGCTCTTCACTGTCAATACTGGTCACGCAACCGCCGCCTACTATGGCTACCAGGCCGGCAAAAAGACCATCCACGATGCTCTAGCCGATGCGACCATTCACAAGGCCGTCCACGCAGCTTTGGACGAAACTGCAGCCTTGATTATCAGCAAGCATGAGATTACTGAAGAGGAGCAGAAGGAATATGTTGACAAGATTGTTGAACGCATCTCCAACCACTATCTTGAGGACGTTGTCGAGCGTGTCGGTCGTGCCCCATTGCGCAAGCTTTCTCGTAAGGAGCGATTCATCGGACCGGCTGCCCAACTCGCCGAGCGTGGCATGAAGTTCGACGCCTTGCTCGGATCCATCGAAAAGGCCCTCCAATTCCAGAACGTCGAGGGGGATGATGAGAGCAAGGAGCTCGCCAAGATCCTCAAAGAGAAATCCGCCGCCGAAGCCACCCAGCAACTCACCGGCCTCGAGACCGATCACCCCCTTTACCAGCCCGTCTTGAAGGTTGTTGAGAAGGTCCAGTCAGAATCAAAGTAGGATGCTCCTCCCTTTAGGTCAGCGGCGAGTTATCATCGCACCATCATGTCTATTCTATTGAATGAGCACGTTCCTGATATGTGGAGGACAGACCGCAGGCCCGAATTTGAGAGAAGACATTGAAAATGTGGAGTCTTTGGATCAGAAGCACCCATACACGATTTCCCACGGGATACGGTTCATGCCATTAATGAGATCATGTTTTACCACGTAGTGACCATCTTCTTTCTGTCCTACGATGATGCCGCATATTTGCGTGCTTGTGTGTTACCAAGATTCATCAGCCATATGCTGTTTAGATCAATAATATCCAATACCAACTGAAGCAAAACTTGTCTTCCATTTCGATGTAAAAGGCTACATTCTTCTTGATTAAACCTTTCATCAAAAAGTAGCATTGCCAAATAGGGTTATCGTGATGGTATCCCCGATATCAGCGGGGTTTCTCCACATGTAGTGCATCTAGATAAGATGTTTATCTTTCACCTCTTATTCACATCTTCCAAATCGTCTACTTTCATACTCCATTTGTGAGCAATTGATATCATAAAGGCTTTGAGCTTCACATCATACATCTATCCAACAATGTCATCATCAATCACCATCACAATCCCCATCATCGATATCTCGGGCTATCTCTCCAAAGATAAGTCCGCAACAACATCGATCGTATCTTCCATATCATCCGCAGCCCAATCACCCGGCTTCCTTCAGATAACCGGACATGGCATCGCCCCAGATCTGACCACACGCCTACTCGACCGTCTCAAGGCATTCTTCGCTCTTCCCCTCGAAACGAAAACAGCCCTACACAGAAACAACTCCGCCGCTCTTAGAGGATTCGAAGCTGTTGGTGAGCAGAGTCTCGAAAAGGGTGTCATGGACTCAAAAGAAGGATTTATGATTGGACCTGAATGGGAGGCCGAAAATGCGAAAAATGCGAGATTTCTGCAGGGTCCGAATCAGTGGCCGGCGGAGACAGATGTTGTAGGTTTGAGGGCTGTTATGATGGAGTATTTTCGGGAGATGCAGGCGCTCAGCAAGACGATGTTTAGGTTGATTGCTTTGGGGTTGGGGTTGGAAGAGAGTTATTTTGATGAGTTTGTTGGTAGTGAGGATTGTGTGTGCCTGCCTTCTTTCTCTCTCAGGGATTTATAGCTAATAGCGGAAATGAAGCGATAACGATGTGTCGAGCACATAGATACCCGCCGACTACGCCAGAAATGTCTGAGAAGTCAAGAGGTATAGGCGCGCATACGGATTTTGGTGCATTGACCCTACTGCTGCAAGACACGAGTATGTTCCCCTCTCATTCACCCAGATGGCGAGTCTCTTTACTGATTTTAGAGTACTAGTCGGTGGCTTAGAAGTTTTCCATCGACCTACCGAGACATGGCACCCTGTTCAGCCGATCGAAGGCGCATTCGTAGTGAATATCGGCGATATGCTAGGTACGAAACCACCAAACAACCTCTTGCAGGATCAGCTAACATATCCAGAACGATGGACAAACAACAAATACACCTCTACCCTCCATAGGGTCATATCCCCCGTAAGCAACCAATATCGCTACAGTGTAGCTTTTTTCAATGAAGGGCTTCTCGATCAGATGATTGAATGTATCTCGACTTGTCTGCAGCCAGGTCAGAAGGCACTTTATGAGCCGGTGAAGGTAGAAGAGCATTTGCGAGAGCGGTATGGTGGTAGTTATCTATAGACATAGACCTTTCCAAACTTATTTAGACTTGCATCATGCCTTTTGGATTGTGCTTCCATTCTTAGTACTTGCAGAGGCTGATGTTGAAGGATACCTGTTTGGTATACAAGTCTCCGGACTTGAAGGAGAAGCCGTATCCCCCACATACGTATAGTCATTTTTGACTCCTGAATCAGTATCACGAAGTCATTCTCTTTCCGGTGTAGGAAATGTGTGCATGATCGTATTCGACATACCCTCATAGAACCGGGATACTTTCGCGCGGAGCTACTCAACCCTAATTCCAATGTGACAAAGGCAAGCACCGATCAACAAATACCGGTATATGCGGATATGAATGAGCGGGTTCAGCCTTTGCGTAGTATAATGGTGCGCAGTCAGGGGGTCCGGTTAAGGGGTTGAGCATTATCTATGATGTGATTACTTCGACGGGTGGCATCGGGAAAGGAATTGCCGGAGTTTTTGCCTTTGGGAAGTGATGCGAGTACATAGATTGCGGAGGGTGCGCAAAAGGCGATTGCTGTTGTGGATGGGTGGAGAGGTATTAATGCTCTGAGTGATTTTCCTGATGGTACGTAATGTGAGTAGGATTGTATTCATATCAAAACTTGGTATAATCGCTTGAAACCAATAAGTTATCCTGTTTGTATAATAGACTCAAACATACAAAAACGGATAGATATCATAAGAGGCCCATGACCATTGTGATAGAAAGATGTGGATGCTTCCTAAAATTTATCAAATGCTTCAACCCTTGACGATCCAGCCGCTGTGTACCATAAAGTCAAATATTCGGCCTGCTTTTGCAGCATCGATCTACGTAGTTGAGAGTCAGTCTTGATCGTATCTGGCATTGGCAGAGAATCCATACCTTGCAGATAGTTCGAGCATCCTTCTTCTTCAATGTGCCGTTTTGTTTCATTGCTTCTTTCAATAAAGCCTCCTTAATGACCAGGTACGGTTTGGGTTGTACATGAACCGCATTGCAAAGCTCAATTTCCTCTTTGGTCAAAAGATGAAGGTCAGGTGCGCCCTCATTCTCTAATTTCCATTGATTAATCCCATTCACTGGTTGCACGACGTATTTCGTTTTCGTTGCAGGTTGAGGTGTACTTAATCCATCGCCATTGGCAGCAAAGGCGAGATCAAAATCGTTGAGTGGCTGATTGACTTCAGGTGCCGCAGGTTTCGCAGCTTTTTGGAATCGTAAGGGTAATTCCGGGGTAGTGAGCAAACTTGCTTGAGATGGCCCCTCGGGCTGTTGGACCTGTTTCGAAGGACGAGTGGATGTAGCAAACCGATCAAATGAGCCTTGTGGAATTGCCCTTTGAGCTCTCTGCTGCTTCTCTTGCTCATACTTCTCCCCACTCTTCAGGTCGGTGATGCCGTACTGGCGCCATTCTTGTAATTGTGCTATGGCCAATCGCAAATTGTGCTCATACTCAAGACCTTTACTAAACTCTTCAAAGTCTTCATGGTTCATCATGCGAGCAAAAGGTTTCGCCTTATTCAACACTTCCTTCTCTTCTTTTGTGCGTTTCTTCTCCTGAGCAATATTCTTGCGATATTCGAGCAGATTGTGCTCAAATAGGATCTTCTTCCTTTCTGTTCGCTGTGTCAATCGCGAATTGTAGATTTCCATCACGGTCATCTTCAGCTCCATCTCAGGTTCCATTTCCCCATTTGCATTGAGACCATTTCCTGGTTCGAATTGCATATGCTGCACAGCTTCTTCTGCCTCGTTACAGAACTCGGTCTCGAACTCAAGACGTCCAGGCATGTAACCCTGTACTTCGTGACAGGAGGGTACACTGGCAGTTGGTTTCTGTTTCGGCGTAGCAGGTGGTGCAATCTTGGCAGCTTCCTTGCGCTCTTCGATGCGCCGCTTCTTGCGAGACTGGAATTCCTCTTTGGAGATCTCATCTTGAAGTGTTCTATCTTCGGGATCGGCGCGAGCTGGCAAAGGAAAATTTGGACTGTTGATGTATGTATCGATATAGTGATCGCGGACCTCTTCTTTTGAACGATAGCCTCCGATATGGTCTGCAATATCGGCCCAAGAACCCAGTCCATAGATTTCAGCACCTTCAAGTAGGAGAAGCTCTTCATCGGCACCCCAATCTTCAGTGTATATAGGTACCGAGTTCTGTTCAATCACATGGAATGGATGTGTTCGAGGGTCATGGGTCTTGGAAGATTCGCCAGCCGCAAAGCAAGGCACGCATAGGTCGTATTCAGGACAGGACGGGTGGGCGCAAGATATCCGAACCTGGTAGCTTGTCAATATAACATTCTTCAGCCCGGCAAAGAGAGATATATACATACGGTCGACGTGATGTCTACAGAGCAGACATCGCAATGGTATTTGGTACCGCCTTCCGTACCGCGCGTGGCGGTCTTCTTCCGGATTACACCCATGGATTGGTCGCTTGTCTCATCCTCCGCCTTGTCCGGGTCCGTGTCGGAAATTTTTGTGTGCCCTCCAGAGAATGGAGAGGCTTGATCAGTTCTGGACGGGGGTTGTCGTTAAAGCGTGTCTGGGGTGGTTTGGTTGATATCAAGTGACCGATCTCCGCGTTTAAGTGGAGTTGCGATAGCCAGGTACGGGAATGCAGGTGGTGGCGATCGAGATGAAGTGAGGGTTTGATGATAGATTGTCCGAGATGAGGGGAGTTATTTGACAAGTTTAGTAGTTGTTGCTTCGATTGGCGTAGGTCGTTACTCCTTTTTGATTCTAGGACAACGTTGAGCTGAAGTTGTAGTCATGGAGATGCGATTGGGTAAGCGCGACATCGGCAGGCGCAAACCATAACTAAACGCCCTTGGCCCTTGCGTCTGAACGATCATGTGATAGGCACGTGACCATCTATACTGCCAAGACGGCTACTTACTAATTAGGCATAGTCGATCGCCGCCTTATTGTGGCTGTGGCTGTGTCTGCGCAGCCTCAAAGTGGCAAGTAATCAATTTGAGACTCGTTATTCCTGTCATAGGGGGTTCAGTATTTCAATTACAGGCTTACTGACTTTTAGTTACCAGGTCTTAAATTGAACTTCATGCGATTAACGTGGCAAATCCGTAGTAAACAAGACGGTTACCCCTCATTCGGACTGAAGTGAACTTCTCACCGACTCGCCCCGCCTTCTGCCAAAAGCCTGAACCTCCAGGCATCCTGTTGCCCCTAGAATATTATTGCTTGTGCCAGCTTGTGCCCAGCTTATGGCAGTGCTTTGTAATAATACATTAGTGCATACATAGCCCAGTGCAACTCCCCCAACACGCCGACTTGTGTTTTGATTTTGCAACCGAGTCCACCATCTCAGACTTCACTTCATTATCGAGCAACTTTGAAATCATTCCTCACTGTGTCGAGAATCAACCCAAATTTATATCTTCTGTCCGGTCTTCGTTGTCTGAACGACGCTCAGCCTCGGTGATTGTGTCGCTTATCGCTGTTGGGTGTGTGGCTGATCGGCAACCGTTGTTTTCCATTGGTACCCCAGCGCCATCGACAACTGGCAGCGCTCCGTACTCACCTCTGCTCAGACGACTCCTGTTCACGAAGCCTCAAAGGTTTCGACATTGTTATTGTTTTCTATCGTGAAGGGCGACTTGTCTCTGTGTCTCGCATTTGAATACAGTCGAGCCAGACGCCATGTCGTGGAAGCTTACAAAGAGTATGTGTCGACCTCTTCAAGTTCCTGTGACGACAAACGGTCGATTTCTTGAGACACAGCTCAGAACATTGAATGCTAATATTAAATAGAGCTGAAGGAAACGCACCTAGCGCCTCTAGCTAATTCCTTTGGTCGCTCATCATCGACATCAACCATCAAGGGCGAACCCGCCGAAGAGACCACCCCGGTACCATCGCAACGACCCAGTATAGCATCACAAGTCTCCAATGGAATCGGTATTGTCCTTCCACTCAGGTGGTCAATGCAGTGGCTAATATATGATTTCTAGCCGACTCCGAGGCTTTGGTCTCACCCCCGGTCGCTCTAGTCAAACCTGGTATATTGATCGTGACTCTCCACGAAGGAAAGGGATTCTCGCTATCCCCCCATTACCAACAAATAATCAATTCTCATTTCCAAAACCCGAACGCTCCTATCCGCCCAAATTCCTCCTCTTCGCACTCCGCGCAGACCGCAGGGTCTTACACACAACCTGCCCGCCCTCAGTCTACCAGCAGTGGTATCAATGCCGCACCTACAATTCACGGTCGCTACCTGACCAAGTATCTCCCATATGCGCTTCTCGACTTTGATAAGAATCAGGTCTTCGTCGATGCCGTGTCTGGTACTCCCGAAAACCCTTTGTGGGCGGGCGATAACACCGCCTTTAAATTCGATGTTTCGCGACAAACCGAATTGAGCATACAGATATATCTCCGCAATCCAGCTGCTCGGCTAGGAGTCGGACGTAGTGAAGATATTTTCCTCGGAGCTACGAAGATGCAACCGAATTTGCAAGAAGCCACGACTTATGTGGAAAACCCCAAACTGAGCAAAAAGGAAAACCAAAAAGCGGCGGCTGAACAAGAGAAGAACGTGGGTCAGCTGGGAACTGAATGGCTGGACTTACAATTTGGAACCGGCTCGATCAAGATTGGACTTTCTTTCGTGGAGAATAGGGCTCATAGCATGAAGTTGGAAGACTTTGAGCTTCTAAAAGGTGAGCAATTCTTCCCTTTGTCGGGACCTAATAGAGATGCTGACTATATTATAAATCAGTTGTTGGCAGGGTAAATGAACCCAAAGAGAAAGCTCATGTTAAATCAGTTATCTAACTAACATCTTGTCTAGGGATCATTCGGCAAAGTTATGCAAGTGAGGTAAATTCAAATAGCTATCTACCACAATTTGAATACATGCTAACGATGCCAATAGGAAGAAAGATACCAAACGTATCTATGCCCTCAAGACGCTTCGCAAAGCACACATTATCTCCAGATCCGAAGTTGCACATACTCTCGCTGAACGATCGGTGCTGGCCCAGATCAACAATCCATTCATCGTACCATTGAAGTTTTCATTCCAATCCCCCGAGAAGTTGTATCTTGTCCTCGCATTCGTGAACGGTGGTGAATTGTTCCATCATCTACAACGGGAGCAACGCTTCGATATCAACCGGGCTCGATTTTATACTGCGGAGTTGCTGTGTGCACTTGAATGTTTGCACGGGTTCAAGGTCATCTACCGTGATTTGAAGCCGGAGAATATTCTTTTGGATTACACTGGCCATATTGCATTGTGTGATTTTGGACTTTGTAAACTTGATATGAAGGATGAAGATCGGACAAACAGTGAGTTCACTTATCGATCAAATTTTTGGAACTGACTAACATCTTGTACAGCCTTTTGCGGCACACCCGAATACCTTGCTCCAGAATTACTGTTAGGCAATGGATATACAAAGAGTGTGGACTTTTGGACTCTCGGAGTTCTACTGTATGAGATGTACGTATACATCGTAGCATTTCACATGCAGAAGCGAAGTTACTGACTGTACAGGTTGACTGGTCTGCCACCATTCTACGACGAAAACACGAATGAAATGTACAAGAAAATTGTCCAGGAACCATTGACATTCCCAAGCCACGATATCGTACCCGCCGCAGCTCGCGATCTCTTGACCCGTCTTCTTGACCGCGACCCTCAACGTCGTCTAGGCGCCAACGGAGCCGCAGAAATCAAGGCACACCATTTCTTCTCGAACATTGACTGGCGCAAACTCCTGCAGAGGAAGTATGAGCCTACTTTCAAACCTAGCGTGGTACGTATATCGATTTCCTTGACCTGGCACTAGCTTACTGACGAAATCATAAAAGGTCGACGCCTTGGATACGGAGAATTTTGATCATGACTTTACAGACGAAATACCAGTAGATTCAGTCGTCGAGGGTAACGCCCTCTCCCAGACCATGCAAGACCAGTTCGCAGGCTGGTCTTATAACCGACCCGTCGCAGGATTCGGTGACGCCGGAGGCAGTGTCAGAGACCCATCTTTTGCCAGCATTCCGGAGTAAACGGGATAAATATGAATAACTTGCGTTTTGTCTCTATCAGCATCAATCAACGAAATACAACAAACGATACATTGATGACAACCCTTTGTTGAATTCTAGACGAGTACGGGAAATCAGTATGATGAAACTTGAAAGGAAACCCATTGCGCTGGTTCTGTGTTATTTTTTTTTGCAAATCATCATGTTTGTCGCCTAGCGGACGCATTTTCTTTTTCTCTTCATTTCCTCTGTGTGTGTGATCTTTTCCATGTCTCATATCAGTTTGAACCTTTTTCATTTTACATATAAATCGAGAGCGACAGGCAGGTCCTTTTTCGCTTTGAATGCAATTGGACATGGCTATATAAATTATGATTTTCCCTGAGTCCGTTGGACTACCACGATGAAGCCGTAGGAAGCGCTGTTGTCACGGCCTCCTTAAGCCCAGAGGCATGCAGTTAGTACATATGTAGTTACTAATCATTTCGTGGATTTTTGGGCATGTAGATATTGGTTTTCAAGAGATAGCTGCCTACCTAGCTAGGATCAGTGTCATCAGCATAAAAGATCAGTTCATCTAAGGAGTAATTTTACAATCAAACCCAGAATTACTGACCAGATAGATCCAAGGCAGATCTGTATGGTTTGTATGGATGCCCGTCATGTCTGCCTAAGGCTCGTCATGCACCATTTAGTATGCCTGATTTGATTAGAAATAATCAAGTGCAAATGAGATCTGCGTACAGCATGAAAGGCTACAAGTAAGTAAAAGAAATCTTTGCCCACGGCGTTGGACTTTGTAGATCATACAAGCCAGCCCTGAAACGTCCAGTCCGAGCTGGATATAAAACAGCCAACAAAGTTTACCAGAACTTAACAATCCTACTAACCTACCAGTTCAAGACATGGTTACGTACGTACATACCATGTATCATAAGATGCTCTTTTATACGTCGTATTTCGACGTACGGAGTCAATCGAATCCGCCTCACCAACAACGAAGCTTAGTCCTATATAGCCATGTATGAACCATGACGTACGCGAGTCGTGTCTATATGTTCAGGGATGTTGCATGTAGAGATCGATCCTCAGGCGTTCTTGGCGGGTATCATGGATACGTACATCGACTGACCGCGGAGGTCCGGCGTTTTGAAGTATAGTGATGAGGATCAGTTGGCCCTGAGTTGTAGGAAAAAGTACGAATAGTGGCGAAGGACGTTCCCTACACAGCCTTGAAGACTCGAGAGGATGATGTTGGTTGATCTCGGTTTGAGGGACCAGTCAGCTTCCACAAGCAACAGAGTACACACACAAAGGACAAGGCATTGCCGGCTCGCTAGGAGGAGGAGCTTGGACGTTGATCAGCGCAAGGCAAATCTCGGGAAGAGGTTGGAACAGGTCATCATTTCATCAGTCTCATAACGTTAGTAACATAACGTTAGTAACTAGTTCAGTAAGGGAATGGCCCCTGTCAGCCGTGCAAGGTTGCACTTGCTTGTAAGTTCTTGGAAGTTTCAGATGGGCCAGGAATTTGGTGAAAGAAAGAAACAGGATGGGATAGAGGAGCAGCAAGGCAGAGACAGCAAGGTTGGAGATGAGAATTCTTTGTCTGATCAATTGTCGTCTTGACTTCCGAGTCATTGAAATGGTGGTCTGATTCAAGTTCGTCTTTAGTTCATACACGTGCTCTTGTCGTAAGATGAGTGTGTCGTCTCTCCTCTGCGGAGACGAATTTCCATCAAAAACGAAGTCGAGCACAATGGAAAATTTTCAAAACTAGAATCTATTCACAGACACTGGATCATCTCCACTACATATGAATAATGAAATGAAGCTGCAAGTGTATAGAGTAGGTGATATAGGATAAAATTCAGCAGCCAATCACTGTGGATCTGAATGTTGATTGACAAGTAAGCGCGAACACTCGGAGCACGTGGGTGGGTCCGCCAACTCTAAACCAACCTGTCCCTTGACATTCCCCCCTCATGATTCAGCCGGGTTTGTCTCCGTTGTTGAACTGACTGTCTAGCAGTATGTATGTACTTCGGAATGGCTACCGAGATGATTCGTGTCGTGGCATGGACAGTTCCAGCGACTATTGAACGCCTTTTTGATAGAATCAATGGTTCATCCATCCCACTGTATACGGAGGAGCTGACCTCCAGGAATGAAAGGGAAAGTCAAGCATGTGTTTCGCATCGAAATCATGCGCTGAACATATCCAGCACATTACCGCATACGGAATATGGAGACAGCCACATTCCTGTCGTGGAAGGCTGGAAGCCCAAGAAAAAGCTTCTAGAAAACGAACAAGCAAACATTGGCAAAACTTTCCCCTTCAGCGTTTGAATGGACCGATCAAGCCACATGGTCAGCCAAGGCAGGAGCATGTATAATGCGCGATCTTATGCAGGGGCACATAATTCCAGTCACATGCAGTTTGCACTAACTTTGCAGCGACGAAAATTACACTACAGAGCTCCGTAGGCGTGGAAAAGTGACCCGAGAACGTCTAGACGGATTTTCGAAGCTTCTAAAAGACTGAAAATGTACGCGAGGTCACAGGTGGCGATGTGTACACGAGTCGTGAGATTGATATTATACGGGACTAACACGTCTGGCTGAGGCACGTTGTTGAAGCATGTCTGATGACTGGGATTGTTACATTATTGGCTCTACCACCTGATGTTGACAATTTCCTGAGGCTGTAACAACAAGCGATTACGAGGTTGCTCATGACTAGTCGGATCTGCCTGAGACTGCCTAGTTTCAACTGAAAATTGGCAGGATCAGATCATCAGAAACGCGCCCAGGTTTCATGACAGGCAATGCGATGAACTATATGCGACGACTATGGTGTTCCCATTAGTAATTGTTTCGCAGTCAGATGCTACACCTCCGAGAATGAGGCTTGCGTCCGTCGCGTCGCGTCACAATACCTTTCTTGCAAGCACGCATGCCGCGCTTTCCGTGGATCTGACATTCTTGTCGGCTACCTCCGAGATGATAGATCCACAAACCATGCGATAGTCCCATTCTCTACATGCCAGTAACATGGAGACATGAAAATTTCATCGCGGCTGTGTGAACACTGTGAAGGTATGCCTTGCAGGAGGACGCGATTGGTGCCGAGCCGGAATGCTTTGGAAAGCATGGAGGTCTTAGACTCGGGACCGTGGCAGGATGGGGCATGTTAATAGGCCAAGCGTTAATAAGGGTCTCAGACTTGTTGTGCGTTCGCCTTGTACGTACTACTCTAGTGTTGGTGCCAACTTGGGCCCGGGGTGGGAAGATGCAGCAAGTAACATGGTATCGACTAGTAACGAAGCTTTGCGCACGGAGGTCATGACTCGATACGGATATGGCTTGCACAAGCCTTGCAGCTTCGCATACATTCTTCTGTTAAGCTGTGCCACCGGGTAGTTAACACTCTGGGCACACGCAAGTTCATCTCGATCTCGCTTGGCTGCGCCTTTTCCACGGTACATCGAGCGCCATGATTTCTTGTCAATTGCTTGAGTCAGCCTTGAAGTCTATCTTGCATTTGGTATATAGCGATGGTATTACACATGTGTACTCACAGCACATTGTAATACGAACATGCCATATGCTAAACGTAGTAAAAGTCAGAACACGTACGGAGTACAAAGTAGTATTATTAGTCACGAATTGAATTGCTTTTGCGTTACACGCGGCTGCAGCATGCACCACCTGACAGTTCAGTTGACAGAGTTCTGTACGGGGTAATTGCTCGATCGTGATGATTCATCGTGTTGCACATGTCATTCATGAGATACTCGAGTCTATTGACGAACTCTACGTAGAGCACTCATCTGTTGTTCCTGCCAGGAAAGAATCTACAGATGATTTAATCGTGATGTCTATTTACACAGCTCATAATCATAATAATAGAATAAATGGCATAGAGCACGCCAAGCCCGCAGCAGCCAAGACGGCGAGAGCAATGAGAACCGTTGACGAACGCACGTGTAGAATATCTCGCTCTGATTGGCCAATTGGCTACCCCGGGCCGATCAAATTGGATCAATCTGCCAAGCCGCCTTCGCTGCTCAATTGCGGGCCAATGACACTATCCGATCGTATTTTATTTTTTTTGTTCGTTTTTAAGACGTTCTGTGACACCGCAGTTCGGTCGAGTCTGTTGTCTATGTCGTGCACATGCGAGGTAGTCCGTATGCCTGCACATGTTGTACTCACACTGAGGCAATAATTGCTACTATAGGAGTAGAGATTTTTACGTAGTGGGACTCTGGACAATTTGCATTGAGCAATAGCAAGATCTAGGCAGATTCGCCGCGGTGGGCCAGCCAGACCCGCTGTCCCTAGTCGTACCGTACAGCGCTAAGTAACTAGCGGTACCGGACAGGTGGACCAGCTCGACTTATCAGCGCTCCGGATACAGCAACGTGCCACTTCCTCTCTCTACCACGAGTTCTAGCCAAGCTCAGCCAAGCAGCCCAAAATGTTATATATATTTGCCTTCCCAAATCCCGTCTCTCATCTGCCATCTTTTCCTCGTCATTGTGCTCATACCAAGCCTTGAGGCGTCGTTTGCTCAGGCCGTGGCTTTTGATCTTTCCGTAAGTGCAGTCTTGGTAGTCTGAGCACTTTTTTCTCTCGCTTGTTGATCACACGATCACTTACTGAATTCATTTAAATTGCAGATAAGATCATAAATCCGTCGTGACGACGTTCTGTTTTCTTCTTCTTTTTTTTTTCGAACAAACGAGCGAACGACAGACAACGACAAAATGACTGCTCTCGGTCCTATGCCCCCTCACGGGCCTGATGTGACCGGCACGCACCCTCAGTACGAGGAGATGCACCCAACCGAAAAGGATGCCTTTGACGTGCTCCTCCGTCCCGACGACAGCTACACCCCCGAGGGTACCTACTGGGCCGATCTTCCCCTCGGACAGCGATTCAAGTTCGTCAACAAGGTCGAAAGTGCTGAGGCGCGCAAAGAGTTGGCTGCCATTGGTCGAATGATCAAGGCCGATCCTCTCTCGCCCGTCAGCTACTACTTCAAAAACATGGTTTTGCCTGGTGCTGGTCTGCTTTTGGAAGGGTGAGTTTGTCTCCTCCGAATTGCAGTTGCAGCGTTGTAATTGACTAATATCGTCCAGTTACGTCTTGTTCTCCGTCAGCACCGTTCAGTCTCTCTTGGCCGACGCTTTCCCTGAGTGCTGGGCTTCTCCTTACAAGACTTGCAATGTCAACTGGATCAACTCTCTGACATATTTGGAAATTGCTGGTATCATGGTTGGTCAGATTCTCGTTGGTTATCTTGGTGATATGTACGTTCGCACTTTTCAGCAAAAATATGATTCTTCTATACTAACAGAAGCAGGATTGGTCGTCGCTGGGGTCTTATCCAGGATGCTACTATCATGTTTGTCGGTCTTCTCATGCTTACTGCCGCCTACGGTGTCACCGAGAACGGCTGGGTCATCTGCTACGCCTGGTCTCTCTTCTTCTACAGTATCGGTGTTGGTGGTGAATATCCCATGACTGCTACCTCTGGTATGGAGAACGCCGTTGGTTCTGGCCGTATTTCTACTCGCGAGGATCGTCTCCACCGTGGCCGCAAGGTCGTCAGTGCTTTCTTGATGCAGGGTTGGGGTCAGCTTCTCAACCAGGGTCTATTGATCATTCTCCTGATTGTCTTCCACGGCGGTTCCGGCAACTACCCTTACTCCAAGCTCTCTGCTCAGTGGACCTACCGTGTCTCATTCGCTATCCCCGCTGTCGGAACTCTCTGGCTCACTTACTACCGTGCCTACCACATGAAGGCTGCCTCCAAGCAGCTCAAGGCCATCAAGAAGAAGGCTTCCGTTACTGGATACGATGTCGAGTCTTTCCGTCTTACCTTGAAGTACTTTGGTCCTCGTCTCTTTGCGACCAGCTTCGGATGGTTCGCCAACGATGTCTTCTTCTATGGTAACAAGCTCTTCCAGAGTCAGTTCCTTAAGGTTATCCTGCCTAAAGGTGAGAAGTCGTTGATGCCCAGTTGGTTGTACAACTTGCTCAACATTGGTGTCTCTCTTATTGGTTACTACCTCGCCTCTTTCCTCATTGACAACAAATTCTACGGACGTAAGTGGATGCAGCAGATCGGTTTCCTGATGTGCTTCATTCTCTTCGTTGTCCCCGGTTTCCACTTCGACTACTACACTTCCAAGGAGCACATCAAGGAATTCCAGGCCATGTACTTCTTGTCCTCTTTCTTCAACCAGTTCGGTCCCAACTGTGTTACTTTCTTGGTTGCCGCTGAGTGTTTCCCTGCTCCCATCCGTGCTTCCGCCCACGGTTTCTCTGCTGCCATGGGTAAGCTCGGTGCCTTGATTGCCGCTATCGTCTCCACCTACACCACTACCCAGCAACGTTTCTACATCTGGCCCTGGTTCGGTCTTGCCGGTATGCTCGTCACCTTCTTGTGGCTCCCAGACACCACCGGTCTCGACCTCAAGGAACAGGAACGTCGTTGGTGGTACCTCCGTAACGGCCGTGAGAACGAATACCACGGTGTCGCCATCCACCCCCAGCACTTGTCTGTCTGGGAACGCCTCCGCGGTGTCGGCAAGTACTACGACGCCGACCTCGACTACAAGCAGAAGGTCGAGGACTACCGTCAAGAGTGGGAGAACGGCATGACTCGCAAGCACTCCAACGAAGATGGCGAGATTGATGTCGACGCCGAAGAGGCTCTCTTCGAGGGTGCCGTCCACAACTACTTTGAGCGTACCAGCCCCATGTTCCGTGGCACTGAGAAGCTTGGTGGTCAACAGACCTTCTCCAGCCTGCCTCCTGCCGCTCAGTCTGTCGAGAGTGACGAGACGGAGACAGCTGCTCCTGTCGTGGCTGAGAAATAGTCAACCTCGACACTCCCCTTAATAAGTCATGACACGGTTTAATCTAATCATCGCTTTCTCGCTGTTTTCTTTTTCCCTTCTTGTACTCTTTTTTCTTTTTGCGTGCATATACCACCTGAATTGATAGCAAAGATAGACTTCTTGATCAATTCGTTTCCTGTTTCGTTAACGACGAGATGTGTCATGGGGACAATTGATTGATTGTATGGAACTTATGTAACTATTTATATGGATACCCCGAAAATGCATTAGTTTCATATTAGAACTCTTACTCCATAACTTTTAAAAAGAAACGAATCCGTTCCTTTTAAATCTTCACATCATGAATCTCAAGAACTAGGGTGTTATCGATAATCAATTGCGAACGGCATCTAATCGATAAAACGTCACGTGTAGATAACCATAATTGCCTCTCGATGAAAAACACACTAAGACCAACCCAGTAAAGCTCGTATACAATTCCATTCGTTCAACATCCATCTCCAACCATCCAACTTTTTCAATGAACAGATCAAAAAAGAGGGGGAAAAAAGAGAGAGAGGATGGAAATATGAGAATATTCGCCCTCGGCTCAAATGGATCCGGTCAATTGGGTATAGGACATAGAGATGATGTCTCGACGCCCGTGGAATGTGTATTCGATCACATCGACGCCGATGCCCAACAAAACGCAAATGGAAATGGAAAAGAGGCGGTTGGGAGCAGGGAAGTAAAGCGTATATCCTGCGGCGGAAATCATACGCTTATTCTGTTCGAGGATGGGGCTGTGTATGCGGCTGGGTTGAATGAGGATTTGAGATGTGGGGTTCGCACGGCCACGGATTTGGGTCGTGAAGAAGAAGAAGGGGATGGCGATGTACTCACGCGGTTCAAACGAGTTAGATTCCGTCTTGGGGCAACGGGGACGGTTATTGATTGCTTTAAAGATGTATGCGCGACCTGGTCTGGGAGTTGTTTCGTCGCTGGCATCCCCGTCAGCGACGACGGGGAAGATAAGAAAGATATTGTGATATCCCTCGGAACAGGGGATAAAGGTGAACTAGGTCTTGGACCTGGCCTGCGAAGCACATCAACTGCAAAAACAGCTGTTCTTGAGATCATCGATGTTGATGATTATGTACTTCCTAGTTTCCCTCCGTCAAATACGCGCATTGAAGCTATAAGTAGTGGGATGAATCATGTTGTGGTGATATTGTCGAATGGCGATGTTTATGGATGGGGGGCTTCGAGGAAGGGGCAACTCGGAAATGAATCAGAGATTGTTGCGAAAAAGATTGTCTGGGAGCCTGTGAAGATTGATTTGACTGGATTGGGGTGGGTGTCGAGGAGTGTGAGTTGTGGACGGGAGTTTACGTTTATTGGTGGCTGCAAGGAGGAAACGGAGGAATTCACGTATACAATTCTGGGAATGGATGATAAATGGAATATCATTTCTGCTGCGCCTTCTGTACCGACATTGCAGAAAAGCGGCCAAACTGAACACAGATACGATGTATCAACCAGTTGGCATGGGATCTATTTACATGACACTCTTGACAAGTCGGTTATTGCCTGGGGCCGCAATGATCGCGGCCAGTTGGGCATCCACGAGCAGTCGTCTGCGGCTCAGGAATCTCTTGTACGTTGGGACTCTGTCAGCCGGTTCATGGCTGGCAGTGAACATGCTGTTGCTGTCTTGTCTGACAACAGGACTGTTGTTTCTTGTGGGTGGGGAGAGCATGGCAATTGTGGGCCTGATACAGATGAGCGTGGGAATGTGAAAGGGAGGTTGAGTCAGATTCAGCTTCCTGCTGATGTCTTGCAGGATGACAAGGTGAAAGTTATTCGGGTGGCCGCGGGTTGCGCTACGAGTTGGATTGTGGTCTCATCATGAGTTATACCACATAAGCGTGTTCAGTCAAACAAGCCCAGGTTTCGTATCTACCGAAATCAGTATACGAGCTTTCAAATCTATACTGATGAGAATATACCTGTGATATTGGCTGCGTCGGCGGAATAGCCGTTTCAGCGTCGCTGCGAGTTTGTTGTCTTTCAGCCGACAATGTCGGATAGTCGTCCGTCAGAGGTTTTGGACGGCCCTCATGGTATGCTCCCTAAAGACCGTTAGCTTGTCACTATAACGGAACTGAGGTACGGGACAAACCGGCTCAATATTCGAGTCCCAGCCAAGAATATCCTGGTCATCTGCCTCATCGTATACCTGTTCATCCCACTGTCTGTCGTCATCCGCTGGCACAAAAAGGCTATCATGTATATCGGCCAATGCTGCTCTTGACGCAGCACTTGACATTAACTCCGGCTTTCTGGATGATATAGCTGGTCGACTGGATGGTGGCGGCATTGTATTTCTTGCTGAAGAAGCTGCGGAAGTCGCCGAGGTAGAAAGATTGGTGACTGGCTCAGGCGCTGCTACACGTCTAGCGGCTGGTCTAGCAGAAAGCTGCGATACAGGTCTCGAGGCATCGTCATCATTATCGGCCTCGTCGACCTCTCCACGTGTCATGAGCGTGAACTCCGAATCGATGCCATCTTCTGATACATATGCCAGTTGCAGAGGCCGACACGGACGAGTGTAACGTGCCGTGATCGATGTCTTCATGGTATCTGCATGGATCACTGCTGCTTTGAAGTCTTTGACGTTGATCGCAACATGCAACCCTTCTTTGACGGTAAACTCTTCAAAGTCTTTTTTGTCAATAGCAACGGATGTGTGGACTGGTTGTTTGAGGATTTCTAAACAATCGGTTAGCCACAATGTTGACAGTCAGAAATGAGGAATAAAACTACCCTTCCCATCACTAATCTTATTGGTGAAGCTAGTAAAAATAGCCTTTCCTGCGTCAGGATAAATGTCCAGTTGCTCCGCAGTCGGACTGAAATGATCAATAATCTCTCTCAAGATCTTTGCCTGAATTATCCACTGATTCTGTACTCGTGCCTGATCGAACAGGGCGTGTTGTACAGAAACGGGTTCGTAGGTCAATTTATAAGATTTAACGACTCCTATTGTATGTTCGTTAGACCCGACCCGTTAATAAGTTTGGCGGAAAAGCGTATACCTTGACCACATATCATCTGTATATGTAATCTACATTCAGCCTCATCCGGGGAATCGTGCAGCTCAACATCGCAGCGTTCTACTGCGGTTTGCTTGTCGCGTGACTCGCCTGCTCGACCTTTGAAGACTGAAAGCAAGGCCTTTGATATATATCAGCACCTCAGCACATCAAGCAGTAGAATAGGATGTAGAATCTCAGGATGTAATACCTTTAGATACATCTGACAGGCGAATTTATCCACATATCGCTGACCAGAAGAACTCTGCTGCCCGCCACGTGCACTAAAGCTATACTTGGAAAAGAATCTCCCCGAATCTAGGACGAACGATGCATAAGCCGTTTTGGCAGTATTCAACGTGCTCAGGCGTAGCTTAGATTCAATATTAGCGACTTCGAGACTACTAGTTGGAAGGCACTTACTAGGTCATATTCAGCCTCAATCGAGACGCTCTCGTTGAATTTGCTCAGACAGACCAAGGCATCGTGCAGTTGCAGTAGCGCAGACGGCTTGAGGGAGAATGACAGCTTGGGCATCTTCGATTGTTCTCTTCTCATTAATAATGAAGCATGTCTGTACGTGCTTATGGATGTAGAAGGAAAAAAGAAAGAAGGTCAACAAGGCAAGAGATATGTGCAGGCCCCACAGAGTGGCCAATCCACCAATCAGACGCGTCGCTCGCACACACTTTCCTGAAACGTCATGACAGGACGTGCCTGGCTTATGAACATCTTCATTCAACCCTTGCTATTCTCTATTTATCATAGACAAATCTCTGACTGCAACCGTCTTTGGAGCTCTTTTGTTGTCGAAAAAGAGCTGGGGCTTCTAGAGCAATGGTGGTCCTAAGCGGCGATGTGCTCCTCATCATCTTAGACTTCCTCAAAGCACAAGTCGACCACAACACACTCTTTCAATGTGCTTTGGTATCCAGATGGCTGGCTGAGCCTGCCCTGGCCATTCTTTATCAACTATACGACTCATCTCCGGCCTTTGGTGGCGGCACAGAAGATGAATCGTTCAGACCGCGTGCCCTTGATTTCTCAAGGGTGCCATCATTGAGCACGATACCCCGAAACGCTGTAGAATCAGCTGCAACATTCCGCAAATGGGTGCTCATGTGGCGGTCAATTATATTGTCGACATCAGACGGGAAGACATTCTTACCCTACTGTGATTACATCAGATACTTGGACCTGGATGATTTCAGGGAACTTTTGACTCATTCCGGATTCAAGGGCCCTATACGAGAGTAAGCAATTCTTTCATGAGTCTTTGTATGTGATGACCATGCGTCTGATTCCATGGATACAGCGAGTTCTTTGCTTGCGGAATTGGTGATCTGATCTATCAGGACTATGAGAGCAAAGGCCATAAACGATTACGGTCTTCGAAAGAAGACTTCACCAATACCTCCTGGGTTATTCAGAGAGTTGGAACATGTGAGTTACCTAAAAATAGCCGATTAGTAGTCCTGGATACTGAAGGATTACTAACATTGAATAGTGATAACAGACAGGGCGCATATGATCAAGGAGCTCAGAGGCAACAGTAGGTTAGGCCCATAGATATCTATGACATACCAAAACTGATGGGTATCAGTACCTGGAAACGCTCTCAAACAATGGGCTGTCCATCTGCCCAGATTACAAACTCTTAACATCTGGAATGGTGCCGCCTTTAGTGAAAAAGCCGATGAAGAAATCCGAGAGCATTGCCCAGAGTTCAAAAGCCTTTCAGTTTTTAGATGGTAAATATCAATACTGAGCGTTTCTGTGTACTTTTTTCTCTCTTTGTTGGCAAAGTGTACTCACAATCTCACAGGTTAGATCATCAAGGTTTTCAAGCAGATACCGAAGCTGAGCGTGTTTTGAGCAGCTTACGTCCAAACTCTTTGGAAACTTTTGAGGTTATTAGTCTATCATTTATTGGACCGCGGACTATTCTCGCTTTAAGCGCTCATCTCGACTCACTTACGAAGCTTGTATTAACCAATCTGTCCATCAAAGCTATTGCCCAGCTTCCAACCCTTGGTCCACCTAAAGCTTTGAAGAGACTCGTGTTGACAGACTCTCAACCTACCGTCCGCGACGACTCATTCAACGAGACCCTAGCAGCTGTTGCTGGATGGATCAGCCAATGTCGAAACTTGCGACATTTGCAACTTCGAGATTTCATGGGCATGGATGACATGAGTCTTCTCGCAAAAGTGCTTGTCGACGACAGAATTCGTCTTGAAACACTGCAAATACTATGCTATTTTACAGAAAACAATGAGGGTTTTCACCACGCTTTATCGCTCCAAGCCGAATCTCTGCAATCACTAATCCTCCAACGAAAGCGTCATGCCGTCGTGCAAAACGAAGCAAGTCTGCTACGGGCAATCTGCAAATTAAGCGAACTTCGCGAGCTGGATCTCAAAGAAGTCTCCGATTTCTATACAGTAGGCCATGTCATGACTATGATGCCGTATCTGCCGAAATTGGAGCGATTCTCGGTCAATGGACTGACCTTCGATGATGATCTCTGGCCATCCTTTCTTGCCGTGAAAAACCTTCGCTTCCTTGCAATTCATGCTTATAGTGAATTTACGGCAGAGGGAATTCTCGATTTTGTTTCTCAGCTCGGTCCGAACAACAACGGGTTTCATTTGATTATAACGAGTGCGGTAGCCGACAGTGCCATCCCTCCTGATGCACAGAGCGTCATTAGTGATGCCCTTGCGCAGAATGTAGGAGGAGCTTTTGATTATGAAGTACTAATAGGTGAGTTCTGCCTGTCCTTGGCGTTTCTCTACGGATTGCTGATCTTCCAAACAGAATCGGATTCCGAGGACAGTTTCGTATCAGATTAACACATGAAGAAGATATGTTTTGGGCTGACGATAGATGAATGAATCGAGCGATGTTGATTTCGATGTATTCAATCACACCGTTATATTTTCGGTGAAAATGAATAATACATCTCACAAACGACTATAAACCCTCTTTTCTCTACTTACATATTTACTCTAGACTCAGGTCTATTGTGAAAGGGGTGCTGTGTCCGCAAACAATGTCCTTGCCCACCCATCCGGATACCGATCACCAACCACACCAGCTTTCTTGATGACATCCCTCATTTTCTTTGCCTCGTCATCACTTAGGTCTACCTGCAAGGATCCCATATTCTCAGTAAAATTCTCCCACTTCGTCGTGCCCGGAATCGGAATAATCATGCCCCACTGCTTCATCAGCCAAGCCAGAACCAACTGGCTAGTAGTGCAGCCCTTTTGCTTCGCGAGTTTCTCTAGCTCCTGCACAAGGACAACATTGTGATGGAAATTATCTGGCCAGTAGCGAGGCACCTTGCGCCGAAAGTCGTCCTGGTCAAGATCATCGATACTCTTCAGCTGCCCGGTCAGAAAACCTCGTCCTAAGGGGGAGTAGGCAACCACAGCAACTCCTAGCTCTTTGCATGTTGCTAATAAATTGATCTCTTGGGATTCAATTTCTAGCGCAAATGGACTGTACTCAACCTGCACGGCAGAGATGGAAGAGACTGAGTGGGCTCGCTGGAGAGTAGAAGATGATACTTCTGATAACCCTAGGAACTTAATCTTCCCTTCTCTGTAATGTTCCATGTCAGCCTTCTAATAATATATCTGACAATGAAAGGACGAGGGTGGCCCTACTTCTTGAGTCTATCCATAGCACGAACCGTCTCCTCAATCGGCGTCATAGGGTCCGCTCGATGCACATAATACAAATCAATATAATCAGTCCGCAACCTCTTGAGACTCTTCCCACACGCCTCCAGCACATACTCGGGATCCGTACGGGCGTTCCCACCACCCATATTGCCAAATTTCGTGGCAAGGAAGATATGTTGCCGCTTCTCAGGGTTGAGGCTGAACCATTTTCCCAGCAGATCCTCGCTGTCCCCATAGACGTCCGAAGTATTTCAGAATCGCTGCCCGGCAGCGTAGAGCTTGTCTAGGAATTGGAGGCGCGTCTCATCATCTTGACGCTTGCCGTAGAATGCGCTGAGGCCCATCATGCCATAGCCTATAGCCGTCACACTAGGGCCGTTGGTTCCTAGACGGCGAATCGGGGGTTGCATCTTGACGGATGACTAGGCAATACAAGATTTTCAGAGTCGTCACAGCTGCTTTGATTGTGAACTGGAATTCTAACAGAGCATTGAACATTCAAGTGTTATATAGAGTGTAGAGGCCAGAGATCAATATCAATTGATATACGATGCCTGACTAATGGATTACTTACTCCACTAATCGATCATTGTTCAGGTTTGCGGAATTAACCGACTTGTGGCGAGATTTACTCATCAAACCGATGGACTTAGTCATACATGTTGTATATTCATCAAATCATTGCCAATTAGATTGGAAGTTGAATCGGATTTAGGACCATCATCTATCTAGGACCATTAGAATCCCGGGATATCGCCATCAAGCATTGGAGTCGTTGACACGAACCATGCGTAGTTTGATTATTATATGCGGGCATCTGACTCGGTAACGCAATGTCCATTCTCCATCTTGGAGGATGTCAAATGAATGTGGCACAAAGGACATTGACCCTTACAGGTGGTTGGTCCTGACATGTGGTGGAAAGAGAGAGAGAGAGAGAGAGAGTAAGAGAGAGCGAGATGCAGCAGGGTTAGGGTAAGGGCTAGACGTCCTAATCAGAACTCCACCAATTACGGCCAAAAAGGCTTAGCGTGGTGTCACGTCGCGTTGTCCGGCGCGTCCACATTCCCGCGGCGTGTTTAATTAGTTTAGCTCCTTCCGCCCTGAAAGACACAACACGCCTTTATGCTACTCCATACATACAATCGCACATTGACACTTGATTCAAAGATAACTTACTATTTACCTCTGCATATGAAGCTTCTCAACATACTCCGTTCATAATGTCGGCCGCAGCTGCTCGAGCAAAGCTTGCCGAACTCAAAGCCCTTCGTGCCTCCGGCAAGAAGCGACTCTCCACCTACGAGGTCGAAGACCAAGGATCTATATACGACGAAGTCGACGAAGAAGGTTACAAAAAGGTTGTTCGAAAGCGACTCGACGAGGACGACTTCGTGGTTGACGACAATGGCGAGGGATACGCAGACGATGGACGCGAAGTCTGGAACGAGGATCGAGTAGAATATAGCGACAGCGAGGAGGACGATGACCTCCCCGCGAGAGGAAAGGCGGCGAAGAGGAAGCGAGAAGAAGAGAAACAGAGAAAGGAGAAGATTAACAATGGTATCACGAAGTACTTTAACACGGGCAATGCTTTAGCTGCACCAAAGCCAAAGGTACGTTTTCTGACGACGGTTGACGAGTCAGTGCTAATAACTTGTGAAACAGCCTGTTGCAACAGCCGAGGATGAAGCGTTTATGGCAGATCTTTTGGGAGATGTCGATACTAATATCCTGCCCTCTCGAGTACCAACGAAGAATATTATCAAATCCGAGACACGCCGCAAAGTCCGTATTCTATCACCGCCTCTTTCGGAGAAGTCAAAACCCTCAGACCGTCGCATGCGTGGCAAAGGCGAGGATACTCCTCTCCCGTCCAAGCAAGATATCGATATTCCTGATTATGACGACGATGACGGTACGCTGGCATTGGGCGGTGACGATGATGAGAATGTCCCAATGAGCGACGCCGCTCTTCCCTCATCTCCGATATCAAAAGCTGTTGAAAGGAAGTCTTTCAAGAACGAGCAGGACATTATCAAAGAAGAAGAGGATGAGGATGAAGATATGATGGACGTTGCTCAGGCCACGGGTCACCACGACAGCAAATCTTCTAGTGTCAACATGGCCGGAAGCAAACCACCGCCAAAGATCAAGAAACTACCATACCCTTCGCCATCGAGCTCCTCCCCGCCACGTGCTCCCGCCGAAGTCGAGGCAACATGGGATAACGTGACAAGCAAACTCAACGTTCTCAGCAGTCCGGCAACAGAGAATGTTGGCTTCGGCAAAGTGCGAGCACAGGATGTCATTGAAGAAGATGGCAGTGTTCAGTTCTTCTGGCTTGACTATACCGAGGTCAATGGTAGTCTGTGTCTCTTTGGCAAGGTCAAAAACAAGAAGACTGGCTCGTATGTCAGCTCCTTTGTCAAAGTTGATAACATCCTTCGCAAACTCTTCTTCCTACCTCGTGAAACTCGCGTGAAGAAAGGGCAAGTTACCGACGAAGAAGTTGACATGGAAGATGTCTACGAGGAAGTAGACGGAATGATGACAAAGCTCAAAGTTGGCATGCACAAGATCAAACCATGCACCCGCAAGTATGCATTTGAGCTTCCAAACATTCCTAAAGAGGGAGACTACTTGAAGCTTCTTTACCCATACGACAAACCAGCTCTACCCATGGACACCACAGGCGAGACATTCTCGCACGTATTCGGTACCAACACAGCACTTTTCGAACAATTCGTGTTGTGGAAGCATGTGATGGGCCCTTGCTGGCTAAAGATTGGTGAAGCGGACTTTTCAGCGGCTACCAATGCTTCGTGGTGCAAGTTTGAATGTCAAGTCTCTAAGCCCAATACGATCACTACAATTCCGGACTCGGAGTTAGAGACACCTCCTTTGACTTTGATGAGTTTGTCTTTCAGGACTCAGCTCAATGTCAAGGAAAACAAACAGGAGATTCTCGTCGCAAGTGCTCGTATCTATGAGAATGTTTCCCTACCCGAAACCACACCTCCAGAGAAGATGCCTTGCAAAACTTTCACGGTCATGCGTCCTTCAGGGACGTCTTATCCTATTGGTCTCGAAGCTGAGGTCAAGAAACAACGAGGCGTTTACATGTTGGAGAAGAATGAACAATTCCTTCTCAGCAAGTTCCTTGCCCTCTTCGAGCGAATGGACCCTGATATCATCATGGGCCATCAGCTTCAAGAGGTTGATCTCGGAATTTTGTTGAACCGATTGAAAGAAAAGAAAACTCCGGGTTGGTCCAGAGTTGGTCGATTGAAGCGTACCGAATGGCCAAAGAACTTCAACCGGGGAGGAGGCTTCTTCGCCGACAGACATCTCATCGCTGGTCGAATGATGTGTGATCTCGCCAACGACATGGGCAAGGTATGTACCACAATATATTGATCGATGATTCCTCCATACTAATACAAGCGTTTATTAGTCTCTCATGGTCAAATGTCAGTCTTGGACATTGACCGAAATGTGTCAGCTCTACTTGAATGATGATCACATTCGCAGCGAGCTTGATAACGAAGCTGCATTGAAGACCTGGGCTACGACCAAAGAAGGCTTGATGAAATATGTCACGCATTGCGAAGCCGACACCTATTTCATCTCTGCATTGGTAATCCGCTTACAGATGCTTTCTCTGACCAAAGTTCTTACCAACTTGGCTGGTAACTCATGGGCAAGAACCCTCACTGGAACTCGCGCCGAGCGTAACGAGTATATCTTGCTCCATGAATTTCACCGCAACAAATATATCTGCCCAGACAAGTACTCGAATAGACAACTCAAAGCCCTGGAAGAAAAAATGGAAGACGATGATGACTCGACTGATAAGAAAAAGAAGGAAAAGTATAAGGGTGGTCTCGTTTTCGAACCGGAGAAAGGACTTTACGATCGATATGTTCTGGTCATGGACTTTAACAGTCTGTATCCCAGTATCATTCAAGAGTTCAATATCTGCTTCACCACGGTCGACCGAAGCTCAACTGTAAGCCCTCTTTACAAGAATCAGTTTGAATCGATGGCTAACGTCCTCACAGGCTGAGAATGAGAATGAAGAGCAAGTCCCAGAAGTTCCCTCGTCTGATCAAGACCAAGGAATCCTGCCCCGTCTCATTGCCAACCTAGTTACACGGCGTCGAGAAGTAAAGAAGCTGATGAAGGACAAGAGAGCGACAACTGAACAACTAGCATTGTGGGATACCAAGCAAATGGCCTTGAAGCTAACAGCCAACTCTATGTACGGTTGTTTGGGTTATACACAGTCTCGCTTCTATGCCCGCCCATTGGCCATGCTCACGACATTCAAAGGTCGTGAAATTCTTCGCAGTACCAAGGATCTTGCAGAGTCTAAACAACTCCGAGTCATTTATGGTGATACCGACTCCGTCATGATCAACACCAACATGGACACGATCAGCGATGCTCTGAAAGTCGGCGAGGAATTCAAGGCGTCCGTCAATGAGCGCTACAAGCTTCTCGAAATTGACATTGACAACGTCTTCCGCCGTCTACTCCTTCATGCTAAGAAAAAGTATGCTGCTATCAACATGACCGAGGTTGATGGTAAATATGTCGACAAGCTCGAGGTCAAGGGTCTTGACATGAAGCGTCGTGAATACTGTGCTTTGTCCAAGGAGGTGTCGAAGAGGCTTCTTGATGAGATCCTTTCAGGTGAAGATTCGGAGGTAGTGCTCAATAAGGTGCACGATTACCTAAGGGACATTGCTGCTCAGATGAAAGAGTACAAAATCCCGGTGCAGAAATACGTTATATATACAGTAAGTCCGTTGATCCCATTTCAGTGAGGTTGTAGACTAACAGCAGATGAAGAAACTTTCCAAACGACCCGAGGAATACCCGAACAAGGAGAGCATGCCTCCCGCTCAGGTTGCTCTTAGAGAAATTGCTCGAGGCAAGACAATCCGACCCAACGACGTCATTGCATACGTCGTGACAAATGGTGATTCTGAGACTGCAAATCTACCGCCTCCGAAAAGATCTTACACACCCCAGGATGTTATGAAGCCAGACTCGGAGCTTAAACCTGATATTGAGTACTACCTACTCAAGCAGATCTTCCCGCCAATTGAGCGTCTCTGCGCACCAATCCCTGGCACAGACCCTGTTCGCATTGCGGAATGTTTGGGCTTGGACGTTCGAAAGTACCAGATCAATACGTCTCGATCCAGCGCTCAACAAGATGCCGAGATTTACCCGTTGGAGTCACAGATACCCGACGCTGTACGCTTTGAACATGCAGCCCGTTTGACTCTTCGCTGCCGACACTGCGGCGAGTCCTCAGTTTTTGAAGGGTTGAGTTCATCGGCCAAGATGTGCTCTCCACACGGTGTGGTATGCCCGAACGAGGCATGCGGAAATGTCTTCTCAACAATCTCGATAGTCGCACAAGTGGAAAGCCAGATTCGCGCCCAAACAGCAAAATACTACGAAGGCTGGCTTGTATGCGATGACTCTTCCTGCGGCAATCGCACCAGACAAATGAGTGTATATGGTCATCGCTGTCTGGGACCACGAGGACGTGCAGAGGGTTGCCTAGGCCGAATGAACTATGAATACACCGAAAAGCAAATGTACAACCAACTCCTTTACTTTGCCGGCCTTTGGGACGTCGACAAGGCCAAGTCAGTTGCTGCTAAAGAGGCCGGTGACGCCAAAGACAATATTCAAGCTCTGGCTGAGTACAACAGGGCACGGTTTGCTACGGTCAAAGGAGTAGTTGATGCATATTTGAAGAAGTGTGGCCGGCAATGGGTTGAGATGGATACGCTGTTTAAATTCATGTTGGCTTAGGACATGTTAGCACGCATTCGGGTTTTTGTTTATTGGCGTTGATGATTATGATGACCCCTGTTTGTCTTCTAAATGATAATAATACGAGTTGATTGAATGGCATTGTATATATGTATAATCTTGGTGTCTTCTATAAAGCAGAATTGTCTTGAAAGTCTCGATGGACCAAAGCGGGTATACCCCAACTCAAGTGTCCATCCACACCGGGACCCGCAAAGAATTATTCATTTTCCGACATCGCTTTGACTCTTGTGGGAAAAGTAAAACAACTTTTATCAAGTATCAGCCTTGAATCATCTACAAAACCAAGAAAAACAATCGAGATCTGTAGGGAAACAAGCAAAGTAACCGGGAAAATGCTTCCTAGGGTTCTCGTCATCGCGGGATCTGATAGTTCAGGTGGAGCGTACGTCTTGATACATGATTCCTCATTCTACAAAAAAAAGGGTACCAGTCCTGCTAATAAATGAAACAGCGGCCTCGAAGCAGATCAAAGAGTCCTGACAGCCCATGGCGTCTACTCTTTAACAGCCACAACAGGCCTCACGGCACAGAACACGTTGGGTGTGCAAGATATCCATGTTGTTCCAGCGGCGTTTGTCGGGAAACAGATCAATGCTGCCTTGGAGGATGTGGGTGCTGATGTTGTTAAACTTGGTACTCTTTGGCTCCGTCCCTGTTTGTATGAATGATCGATGGACTGATTCCTGATTTAGGGATGCTATCGTCCGCAGAGACGGTGGATGTCATTGCAGAGGAATTGAAGAAACACGCCGTCAAGACTGTTGTTCTCGATCCGGTATATAATTGCCCCCTTTTCTGAGGATTTCATCGTCTAATACAAAGAAGGTAATGATATCAACATCGGGGTCCCAACTCCTCCCCCAAGACGCAATCCAACACGTCCGCACAAACCTGCTCCCACTAACCACAGTCCTAACCCCCAATATCCCTGAAGCCAAACTTCTACTCGAGAATGCGGGTGATTCTCCAGTCAGTGAACCGCAGAATGTAAATGAAATGATTGAACTTGCCAAGAAAGTGCAAGGTCTCGGAGCAAAAGCCGTGTTGTTGAAGGGGGGTCATTTACCATTTACATCTGAGCGGGTACGCGCAAACTCGACGGAAGAGGCGAGGATCGTGGTTGACGTTTTGTATTCTGCTGCGGATGTCGAGAATGGTGAGGAGGAGGTATTGATGTTGACCGAGACAGAGTATCTGGAATCAAAGAATACGCACGGCACGGGATGTTCTCTTGCATCGGCTATAGCGGCAAATCTTGCAAAAGGGAATGATTTGAAGACTTCAGTCCATTCGGCGATCAAATACGTCGAAGCTGGTATCAAACTCAGTGTTGATCTGGGTCAGGGGAGTGGGCCTATCAATCATTTTCACTCCTTATATAGTATGCCTTTTGCGCCGTACGTCTCCTCTACCTACCGCTATCCATGGATGGTTCAATCTGACGCTTTTCAAGTGGCCAATTCGTGGATTATGTCCTCAACAGGTCGGATATGAAACCCATTTGGCACAGATTTACGCATCATCCATTCGTGCAAGGATTGGGCGATGGGACTCTCCCTTTGAAGAATTTCAAGGATTATCTTGTACAAGATTACCTCTACTTGGTAGGTCTTCGTGTCCCCAATCCTGTCTCGGTGCCATAGATCACAAACTCACATGTCCAATACAGGTCCATTTCGCGAGAAGCAATGCCCTTGCTTCGTACAAAGCTCGCACAATGAAATCTATAGCCGCTGTAAGTCGCTTTTCTTACCTTCAGAGGTGTACATAGAACTAATATTGTGTCCAGTCAGCAAGAATAGTCCTACATATCAACACCGAAACAGCCCTCCACATAGACTACTGCGCCAGCTTCGGCCTAACCCGCGAAGAAATGGAAGCAACCCCCGAAAAACAAGGTCTTCCTTCCCTCCTCTCTCTTTGTTCTTCAAACAGTACTAACCTAGGGAACAGCATGCGTTGCCTACAGCCGCTACATCCTTGACATAGGCCAATCCGAAGACTGGCTAGCCCTCCAAATGGCCCTGGCACCATGCCTGATCGGCTACGGCGCAATTGCGCGTCGTCTATACGATGACGCCGATCATACCGTGCAAGGAGAAGAGAACAATAGATATTGGAAGTGGATTGAGAATTATGTGGCGGAGGATTATGTGACTGCTGTTAAGACTGGGTCTGGTAAGTCTCTCTCCCTTTTCTTTTCATATGAAACGGTTTGCGGATTAGACTGGGCTGACTTGGGGCTGGTTGATAGCATTACTGGAAGAACATATGCATCAGGTTTCGCCGAGTAGAGTGGAAGAGTTGGTTGGCATTTTCAAGAGAGCGACGGAGTTGGAGATTGGATTTTGGGATATGGGTTTGGGAGAGTAAATAAAGCTTCGAAAGAATCGGTCTTCGACTTTCTGAATATATTGTTATAGATGAATGGAGGATCTGTGCAAAGTCTTTTTCATGGCAGGATATAATCTTTGACTACGATATCGCGTGGAGGCAGTAGAATCGTTACACAAAAAGTAAAGAATAATTTGTCCAATAGACTACCTATAAAGAAACAAAACCAACCCCAAAAATGTTCCCAAGAATAGCTTCCACCAATGCTTTGGGTATATTCGCCCATGCAGACAGACACCATGATACGACGATCGCAGAATCAGAATTAACAAGACCGTCTCTTATTTATCATAAAAGTATAGAAAAAAACGAAATGAAGGAGGGAGAAGAATCTGTAAAAGTGGTGACGCTGATGGCTGTTCTATCTTCTGTCGACTTATGCAGGCAAGCCCTTCGCTTCGTCATGGTTCATTTGTTCATAATTCCTTCTGGAGGTCTTTTATCACGTGGTATAATTCCTTTGCAGAGTCTGCGTTGCCAACCTATGTGCCAGAAATATGTTAGTAAATGAGACTATAAAATTTGATGGTATGGGGGACGGAGACGAAACTCACCCTGAGTAGCAAAGGCACAGTTTTACCATCTTCCACACTTGCCAGATTCAACTGCTTCCCCTTGGGCTCTTCTCCCGATACTTCTCCCACTGGCATACCCTTGAAAATGGGCGAATTGAGCATGACGCGCAGCACTCCATCGGCACGCATGATCATACGCGCGGTCTTCTTCTTCGGGGTTTCATCGTCGGCATCGCTCGGAGGTTCCTTGACATTGACCTTGAATGTGCCAACACCTCGCTCTTTCCATTCTTTATTCGTGAAGTGGAATAATTTGGCTTTGCAGGAGAAGTATGTCTTTTCTTCCTCCTCACCGGTTTCGACTGTTTTGAGGTATTAGCATAAATTACCAGTTTTCTCTAACAGATATACATACTCTGCTGTGCGTAGAATCTTTCATCTTCCTTCTCCTTCTCAAAACCGGCCGTGATCACATTACCCTCTTCTTCCTCTTCTTCGTCCTCCTCGTCTCCTTCGGCGCCGAATGGTTTTGCTGTCGTTTTACCGCCCAAACCTGATCCGGTAGCAGAAGCAAAGCTGCTTAGCTTGGTTGCTCCACTTCCAAAACCTCCACTGCCAAACCCGCTTCCGAATCCAGAGCCTCCCAGAGATGCGAAGCCAGAAGCGCCCGTGTTTGCAAATGGAGAAGCAGTAGAAGAGGAGGTCAGGCTAAAGCCGGTGCCGGCAGGCTTTTCTGTTGATGTTGTCGTAGTCGATTTGCCAAAGACTGACGATGTAGGAGTTGAACCTCCCAAGGCCCCAAAGGGTGACTGTTCTGAGCTTGCGAATGATGCTAGACCGGACGCAGCGAATGCTGATGAAGATGTGGTTTGTGTTTTGGCGTTGTCGCTGTCAGATGACTTGGAGCCTAATGATGCAAAGGGCGAAACGGCAGAGGTGTTCAAGAAGGTCTTTGGTAAGGATGACTATTATCAAAAATTAGTAAATATTGTATAATTGAATGCAAAGAGCATATAATTACCTTGACTGGGGCTGCGCCACCATCAGCAGCGGCTTGCCTGTCCTGTGAAGCGTCGCGATGTCTCTTCGTCTCACGCTCTTTTTCGATCTCTTGGATGCTTGCCTTCTGTTCGCTTTGTGCACTGGCGCCATTTCCTTGTAACTGATCCAGGCTTCTCTTCTTCTTCGGACTGAGTATATGCGCCGATGCATCGTCCTTGTTCGCGGTCGGCTCTGGGGTAGTTGTTCGATCAACATCGATTTTCGTCGAACTATCATCATCGTTCGCATCACGCGACCTCTTTCTGCGGTGGCCGCTATCGGTTTGTTGTTCTGCTGTCCCTTCCTCAGCTTGCAGGTCATCATGAGACCTCTTCTTCAGACGACCCCGATCGTCATTTTCAACGTCATCATCTGGGATAGAAGGATTTCCCTCTGACGTTATCCGCGTTTCTTGGAGCTTTCTTCGCACGGGGCGCTCGGGTTCTGTGGCATCATTATCGGATGCGGTTACTGTGTCTTCTTTGATGAGATCGGCTTCACTGTAAGGTGCAGCGGGGGCGTCCTTCTCTTCCGAGGCGGCAGACATCGTGTCCAACGTAGGTGAGTAGAGGGTAAATGACAGTTGAGGCGGAGTAGAAAGCGACCGGAAATGAAGTCTAGAGGAAAGGATGATTTTCACGATTTCAGTCGTCCGTCACTAGAGCTATTTTTGATCGTACGTTAGAATCAGTAGCACTGGTGATTGATGGATTGACGCGAGGGGTTTGCCCTACCAGTACGCTCTTCAGTTCCCCTCTTTCGGGATATTCCACTCAGTACGTAACCAAAAAGATACCGCGTGGGATGCAATAAAGAAAAAAAGATTCAGAATAACAGCGGAACCCGAGCAATTCAATGGTAAAGTCGCCTGTGTTTATCGTAGCACGATCCCAAGAAACGGACGGCCAGGAAGCCTAGGTAACTAGAACTGAAGTTGGAGACAGCACCAGGAAATAACAGAGAAAAATATAATCGCCGATTTCGCTCCCTTTTTTTTCGCTTCAAACGAAAAACCACCGTTTGTAGTGACCTGTGTAATGCGTATCCAGTTTCAATTGTGATTCTGAAATAAGGGACCCCTCGCTGGGCGCAAAGGAAAGCCGACCGAGCGAATCGAAGAATTGTTATTGTCTTGCTTCGTGGCTCGGTCAGACTCCGACGGACAATCGCTTTATTCGTAGGGGAAGCCGGTCGCCAAAGAAAGGAGATTCTTTGTGAAAAATAGCGAGACGGTAATTCGATCGCAGGTTAACCAGAGACGACGGTAGAGCAGGATAATCGGTGTAGGTAGCTGTATCACGAAGGTGAAGCTGGTGGATTGTTGTTCATGAGTTGTTCTCAGCTGGTTGTTGATGTGTGACGGACGCTAACTAATGCCGCTGCATGCCCCACGGCAACGACATGACAACAAGACGTGCCCTAACTATTGAAAAAGTTATAGCTTGATACATATATATTCTAGAGATGGACAATTCCTCATTCGCACTAATTGTACATCATACATAATATAGAGGGATAAGATACAAACATATAATATGACAAATAACAGGTCTATTCAAAGGTCATTGCCTAGTAAAGACCTGTAGGTAAAGAAGATGAATCTCGTCAGGAGATTGATACATAATTCGGCAAAAAAAGAAGCACATGCCTAACTGATAAAGCAGAGGCAGCCAATTGAAATGTAAAAGACGAGCAATGGGTAGACAGCGATACCCACGCGATTGCGAAGGACGCCTGAGCCACCGAGAATACTAACTCCCGCGGCGAGAGACCAAGCGATGAGGACGAGATATACTGGAATTCGCACAATCATTGGTAGACCCAAGGCACTGAGAAGTGCGGCGATGACTAGGGGGAACAAGGTATATCCAATGATGCAAACGGACTGGAAGAATGAGCTGTATGAACGAATTAGCCGGCAGTCTTTTCCTCAAAGTTTGTAATGGACAAGACATACATATTTCCTCCGAGCAACTTGATCTGTAATGTGACAATAGCCTCTCCAATCCACACGATAGAGAAAACACCGGAGAAGACAAGAGACGATTGCTCGTCGTGAGCCCGCATGGAAAGAAACATGCTAAGAAGTAAGCAAAATATAAGAGGACCCCTATAGCACACAATTGTCAGTCACCTTGACTTGATAACCAAGAGTTATAAGAGGATATACCATAAATCCCAGTCCCGCAATCCCTCACTCATACCACTCTGAAGCACAACATCGGCATCAGGCCATCTACCCACCAAACCGCGCAAATTCCGACCAAACCCAGCAGCACCAGCAGAAGCCTCCCCTCGCTCCGCAGCACCACCAATACCACCACCGCTCCGCACAAGGAGACCACCAAGCAGATACTTAGGCCAAAGGACCTGTCTCATCTTCTCCCATACTGCCAATAGATCGCGAGACAGCGTTTCCCATACAGTTTCGTCAATGGTGTTTTGCGGCGCGCGACGGTCTTCGCCCGGTATGGACGATGTGAGGTAATTTGAGGAGAGGCCGCCGAGGCCGCCGGCGCCTCGTGATGAGGAAGAACCTGCATTTGTGTCTGAATGGATGTTGCCTCGTAGAGGTGTTGTGTCGGATGTGTTCAAGGGATCGTCGGCTTCGATGGCAGCTGTAGGATTGTGCAACGCATTAGTATCTTTCAATCACACAGAAGAATAGGAGCGAGCGAACCGTCATCCGCGTCAATCAGGTCGTTATCCAGAAGGTCGTCATCATCGTCAATGCTATAATGCGAGGGTGACGCCATTCTGTTCTGTGCCATTCTGTTCTGTCGCAGTTATGTTCGGCCCGCAGGCAACCAGCTATAGAGCTTCGATTTTAGATCTGAGAAAACTTATAGGTTCAATGTCGGAGACCAAGTCGCCTGTCGAGATGGTACAATACGAGATGCCTGTAGTTGCTATTGATAGGATTAAACAAGCGATTCAAATTCGTAGAGCAATCAGCGCATTGGTTGTTGTCTGATTGAATGAGGACAAGGAGAAGCTAGAGTGGCATTTCTGGCCCGTCCCGTCTCAGACCCGCGCGCTTACGTACTTAGCCGCTATCACTATCAACAATCCGTCTAACTATCTATCAGCACACAACAGTTTAAGAATGGAAGAAATGATTATGTATTGTGCAAATATATATCCAAATGTCTTGTCAAGAGTCCCAAATGCCATCAATCCCAACATTTGAACGCCGTGTCATGCATATAGTGGGAAATGCAATAAATACAAGAGAGGAATGTATAGTACAGGCAACAAAGTTACAAAAAACGTGAATACGTAGTAAACATCCCCAAGCTTTCTCAGCTCAGTCGTACGAGTAATGATGACTCATCGGACGTATGACAGATTTTTCAATCTTCTCAACAACTTCTGGGTTCGAGAACTTCCTCAATTTGATCGCCAACGGTTGAATTCGGGCGCGATCTGACTTGCTCATCACATCGGCATATTGGGTTCCAAGCACTTTATCCAGTAGCTCACGGAACTTGACCATGAATTGAAGCGCAAACTGACCACTGACAGCGTCTGGGTCCTTATTAGGCCCCGACGAGTAGAATTTCACTGGAGAATCCAGCGCTCTCTCCATGGATTCGTAGAGCCGGTTGGCATGTGGCTCAATGCTTACAATGACGCTCTTCTGAAGTGCCCATCTCATATTGCGGCCCAGGATGGTGAGATTTGTCGCGTTGGGATCAATTTCCTCTAATCCCCGGAGGACAAGAAGCCATTGCGGGTTTTCGGTCAGCACGTTTGCAAGCTCAATGAAACTCATCAGTGGTCTAGGGTCAGGCAAAGGAAGGTGTTCTTGCATGAGAGACAGGAAACCTTGCGCGATGAGGAGCACGTTGGGGTTAGTTCGATCGCGGAGACAGCAACTCATGGCTATATGTAGCGCCTTTCCATCTAATCCACCCATAGGAACGAGTTGCTGGCGAACTACGTCGAGAGCAGTCTGACTGGATCGAGATATTCGAAGAAGCCGCAGGTACGCATAGAAATTGCCCAAATCCGGTTTGATATTGTAACCGTTATGGTCCAGAGTGAAAAGGTTCCAGTAACCCCTCCCTGGGGCCGTGCCTTTGGACAAGATTCGGCACACTGTCAAAATAATGTGAAGATGCACGTTATCCGGCTTGACAAACGAAGGCCCGCCTTCGCTATTGACTTCCTCTACCGGATCAAAGACATCTCCAAGATCTTCGACAAGATCTTCTGTGTCCTGACCTTCTTCCTTCGCAATCATGTCGTCTTCTAGCTCTTCAAATTCTTCGTCCTTAGACTCTAAGGGCTTCCAGGATGTGTAATTCAACTCCTTTTCATGCCCTTCTCGTTTGTGGCTGAGACGCAAAGCGGCTTCCCATTGTCCTTGTTCGGAGGCTTGCAATGGCGCAGCTTTGGGATTAGGAACAAGGATAGGAATATCCATTGTTTGTTTGAACAATGCAAGGGCATTGTACGAATTGGCCTCATCCATGGGATCAATGAGTATCCAAGCCATTCTTGCAACTAGGGTCCCATCAATATCCAGCTCACCCTTTCGCCACTGACTTATGACATCTGCCCAAATTCGCTTTGCATCGAGAATGAGCGTATCGCGTTTCTCTTTTCTTAACGCCATTTGATCCTCTGGTATATCTTGGAGGGTGTTATCGAGAGCGCCGAGAATAGCTTGCAGTATTAAAGTGTATGTTTGTGCTACGGGCCGATGGGGACCAAGCTCAGGAAGATCCCCGACAACAGTCCATAACATATCCATGTCGTGGTATGTCCCACAGACTTCGAGCATGGCGTGATAATGGTAATGATTGGGTGTGACGTCCGAGTCATCATCCAGTAATTGCCTATATATCTTGTACGCAAGATCGACAGGTTTCACGCCAGATTGTAGAGACTTTCGACATAGTCCCCTCAGCATGATACTGTATGTATGGGCTGTCGGGGCGCGCGCCCTTTTCTTCATCTACGAAGAGTTAGATAACGTCCACGGTAAAGGGTGTCAAGGGGGTCCTTACATCATTATAGAACCGGAAAGCCGCTAGCGGCGCACCTCTTTCAAAGCAATAACTCAAAAGCCTGTTCCATGAAGCGGAGGTCTCCATCTTCATAGACTCCGCTCGTCGTAGCATTGCAACAGCTAACGGAACTTTGTTTGCCTGTAAAAGCCTACCAATCCGAATTCCCAACTCCTTCGGGTCTTGCAACCAGTTTAATTCTCTGGTAACAACGGACGAGTTGACCCCATCAGGGAGACCTTTTCCTTTGGCAAGTTCCATAAGCTTATCAACTTCCTCTTTACTCCCGAAAATTTCTCTCCTTTGCTTTTCTTTTATATGGCGGTTATAGTTCTTCGTTTCCGCTAGCCGCGCATTGCGAAGCGATGTTCTCGGTGTATTGCGGGCCAATTTGACTCTGGATGGTGCGTCGTCAATGGATCCGAAAGATTCTTCATACTGAGCACGTGGAAGCCGTATTTGCGAAGCAAAAGATGAGTTGCTTCTGGCGAAGCTGGATCCGACATGTGACGAAGCGCCGAGTCTCGACAATGTATTGATATGAAATCTGGCTGGACGCGCACCAGCACCTAGGTTCCGTAAGAACCCATTGCTACAGCGGAGCATTGCACCATGCATGAACAATCAGCACTGAAGTACTAGGAAGTCGATATTCCACCAGCGATGGAATGTGTGTTTATAGCGATGCAGCTCCAAGCAATGCGAATGTTCGAAGACAAGCGGCGATCTCGACAACGTCCTACGAACGGACTCGTAAGACTCGAGGGGGACGGACTGTTCGCAAAGCGAACTTCAGCGAAGCGGCAGATGGTCAGGTACAAGAGATTCGTTGTAAGTTAAGGAATTCGTCGAGGAACCGGAGCGGCGAATGGGCCTGAGAGAAAAGGGACTACCAGAAAGCAAGTCACCGGCGTATAGACGGAAGAAGTGAATTTCGTTACAAGAATAAACCAAAGAGTAAAGGGTACAATGTTGAAAAGATGACTTGGCAAGAAAAAGCCCGAATGCGAAATGGTCGAGATCGAGTTCTCCGACTGATTGAGGAAGGAGCGAAGGTGCAGCTCAGGTACAAAATACAGAAAATTTCCAAAAGGGCAAGAAACTCCGATCAATTATCCGGTCTTGCTTATGTAACCACGCCTCCACTAGTTGGCAGATTTACATCAATCTGATCTGCTTCATTTGACTCGAACACGATGAAGGATACATCTTCTTGTGATAGCTGTCTAATCTGGCGCTCATTCAATATTTCTCAAATTTGACAGAATTTTTATCAAACACCAAACAACGAACAATCTCTGCAAAAATTGAATTTTTAGTATTCTGGTGGCTGATTGGTTCATCGTCCAACCCGCTAGCCCCTTCTGTCGGAACCGTACTACCGCCTGGCGCTAGTGCTGAGTTTTTGCCGCCCGCCCCTTCCCCTACTTAAAAGATTCGAAATCTTCTTCCAAATTTTTTCTGCCTCTCAACGCTAACTCTTTCATTCATCATTCCTTCCTTGTCTTTGTCTTTTCATCTCTTCTTTCTCTAATAAACCTCAGTATTGGCATCCCTCGGCAGATACCACGACTGACTGTTTTCTTTCTGCCTAATACACATTTTCCACGTTTTACAGACACATCAGCCTGATCATGTCTTATCGTGGCGGCGGCAGCGGTGGCTACGGTGGTGGCTCCCGGGATTCTTCTTATGGAGGAGGTGGTTATCGGTATGTATTGAACTCTCCTCGTTCAGACTTGAGAACTTGGTTTCCTCGATTACATTCGAACAACACTTAACACTAATACAGAGGAGGACGAGGTGGCAGTGGCGGTGGCTACTCCAACGGCCATGGCGGTTCCAACGGCTACAGCTCTGGCGGCTACGGTGGAGGTAGCTATGGCGGCAGCGGTGGTGGTGATCGTATGGCCGCGCTCGGCGCTGGCTTGAAAACTCAAGACTGGGGTGAGTATCAATCATAAATATTAATCGAATGCATCATGCTAATGTCTATTCAGATCTTTCCGCTCTCCCCAAGTTCGAAAAGTCTTTCTACAAGGAGCACGAAGATGTCACAAATCGCTCTCAAAAGGATATCGATGCTTTCCGCAAAGAACACCAGATGGCTGTCACTGGCAGGAACGTTCCTCGCCCAGTTGAATCTTTCGATGAGGCTGGTTTCCCCAACTACGTCTTGTCTGAGGTCAAGGCACAAGGTTTCGCAAAGCCCACTGCTATCCAGTCTCAAGGATGGCCCATGGCTCTCTCCGGTCGCGACGTCGTCGGTATCGCCGAAACTGGATCCGGAAAGACTTTGACATACTGTCTTCCTGCTATTGTCCACATCAACGCACAGCCCCTTCTTTCGCCCGGTGACGGACCCATTGTCCTCATCCTAGCACCTACTCGTGAGTTGGCCGTTCAGATCCAGACCGAAATCAGCAAATTCGGACGCTCATCTCGCATTCGCAACACTTGTGTCTACGGTGGTGTCCCTAAGGGCCCTCAAATCCGTGACCTCAGCCGTGGAGTCGAGGTGTGCATTGCCACTCCCGGTCGTTTGATTGACATGCTTGAAGCTGGCAAGACCAACCTTCGTCGTGTCACCTACCTTGTTTTGGATGAGGCAGATCGTATGCTTGATATGGGTTTTGAGCCTCAGATTCGCAAAATTATTGGCCAGATTCGCCCTGACCGACAGACTTGCATGTGGTCCGCCACATGGCCCAAGGAAGTCCGTCAACTCGCCAGCGACTTTTTGAACGATTTCATCCAGGTCAACATTGGTTCCATGGAACTCTCCGCCAACCACCGTATCACACAGATTGTGGAGGTTGTTTCGGACTTTGAAAAGCGCGACAAGATGATCAAGCATCTCGAAAAGATCATGGACGACCGCAAGAACAAGTGTCTTATCTTCACTGCTACCAAGCGTGTTGCCGATGACATTACTCGTTTCTTGCGCCAGGATGGATGGCCAGCATTGTGTAAGTCTTCCTTTTGCTTACTAGGAGAATTGAAAAATACTAATTATCAACAGCTATCCACGGTGACAAACAGCAAAACGAACGTGACTGGGTCTTGCAGGAATTCAAGAACGGAAAAAGCCCTATTATGGTTGCTACTGACGTGGCTTCCCGTGGTATTGGTATGGTTACAACCTAACACTCCCTCCCCTCCCCTCCCTGTCTTTCCTCTGTTCTGCCTTTTGGCAGATCTTATATACTCGGCTCTGTCGAGTTCTAACCCGTAGTGACGTCGTGTGACATATGGCACGGTGCCTTTTCTCTCTTCAGACATGTTGGTCGACATGACTAGTCCAGGCTTTTTCGGGTTCGACCTTACTGGCTCCCAGCCAGGAGGACCTTGGACTCACAGTGCAGTTTAGCGGATTTGCTCATTTGCTTTCCAGGCTCTTTATTCATTTCTGGGATATCTCCAGAGCCGCGGAAAGTTGTATTGAATCTCGGTGAAAGCTGCATCATATCCAAGGTCGCTCAGGACCGTGAACATTGCCAGCCCATGGGCTTACTGAATTAACTTGGTGACGATCCAAGAGAGGAGTGCATCAAGTCTTAGTCTTCGCGCGACTGACCAGGGTCCAGAGGTCATGCCGCTTGAAATGACTGCGTTGTTTGCTAACCTGTGTAATTCTAAAGATGTTCGTGATATCACTCATGTGATCAACTATGACTACCCCAACAACTCGGAGGACTATGTTCACCGTATTGGTCGTACTGGCCGTGCCGGTGCAAAGGGAACGGCCATTACGTTCTTTACCACTGACAGTGAGTTTCTTTCCATCGAACCGTGTCGACAGCATACTGACTTCTTTTAGACTCTAAGCAGGCTCGTGATCTCGTCACCATCCTTAGCGAGGCCAAGCAGCAAATCGATCCTCGTCTGCACGAGATGGCTCGCTACAGCGGTGGCGGCGGTGGTGGCCGAGGTTGGGGAGGTGGCCGTGGTCGTGGTGGCTGGCACCGTGGCGGCGGCGGCGGTGGTGGTTACACTGCTTCCAACTCAGCTCCTCTTGGAAACAACCGACGCTGGTAGACGAGTTGCTTCCACGTATTGTCCATTCCAACGTAAAAGATTTCGTCAATATTCGACCGAACGTTCATTCGGAAAAACGGCGTTTTGCAGGGTTATTCGTTTATGATAGACTGACTGCTTTTCTGTTACAGCACATGCGGTTATTTGCCGATCAGCTTGATTAATTAGATTTGCACAATGCAAGTAATTACACTTACTCTCCTATCTTGAAACGTAGTGTATGTACATCAACTAAGTGGAGGCTCACAAGCCTAAGTACTAGACATACCAGTTGACGTAGTCTAAGCAGTTCAGCAGTGAAATTAGGCTATGAAGCTAAACATTTAGCTGCGCTTAGCAGGTGGTGGGATAGATTCAGCCAGTTGACTATTCCCAGAGCTTGGGAATTTACCAGACCGGCGCATGTATGTCCGTCATGAAGACCAGCATTCGCTAATTGTATGACTTAGTCAGTTAACGTTAATCATGTACCTAGAACTTAAGTGGCTATATATAGTCTGTACACTCGACTAGTTCTGTATGTACCTACTCGAAATATATATCCTAGAGCGCGCGAAGAACATGCATGGACGCCTCGATGCAAGTCTAGTCAAGTAGTACGACTAGATACTAGTGCACATCGTACCGTACATATGTAGTGAGTTGAGATCGGATTGGTATGCATGGTTCTAGGGCTAGTTACGTAGTTAGTGTTTAGATCGAGGGTTGTTTGTGTTTGTGTGACGTTGAGCACATGGATATCCTTACATCGATTACGGATTACTCCGTACAGGATTGTCACTACGTACGTACGTCGTAGTATTTAGGTATGGGGTACATAGCAAGTGTAGGTAGTGTAACGATTGAAAGCTTAGCTTGTCTGGCATTGACTTGGCTACATATGTGTCGTGTATATGTATATGGAGTATGTACGTACATTCACTACCTGATAGAAGCGATTGATATACCCTGGAGTATGTACGTAAATCCAGATAAGAAAGAAACCGTCTCTCCGTCCCGTCGACGGACTGTCTTAGACGGCCCACTTGTTCCTGCCCACAGTACTACTAGCAGTAGAATATGAGCAGGGTCTCGAGTCCCTAGGTACTTCGGTCAGGATGGTCAAGTTCAAGGCCGGGATCACGTTCACTGAGCACTCAACCCGAAACAAATCCAGAAAATGTCCTAGGTACGTACACTACGTAGTAGGTTGCATGCATGCAAACTCACCGCGAAGGAAAAAAATTAAACTTTCAATGCTGACTGACACCGCATACTCCGTCGAAACTCGCAGATTTAAAAAAAGAACGGAGAAATTCTTAGGTTTATCAGTTCGATGTACGTACGTACTCCGTATGGACTATGGAGTAGGCGAATGAGACCATATCGAGCCAATCAGACGGGTACATTTCCCCTCATTTTCAATTATTATCGTAAGTAGTAAGTGTCTTTGCTTTTTCTGCGGAGTCCGGACGAAAGAGAGTGTGATATTGAATGGATTCCTTCCTTAAGAAGATAAGGAGCGGAACTTGCCGTCTGTAGAGTTTTACTTTGGGCTGCTGATGGTCGGCTCCATGGTTTGGACCGTATGGATGATTGATAAGGACTCTCCACTTGGTTGTAGAGTATGGTTCGAGGTAATTGGGATTGTCATGCTCGAGTACTCTGGAGTCTGTACGTACGTACTTCGTATGTGTTGGACGTATTTCGGCACTTCGGCAACGCGATTGACAGACATGAGTGCTAAGTCACACAAGTGCAAGTTTAAGGGGCTTTAGGCTTTTGGCTTTTGTACACGTCTCGTCTCGCTCGTATAGGATCCACCGTCCAACGGAGTTACGGAGATAACCTCTCCTCTACGTACTGTACTCTGTCCAGAGTCCACAAGGAAGAGGACAGAAATAGAATCTCAACCTTGGTTCTGCTGATAGACTCGATGTAAACGAAAGTCTATTCTATTGGAACAAAGTGCATTGTATTGGATTGGTCAAAGTACTTTCCTATTTGATGGACAAAATAGATTAATTGAACAGATGATCGGTGTCTTTCCGTGTATTGGTAATACTGTATTGCTCGGAGAAATCCCGCTGCCAAGTGTACATACTACATACACACTGACAAGTATCGTGCTCCAAGACGAAATGCTACATGACTGTAGTACGTACGTATGTATGTACCTCGGGGAGATATATGCAGATTATTACGCACTTGTACAGACTTACATACGTAGTGAGAAACCAGACGACATGCACAAAGCTCAAAATGGTATCGACCTTGCCAGCATTTCAAGTGTCTGATAGGCTCATCCACAGCCAAAAACCTTCGTCTTTCACTCTGTCGCCAGGTGGATCTCTCATTGATACGTACGTCGTCGTACCTCGACCGCGGTTCGACACATTCGATTCAATTCATTGTGTTTTTATCCGGAATACGATGAATCGTCGATGATCAATATGTAGACGAAAGTAGAGATATGCAGCGATCCACAGTTCATACTTATGTACGGACAGCTCTCCGTACCAGCTTGTATCATTGTGCAGTCGTCACTTGCAGTGTGTACCCGAAAAGCGGAATGCGAAATGCTACCTCGTCTGGATATGAGTGCCTTACTGCTACCCCATACTCAGCATGCAGCATCCAGCTGTATAGACGCGCAATCTCCTTCCGTGGAAATGCGAAAGAGTCGAGTCGAAATACATAGATGAGAAGTACCGAGAACTGATTGGTTGCGTCGTTAATGAACAAGGTTCCGAACGAGGAGATGAGGTGATAAGTTAGCCCCATTGCTGCGAACCAATCAGAGAAGCGTGTGGACCAGGCGTGGCACATGATCGGTTGTGGGTCCACTGGTATTTGGATTACAATACATTATTACGTTGTCCGAGTATCTTCTCCAAGATCTCTTCTCTATTATTGTCGCATGTAAATGTCCCATAAGCAATTCAGCATACATGGTTAGTACTCTATCCAAGAGTCCATATTTATCAATCTATCAGTGGCAGAGCGGTGAGCCTTGCGATCACATTAAGATGTTATCATCACTCAAATAATGGGGCCAAATGGTCAGTCTACTTCAGAGTCGTCCACAGTCTAGATCTCATGATCATCTACCTATCCTACTCTGTACGGACGGATAGCACCAGTACGGAATCCCGGAGTCCGCGGCACATTGCCTTTACTATTTAGGCTTTGGGCCTTGATGCCAGACCGTCTTCAACTTCCTTCCCTGAATTATTCCCTGTCGATAGTGCCAACTCTAAGCCAGCTAGAACTTCGGTAGATGCCATTTTATGTTCTTCCAGACTTATTTTCTGCATCTTATTAGCTTGCTGCATATTGCATCAACAGATACCGGGCCACTCAAAGAGGTGCGTTGAGCCGCTGCCCCCACTTGTTGTATATCCAGGTTGGATTGCACGAGCCAATCAGTGGCAGTATTCGTACACATTTTGGATGAATTGGGGAGATGCATACGTACGACCTTTCATTTTATTGTTACGGTGCAATTTGTCAAAGCATTATTATTCCGGAGAGGATTAAGGGGTCCGGGGGTTTGTTGGTTCAAGGTTGCAGGGAGGGTTGTTCACGTGAAATTGCCGAATGTACACTGTACAGAGTACGTTTGTCGACGTCGATGTTGAGATATCATTCATGTGCTTGACTACTACGTAGTAGTTACAAGACTAATCGTAGACTAAACACTTCCAGCTAGCACGAATGACTCAGGCGCGTGCTAACCACCATAATCATACTGATTCAGATTCCAGTCTGGCATAGACGGATCTCCACGCCAGATTGTGGCTAAGTGGCTTCTATCTCCCCGCCCCTTTTAACATTACACTGATTACAGGGTTTCCCTAGTGTCGCAGTCTTGGCTTGCTACAACCCAGTCCCTGATTCTTTGGCTCCCTGATACGTATTACGTACATAGTTAGCTAGGTTGCAAATGCTATCTTGCTGACTGTACGAGGAGTTCTTGATTGCTAATCTCGGTAACAGAGTGCGAGTCAGGAAACACTCGGGTCCCACTTCTGATACTCGATGTGAGCGCATCCTGGACTGTGATTGGTGGAGGAATGTATTGCACCAGATACCTTCATAATTACGAGTACTCGCGCTGTATGATTAAATCATCAATCATAAATCATAGATCTCGATTGCCGGAATGCTCATCTCGTCAACCTGCTGTTAAGTGTTAATACCATACATACGGAGTACTCTGCAAGTACATTCTGGCAATACCGCTAAAAACACGTTCCTGACTTGCCCTCGCACTATGCCCTTTTGATGACAAGTGACGGTGACGGTGGACGGGACGAGCCATGAGCCAGGCGTAACCTAACTCCGTAGTTCAGGCCGTCGCTAGTTTAGCTGGGAATTTATTATTTGGGGCGCTAGGGGAGTTAGCTGTAGCTTGGTTAGTTAGTACGTAACGACAGCAGACTAGCAAGGCTGGATCTGTATCTGTATCACCACCATGCAAGATACAGACTTTAATTGTGCAGAGTACAATTGCATTCAGACTCGAGATGGAGGATAATATTGGAAAGATTATTAGTACTGACATTGTTTGCACAATTAAGCGAATTAACAGAGCAAACAATACATCGGCGATGCCGGTACGGTACAAACAGTACAATAATACCGGTTACCTCCTTCCTTAGTAATCAACATCCCAGGCTCGCTCCGACAGCTTCTTTCCCCCTCGCTAATTATTCTCGCGCTATTTTTTCTTCACTGGCCACCTACCCTTGACATCTCTGTGCATCATCCAGAAGACTCCTACTCAGTTTATTCATCATTTTTTCCCATTTCATTCGACAGAACTGCTGTCTCTCGTTATCTACAGCCACAGCGTAAACAGTTCATCGCGTGTTGACTAGTGTACGCGCCGTCACCGCTTCCCCGACCTGCGCTACGCCTACTTGATCACTAGCCCGCTGCCTAAACCATCTTCAGCAACTCCCTAACTCTGTTGGTACAAGTGTGCCCACGCTGCGACGCTGTCATCTCATCCACTTGCTAGCAGCCTAGTACAGTACAGTACGTATTAGCGGTCCATCTCGGCACCAACGCGGGAGCTCCATTACTACGCAATACGCCTCGATACATACATACCATCGGTACTCAGTACTTCGCCCGAGTCGCGGGTGCCGGACTCCCAGAGAGCTCGTCTCTTTGTTATCGCGTGTGCGCACTGCAGCTGTACGTACTACGGCAGTAAGACACCCACTTTATTCTCCTCGCATTGACGTATCATCCCTCATTGTATTCGTCCGGCCTTGCCACTTGTGCTTGAAACGAGCCATTCTGACTGGTCCAGAAATTATACACTTGATACACACCTTCGATCCTTCTGTCGCCATCGGGGAAAGCGCCGTTCGATTAGTTTGCTTTTTTCCCAGTCTAGAGTCTGCGCCCAGAAATTGAAACAGTTCTTTGACAGAAAAAGAAAAGCGCGTCGCGGCAAAGCGAAAATTCTAGGGAAGAGAGTTTGTCCGCCAAGCCAACCAACATCTCCCGCCTTTGACCCGCCCGTGCGTGGAAGAAGCTGCAAAAAAAGAAGCAGCAAGCAGCAAGAGAAGAAGGCCATTGTGGTGTGGCTATCTTTTACAGATACGGAGTAGACTGGAGTACAGTCCACTACTGCTTGCTCAACACTGTGAACAACTTCTTTCATCTTCAATCTTACTGTCAGACAAAAAAACATCATTTCATCACTGTGGGGCTCGCATCTTCGCTGGCCAACCCGCTACGCTTGACGCCGCAAAGAGATATTACTGCTCCGCTCCAGCAGTCAGCGTCCACCAGCAAAACGAAGGGACCGAACAGCCAAATCCTTTAATATCCCGGATCGCCTCCAGTAAGAAAAAAGCGCCCCTTCATCACCATCACCGCCACCCAATCACAGCCCCGTGTACTATCCTCAAGCTCCACGCGCAGAAATTATCTCCACCGCACCCACGGATCCCACGAGGCCTGAAGTTGCATTTGGTCTCCTTTCCGAAGCAGAATCAGCCAATCCGTCTGAACTCTGAACGAACTTGCCAGCAGCCAACAAGACAAAAAGCGAGCCAAAACCCACTTCGCTTCTCGCTTTCCCCTTTTTCTCCAAGTGTATCCGTCGACTTGGCCACGCCATTGCACCTCTTTTAGCCTTTTAGGGCGAAAATTACAGCACCAAAGTCAGCCGATTCCAACTTTTTATCTCCCAGCATTCATAATTTCACGCTACTGTCCGGACCTGGGAAAAATCCCGAATTCAGTTACCCTCGACCAGCTTGTGCCCTTGGACCAGTTACCTATCCAGGATCAAGACCCGGTCTCATTTTCAAACTCGCGCGCCGCCTTATCCCACTCTTGGTCAAGCCCAATTTTTTCTCTCGTCTCCCGCTGGGTACCTTTCCCCCCTCGTGCTGGTACAACACTACAGTAGCACCAACACTACGCCGGACTAGTACAAAGTTCCTCGCCCACCCGCCGCAGACTACGTACACTGCAAAGCATTTCCGTCTGGTCTGTTCAGTGGTCACCCTAAAAAAGGCGACTAAAGTCGATTAAGCCTCGCTGCCTTTCCTTCCCCAAAAAGAGGATCCAAAGGCTCGTTATCATAACAAATCGCCTGTCGTCCGTGCCTTTTTAGTCTGGCGACCGCGTCGAATCACCCGAGCTTGGTTTAAATCCCCATCAGACAGCGTTTGTCTTGTCGTGAGCCGTGAACGCTTGTTTTGCCATCGCGTCTGTTCTAGTTTCTTAGTGACTTTCGCGTCAAAACACCACGACGTATCTACGTACCTTTTCGGTAGTTCTTGTGGTACGGTCAATTGGGGAAGCGCGACAATAAGCATTAGCTTATTTCGACGTGATTGACGCTTTTTGAAAGGTACGCGCGTGTTGCTTGTCTGGCGGGTTTTTGTTTCTTTTAAAGATACCAAAACGCCTCGTTGAGCAAGAGCTTGATTTTAAGCGAATTGTTTAAAAAGGCCTGCATCTGATTACGCGCAATCAGGTTTGCCATTCTTGGTCACCACCTCTTCTGAACCTCGACTTCAGAATCATTGCAACGCTCCGCAATCCGATCACCGCACGTCCCGCGAAACTATTACCATCTCGACTTTCTTGCTTGTCAGCCCGCATACACATACACACGGTGCGCTAGCCATGGCTCAAACAACTAGTTCGTCTACCACAAACCTGAACGATGGGAAGAATGATGACCATCGCAACCAGTCGAACCTAAAGTCTGACGCGGACCTGCCTATAGATCCATCCATTGCGGCCTCAAGCCCAACTTACCCTCCACCTTATTCGCCCTACCAACCCCAGGGCCACGACATGTCTCAATACCAGGGACACCCGCCGCCACAAATGTATGCGCGCCCAGAGTGGTCGCATGGATATCCTCATCAGCAGCATGCCATGCAGGGTCCTTATAGCTCTCCTGCCCCTCCAACGGTTGGTTCTGCCTCCCCTGCTGCGACTGCAGGTCCGCGCCCAGGTCAGGTACGTTCGTTTGGTTTTGGCGCACGATCTTTCTTTACTGTCAAATGAAAAGGAGAAGAAGAAAAAAAGAGTCGAAGTGAAAAGAAAAAATCCTGTCAAATCAAATAAACGATCGTGCATGTCATATCCTGGGGCGGCCCATTGCCGGAAGAAGTTGTTCAGTTTCTTCCTGGCATGGGATGCAAAAGTCGCGTCTTTTTACCATTTTCTGAACCTGTGGCTAATAATTCGCGCGTCTTTTTAGGTATACTCATTCGTTCCCATTCCCGGTGCTCAGCAGCACAAGCGCCCGCGTCGTCGTTACGAAGAAATCGAGCGCATGTACAAATGTGGGTGGAATGGTTGTGAGAAGGCATATGGTACATTGAACCATCTCAACGCACACGTTACCATGCAGTCGCACGGCAATAAGCGAACACCCGAAGGTATGTTTTATGTTTTATTTATTTGCCATTTATCGTCAGCCGTAATCATAAATCGTGGACGCGATGTGCGATGTCAAATCAACGTATCTGAGCTAGTCGCATTGTGCTCAAAGGAGGCTAGTGTGACACCCGCATACTTAGTCGGGTTACACAGCTAGGGCACGCGGCTATCGCAGTAGCGTTGACACCGGCGTCAACGTTAATTCGATCTTGCACAACCTCAACTATCCGGTCCTGTCCTAGACTGTTGCCGCTGTCGTTTGATCACCACCCCCACTCCTTGGCCTATCTTATTGTTTTTATCACTCGGAATCGAACTAACAAGTGTTTCAATAGAGTTCAAAGAAATCCGCAAGGAATGGAAGGCCCGCAAGAAGGAAGAGGAGAACCAACGCAAGGCTGCTGAGGAGCGGGAACGTCAGGCTGCTGCCCAAGCTCAAGCACAGGGTGGTCCGGTCGAAGGTGGTGCTCCCACTGATCCTCAAGGAGGCCAACCACCCAGCTACGCCGGCGGCGTCCGACCTCAACTGCCTCCGATCGGCTACCAGCCTGCTGAGAACCAAGTCCCCGGCCAATACGCTCCTGGTGGTGCCGGCGGCATAGTCTACCCTCAGGGTAACGGCCAGATGTATGGCAGTTACCCTCACTCGCCGTACCAGAACAACCAGGTGTACCAGCAACGTAAGTAGCTGCTCGCCATCTCAAGTTGAACGTCTTCTCTTGCCTTCGCCTTGGATCACTATACAAGAGCATCGCAAATTGGACCACCGATGAATATTGCAATACATCGTCTCGCATTCCTGGTGCTGACGGCTGATTCTCATAGCCCCAGAAAACCAATCTGGCAATTACCAGTGAGACGAAAGAAGAAAAAAATAATAGAAGGGCAGTCTCTTGCTGTTGTATCACATATCATCCATCTCCCTCATCACTCTCCGGACAAATGTTTTTCTACCATGATATATTCTTTTTTTCTTTCCCTTCGCCCTTTTTGATACTCTACTCCTGTGCATCTTTTCCTGTACCTTGATATGTCCTCGTTTTTCTCTTCTTGATTCTGTTGAAAGATGTTCATTTTATTTTATGATACCACAGTCTCCTGTTTTAGATGGAGAAGAGGGAAGGGGGTTGAGTCGAATTTATTCTATCTTTTTGGCCAGCTTGTTCCGTCTTTCCATTTCTCCTCTTTCGACTATTGACATACATGACAAGGAATATCAAAAAAAGAATCGGGTACACAGCGAGGAGACGCAAAAATGGAAAGAGAAAAAAGGGATTGATTGATTGTTTGCTTGCTTTGCAAATGAAGCTTCTTCTTATTTGTGAATATTGGCGTTGTTTTGTTTTACGAGTCTTGCTTTTTTTGTTCATCTTGCTGCCCACCATTTTATGTATGTCTGTCTGTCACGTTGCGAATGGTTCATCAAGCTCCATACCAATTTATTATGTTCTACTCGCCTCTTATTCACTTCGATACATTGATCCTTAATACGTAAAGCTAGTAAAATACCTCGGAATCAGCCAGCCGAGCCCTAAATAGAACCCTGTTCCCCAGAGTATTATGACTATTGATCCATGTTCAGCCCACACTAGTATTGAGTGTGTACCGGAGAAAATAAACACTTTTAGCTGTTTTTCACTAGTGTTACACAAACCGAACCCGGTTCCCGTTCCATCCTTTTTCTTATTTTTGACTCGAGAGGCTAAAATAGTGAAATCTTTAAATCGTGGCGAATGGTCCCAGCTCAGGTCTTTTAACCTAAGTAAGGAATGCACGTGATTGGTTAGATGGATAGTATAAATTGATCATGTGACCACGCGTGCCAGTTTTCGCGATTAGATAAGATTTGTCGTCCTTCATCCGTTCCTTCCTTCTTCCTTTGTGAAGAGCTTGGAGAGGGGATGGTTTGATTATTTCTCTACGAAAACATGATATGTCTGCGCTCGAGGAGAGGAAGCAGCAGCAGACTGCACCATCACCAGTCGTCATTAGCGATGACCTGATCGATCCTGCGTTGAGGGCATCGATCCCTACCGAAACACCACCCGGCACCAAACCCAGAAAAGCGTCCTCCTCATCCTCCACGAGAGGAGGACGAGGAGGAGTACGCTCAAAACGCAATGCTGTCGACGCGAAGCAACAGCAACAACAGCGAAAACCTTCCCAGCCATGGCCAGACGCATTCAAACGACTCTCCCAGACCCATCGCGCGTTGAATCTGGTATACACTTTCTGCTGTACGCGAAAACATCTCGCGACTACCTTTGAGACGATAAAGTCTGCTGTACAGGCTCAAATGGGTGGTCGCGAATTGACGGTCGAGGACGTCGCTAGAATTAAAGTACTGATCCCCAGGGCTGTCAGGTTTGAGTATGTTGATGAGGGTGTTCTTGAGGTTTTGGGTGTTGGCGAGGATACTAGTCAAGGTGGTGGGAAGAGGGATGAATATAAATGGATGAATGCGAAGAGTGCTAGTTTGGGAGGAGGGTTTATTCCCGAGGAGCATTCTACTACCACCACGGGTACATTTGCTGAAAGTAGGGACGAAGATTTACCGGAATCCCGAGATGTGTTACTCTTCGAGTTTGTGGATGAAGATCTCAAACGTCAAGTTCAGCATAGCAAGACCGGGGAACCGACGCGACCTACTAAGCGACTGCGAAACGATGAGCTGAAAATGCCCGTTTATAGTCAGAAGCAGATGGTCAATTTGATTGAGAAGAGGAACAAGAAGTTCTCCGACGCTATTGATGCGTTTTTGGTCAAGTGTGAGGATGACGATGCAGATCCGGTGGAAAGGTTGGAGAGTGAGAAAGTCATACCAACTCCACCGATGAGGGAAGAGTCCGACAGTCCAGGGGCGAAGGGAAAAGTGCCAGATGCGATACCGAAAGAACGCAAGCCTATCGCCGAGATCATTGCAGATATCAAGGAAATGGAGTGGTATACGGCTCAGATCGTCCCTGACGGCCACAGGGTGTTTGATCCGCAACCTCCTGTCTATGGAGATTTGAATTTTCAACTCTCGCAGAATATGGTTAATGCGCTCTACAACACCAAGGGGATAACACAGCTGTACTCGCATCAAGCGGAAGCTATTAACAATTTATATGAAGGTCATCATGTCATTGTCTCAACGTCGACAAGCTCGGGAAAGTCTCTTATCTATCAGATTCCGATGCTCCATGAGCTCGAAAAAGACCCTAACAGTAGGGGGATCTATATTTTTCCTACCAAAGCTCTAGCGCAAGATCAACGGCGCAGCATGAAAGAATTACTCAATTTCATGGAGGGTTTGGAACATGTTATCGTCGAAACTTTCGATGGAGATACGCCCATGAGCGAACGAAACACTATTCGTGACGATGGAAGAATCATTTTTACGAATCCTGACATGTTGCATGTCACCATTCTTCCACAGGAAGGCTCATGGCGTACCTTTTTGCAGAATCTCAAATTCGTGGTTGTTGACGAACTGCATGCATATAACGGGCTGTTTGGGTCTCACGTTGCCTTTGTCATGCGACGGTTGAGGAGGATATGTGCGGCAGTAGGCAATCGTCATGTTAGGTTTATCAGCTGTTCAGCAACAGTCGCCAATCCAGAGGAACATTTCAGGACCATCTTCGGGGTCGAAGATGTTCGATTAACTGATTTTGATGGTTCGCCTGCGGGGCGCAAGGAGTTTGTATGCTGGAACACGCCTTACAAGGATCCGCATGATCCGACCTCTGGTCGAGGTGATAGTATTGCCGAAGCAGCGCGATTGTTTTGCCAGTTGGTTCTGCGCGGAGTCAGAGTCATCCTTTTCTGCAGGATAAGAAAACAATGCGAAATCGTCCTAGCAGCTATACGCACTGAATTTCAAAATCTGGAAAGACCAGAGGTAGCGAACCTGGTCATGGGTTATCGTGGTGGTTACAGTCCACAGGATAGACGTCAGATCGAAAGGGAAATGTTTGATGGAAAACTAATGGGAATCGTTGCCACGAACGCACTTGAGCTAGGTGTTGATATTGGCTCTTTAGATGCGGTGATAACTCTGGGGTTTCCGTACTCGATTTCCAATCTGCGCCAGCAGAGTGGACGAGCTGGTCGAAGAAACAAAGATTCCTTATCGGTCTTGATTGGAGATGGATTTCCGACTGATCAGCACTATATGGCTAACCCGGGTGAGATATTCACAAAGCCGAATTGCGAGCTACAGGTCGATTTGACTAATGAACTTGTACTGGAGGGTCATGTTCAATGCGCCGCGTTCGAGATGCCACTCAATCCGGAAGAAGATAAAATCTATTTTGGCGAACAACTTGAAGAGTTCGCATCTACTCGTCTTATCAAAGACTCGCTAGGATATTACCATTGCAATGACCGATTCCGACCTAAGCCGTCGGATTTTGTGTCCCTTCGTGACATGGAAGATAGTTCCTTTGCCGTCATCGATATCACTCACAATCGAAACATTGTTCTTGAAGAAGTGGAAACATCACGAGCATTCTTTACTATCTACGAAGGCGGGATATTCATGCACCAAGGTCAAACATACATAGTCCGCGAACTCAACACGGAGAAACGGCTTGCACGAGTCGTCCAGGTCCAAGTCGACTGGAACACCCAACAACGCGACTACACGGACATTGACCCCATCGAAACCGAAGCGATCCGCCACATCAGTCCGACTGCCCGAGCATACTACGGCATCATCCAGATCCACGCTGTCGTTTATGGGTTCTTCAAGATTGACAAACGCGGCCGCGTCCTTGATGCAGTTCAAGTCGACAATCCGCCCATCGACACGTTTACAAAGGGCATGTGGCTGGATGTACCCAAACGGGCATTCGAGATTCTAGAGTCACGAAGACTCAACATCGCAGCTGCCATACACGCCGCCGAACACGCTGTCCTCTCCCTATTCCCAACCTTCATCATCTCCTTACCCGGCGACGTCCGCACAGAATGCAAAGTCGCCAAAAAGGAACTAGGCAAGAACCTCAAACGAGCCAACGAAGCCATGAACGAAAACACGACTCGCAATCTCCGCATCCAAACCTCATCAACCCGCTCAACCACCGTACCCAAATCCTCGTTCGCTAACAGCAAGAACAAGAACTCTGCTGATAATATCGAACCACCCCATCGCCAACGACCAGCCCGTCTAACCTTCTACGACGCCAAAGGCGGCCCCTCGGGATCCGGCATCGCGCTCAAAGCCTTCGAGTTTATCGACTCACTACTCGCGCGCGCCGTCCGACGTATCGAGGCATGTACCTGCATCACGCCCCAGGGTTGTATAGAATGTGTCTGCGACGAACGCTGCAAAGAACGCAACGTAGTCATGAGCAAAGCCGGTGCGGGCGTGGTACTGAAATGCTTGTTGGGTCGGGAGAATGAGATTGATATCGACGCTTTGCCGTGGGGCGAAGATCCGTATTATGATATTAGTGAGCAGGGGGCTGGGGATAAAGAGATTGTGGGTGGATATGAAACGGTTGTGTTGGCGAGGGAGGTTAGGGTTAAGGATGGTGTTAAGATCTATCCTTAGCCTTAGTCTTAGCCCCTTTGAACTATTTGAAGTACTTTGTACATAATGTATTATACTGCATTGAGTGATGTACCGAGATATACCAATCCCGAAAGGAGTAATTCTCATGCTAAATGTCCATGTTCAAAAGTCCAACACCATTTCCACAACTAATGTACCCATAATAATCAGTAGTCCACCCATCTAAAGTCAAAAATACCCCAAACCACTTCAAAAGGTATGACCCGAAATAACCCAAAAGACCCCCCCCATAATCACTTTTCAAATAATCACATAATGCCTATGTATGTATGTCCAGTAGCACTGCAGTGGTACGTACTACGTACTAGGCAACGAATCAGGAGATGTCCCCTGACTCACACTCAAACCCGAAAACAACGACTTCAGATCTCTCATTCCCTCGCGCAAATGGTCGCGGGGACTCGTCGTTCGCTCTTCAGTCAATTTGCGTATCTCTTTGATAATGCTGGGACAGCCTTCTTTGTCGGCGGGGTCCCACCATTCTTCGACGCTGGGGTCGTTCCATAGTTCTGCCAGAGCGCGGCGCGCACGGGGGGCGTAGACGTATCTATTCACGTTAGAAAGATGACAAGCAGAGAGAAAGAGGGGGAAGGAAGGTACCCGGCAAGTTCCATCCGGGCAAACATTCGTCTATTCCATTGCATATGCTTATTGTCCCGTGGCAGAAACAGGGTCATCAAAACCAACCAATTGTGCCCTGCTATAACCGTGCCGACTTCCACTTCGGGCCATCGCGCAATGGCCTCGGCATGGTGACAGATGCGTAACGCGATACTCTGTAGTTCTGCTCCGTCGGGGCGGCCAGTCATCAGATGAGATTGATATTTGAACATGAGTATTGTGGTGAGTACATCTGGCCAGAGGAAGTTCATGAAATATTTCGAGTCGCGGTAGAAACGGCATGTCATGTCAGTGTCTAGGATATCTTCGGGTCCTTGCAAGGGCACAGCAGGGCCCGGCATGGTGATCTCTTCGCAGTCATCGTACGCTTTTAGTGATTGATGAAAGTCGTCTATGAGTTCGTCGAGGTAATCGTAGCCTATTTGGAATTCTTCAAGATTGATAACGCCGCTCGCAAATTTTGCGAAAAGGGATGCGTAATCCATAGCGAAGAGTCGCACTCGTGATACCATCGCATTCAGTTGCATGATTGGGTCGTCTAGGTTTCGCGCCGCCAGAGCAGTATCGTGTTTCTCCAGTGAAGTGTACCATTCGCGTTCCAGGATAGCTTCATTCGAGGCGATAATGCAAGCAACAAGGTCGAAGCGGGAATGCCAAACAAACAAGTATCGATGGATTTCTTTTTCTGTAATCGTCTGTGGAGTAAGTAGTTCGTGCATTAATTGATCGGCCGCTTGGTGATGATCTACAAGATTCATGAAATCTCCAATCGTTTCCTACAATCATCAGTAAGTAATCAACCCACATCAGTCAATAAGACTCACCTCAAACGTTGACAGTTGCAGAATAGTAGCCAACGTGGCTTCGCTGTGCTTTTCCCCGGACGCAAGAGACTTTCGAAGTAATTGAATTGATTGGTTGTAGTATTTCAAAAAGTCGTTGAGTTTCCCCTGAGGTTGTTCCAAGGTATGATGATACGCAGCAAAGCCCACCACAGCATACAACAACGGCTCGTACTCAAGTGCCATGTCTATTAGCGTACCTCTGAAAAACAAGTCGCTGGCGAGATTCATAAAATAGTGGTTGTGGTTGATCCTTTCCTGGTGATAGGTCAAGAAGAATTTTACATGCTCCTTGAGTCTTTTGATCTTGAAAATATCCGGTAAATTGCGCGCCGGTCGCTGCACGAACCGACCCCGTTGCTGTTGGTAAGTTGCAGAAGAATTCGACGATTGCGAGGACGACACCCAATCCGAGGCCGGTGACAAAGATTTCGATCTGCTGGCAGAAGAGGTTTCGGAGGGGTTCTTTGGTCGAGGACGGGTACTACTTGGTGAATGCGCTCGAATTCTTCTGGCCGACCCCGAATCAGATGCCATCCTCATAGAAGGCAGGCTACTGGGTAACTCTGCCGTCTCATCCTCATCTGGAATCACATCCAGACTTCCGGTTTGTTCTGCATTGTCTTCATCCGACGATATACTCTCATGTGACGACTGTCTGCGGTTTGATCTGCGACTAATTGTTGATCTCGCATTGGGCTGTGGGTATTCACAAGGTCTATTACCCTTTTTGCATCCTAGACAACGTTAGACACATACAAATTGCGATTTGCCTGGTTGAAACTCACTATCGCATACCGGCCGACCCTCATCGCACTACATACACAGTCATTGATTAGCCTGGTACTGTTCAATTGCTACGTCAACCACTAAGTATTCACCTTGACCCGCCGACTGCGACATGTGAGACATCCACTCCGTGTCCGTTTATGTTTGCGTTGTTCCGCAGCAAGTTGCTGCTGTTGCTGTTGTAACTGCGGTTGTCGCTGCGGTTGTGACTGAGGCTGGTGTTGGTGTTGTAGTTGCTGTGTTTGAAGATGGTGATGTTGTAGCGAGGGAAACGTTGGACGAGGAATAGGCTCTACTCCAGTCTGCAAGTTGTTATCGTTGTTCCAGTAGAGCAGCGTATCTGGGACATGACCGGAGCCGAGCAAAAGAGGAAACGCAGGATATGAATTGGGTTGGCTGTATTGAGGCATTTGGGGCTCATGGAAGCTGGCGTGGGATGAGCCATGGGGGAAGAATGGTTGCGCCATGGAATTGGTGTTAATTATCGATCAATTGCATATCAGATTGTCGCCATTCAGCTGTCATAAAAGCAATTGGATGCTAGTGAATGCGCTGAAGGAACACAAGTTCCGTACGTCATGGATTATTAGGCTTCGGCGGCGGATATAGAGCGAAGCGAGATCGGCCGACGATCCTGGGTATTCCGTATTTTGTTGTTGATGATGTTGATTGTTGTATGTCGGTGTGCAAGTCAATGTCGACGTCAAAGACGGACTTGAAAGCAATCAACAAAGAACAATGGCAGCGATACCGGGACTCAACGGAGTTCGCGAGACGAGTTATCCAGGGCGTATGTGGTCTCCGGCAAGGAGAGAAAGAGGGAGCGAAGAGAGCATGCGATGCGACGGACGGGACGGCAGGACATGAGATCGTGGTGACTTGGCAGTATGGTAGTATAGCAGGGAGTAGGTCGAGTGCAAGCGTATGTAGTGAGGGATGTGTCAGTAGTCGTGGTGGTTAGTTGAGGCAAGAAGGATACTGATGATGCATTCCAAAGAAAGAAAGAGCGGAACGGAGTTAGACAGCCCAATATCCGATCCGAGTGGGTTGGCAGAGCCTCGTGCCCTGTAATTGTCTGTTTTTCATAGTATTTAACACTCGAGTGAATGCCAATTGAGTGAACAAGAGGAAGATAAAAGAAGAAAATTGTAGAATTAATTAGCAGCAGTAGTAGTATGATTTAGCCGTCTCTACATGGAGTTCTAGACTCTCTGGTGCTTGTCCCGCCGGCGATTTGCAACGTCGATCCAGATAGTGGGCAGTGGGCACTGGAGATTGGACAGTGATTAACAGAGTGTCTTATTAACTACTGGACATTGAACCGGAACATGAGTACGTCCTATGTATGTACTCCGGACTGGTGATGCATGCAGATGTTGTAGACAACTGCCAATTTGGCCAACAGCCAACATGTCATGTGTCAACGCAGCTGTCTGTCTGTCCATTGTTTAGAACAGGACCGACGTCCCCAGTGATACCCCTACTAAAAAGCATAGTGATGCTACCCTGGGTCGTCGGCAGGATTCTGCTCCGTCGTATGGACGGAGCAAACAGCTCAAAGGAGAGGAAATATGAAAGGCTAATCAGACTGAAGAAAGGAAATTAAGCCCCTCAGACAAAGACGAAAACAAAAAAGAAAGGAAAAGACGAAAAAGAAAGCCAACCTTTCATGTTTGGAGTGACACAAAACTTGGTAACCCGTAAAAAGTAAAAACAGATGTCAGATATAGCATTGGTGGTTCAGCCAATCATCACACTGCAAATATAGTGGCTAGTCTTTTTCGGGGATGGCGTGACGGTACTCCACTCTCCGGCGGGTGAAAGGCTAGCCCGAATAGGATGATATGTAATTATCGTTACACCGCGATACGCCCAAAATTACGTACATACATTCGGGATGGGACAGGCTCTATTAGACTATAAGAGACATATAAGATCACCCCAATAGTCTTCAGAATTCATGATGCGGCAGAAAAGACATCCGACCATCCGACATTGATCGACTCAAGTACTCCATACTATTTGAGGCGTACGTACCTCGTACCCAGGTAGCACCACCGGTATCGAATTAGAAGACGTTTCCATGAACTATTTTAGCTACAGATTTAGCATGGACTTGGCCGATTCACTGATTCGTCTAAGTATTAAGCTAATCTATCTCGCCATCTAATTTTGTCCCTTCTTCCCTTCTTTTTGAGGAAACAGGCCCAATCGGCATACACATTTTGCAGGGGTCTACGCAAATCACTGATCTGTGCTTGCATTTGCTTAGCATCTCTAGTTACGACTGTTACGTACCTGGTACAGAGACTACAGACCCTAGACTTTAAAGAATTAGTACGTAGTATTAGTAGCAGCCTAGCAGGTGATAAAGCAAGGAGTTTAGCCTAGGTTCCCCGTTCTCAAGATGCAGCGCCGCATTCAGTGATAATTCCAGCGACTCGGCAGACCACTACGGAGTAGAGAGAAAAGAAGGGCGTGAGAAAACTAATAATAGCTGCTCCTGTACTACTGTACGTACTGAATAGTCAACAATTAGGGCATCGGTGATCCCACCCTGTTCTTCTAAGTCGTGTGACACGATGAACCGCAACAGTGGACTATCTTGTCCTCCATGTCATATCGAGGGATGTAGTACAGCATCAAATGCTGTGTGACCCTGATTTTACTATTTCCACATATACGAGAATATGACGCCGGTCAAAACGGGATTCCTCTGCATAAGTGTCAACCTTGAAACCCGCCTGTGGTACGTATGCTTGTGTATTCTTAGGTCGCTCTGGCGAGTCAGTTTCCGTATACATCGTATATGAGTAATTTAGCACGTTAGCAGGGATTGGAGAATAATTATCGCCCCAGTATGGGCTACTGGTCGATCATCAGTACGGAAGAGTAAGCCCTCGGAGAGGGAAGCACCGAGTTAGGGCTAACCACTTACACTAGGTACAACAGAGTGGAAGATCGCAATTACCACCACATCGTTATTCGGAAAACATATCAGGCTTATCAGCAAGACAATGAGCGCATCAATACCTTCTTTGTAGAACAGATTTCCAGATTACTGGTAGATCAGTAATACAAACAAATACACAGTGTCCATGGATGTATCCCCGGACCAAATTTCGTTTTCTTTCTTTTCCTCTTTGTGTTCATGGGTCCTTATTTGTTTGACGTTTAAAATCTGGCACTGCATCTGACAGATGAGTTTCATCATCCGCGCTGATGAATGTGAATTCGTAATCTCGGAGCATATCTTACTCGACCTCGGAATATTCCAAAGGATTCCATGCAGAATGCTGAATATGCAGTTTCAGACATATCATCTCATCCCATCTCATCGAATGTATCTAAGTATTTTCGTCTCAACAATACAATGACAAAGGTACGAGGCACAGGCCCTGGCGCCAAACGAAAGGCGGAAATAATTCAAATTCTCTCACCTTGATGTGAAATCGCATTTGGGTCCCTGCCCAATTAAATCCGGTTCTTAATCGTAGTTTTTATAACTCTGTACTTCGCTATCTGACTCTGCATTCATGTATGTGTGTTGACTAGTTGATTGACTCGTCAAGAGTAATTGCCTACCTAGGTAAGTAATGCATGCAATCCAGCCAGCCCTACATTCGACCTCTATTTGCTGATTTGATGGAAAGAAGATACATATGCAGGTTGTTACTATACTTAGGTCAATACCGCATAGTCTACTATGTACGTAGTATTAAGCATTCCGATTTGCTTGGCTTGGGATTGTAATTCCTCAATGAATCCAATTCTGTATCTTTAATTTTGGATGTACGTAGTTACGTGAGTACGTAGTTGCTGCTATACGTATCGATGACCAGTCAATGAGTTAGTTGACCGATTACTCACGCTGACACCGAGTGCATACTTTGGGATCATCCAATCCAGCTCCTATGGCGACATCTTGTGCTGTATGCCCAGCGGTAGATCGATCGGACATCAATATCTACCTAGGTATGTATATCATAGGGGTTAGGGTTACATATACTTGTCTTCTTTTTTACATAGAGTTCTCATCATATCTACATGATCAATTCACAATGTACCAGCTTTTGTTTAGTAGATATTGCCCATCTTAATAGACTAGATTTCATGAACCACAACTGATAACAGCAGCTTAGGACCTTGGAGTTGGTCTTTGATACTCCTTGGTATATGGGTATGTTGAATTGAGATGAAGTCGAATAAGCTCAAAATTTCTTTGGATATCAGTCGGACTGTTCTTGAGAGCTCGCCGTTGTCGAAGTATGGACATGAGTCCTCTGTGTCCTTTTAAAGGTTCGGCTATGGTCGACATTTATGTTCTCTGGGCCTTGAACACCGTTCTCAAGTCTCAAGTCTCAAGCCACTAATTAATGCCACGATGTTCTTCGAAAATGTGCAAAAACGAACCCCAGATGCCATGTACAGGTTGAAGGCAGATGCTGATGTCAGTACCAACCCAAATAAGCTCGATCTCGGCGTTGGCATTTACCGAAATGAGCAGGGCGAATATCATGAACTGAAGGCCCTCAAGGATGTGCATTGTACTCCCCTATCTCTTAATGACCGAGCTAACCCGTTGAGAGGCAAAAGATCACTTATCCGTGACCAGTTCCAACCACGATGTTTTGAAAGATCCTACACGTATTTGGAAAGGAATCCGAGACTCTTCAGTCGGGCCGAGTGAGTGATCATACGAATAGAATGTATTATGGGACTGATCACAAGATATAGATCACTTCTGTACAAACAATATCTGTTACAGGCTCTATTGACATTGGTCTCATGCTGTTGAGCCTTCTGGTGACTACAAACAGGACCGTATACCTAGGTGTTCCAGTCTGGCGGAGTCACCCGTCGAGATGCGCAAGATCGCAGGACTCGATGTCAAACCCTATCAGGAAAATGGAGATTTAGGCTAGGTAAGCGTGCTGGATGCTATTTACACAGCGCCTCCAGCGAGTCTATTCATTCTTCAAGCATGTTGTCACGACCTGACTGCAGCAGACTTTTAGAAAGAACAGTGGATGCTCCTAAGGGAGGAGATGAAGGCTCACCAACTCTTTCCCGCTTTGATATAGGATGCTTCGTCTCAATCCATCTAACCAGCTGAACAATGTTTATATGGTGAGAAGCATAAAAAGCTCAATTTTAACCCGCTCAGAAGAAATCTTACTTACCTTGTACGTCCCTGGAAATTGGAGAGCCGTCACACAAGGGATTGAAATGTATGGGTAGAAATAGTCCTAAACAAAGCCCCGTTTCTGGGGGAAAAAGCTAGCTTTGCAGGGCTAATGTAAATAATATACTGACTATGTCTCTGGTACCTGGGAGCAATGCAGAAGGCCCCAGAAATCGTATCACATAGTTATATCTAGTTCCAAACGGCCGCATCACCATTTCCAGACTCAATGAGCGAACATTGAAACATTAACTACATAGTACGTAACATAAATGCTGTCGTGCGAGAAGCTTAATAAAGTGACCAGCATAGGTTAGTGGCTGACTATAACCTCCGTGTCTACTACGTATTCAGAGTAGTGATACTGTACAGTGCAGAACGGTCACGAACATCTCTTTAGGGCTTTTAGGGCTCAGGATCATCGATTGACCAAGCAAACTCGATAATCTGTCCTGAAATAATCTTCGCAAAGACTTTATCCTCTATTTCACTTTTGATAGTTCGATTGCTGCAATAGTAATGTTTCTAGATGATGGTCATGCATTATGTATAGTTATGGTTTAGGGCTAGGGCTAGTGCTGGAAACCCTAATACGGGGTCAACGGAGTCCCGCCATAACATTGATATTAATGAGACGAGAGTCAAAGTCTGAGAACTATTTTGGTTCTTCCTGGATCGGACCATGATGGACTTTTTCATGGTGATTTTGAATGGATCAGGCCTACCTTCATGTAAGCAAAGCAAAAAAAAAAAGTAGGATCGACCACTAACGATCAGGGTTACTTCACACGTACTGAGGGAAGTACTGTACTACGTAGTTAGTTATAACGACTATAGTATTAACTCCCCGACGTGCTCTTTATCTCCGTTCTAAGTAGTCCACCTGATTGGATCTACGTACAAGGGTGACGAGTAGACCCCTGCGGCCGCGGAGTTGACTTAGGCGTGGGGGGGAATCTTCTCGCAATTAACCTGAATTAAAATTACATTATCAGTTTCCACAAATTGACAGTATAGATTTCTGCAGTGCCTGCGGAAACAATGTAACATTGTACGGATCAACCAGGTTAAACGAAAGCTGATCCAATCGAGTCTGGGTTCCAAGCCCTGGTGGTTAGGTATATGTGGCTCATGTTCAACTCCTACATGGTATCCGGACGTCTCTTATATGTAATTTTCCGTCTGGCTCCAGATGTCCTAAACTACATAACATACTAAGGTATCCCATCGATAAAAATCTCTTACTAGAGTATGCTCTACACTTCCATGTTATTGTCAGTTGGCTATGGTTTACTCTGCGTATTCTGCATAGAGTGTAGTAGCTAGGATAGCAGTAGAATATGCTTTTCGATTTATCAGTGGCTACGGTTGATCAGACGATTACGGGTCGCGAGTTTATTAATTCTCGGCCGGATACCGAGATGGAGGATGAGAACGCACTGGGAGAAGATCAAGGTGAATGTTGCGCCTGACAATTAGCTAGGTCTGATATTCCTTTCGTCGGAAGCAATGTATATGAATGCATAGATGACAATATGCGTTTAATAAGAGAGAATATATGTACATGAAGTAACCCTTGGAGTTCGACTCAGCTCATAGTCTTGGCTTTCCCCCGAAACGAATGCAATTGCATGCCTGCACTTTTCATAGAGCGATACGGTACGTGATCCGTCTGCTTCCCATTGCGTAAGGTAGATGTATGTTGCTTTTCGATTGTTCTATATGGATGCTGTCCCTTGCTTTGCGTCGCCGATAACCTGTTCTACACCACGAGTCACATCGCGTGACAAGCCGTTTTTATTGTAACCATATGGTCATGTGAATAGAGCCCAGATTGATCTGCATAGCACGGGCTGGTATATTCGACGTGGCTCCGAGTATTGTTGTTCTCATGCTTTCGAAGAATAGAGCTGAGATTCTGATGCATGCTGGGTCCGTTGTATCTCCAAATGCTCAAGAAGAACGTTTCGCTCTGATTTCGCCAATCGTCATCTGCAACCCTTCAATCACAGCACCCCATTCTACACTATGCACTTTCTCCTTGAACTTCTCCAAATCTTCATCAACGCCTTTCACGAACGGAATCTCCTTGACAAGGATAGGCTGTCCCATATCAACTTCCGAAATCACATTATGAATCATAACACCGGTTTTGGTGATGCTTCCTTCTTGCCATGCTGCATGAGCGCGCTCAATCGCATCCTACAACCGTCAACGTCATTAGCCTAACAATTCAGTCAAGAATAAAGGGGAGACTACTGACCACTCCGTTGAACGCCCCCGGCAGCGCAGGATGCAAATTCACAATCCTAATCCCCTCCTCCTCCAACGGCACCAAAAACCTCGTCGACAAAACATGCATGAACCCCAAACAAGCCACCAAATCCGGTTTATCTGCAATCACCAACCTCGCCAATTCCGCATCATATTCTTCCCTCGAAGCCTGTACACCTTTGGGGGTTGCCGGGTGCGCCTTTTTGTATTTTACGAGATTGTGGTATGTGGTAGGGATGCCGGCTTTGGAGGCTCTTTCGAGGCCGTATGCGGTTTTGCGGTTGGAGAGGACGCGGACGATTTGGGTGTTGGGCAGTTTGGAGTCGGTAGGTTTGGCGATTTCGTCGATTACGGCTTGGAGGTTGCTGCCGTTGCCGGATATGAGGACTGTGAGACGGATTGGTGTGTCCATGTTGTATGTCTTATTTTTTTTTTTCTCGGTTCGTGAGGTATGAAGGAACTGAATATCAACACCTCGGTTCTTATATTGATTCACGCAATTGCTGACAAAAATTGTAATGGTTTATGAAGAATCTTCGAATCTGATGTTAGCATTCAGTCAATTGATCAGCCTAGTTTCTTATCCGGAGTTGTTGCGGGTGAAGTTGTTCGATCAGAAAAAAAGATTGCGGGGTTCCATTTAGTCACGCCGATTCCGCTGTAGGGTTAGGGTTGTGTTGCCCTGCAGCGTGGAGACTTGCCCTAACTAACCAACTAACATCTGAGTCTATCGTGGGATTTTCGAGGTTATAAGTATTGATCGAATTTGAAAACAGTGTATCTACTCTTCATGCAAACTATGTATGTTATCATGACTCAAACAATGCCCTCAGTAAAGAAAAAGGAAAACTCGCAAACACCGATCACTGATGCGTCACGTCCAGTGTATGCAGCAGATCAAGTGGTATCATAATGAGAAAAGCGCAGACAAAATGAAGTGAAACGAAAGCAAGTCAAGAAGCTATGACTACAAACCCTATCAAGTAAATATGTCCTTCGTCAAAAAGTAATGTCAGCCTGGCCATATGCTATCACTCCGAACAACCCGCACAAGAAAACAAAGTCAAGAAATGATCCCAAGTAATGCCGAAAATAAACTCGCTCGCAATGGTAAGAACGCCGCCGGATGGATGACTCAATAAATTGTACATGAAAGTCGCAATGTAAAGTTGTTTCATACTGCCAGATCGAAATGCCCATGATGATGAATCTTAGGCAGATGCTTCCTGAGGGGGCGCAGGATTTGAGCTAGAAGAAGACTCAGTAACTCCTTGACCACGGCAAAGGGGGCAAGAATTTCGTCCGGTAGTCAACCACTAAAAGAACAATTAGCAAATCTGTATTTAGAAAAGGTCGAATACGATAAAAACATACCTGGTCTATGCACTCCTTGTGATAAAGGTGCTTGCACTTTGTAAGCTGCCGGACTTCCTCTGCAGCCTCATAATCGCTTAGACAAATCAAACACCTCTCGGTTTCACCAAGATTGATTGTTTGTTCGCCTTCTAAGGCTTCTGCAACCAGGGATCCTGCATATTCAACAAGGCGGAACAACCCGCCTGCTGAAGAGACATCCGCCTGCGTGGCCACAGGAGGCTTTGCTGGTCCCAGAAGTGAGGAGAGAAGAATCATGTCTTCATAAGTTGGGTTCTGCAAACAAAAGTTAGCCTGACACTCTTACCGAAGCAATGCCTTGTATAGTTGATAGAGTAAACTTACATCAGTGAACAAGCTCGGAGTCGCAAAAGCTGGGTGATTCTCCGAGAGATTCGTACCAACAACGTAAATGACCCAGGTACGACCTCCAGATGGTGTGGGCTGATCAGGTTCCACGACTCCATGGCGCCTGGATGATCCTGAGCCAAAATGACGATGGCGAGCAAACTCCGAGTCGCTTCGGCGTCGCTGTCGTACACCACTGCCAGCAGTAGGAGGGTACGACTCAGACTGAGCAGATTCTTGGAGCGGGTCTTCATGGACTTGAGGTAGGAGGTTTGGAGACATGGCCGATGCGGAGGATGGCCTGCGGCTGGGGGTGGAGTTTCCAGAGGACAATGTAGTGGGTACTTCAGCCGGTGTGGAAGGTGGAGGATACGGTCCAGGAGGGCTGTCCGCTAGCACAGTTGGAAGCGCTGGAGAAGTTGGCTCCAACGGGTTTCGGAAAATGCCTGATGCTGGACGAGCATGCCCGTTATTCAAGTTATCCGTAGAGCTCACGCCTCCATTATTGAATCGTGAGGTTGGTAGTCTAGACGCAGTGTTACCGAGATTACCTCCTTCCTGGGAAGTATTGCCGTTAATTGGAGGAAGATGTGGAAGACCGAGAAGTGCATCCAGACCGATGCCACCGCCATTTTGTGGATTACCGAGTGGCCCGTTGGACGGCACAGAGCGGACTCCCACAACAACCAAGGTGACGGTCCGACCTTCATTTCCCTCATCACCACCATCTTCCACGTCCATCTGTTCGGTGCTTCCATTTGCCGCTCGCCCGCCTGAGCCATCGCTATTGGAGAAGCGGAAAACTCGGAGGAAATTCAAAGGAGTTGGAGCACCCGGCTGGGAAGCGTTTTGACCTCCTGAAGAGCCCATCTGATTGTCTTGAGCGGATGTAGCTTGTTGTAGGCTCTGAAAAAGGCTTTCTAACGATGCGTCGAATCCCTCATTGCCAAGTGATTGAATGTTAGGAAGCGTTGGGGTTGTATTTCCAGAGAGTTGGGCCGCGATTGCAGCGGCGGCTACTTGCAACACGCGGGAGAGTGGCGTTTGCTCCTCTCTACGTGGAAGGCGTGAAGAGCGCGTTCGTAGAATACCAGGAAGACGCCGAATGGGACCTGGACCCAAACCTTGCGACGGCCTGGGAATAGGTAATGAAGAGAGTGGTTGTAAATCAGTCATTGATCGTTGTGCCAAGTCAGACGTAGGATTTATATCCAAATCCATACCCATGTCCATCGGATCCATTGGGGGTAGTAGCTGATCCATGCCCTCCGTGACGCTCGAGCGTAACGGCCGTTGTGGTGGTATTCTCATCTCCTCCGGGTCTGGCAGGGTCGGGGCTGCACCAAAGATATGAGAAATGGGAGTGGATAGGGAATTTCGAACTCGGTTCAGACGTGGACTGCGACGCCACCCTCTTTCTGAAGCAGCGACGTTATTGATAGCTGGGTTGACGTAGGTAGGATTAGGCGGCGAATCCGGGATTAAGGCTGCATCACCTCGTGGAAGAGGATATGGCCCGCGTATTGAGCGACGCCGGCTGATACCACGAGAGCCTAAGGCGTTGAATGGAGAAAATCGACTAGGGTTGTGAATGACCTCAGTTCTAGGAACGGGCCTCATAATACGACCATTTCGGTGTGCGAGTCCCTCAGCCGCTGTTTCCTCCTCACTACTAAGTAGACCTCGTATGACAGAATTAGGCAGAATACGTGTGCCTAGCCTAGACATCGTGGATTGTCTTCTTGATAAAAGACGTGAGGCTGCTGAAGTGCTGCGGGGAGGTGCTTGTTGGACGGGTTCAGGGAGCGTTCGAAGGTCATGTGAGAAGCTGGAGGTACCGTTTGACATCGTGGTATCGTTGAAAGCTGGACTAGACGTATTCGACGCCGATGGGTCTGTTATCAGGTTGAAAATGTTGTTTCTGTTCGGCGCAAACCCCTCATCGCGAGGGGGTTGGCCGCCCACCGATCGTTCCGACATCTCTGGAGCGTTCAGAGTACCGCTGTGGCCATTGCTGTGATGAGGGGAGGAAAGAGAAGCTCGTGAGGGGTGTTCTGGCCGTTGATCTCGTTGCGTGGACGATGTCTGTCCCATAGCTCGAACGTGTAGTAGAGATATGCAGGCACTACTGCAGAGATGTGGCGATGGTTGGTGGTGAACTGAGGGAAACGACGGTCCTTACTGCTCCATGGGAGGCGGTAAGGTCCAATAGTGCAGGCGTCTAGGCTCAGTGGACGGGTTGATCCATATATTGGGTGGCAACTCAGGTCGGATTGTAAGCGGATATTCTCTCACCCTCTGCTTTGTAAAGGAAAGAAGCGAGCGACAAGACGTGGAATATTGATGATGTTGTTGTTGTTGTGTTGTTGGATTAATAATGAGCGTATGAGAAATGACTCCGTCTGTTCCCCGTTGTTCTGTTTGAGACCACGGAGGTGTTTGTCTTGTTTGTCTGGCTGGCCTCTTTTGCCAAGCCTTGGGCTTATCGCTGCCTGAGTCACGCCACTGTTCCATCGTTCCTTCCCGATTCAGTATTTAGTGGGTCTAAAATCGACTCATGACTTACAAAGTGTAAAAAATGGCTCCTTATTGGCTGAAAAAGCCCTCAAGAAATTAGCGTCTATTTTTGCAGACTAATCTCAGTAATCTGTTACTCCGATCGAGCTAAGATAAAGCTAGCTTCCTAGTCAGCCGCGTAACTAGGACCCTCTCAAGGCTAAGCTACAAGTCTCGACACTTGTCCAACTAAACGTCCTTGATTCTTTCCTAAACAATGCTTGGGAGTTGATCTTTGACTCACCTTCCACAGCACCGAGACTTCCGGTATGGTGGACTCCGAGACCGAACGTCCAGAAAATGTTGAGCAAACATCCGAACAACCGCCAGGCCATGAGGGTGGGCCGGATATCTTCGAAAGGCGCGACTCTTTAGAATCCGAGACAGACCGTGCTACAAATAATCATGCAAATACCGGAGTATCATCAGGCGATGATGTTCCGCTTGAACTTCCGGTAGAGTTGGCGAGCTTGAGTGACAGGTATTTATTGAAATCGATGTCTTGATTCCTATTCATGTAGGCTAATCTAAGTGTCTCATGACAGATTCGTCGAGTCTCTAAGTGCTAGAGTACATACACTTCCTCCATCCATCGAAAGAATCTCGTCTCTATTTCAAGATTTCTACATCAAAACCGACTCACACATTGCCACGCATATCTCGACTCTTGCGTCCCGCATCAATCGAGATGGCTCGCCTTCCAAATCAGGTTCCGCTACGGCAACACAGCAGATGTTGACCGTTTCCGAAATCGCAGAGAGACGGAGGGCACGCAAACAATTACCATTCAAACAATTGGCACTGGAAGAAACCGTCGAGAGACGAGTCTGCGAGAAGGTCTACGATAAGATATGGCGTCACAAAAGTACCATGGATGAAGTGAGAGATGAAAAGCTCCGCTCAAAAACGGCTGCCCTATCACTCCTGGGTATGGGCCTGAGAGACTTGGGCATCGAGGTACCCGAAGCAAATGAAGAAAAGGAGAAAGAAGCAAATACGATACTTGCAGCGGCTGGTGACGACTTGAAGAAGATGAGCGACGCCCATTACCCTTTGGGCAAACTTCAACATTTGATTTCGGCACATAAAGCAATTGTGGATGCATTGACGGTTCTGTTAGGATCGTCGTCCTCTGCAGACGAGATTCTGCCAGCTCTTATATATACGTTGATCACATCACCTCCGGAAGGCATAAATGTGATGAGCAATTTGTTGTTCATTCAACGTTTCAGATCGGTCAGCAAAATCAACGGAGAATCAGCCTACTGTCTAACCAACCTGGAAGCTGCGATCAGCTTTCTCGAGTCTGTCGATCTCAGCAGTTTGAACACAGATGCTCCCGCCGACGGACAACCCCGATTACTCAACGCAGCAACAACTCCTCCGACAGAGCTTTCCAGTTCTGTACGGGCTCCAAGGTCAGGAAAAGTAACGCCCTCTGGTACATTTCCACGCACACAGCTGTCTGCACCAGCAGCTCAGCAACGGCGTTTGAGTAATCTTTTCCAACCGCCTGCAAAGGTGTTGGGTGCCGCCAACGATGCTGTGCGCAATACCGCCGACCAGGGACTAAAGAATATTAGCAACACGCTAGACAACAGCTTCAATTTCTTGTTTGGGCGACTCAAGGAGATGCAAAATAGTCGTGGAGCAAACGAGCAAACTCTAGTACCAAAAACGCTGGATGAAGCTCGACGTCTTGTGACGAGTCCAACGGTGCTGAACGAGAGCGACTTAAGGAATGAGGAGTCTTCTCTGACACCTGATTCGAAGGAGGCATATTCGCAGCGATCGACGCTCCAGCCTGAAGACGGACGATACAGTGGAAGAGACGGCCGAAGAACTCCTCGAGATAGAAGCGCCGATAGTGCTAGAGGCAGCGAAACTAGCGGCACCCAGAGGGCCAGCACACTCCCAGCTGGGCGTCTCAACAGTACGTCTACGCCAAGTCCAGGTGGCGGAGGCTCTTCTATTTTCAGTCCTAGTCCAGTGACGACACCATTAGAGTCCATGAAGAACTTTGGGAATACTTTCAATCCCTTAAGTCACATCCCAGGCATGATCCGAGGATTTGGCCGCAATGCCCCAGAGACGCCCTCATCTGCTTCCACCACTGCAACTACAACCACCACCCCAGGCACACTACCCGAACGACCTAGATTGACATCTTCTTCAAGGATAGACGCAAGATCCTCGCCACTAACAACATCAACAATCCCATTCCCTCCAGCGGAATTATCCCAATCAGATCCACCGATTAGGCGATTCCTTGAAGTTGATGATCCGCAAGACCTTCGTATTGGTGATGTCGCTGAGTTGTTGCAGGATTATAAGAGGCTAGCGGCCATGTTTGTTGATCGGGCTTCGAAGGAGTGACTTGAGTCGGTTATCGGAGTTTTCGATTCTACTGTCTATGGTTATATGTCAGATTGATGCATTTGCGTGGTGTTATTGTTAGTCATTGTGCTTAGGAATATGATTAAGGGCATTTCAAGCTGTTCTAAGTATACCTTCTAGTATGCTAACGAAGATATGCAAAGTAGAGGACTATGATATCAAACAATGCAGGGACATGGACGCCAGTAAGATGCGTTGTTATATGATAAACCCCGCTCAACCAATCTCAAGATGCCGATAAAGGAAAGAAGTACACTGTAGAAAAAAAAAAAATCAAGGATTCAAAGCCCTCAAAACCCCCAACCCACCCTCCTTCATCTCCACAAACTTCCTATCCAACTCCCCCGCTTCGTTGATGGTCTGATCATGCCTCCTCCTAATCTCCACCTCAAACAACGCCGTCGTCCTGCGCCTCGCTTGTCTCGAGTCCTTAATCATTTTGAGCATTTCGCCCATTTGATCGATTAGTTCGTCGCCCAGAAGTTCCCAGTCGGTTATCGGCATGCCAGAGATGTACTTGTGTCGAGCGGTGGGGGTGGTCAGGGCGGTCATTATGTAGGCTAGTTTTTCGGAGGGGGAGGTTGATGTATCTGGTGGTGGAGGGGGAAGGACCGGTGGAGGTGGAGGAGGAGGAGATGGCGCTCTGGTCTTTTTGGGTGTTGTTGTCGCTGTTGCTGTTACTCTTTGATGCTTGAATGGGCTGCTGCTGCCGGGGCTGTGGTCAAAGGGTTCCTTTTCGAGTTCCGAGTAATCCATGTGTTGAAGGACTTCGTCCGGGTAATCTGATGCCAGTTTTTGATAGCGCTTGTCTATGCTTTCTGAGCTTGTTGATAGTACTGATATCTTTCTCTCGGTGATGTCTGTAGTCGTCAAGGATTGAGCGTGGACACTGCTGCCGGAACTTTCGTCGTCGATATCCTCGCTGATTTCTTGTGTCTCTTCTTCCTCTGTTCCGTCGTCAAAGCTATCATCTGTTTCATCCAAAAGGCGCCTGGCTTTGTTCGACGGAGTTGCTACAGGTTTCTGCCTGGTCCTTCCACTTTTCTGAGGACTAGCAGAACTGACACGTCGCTGCTGTTGCTGTCGTTGCCTTTGTTGTCGCGAATCAGGCTGTGGCCTCGGACCACTAACCTGCCTCGTAGGAGACGTCTGTTGCGATATAAGCCGCTCATAAGACCGCTCACTCTTAAAATTGAATCGGTTATTCGGTGTCGTAGCCAAGTTTTGAGGGAAATTGCTCGCTTTGCTATACCCAGTACGATAGGGTATTTGTACCGTTCTGGTGTTTGTTGTCGTTGCCGCTTCTTTGGTAGATGCCATCCTTGCAGAGCGGAGGCCGGGATCACTATCACTGCGTTGAAGGGACATCCTGGATTTGGCGCGGGGAATGCGCGAAACGTTGGTGATGGAGTTCCTTTTGTTACTTGCCGCTGTAGCAGAGCGAGGTATCTCCGCTGGATTCCAGTCGAGTATCTGTCGGCGGTCATTGTCCCTGTAGCCATTGGCATAGTTGATGTCCTCGGTTTCTGCCAACGGAACAACAGTTTTCCTGCGATATCTTGGAGCTTTTGCTGGAGTCTTGACTGGTTCTTCAGTCCGGTAATAATTGTCGTTGCGGTCTGTAGGGTGGTCAGATTCAGAAAGGACACTTCCGTCCCAATCCTGCGAGATGTCATGATCAAACATCCCTCGACGATCATGATCTCGATCTCGCGCTTCAATATCCGCAAGACTGGTCAGCGTAATAGTCGTATCATCAGCATTCTCAATATCTGTATCAAAAATGCTTTTCTCAGGCTGCTGTTGCTGTTGCGCTGTAGTTACTGGTAAATCATATGGTTGTGGTTGTTGACTGTTGAATTCCGCTTCTGGATACTGAAAGGGCATCGAGGGCCTCATGAACCTTGAAGCTGGAACGCCATTCCCGGCTATGGATTTGTCGATTATGGTGGCCTTTTGCTGCTGAGGACTGTGTATCCTGACATCTCTGGGGTTTGGCGCATAGTATTGGTCGCTTCTTGCACGGATGTAATCCTCCAAGCCCATATTTTCTTCGATATGATCCGTGGCAGTAAGTATATCTGAGGTGTTTCGAACTTTTAATTCGAACTGATCATCATGTAAGCACTGCTTTTCTGTTTTCTCGAATGATTTGTTTGTTGTTGTTTTTATTTATTTTGATGATGGGTCCAAGCTAGTCAAGCTATCGTTTTAGGCGGAGCTATCGAGCCGGCCCGCCGTCAGATTGGGGGCACGTGATCTTCTATTTGATGTCTATATCTATGTCTATTTACACGATGAACGAGGAATTCTGTAACAGAACCAAAATCAGGGGTATCATAATAACAAAGTCGGAGCTGTGATTCGATCACAAGTCAAGATCTTCCGTGACTTGACTCGCGCCTTGCTGTCTCGCCTTTGCCTTTTCGAACAATTCGTTCGCCTTGGAACTTTCTGTGGCCCGCCTTTCCAAAGCAATGTGCAACTCTCTGCTTGCAAGTAAACGACTAGCTGAAGCACTCCTGGACATCCCAGTTTCGTCATCAGACATATCGGCATCTTCATCCTCCTCTTCCTGGTGACCCAATGACGAGAATTGAAGATCGCCAATCCATAGAGCTACCATTCCTCGAAGTCGTAAAAGTGCCGGACTATCAGAATATGGCGGTCCAACCATGATTTCATCCATACGCGCTGCAATTTCTTGTGCTCCGGCTAATTCTTTTCGTCTAATACCGGCCACTCGGGTCATCATGCTTCCGTTTCGATGCGCTTCGTTGTCTTCGTCTGACATGTTTGCGTCAAAGTCTGCTGACCGTTCGGAAACGACGTCATCCTCTTCCTCCTCAAGAGCCTCTCTTGCCATCTTACTCTCGTGGTCTACAACATAGACCCAAAGACTGAACATGGCGGGATAAAATTGCAGAGAGCTGCTAGCCGAGCTGCGAGCAGACCGAGATGGATATTGGATAATGAGTCTTTCGTAGTAAGCTTTTGCCGCTTCGAATCCTGGACGTGTAAACACATGGCTGGTGCTATTTGATGTATTTGTGCCTGCAGTGTTCTGGCGGAACAATATCTCGGCCCCGATGCCCCATCGACCTCCGTGACGAATATCTACCGGATCTTTGCCAAATCTCTCATGAAGCAACATGCCCCATACGCGACCGGCACGTACAAAGTCTCCTTCTAAGAGAGATCTATGTAAGATAGTGGTCAGAACACCCAAATGTTGAATGTGCAAGGTAGTTTCAGTTGTCTGTGACCCAGGAAGGTAGATAGGAGGCCATTGTTCTTGCAATTTCCGCGCAAGCCTCTTTGAACGTTTCCTCTTCTTGTCTTTATCTTTAACAGGTGCGTGGGGAAAATCTCCTCCAGGAAGCTCTTGATCTAGCGAAAGACCAGCCACTCGGTATTGATGGGCTTCATCAGGTGTGAGAACGGGGTACTGCGTGAGATTCTGACTTGATTCAAGGCCTGATTCAAAGTCTGCGGTTCCCAGGTCCTCGCTGTCTTGCGTCAGGTCCACCACCTCCGACCGTCGTCTCTTTCGCCCGACTTTATGTTCATCTTGGACTTCAAATTGCCGTACGCGAGTACTAGAGGTTTGCTGCCAAGACTGAAGGGGCAAAGAAAACACGGAGGTTTTTGGCTGGATCATGAATCCCACAGAAAGATCGATGTACAGCTACCGCATGTGTGGTGGATCTGGATCATATCCGTATTTGACAGATACAAATTTTCAAGTGTATGCGACGATCTTCAGCGAATAATAAAACGATCTGGCGATCTTCACGCCGTTTTACAAGCTGCCTCAACTTCGATATCTTGCTTTTCAGACGAACAAGATCGGATAGCCAGTTGATGAATGATTGGTTGTCAGGAAGGAATGGATCGGATCAGGCAGGACGCTCAAATGACCAGGCCGGATCACGTGCCGAGTGCCTTATTGGTCCGTGCGCTGATAGCAGGCTTGGCGCGTGATTGTTGATAAGGCGATAAGCCCCGGCCGCTCTTCCTCTGTCTGCCTCACTCTCTCTCTCTCCATGCGTCATCTCTTCTCTATGCGAATGGCTTACACTCCCTGATACGACTCCCTCGAGTCTTTGTGCGACTTCATATCCTATTTAACCATACTGATTATTCGACCAGAGAATCGCTTTTGGTCTGCACAGCTCAGCCCGATGAGGATAGCCAGTCTGCTCCTCGGTCTCCAGGCGGGACTCGCCCTCGCCACCGTTCCTGGAGCAGACTACCACAATCAGAATCCCATCCTTCCACCACACATCCCTCAAGGGAACGATGCATCGAGGCCGATAGGGCGAAAGCATGAATTTGTGAGTATCTCGCTTTCCTTTAATAAATGCACCTGCTCATGGCTGTCTACAGAAACTACGTCATATCTTCCACCGCGGTACCTACGAGCAGCCGGACCTACATCTCAGGCTAGACGTGACACCGGACACAAAGCTATCGATCCTCTCCGAAGACGAATCCTTACCGCAACCTGTTGACGAACCAGAAACTACATTATTCGCCTTATCAGATGGCTTGACAATAGAAAGGCTAGCGGACCGCCGACCGTCCGTGATCGAGAGCTACCTAGCACATGCAAGGTCATCCGGCGCTGCCGTTATATTGTCCGGCGATGCCTGGATAACGGAAGAGATTGATGGGCCTAATATGACAGATAAAGAGACGGTCTTGACATTTGCCAAGATGACAGCCAACGATTACATCGAAGAACCCGGTTCTGGCGATTGGAACGAGATCAGCGGTCGATTTAATTGGACTGATAGCTTTGGATGGCAGCGGGATGGACTCAGAGGCCATGTGTACACCGATGAGACAAACAGTACTGTCGTTATATCGTTAAAGGGTACTTCACCGGCTCTGTTCGACGGAGCTGAGACGACTACCAACGATAAAGTCAATGACAACCTGTATTTCAGCTGTTGCTGCGGCCAAGGAGGCTCTTATCTATCACGCCAAGTCTGCGATTGTGCTACGGATATATTTACGGCCAATGTGACTTGCATCGCTGAGGCCATGCAAGACGAAAACCGTTACTATCGCGCGGCGATTGAGCTCTATACAAATGCTACGGAGCTATATCCGAATGCGAGTGTTTGGCTTACCGGTCATTCATTGGGAGGAGCTATGAGTGGTCTACTTGGCCTTACATTTGGCCTTCCAACTGTCGCGTTTGAAGCGATTCCTGATGCACTACCTGCCGCAAGGCTCGGATTGCCCACGCCACCAGGGTATGATCCTCAGCTACCCCAGAAGCGGAGGAACACTGGCCTCTTCCATGTCGGCCATACTGCCGATCCCATCTACATGGGTTCATGCAATGGTGTGGGTGCTACTTGCACCTGGTTTGGATATGCCCTAGAGTCTGCATGTCACGCTGGAAAGATGTGCGTATATGATACGGTCGAGGACAAGGGTTGGAGGGTGGGTATCGGTACCCATCGCATCAAGAGTGTGATCAAGGAAGTGTTGGAAGTGTACGATGAAGTGCCACCTTGCGTGCCGGAAGTGGAATGCTACGATTGCCAGCTATGGAAGTTCTACAAGAGCAACGGTTCTGAGATTACAACCACCACGACAACAACTGCCACTTCCACGTCAACCTCGCCGACAAGAACATCGACCTGTGAGACACCGGGATGGTGGGGTTGCTTGGATCAGACGGCCACAACGACGTCAACAACGACCACCACGACCAGCATCTCAACAACCACAACTACAACCACAACCTGTAAAACTCCAGGTTGGTTTGGCTGCAAAGATCCCACAACGACGATCAGTGCTACAATCATTTACCCTTCGCCAACATCTTCCACGATACCCACCTCTACATCCACCTGTCACAACCCCGGCTGGTTCGGCGGCTGTCGTGATCCAACCACAACCACGACCCCCAGGTCGAGCCCCACGGTAGATTCGCAGTGGTATCATACGAACGCCCCAACTTCTGTCAAGCATGCTATTACTGCGGCTCCTATCATATAGTCATTTTGAAGATACATATACAGTTTGGATTTCGACTCTTGTTCTTTCGAGTTTGGCGTTTGGTCCGTTGATACCTCTCTTTTGATTCTTGCATTTTTGTTCACCGGGCCAGGCGGAGCTCTAGCGCATTGGGATATATACAATCTTGCAACAATGAAATTGATTCTTCTTTCCCTACTTTTTTTGTATGCATACACAAATCATGATATTTTTGTGTGTAATCGATTTACTTCCTTCCAGGGGCAACCCCGCCTGACAATCAAGCTACACCACATAACTTAGTGTTTCGCACTCACAAATCGACTCGATCCAAGCAAGTGATAAACAGTCCAATAGTGAAATCGAAGTCACCCTGTGAAGCAAGTATGAGAGTGTTGCGTGAATAAAGTCATTCAAGTAACTGGACGTACGCAGCACGCGGTCACTAAGCCCTAACTTACGGCATTCAAATGTTGCTAGCAAGGACACCAAATGATACTTGACTACCATATAAACAGTAGAGATCTAGTGTAAAACCGAGGAGTCTACGCCAAGCTACTTCTCTCATTTCCCAGAACTCAGAAGAAATATCAAATTACAAATCGTGTATCGAACCGATCCCCTCTCTAGGATTCGACCGAGCATTTTGAGCCGAACGCATTCTGTTTCCGCCGAGAAGGATTACGATATCGGATAGTTAGCTGTCCCGATTTCTTGCTGCTTTCATAATCATCAATATCATTTAGTCTGGTTGAAGAATTTATTACCAAGTCATAATTCAACTTTAACTATATTCGTGAAGAAATAATAGCTTCGACCGACATGGGTTTGTCATCAAGCAAGCTACGATTAGAAAGCCCTAGAGGAGTCACTGGTGTATCATCGTGAATGCCGTATATAAATAGGGTTATTGGACATACCCAATGCCCTGATCTAAACACAGCATTCTCAACGTCGAAAATAACAATGTCAAAACTTATTGTCATTGTTGGAGTCACTGGCCTTCAGGTAAGATGAACATCATTCAGACAATAGGCGAATAGATATACTGATTGATATAATCTAGGGGTCATCCGTGGCACACACATTTCTCAGCCTACCAGAATGGCAAGTCCGAGGCATCTCTCGCAATCCATCCAGCCCAGTATCTCAAGCCCTCATCTCCAAAGGTGTCGAAATCATTCAAGCCGACTTGGACGACGAAGCATCACTCTACCCAGCTTTCGAGGGTGCAAATGTCATCTTCTCGAACACTGATTTTTTCGTGCATTTCTTCAGCGCATTAGCGTCCGGCAATGAATCATCGCGCAAGTTTGCATACGATCGCGAAGTCGAGCAGGGACTCAATATTGCCCGAGCAGCTGCTTCACCTTCAGTGATTAGCACCCTAGACCGATTTGTGTATTCATCGTTGAGCGACCCTCGCAAATGGAGTAATGGAAAATTCCTTGGTTCCTGGCACAACAACTCCAAAGTAGATGTCATCCAGACCATCGAGACCCAATTCCCAGAACTGGCGAAACGAATGAGCCTGGTACAAGTAGGGCATTATGTGACAAATTGGAAAACTTTCCCACCAATGGCACCGCAGAAACAAGCCGATGGAAGCTTCGTGGTCAGAAGGACTTTCTTACCTGAGCTCAAGATGCCGTTTGTCGTCCCTCAGGCGGATACGGGTGAATACGTCAAGGCGTTGGTGCTCGATTTGCCAGTCGGAACAGAGATCCTGGGTGTATCTGAGTTTTTGACTTTGCCGGAATGGACAGAGATTTGGGCAAAGACTCTTGGTGCCAAGGCTGTTTATGAACAAGTTTCGACGCAAGTGTTTTTCCAAGGTGTGCCTGATGAGGTTGAGAAGGAGTTTACGGAGACGTTTGCGTATACAGATGAGTTTGGGTATACGGGAGGTGACCCGGCAGTTAAGACTGCTGAGCAGGTAAACAATCTATTGAAGATACGCAAGTCATTAGAAGAATTTTGCTAACGGATCTTCAAGCTCGGTATCAAGCTTTCCCTCACGTCGATGGAGGAATATATCAGAAACGAAGATTGGTCGTCAATCTTGTAGAGTAACTTCTTCCGCAATTTAGTAGCCGTAGTATGTCTGGTCTCTGGTCTTCATGAGTCTTCAGTTCAACCCGGAACAGTTACCTACATAGGTAATCCGGAGAGATACGATATACTTCGGAAATACCAGTTGAACCCGAGATCAGAGTACAGAGACTTTCATAGATGGATACATCAATCCTGTTGTCCACAATTTCTACTACATGTCAAGCCCTATGCAAGATTTATATTGCTAGTATACGACTCATTTTTGAATTAAAAATAAATGTTTAGACTGCGAGTAAATATGGACGTAACAAGGATACAAAAATTACCATGCCCCACAAATTAAGCAAAAGAGTAATCCAAATACAGGATAGTTACCCGCTTGGCCAAAGTTTATCTCAGCCGTGGTTGCTGTAGGGCAATAGGCTGCATCCCCCAGAAGTGCGACTCGCCTATCGCTCCAGGAGTCTACCTGACAACACCCATGTGCTCACAGTAGAAGCCGTCTGATTCTTGTAGTTCCTTGACGTTCCTCTGAGCGCCACCCAGCTGAGCGCCACCCAGCTGAGCGGAACAGCTCTGAGAGGATAGCCTTCTCCTTACGCCGCCTCGCCGTGCAGCCATCACTCGCTCGGAATCAGTCAGGCCCACCAGGTATACCTGGACGAGGTCTGGTCTGTGTCTTCGGCTGAATAGGAGTTGCTTACCCGGAGCAATATAGGCAGTTCCATTGTATGTCTCTCCGTTCTTGATTTGGCGAGGAATGGTGAAGTAACCCGCGTAGACCCCAAGGAAGTGAATAGGATCTTTGGCTCGAGGTCCCAGCATCTGCTTCCGAGTACGAGACCACTGCCCATCGGCGCCGATGAGAAGGTCGTAGCGGTCCTTGTGACCATTTGAGAGCCGAACTTCAACAGAATCATCCAGCTGCTCGAAACTCTCGATGGTCATCCCAAACACGTATCGTACACGATCTTTGACGTTATCGTACAGTAGCCGTATAAAGTCACCCCTCATAATCTCATAGTCCGTTGTGAAGCTCTGAAGCCCGTCGCCGGTCCTATTTGCAGGAAAGTATGCTATCGCTTTACCGGTGCTGTTCACAAATTCCAGTCCTTGCTCCTTGACTGACACGGTACGGAAGACGGTCTCAAGCCCCCTCCGCTTCAAGACCTCAGTTCCATGTCCGCAAATATCAATTTGTAAGCCGGTAGACCGTAAGTCGGGATACCGCTCAATGACTGTAACATCGTGCTGCTGGTGTGAGAGCCAGAAGGCGAGGGCCTTGCCGGCAATGCCTGCACCGCTGATGAGGACTTTCAACTGTGCCATGACTATTTCGGTGCTTGAAGGTTAGATCTGTATCTGTAGCAAAACAAGAATTGTTGAAGTTGATTGAAGATCTGGAAACTTTTTGGCAAACCTAAGGCCTTTATATACGGAGTACTCCCATCTGCAATTACCTATTCCGTCGGCTCCTGACGTGAATAATATCTTCGGTCTTGCAGTCGGTCTCGGTTGAGACAGGTCACCGAGCAATCCCAAACAGGCATCTCCGTTACGGTATCATGTCTCGGTATCTTAGGGTTAGCTATCTTCTCCGAGCTCGGATATAAAGGAGAATCTAACAGGTGATACAAAGTGATCATAACTATGCGTTTACCATACAGCTAGCTTCTAATTATTATAAAATTATGCTCTCTATTCCTGCTTCGGTTCACTCTTCTGCAAGATCCTTTATCCAATCTGATGATCTAGTGACTAATACAACACATAGTGCGACTACAATCTGGATGGGAGCGATTTGCATAATTGCTTTGATCGAGAGATATTACTTCAACAAGCATCCTATTGAAGCTCCAGAGGCTGAAGAGGTGATAGCAGCGGAGATTTCCAGACAGCGTGAAAGATGTCAGATCTCGACTAACATGAAGGTGTAATACGAACAATACGAAAGATGAAGGTAGTTTATGCGAATATGAGAGATGCATTGTGGTCTTGTGAGAATAGTACATGTCACTTGATAGCGTTGAGAAAATCATGATAGCACTGAATCTGAATGTTTAGATATACAAACTGGATCATGGCCATACGGGGATTGTAGTCTAAAATACAACAATTGATCTCAGTCGATCTCAACAACAATCATGCATGCACAATATAGGCAGTACTTACCTCTGCATAGACTTTAATATGATATCTCAAGTACCTCATATGCATTGCAATGTGGCCCAATAAAGTCGTGCAGCATGAAGCCTTCCCTTTTTCTTCCCCTCTTGACCCTGGACCAACCCCAACAAACAAACAAACGAACAGTCGTTTGTGCCACCTCCACACGCGACCTTTTTTTCGTTTTCTCTTTTTGATTTTTCAAAATGAGCTTCTGATATTTTTTCGGCACTCTCTCAGCTTTTTGATGTTAGAAAGCGGGCTTGACCATGTCTTCTGCCTATATGCCATTTGTAGCAGGTCCTGCATATCATCACAAAAGTCCGGGGCAACAGTAAGTTTTTTTCTCTTACCGTAAAAATATTGATAAGGCTCGTTTTGAGTCGTACCTCTTCTTGCCTCTCTGCGTTGTCAACAAGGCTGACTGAGAACTGCGCCTTGCCCTTTCTACACACAGTGTGGACTTGGTGAGTACCTTCCCTCCGATTGACCTCATCTGGTCTCCTCATCCATTCTCACAAATATTTTCCAGGTTTCGTTCAACTCGACAATGGATTACTTTGCTTCACAGTCTGAGACGGTCACAATTCTGAAATCTCAGTATGAGAATCTTGTAAGCTTCACACCTTCTCGATCATCAGGGATACGCGTACTGAAGCAAAAATGATATTCTAGCTTCGAGTAGCTAGACAATTTGGTGAGCTCATCTTCCTCTGAGTTTGGATTAGTCTGCTAATATCAGACAGAAAATCTCAGGGAGAGTCTCTTGCGAGGCGGCGTTAGTCAAGAAGATCTCGATGTAAGAAATAGCTCAGATACATCGAAGAAGGCTGGCTAACAGAACAGGTCCTCGTAAACGACGCAGTCGCGCCTCTCCCAGTCGAAGAAAAGCCTGTCCAGAAGCCACACCATCAGAATCAACAGTCATCGAATGGTACCTCTCCAGCTGCACGAAAACCACCCACTGGGCCTGCGTCAACCAACTTTCGATCAAACTACAAACCAACCCCCCCAAAGACGCACAAACACGACCCCTACCCATCTGGAGACAGCATCGAGGAAGAAGACGACGACGAGCAAGAGCTTGACGAATTAGAAGACCAGGACCCTCAAACAGATGAACAACAAGAACAAAGCCCTGCCGCCGATGGGTTTGACGATGACGACGAACAACATACTATCGAAATGCGCAACCTGCCTGATCGCTGCACCCACCTAGACATCACAAGATCCATTCGAGGCGGAGCTCTCGTCCAAATTTACATGCGCTTCACAGAACGCATGGCTCGAGTCACATTTGTAGATGCTGCTGCAGCACGCGAATTTCTGGCTCGTGGCAAGCGGATTGGATTTTATATTCAGAACAAAAAGGTCCCTTCACCCCACTTTTCTTCTACAACGAGCCATGATATTGACTATATATAGGTCGACCTATCCTGGAGTGACCGCGAATTCTCCCTACGCCCCTACATCAAACAATCCATCGCTCACAACGGCGCAACCCGTAACCTGATCATCCGCAACACAAACGCCAACATTACACCAGCCCTAATCCGTGAGCACCTAGACCACATCCACAACCTGATCGTCATCAACATCAAAATCGACCACACGAACCGCAGCATCTGCATATGCACAAACTCAGTGCACAATGCAATGTTTGCGCGGTCCTGCATGAGGTCCAGAGCAACGTACAAGGGGATGAAGATTGACTTTGGTATTGATGAGTGTGCAGCGCCGTGGTCTTCTTCTTTGCCACCTTCGGGCTCGTCGTTGTCAGCGACTGCGCCGGAGTATCAGTCTTCATCGACTTCTTTGTCGAGAGTCAAGGGCAGACGTGAGATGCAGCAGCAGCAGAGACAGGGTTCTGCAGGACGCTCGTTGTCGAATCGGTTTGATCTATTGAGTCTTGATTCAGGCACTGATTCTGACGAGGGCGAGGAATCTGATGATCCTGACTCTTGATCTGCATGTTAACTATCGGATCAGTCTTATGGATCATATGGTATGGGTGTATCTTATTCATGGATATCTTTCTCTTTCTTCCTTTCTTCGATGTTTGAATATGTCCATTTGCCTTTCAGGGTTTTATGAATGATGTATGAGTTACGATGACGATTCTTTTATATTTCTTTCTTGTACCTTCTTTTACATCCTTTACTTAAAAAGTTTTTAATCCAGATACATGATGTCCACCACGTCATCCCTACTACCTATGACAACCTCGTGAGATGATTTTAGGTGCAATGGAATGCTTGATCATAGGTATATGTTCATTCAGTTCTATAGACAAATTACAACTAAGGTATCATCTTTTTATACGCCTTCATAACGAAACATGACTGATAAGAATAAATCATTTCGCCTCGCTAAACACCGAATATTCAAAACAAAAAGGAAAGAGAACAAGAAAAAGAACTAAAGGGTGAGGGTTTCCACCTCAGAACTGCTTGATCGCTCACGGAGCTCGGGGCGAGTTCGGGTGTTGCCATCGACGTCTGAGGTTTTGGTGATGACCCATGCGGATGCGTACATGTTGACGCTGTATAAAAATTAGTTTGTGACTCAACATACACTGGTAGAAAGGGAACATACCGATCAATGCATGTTCCTGGGAATCGGGCTCCAACACGGCGAGGAGTGAAACCGTTGGCCTCGAAATCCTTAATGTACCAGGGATCAATGCTGGCAGATCGGAGTAATACACGACCTCCCATCTTAAGAGCGCGGTTTAATGCTTGTGCTTGTTTGGCGGCGGCGTCTTCATCTGGGTTGAACCAATCCATGGAGTCCATTACCTATGAACTGTTAGTACGTTTTCATTCCCCTTGCTAGACGGTACTTACAACTGCAATGGTCAAGGTGCGAGGTGTGATACGGGCAATGACTTCATTTAGACCATCAGTGTGAATGCGAAGACCGTCGAATGCACCAGGAGAGGAGAGCTTGTCGTGTGCTTTGGGGGTCAAGTATGTAGGATGGCACCTATAACAGATTAGAAAAGACCAATATTACTCCGGAAAGATACTCACTGTCTAGAGAATTTGCCTTTAAGACAAAGGTAGTAAAAGTAGTTGTCGTTGCTGATCAAGGTATCCTTGGCCACTGGGTCGAATGTGTCGACGACATACTCCCAGATAGCACGTCCGCTAACGTCCGAGTTCTTCTTGATTCCACCACTGAGACCCTTGCGCTTCAAGTAGTCATCGATGATCATGTTACGCTGAGGAGGAGGAACACCGGCGGCTTTCCAGGCAAACCATTCGGTCTTGACGATAGCCCAGTTGAGTATTCTGCTAATCAAAACCCGGCGGATAGTGGGCCAGATTTCGCGCTGCTCGTTCAATGTTTGGGCCTCGCACAATCTGTTGTTGACGCCGTGGAGACCGAAAATGGTGAATAGGTATCTAACCAACTTGATGGCAACGCGGGATCCACCTGTCTCGTAAAGACCTTTGTTGGACTTGGATGTGAAAACATCGGTTTGCTCGAGCCAGTACTGGAAGGCCTGGCTAGACAAATGGGGGCTCAATTTGGTCAAAAGAAGCTCACGGAATTCGGCATGTTTGCCATCTCCAAAAATCTTCCAAACATCCTTGTAGCCAAGGGCTCTGAAAGAGGCGACCTTAAGCTCGAGCAAGTGGTTCTGGTTAGGGTTCATGTCAACAGCGTGGATGCGTCTGGGGCTCTTTTGGAGGTAGTCCAAAATGTTGTCACCGGCACTTGTAATGGTCAAAATGACATCCTCACTGTTGATGTTCAACAAACGGTGGTCGACACGGGGATCTTCCCAGTTGAAAGCGTAGATGTACTCGTCCTTGAACTGGGTGTGCTTGGGAAGTTGATCGTTGTAGTAGATACGGTGGTGGTGGTTCTGGTAAAAGGCAGATGGGAGAGGAAGGTTGGTGCTAAGGTTGACGACGGCCGATTCGTATGCCTTGGACTTGATCTCAGGGCTGGCTTTCTCGACGGCGTCGCTCATCTCCTGTCGGTGCTTGGCGGCAGACAGGTAAGGTGATTCAGTCCAAGAAGCATTGAGCATCTCGATGTTTGATCGTCCAGAAACGAAATCCTTTTGACAACCCAAGAAGATATAGTATGGGATACCGCCGAGGAAGTAGTTTCGCTCACTGGCCGAAATGATAGTTCCAAACTTGTATTCTAAGTAGTCTCTGCGGGCAGCGTCCAGGTTGACACGGTCAAAATCGAACCATGCACGCCAGAAGGCACGACCAAGCCAGTTAACATGTCGGTTGAAGACACCACCGGTGTAGTTGCGGCAAGAAACATCAACGATATTTTGAACTATCAATGTAAGCTTAGTCTTTTTCAGAATGGAATAATTGACATACCATAAAAGTCAACAACTCCAAGAAGAGCATCGGACTTCATGAGGTGGTTCAACGAATCAACGACACTGTAGTAGTCTGTGAATGTTAGCCATAATTCGCGTTACTAGTACGGTTGTAACTAACCAGGAATCATGGACAAGCTGTAGCTCATAGTAACGATATCAGCACCGCCGTTGGCAGCACCATTTGCACCAGGCAGACGGAACTCCCGAGCATCGCGGCAAATGACAGACACGTTCTTCCAACCGAGACGCTCGAATCGTTGGCGGGCGACTTCAAGAAGGGAGGGGGAGAGATCGACCAGGTACACGTGCGAGAAGAACTTGTCGACGGGGAGGAAGGCATTCATAGCTTCGATGTTGTAGCTGCTCGAGTTAGTTTGAAATCTTGTTGTACTTCATCCGGAATTCATACCCAGTGCCTCCACCAATCTAGTGCATGTTAGCCAATTGCTCGCCAGATAGTTCGGAGTATACTTACATCAACCCAAACCGGCTTGGAAACTTGGTGCTGAGATTGGCGGTATTTCAATTGAGCAGCCAACAATGCGAGCATATCCTCACGGCCGCAAAGAAGTCTCTTGCGAGTGGCATCGTACACGGAAGCCTGAATAGTCAGAAATCACCTCCGGATGACAAAATAACGGTATACTTACTTGAGCGCGGTAGAAGCTCTCCAGCGCGTGTTGCTGACCGGCTTCACCCTCGCTGTCCCGCTCATGAGGCTTGATAAAGCAAGAATAGGCGAATTGAATGTAGGACAGGAAGCCCTTGTTCCAATCCAACTTGGACTTTTGCAGAGAAAGAACCACGATAGAAGCGACCAGGCCGAAAACGAGCACGAGGGCCACGCCAACCATGATGTGCGGCGTGCTCAAGCCATCGAGGCTGTTGAGGGGAGAGTGCAGTGTGTAGACACTCATGGTGAAGAGCCGCAGAGTGTTTATCAGGAAGGTGTGTGTGTCGAGGAAGGAGCAGACCGAGACAAGGAAGGATGGAAGTACAGAAGGAAGGAAGGAAGGAGGAAGAGGTATAAGAGGAAAGAACAGAAGAGAACAGACTGTCCCGCCAAAATAATTAATCTGCGATTAGCCTCTATTTAATTCTCCTAAGCACGAGCTACCTATCCCATTCCATACGGAAGCCTCATGTCCCTCGTTCTCAGATAGGATAAGCAAGAGTGGACACGGGACCAAAAAGAAAGAGCACCCATCTTCAGACCAGAGACCCCACCATTGATTGTCACTCTGTCTTGTGTTCTTTGAGTCTCAAAGGCCATCTGTTGTCTCCGTGTTCTGATCCATTGATCCTATCATATCGACACATGAGGGCATCCGACCACGGAGAAGTTCCCCTCTTGACCCGCGCAAAGTGCGCATCCTCATGCAGCGGGCGGGTAAATATGGAATAATTCCAAGTGGGTTCGACACACGACGGCGAGAGAGTGCATCATTAGCTGTTTCTGAGATATTTCTTTCATACTTTCAGTATGGGGAGAAGAGGGAGAGTATGGCAGCAGATTGGGTATCGTTAGTACTGACCGTACCTGGCGCTTGTCCGGATGTGGTATAGCGGCACTGCATTAAGCCTGAGAGAGACTAGTGGGAGGTAATATTACGGTAAGTAATACCAATTGACCAGATGGCGTCTGCGCGATCCCAACAAAACGCAAACGGTCGTGCCAATTAATTTGTCAATCAGAGGCCGAGTCAGCGGCATGTGCAGTGCTGGAGTGCTGCTGATCGAGTACTGCCTCTAAGGAAAAGATATGGGTGCGGCGTGCCTGCCTCAGGTTTATACTCTGAACCGTTGTCTCTCGGACAGCCAATCATCCGCCGGCCTGCCACCACGACACTCGATCTGCCTCGCCAGATTGGAGCAGCCTGACTGAGATCATATCAACGGTACTCTCGATATATTCCGATCACAGTCAATGCAATTGGTTCTGCAGCATCTAGTTCTACACTTTCCAACAGTATATATGATTCATTGGTGTGCTGGTGATGTGCATGCGATGTCGGCCCTTGGGTTCAATTGATCGGGCTATGTCTAAGCACTGCATAGTTTAAACTTAGTATTCAGTCGAGAGAGCAAACTTACGTCTAACAATTACAAAGAGCCGGGAAGTACCCCGCCACCTGGTAAGTAACAATATCTCTGCCATAGATGTAAACAACACTTCAAGCTGCAGGATCCATTTCATAGCATGAGCTAGGGAGCTCTACCACAAAATAAATTTCAACAGCTACTCAATTCGACTAGCCAAAAGACAAATATCAGAGATTATGGAGTCGACAGGGAGGCTGGTTAGTGGTTGTCGTAGCTTCGTCATCCCACATTTGCATGTGATCCTTGGCATTTCTTTCTCTCTTTGAGATTTCGAAAATCCCAACAGTTTGATAGCTCGCTTTCTAGAGCTTTCTGATACCGCTATACGATTGTTAGCTGTATTTGAGCTGATTGTCTAGGTTATTGATTAGGAGTGTGGGTTGTGAGCTGTGCTGTGTGGATCATGGTTGCTTCGTTGTATGTCGAGAAGACGAAGTGGAAAGACGGGAAGATATGGTGATGCAACGTGAAGACTTCGCGACGACTGAGGCTCAATGAATAGCTTCAGCTTTGGGATACATGCAAAGGGAATGCTCTATCGAAGCCGCATTACTCTGGTTGAGTTTTCAGAGAGAGAGAGAGACGAAAAAAGAATGGGGAGAGCTTCTTAGCGTTGTGGTAAGCCACGATCACATGTCAGACACTGCTCCTTCCTTTTTTTACTTTCACTATCAACCTTCCTGAAAGCAAAGCTTCAGCTTGGACCAGCTCAACATTATCTCCACTCTCTGCTGACAGGGCCATTTCTTCAATTGAACGAATTTATCGGAATGTCGTGGTCTAGGGCTAATCGTGACATAACCGCCACCTTCTACGATGCTGAACCGTGATGGCCCCGTCTCATCAGTCCATCGAAAAATGTGAATGGGAAGGCAGTGGAAAGAGCAGAAGAAAAGGTATATACTATCATGATTAAAAGCAGGTATTATAGAATAAAGAGTCTGGCATCTGCCAGTATCACACCAACGAAGCAGCCAGTCAATCGCCCAATCAGTTAATGAATCAACCACTGACGAGCTCCTGACATCGATACAAACCACGTCTAGGGCAAACCATGCAAAATATGCGAAGATCCTCGAAGCCACTCAAAGGCCAAAACGATGGTTGAACTCGCGGCAAATACAAAAGGTCGGATAACGAAAGAAGACGCCTGGGGAATTGATGCTGTTACAAAGTAAAGTCATGAGATGTACCATTACGCCTTTGTTCATGCATTCTCCGACTGGATCGTTTGCTATTGACCATCGTTAGCTTTGCTCTACTGGTAACCGGAGAGAACCTAGGAAAGAACTTACCACCAACCAGTCCATGCCTTCATTAATACCTTTACCATCAATAGCCGAACAAGCAACAATACTCCAATTCCGATCACGCAATTCACCCAATTTCAATGCCTCCGAAATCTCTCCTGCCCCCTTTGCGCCAGGTTGATCCTGTTTGTTGGCGAAGACCAGCAGCGCGGCGTCGCGGAGTTCCTCTTCGTTCAACATAGCCGCCAATTCATCGGCTGCAATTCCTAATCGCTCGATATCGGTGGAATCTATCACGAAGACGACGGCGGCGGTGTTGGCGTAGTAGCATCTCCAGTATGGGCGGATGGAGGTTTGACCTCCGAGATCCTGTTACTGTCAGCCGCTTTTTGTCTTGACCCCGGGGGCTGTAACTGGCTGCATACCCAAACATTCAGGTTTAAATTCTTGTAAGTGACGGATTCGACATTGAAGCCGATTGTAGGAATCGTCGTGACGACTTCGCCAATCTAACAAGTCAATGTTAGCACGTATACTTCAACAAGTAGATTGACAAACCACTCACCTTTAATCTATACAAAAGTGTTGTTTTGCCCGCGTTATCCTTGAATACCTGTCAGCAACAAAATCGAACCTTCCCACCACGCATATTCAACGTAGCTGAAAAGACGACAATCATACAAGACCTAAAATCAAAATCCGAATCTCCTTTTTCGCCCAGATCAGGGACCACATTCGCGATAGTGAGCCTCCCATGATTATTGTCTATTATGATATCGCAGAAAAGAATATGATCGGCGCGGTTTCGCGTGACAGAGACTCGTAGTAGAAAGGTGCTCGATGATCGCGAATGCTGTCTGTCCTGTTGCGGCGATGGTTCTTCCCCTTTATAGATCGCTTCCGTTCGTCGGCGGTAATATGAATCTCTGGGCTGGCGAAGTATCGACTACTCTGACACGTTTGGAGAACTAGAAGTGTTTGCAAGTTGTAGGAAATGATGCGTAGTTCGTTGTTTTGAAGGTGTTGTGCTGATTTCAAATAAAAGTCGTGACCGCATTGGCCATTACAGAGGAGGAAGTGGCTCGGGATTGGCCTGCCTGAGCCACCCGCTTGGTCAAAGCTCGGATGTGATAAAGACGACTCCAACCACCACTCGCGATAATACTTCTGTTGTACGCATTGACTAATCGACAGTTGAGTTAAGAGTGTGTATCGTTGGGTTATTGAGCAGCATTACTTCATGAGATATAAGCGGGCTCTGTGAACGAACTACCATCAGTCAACGACGAAATAGCCCTTGCGCCTTGAAGGTTTCCTACGATAGAGTTGTCTGACCCAAGACAATCGCCAGAACAACAGCCAAAATGGTTGGTAAAAAATCGGAAAAGGCTCTTCGGGATGAAGGTAATCAGAATATATCGTTATATTATCAAACAGATCGAAGATCTAACGCCTGTCTAGGTCTCGAAAGAACCGACAACAGCATGGGACTATCCAGCTGGCCTGTGGTAGCTCCGATCAACCAAAAGAACTATTACACGTACGTTGCAGTCGCTCTGCCTAATATTCTATACTAACATCCGACTATAGTGACTACCTCAAACGAGATGACCAACTCCTCGCATACCGTCTCCAAAACGAAGAAGCCCGCAACCGCATGACCAAAACCGCCAAAGATCGCGACCGCGCACTCGCTTTAGGCAAACAGGAACAAGCCGATACTGAAGCTGACGGCGATGCTGTTATGGAAGATGCCGAAGAAGTCGCGACAGAAACCGCAGGCTCGAAAGTCATTGTTCTTCATGTAGGAAGTCAGAATTTAAGGGTTGGACTTGCGAGTGATGCGCTCCCCAAGACCGTGCCGATGGTTATTGCAAGAAAATCGGCAAAGAATGAGTCCGAAGATGGCGTTGAACCGAGACCGAAACGAGTCAAATTGAACGAGGATGAGGCGGAGGAAGATGTTCCACCGGAGAAGCGCTTCGGGCCGGAGGTACGATCGACTCAAGAGTTGAGTAATATGAAATATACTAATAGGTGGAATAGTTCGCATCACTGTACACTACAATGTCTGCCGAACTCAAAACACACATGCGACAAAACAAACGACGAATGCTACCAAACTCTAAAGAAATGGTCATCAACTACAACCGTCGAACTGTCCCCGAGCACATTCCCGAACACAACGATCCTTCACGAGTAGAGTGGACCGAATTCTCTAACCCACCACCGGAATACATCACAGGACAGGAAGCACTTAGAATACCGGATGACTCGAAACCGCGATACAAACTATCGTGGCCAATTAGAAATGGATGGTGCAATGAGAAGGATTACGCGAATGCCAGGCTGATGTTTCTGGATATCTCTCTTATCTTGGAGGACGCAATCAAGACACAGCTAGGATTGACTAGCAAAAAAGACTGGCCGCAGTATTCCTGCGTTTTCGTGATCCCAGATCTCTACGAAAGGGCATATGTTACGACTATCTTGGAAATGCTGATGAAGGAGTTCTCCTTTGCGCGTGTTTGCTTTATCCAAGAGAGTCTGGCGGCTGCGTTCGGTGCCGGATATACGACCACTTGTATAGTGGATATTGGAGCACAAAAGACTTCCATATGTTGTGTGGAAGAAGGAATGTGCGTTGAAAACTCGCGCATCAATTTGAAATATGGCGGATTCGACGTTACAGAGACGTTCATCAAAATGATGCTCTATGATCACTTTCCTTATGCTGATATCAACCTGAACCGACGATACGATTTTCTACTTGCAGAGGAATTGAAAAAGAACGTCTGCACAATGAATGAAAGTGGCGTGTCGGTACAAGTGTTTGATTTCCATTTGCGTGTCTCGGGCCAGGATACAAGGAAGTACACATTCAAGGCATACGACGAAGTTCATCTTGCGCCGATGGGTTATTTCCAGCCCAGTATTTTCAGTGATGGAGATAAGCTGCAAGGCCGCCGGAAACTTCTAACTCGATCGCACGATATCTACGATGGTCAACCGAATGACCCTACGTCGGCAGCACAGTCGGAAATTCTAAGAGCTATTGCACCGTCAGATTTGTCGGCGGAAGACGTCAATGGAGCCGGTGATGTACAAGCGACACCCGCACGGTCTCATCTGAATGCTCTCGGTCGTGTGCAAGACCTCGATGGCACGCCTCGATCATCAGTCGCCGGCTCGCCAGCCCCAGATTTTAACACTCCCTTGAATGGAATCGCTGCTGCCGCCGCCGGTAACAGCACACCTGTTCCCGAAAAAGCCACCGAAAAGGCCAGCCAACCTGCTGCCGGAGCTGCACCAGCCGGCGCATCATCCCAGCCATCTCAACCATCTCAACCATCACAGACAGTAGCAACCCAACCCCTCCAACAACCACCCCCTCAACCGCCTCACATCCCCACCATCGAAGAACGCGACGACATCCTCCCCATCTATCCCCTCGACCAAGCAATCCTAACCTCCATCACCCACGCCGCGCGCTCCGACGACAAGAAAATGCGCGACTTCCTTGGCGGCATCATGGTCGTCGGCGGCGGAAGCCAAATCAACGGGTTCCACGCTTATCTCGAGGAGCGATTACACCTACTACGACCCGCGTTCGCGAAGGAAATCATGATCGGATCGCCGCCACGAGATTTGGATGCGCAAGTCGTTGTGTGGAAGGGGGCAAGCGTGTTTGGGAAGTTGGATGGGACGAATGATAGTTGGATTGGACGGTTGGAGTATGATCGGTTGGGGAGTAGGTTGTTGGTTTATAAGTGTATGTGGGCTTATTAAGTACGTTAGTTTGGAAGTTATTTGCATGTGATATGATTAGTATGTGGTGTTATTAGTCACGCTCTTGTCATCAAGCCCTAAATTCAGCATTTGAGGATAGTCTAAACTCGCAATGTTTAAAAGTGTAATAAATATAGTGTTTAAAGTAAGTACTAATAACAACGATAATAGAAAGTTTAAAGAAAAGAAAAGAAAAATAGTACATAAAGGTTCTGTCTCTCTTTCTTTTGGGCGTATTTCATTTCTTCTTCTTTCTCCCGACGAAAAGAAGACTGCGTCTCCGAGTCATATCAGGCCGTAGCAGATCTGTTACAGTCAGACCTGCAAGATAGGTTCCGATGGATGGATGGATGTATGCATGAGATGGTAGTAGAGGGGTTATTAGGGTATGTCGTGTTCGTGCGAAATGTCGTCTTCGTTCCTTATCATGTCGATAATATCTTCCCTTCAGTTCGAATACTATCGTTTCTGAGGGGTTTTAATCACGTCCATATCGGGTCTTGCCGATATTGAATGGAATGTAGCGATATTTGATCATGTGTTGGATTTGTCGTCGCACTATCCAACAAGTTAGTAACCAAATCAACCCATTTCTGACCTCCAATATAAACCTGGAAGGAGGGGGAGGGACGTACTAGTCAAGAAAAACAAAATCAACCAATACATAACCAACACCGGCCAAAACACCGGAATATCAAAAACCTTGAACCACGAACACACAAACGAAATCGCAATTGCGCGAGTCGCCGAATGCCAGAATTTGAACTCGGGCAGGCGGCGGATGAATGGGCGAAACTCGTCGTCCTGCTTGATGGGTAGGGACGAGCTACCGGCTTCGCCGTCTTCGAGACCTTCGTCTTGGGTGAGGGAGGGGTCGAATTTGGGGGAGAGGAAGGCGAGGAAGAGGTTGAGGAGGTAGATGCCGAGGGTGTATGCGACTGTTTTTCAGGGCTGTTAGTTATTTGATTTGATGATATGTGTGCGGCTGAGAAGGAGGGTGGACAAACCGATATACCATCCTTGCGCGAGGACAATTCGGAGGAAGAAGAAGAGAAGCAGAACTACGCTGCCGATCCATCGGTATGTGGTATATGGTGTCAACTGATCTAGGTATGCTTGGTATTGCTAGGCAGAAATATGCGTCAGCTTGGACAGTTCTCGGGCGCATTTCCGCTATATGATAAGAGGCTTAGAGCGCAAACTTGCTCTCCTCTGTGATCAAGATCGCGGCATTGCTTCGAAGGAGATAAACGCACCCTGGCAAGCTTAGAAGTCTGAGCCTGAACGGCATTGAAAGGAGTCTGATCCGGCTCGGGGACATCCATCGCGACTGACTCGTTGGAGACGTTGAGATCGCGAAGTTCGAGTATGCAGAGACGAGGTACAGATTCGGAGATCGAGTAACAAGAAGAAAAACACTCGACTGTCGTAACTCCTGTAGTTGATTAAAATGAACTACCAACTCCGGAGAATATTCAGTGTCAGTGGTGGTTGTTGACGAATTCGACCAGGCTGTTTGCTTCAACTTGAAGAAAAGTGGCCTCCTGATTGTGTGCCTGAACGCTGAGGCGCTGAGGCGGCGAGGCAGCTTCAGGCTGCAAGCGGTTAGTCCCTGCATGAGCCACAAAGCACGTGCTGGCTTGGCGTCTAGCCGGATTGGGATATATATGCAAACAGTGCAAATATGTAGACGCAGCGGGTAAGCGGGTTACCGCGGTTTGCCTCGGGAGTCTGTCCGGGATTGTGATTGTTATCATCTACATTTATTCTAAACAACATCTCTCTCCGGTCGACTTTCTTCAATTGTGAAGCCATTATAAAGAACAATTGATTTACTACTCATACAAAACAAGATGTTGTTCTCCCGCAGCTCGCGACTGGCTCTATCCAGCACAAACTCCGCATTGACATCATACTTGACCCGAGCCAGTTACCGACGCTTCTCATCTACATCTCCAGCTTCATATGAATACATTCTTACAGAAACACCCAAGCCAGGTGTTGGACTAAGTATGCTCCTGACATATCTATCATGTGCTCAGTCAAGCTAACAAAATAGTCACCCTCAACCGACCCAAAGCTCTCAATGCGCTATCCAGCCCTCTCTTCCAAGAACTGAATGATGCATTGAGCAAATATGATCAAGACAAAAACATCGGCGCTATCGTCATAACCGGCAGCGAAAAGGCATTTGCTGGTCAGTCCTCCTCCTAGCTGTATAAGCCATGCACTGACATCGTCCAGCCGGCGCTGATATCAAAGAAATGGCACCCTTGACATTCTCTGCTGCTTATTCCAACAACTTCATTGCTCCGTGGTCTCATCTCGCCAACTCAATTCGCAAACCCGTCATTGCTGCCGTATCCGGCTACGCGCTCGGCGGTGGTTGCGAACTCGCCCTCATGTGCGACATTATCTACTGCACATCAAACGCAACATTCGGTCAACCCGAGATCAAACTCGGCGTTATCCCCGGTGCCGGTGGCTCTCAGCGCTTGACTCGCGCAATCGGTAAGAGCAGAGCCATGGAACTCATTCTCACCGGCAAGAACTTCAGCGGTAAAGAAGCCGGTGAATGGGGTGTCGCAGCTCGTGTTATTGATGGTGGTAAAGAGGAGCTTTTGGCCGAGACTTTGAAGACTGCAGAGACGATTGCGGGATACAGTCGTGTTGCGGTTGTTGCTGCCAAGGAGGTTGTGAATAAGAGCCAGGAGTTGTCGTTGAGAGAGGGAGTGGAGTATGAGAGGCGATTGTTCCATGGATTGTTTGGTAGCAAGGATCAGAAGATTGGTACGTTCCTTTTGATGAATTGAGTGAAAGCAGCTACTAACTTTGGTGTAGGAATGACTGCATTTGCAGAGAAGAAGAAGGCGGAGTGGTCACACGAGTAGATGCATCTTTTGCTGTTAAGACATGATAGCAATACCTTCAAATGAACCTCCATCTACTAAATGGTAGCCAATTTGTTGCCCCTATCTGTCATGAGTCTCATTTTAAGTACTTTTATATGATCACGAAAACATACTTACTCAAACAATCAGGATAGTAAAGTTTGGAATAGTGTTGCCATCATTACAACCGGAATTGTTGTATACTTTATAGTCGTTAAACAAATATTTCTATCAAGGGTCTGGACGATCAATGTCAACAATACAGCCGTCTAGACTATCTAATGACTATATCTTAACCCTGATTCGGGCTTAGGGTTATACGTCTGACGTACATGGTATATCCTATATCCCCATCTGATGACTATCGCAGGGGCAAAACCGCAAATCTATTACTATCGATAAAGTTACACCCTTATAAAAGTGGCTTCTCTATTACCCAGAATGATTGGCACATAAATTCTCCGTGACGTCTGTCATACTGTTATAGCCCTTAGTCTCACATCCATCTCCATCTATCTCTGTAGAGTTTCAGCTAGAACAAATCGAGTATGCACTGACACATCCCACAGGCTACATCATATCGATCGATCAATCATCGCGTCCATTCAGGATTTTCCATGCTTTTTCTGTTGATCTGGGTGGATGTATAACGGTTGTGGCGTTTTACTCCGCATGTTACTGTCAAGTTGTGCTATTCAAGTAAACGGTATGATATCATTAGCCCTAACTAGTCGGGTATGATATCAGGATTCAGATGGTCTGACCGTAGACATATAGACTGGGTATAAATATATCAAGTTTGATGATATTTCCGCAAAACGACACATTTCAAAACTGTTGATCAAATAAATCTATACTTTACCACGTCTACCATACTCCACGAACAAAATGTCTAACAACCAAGACAATAGTACGCCCCCTCTCCCTCCCAATCAACCCACACCAAACATACAATACTAACCGCCCTTTTCTAATAGACAACCTCATCGGCGGCCTCGGCGACACCCTCGGTCAAACCGTCGGCGGCGTCACAAACACCGCAGGCGGACTACTAGGTAACGTCGGCAAAACCGTCGGCAAAACCGTCGGCGACGTAACCTCTGGTCTCGGAAACACCGTCTCAGGCGCAACCCAGGGGGTCGGAAATACTGCTGCTGGCGCTGGTCGCACTGTGGGAGATGGAATCAGTAATGCCACTGGTGGTAGTGGCAGTGGAAGTAGAAGTGGAGGACAACAGATTGGTGGAAAGCAGCAGACTGCGGAGAATCCTTTGGGATTGTAAGATTATCTCTTAGCGCTAATGGCGTGGAGGAGGGGTGATGATGTTTATGTGTACATGATCCAACGTTTTAATCAATCTGCTATGCAACTTTTCTATCAACCGTCTACAAACGAGCCTGTTCCCTCGACACATTCTTCTCCGTAGCCTTCTTAATCTTCTCTCCAAGGATAGCATTAATCCTCGTAAAGAATCCATACGTCTGCTTCCTCACCCTGTCATTCGCATTACACAAATGCACAGAAACATTCTTCACAAAATTCTCTTGCTGACCGGGCGTACGTCCCAGAACACGCCACAAAGCATTAGCCTGCACAAAGTCTTCATCCGTGACAGGGATCTGTTGCGATGTCACGGCACCAACCCATTTCTCGTGCTCTTGGCTAGCCTTGACGGGCTCAAATTTCATTGCTCGGAAGCTGGAAGGGTAAGCCGGGTTTGCGCCGTAGTTGCCATTTACGGCCATAGCGCCGTCACGCTGGTATGGGTTGAATGCGTGCAGGGGGCAGTTGACGGGGATCTGTTGGTAGTTGACTCCCAAACGGTGTCGGTGAGTATCCGGGTACGAGAACAGACGAGCTTGAAGCACGGGATCAGCCGAGGGCTCAACACCAGGCACCAAATGCGAGGGCGCAAAGGCGGCCTGCTCAATCTCCGCAAAGTAGTTTTCGGGGTTCTTGTTAAGCGTGAATCGACCGAAGCGGCGGAGAGGGACTTCGCTTTGAGGCCAGACTTTGGTCAAGTCAAAGACGTTCCAGCGGAATTTCTCGGCTTGCTCAGGGCTGAGAGTTTGCACGTAGCATGTCCATGACGGGTTTTCGCCTCGCTCAATAGCCTGGAATAAATCCTGTGTGTGCCAGTCCGGGTTCGAGTTGGCGAGTTCGCCGGCCTCTTCGTTAGTGAGGGTTTTGTTTCCCTGGTCGGTTTTGCAGTGGATCTGGACGTAGTTGAATGTTCCGTCGGGCTTGATCCATTTGAATGTGTGGCCTGAGTATCCGTTCATGTGACGGTACGAGTAGGGAGTGCCGCGGTCACTGAACAAGTGCATAACTTGATGCGCAGACTCCTGATGCGTGGAAAGATAATCCCAGAACATGTTCGCATCCTTGAGGTTTGTCTGTGGATTCCTCTTTTGCGTGTGAATAAAAACGGGGAATTTGGAAGGGTCACGAAGGAAGAAGACGGGCGTGTTGTTGAAGACCCAATCCCAATTTCCCTGCTCAGTGTAGAATTTGACTGAGAAGCCACGAGGGTCACGGGCACTGTCGACAGAGCCCTTCTCACCACCGACGGTTGAGAATCGGGTTACGAGTTTGGTCTTTTTGCCGATGCCTTTGAGCATGTCGATTGTGGTCTATACTATTTAGCATGAATCGTTCTGGAGTCAATTGGAGGGCCGGCTTACGATATCGCTAATATCATCGGTGACCTCGAATTCGCCATAGGCACCGGCACCCTTGGCGTGTACGACACGCTCAGGGATACGTTCGCGGTCAAAGTGGGCGAGAAGGTCGATTAGGTGAAAGTCTTGCAAGAGAAGAGGGCCATTCTTGCCAATTCGCTGCGACGATTCGGGATCGAATACCTACATATCAAGTTAGGGTTATTAATTATCGTACTGGGGTTGGATGTACGAACCGGGCAGCCATTGGAGGTGGTGTAGGTTGGAGTTTCGTTGTAGCGGTAGGTCTCTGTTACTGTTAGTATCTTGAACTTCAAATAAGAGATGAGATGGTCAGTTCTGTAAGGCAGACATACTTGGCTCGTCTTCTTTACCCATGATGGCGATATCTGACTTCGTACAAAGCAATCAATTGATAATAAAAGATCAAAGGTCCAAACAGTCTCAAATTTCAATTGACATGAAATGAGGGAGGAGACTCTCCCTCTTATACAACACCCAACCCATCATCCAAGCCATTGTGGACACTGCTCAAGAGCCAACAAGTGTGGGGAGAGACCAATGACTCCATCCGTAATTCCAATCATCGCATTTACACTTTCTGTAATCCGTGATACCTGATAGTTACCTACGCAATACAAACGGAGAGCTTCGATCCGCCGCAGTTCCGAGCCCATTCCGGCAGGTCTTTCCGGTGCCTTGGCCGCCGTTGTGTATCGAATACCGTATGCACGTATTGTCATACGCCTATTTTTACCTCATCGGGGTAATGCCTGAATGGAACGAACTTCAACGAAATGAAATGAAGGATAAAATACTCTGCTGCACAACACAAATGTTACGTGCTTTTTGCTGTTGCCAGACGAAATTCGACCGCTTCGAGGCTTCTGATTGGTCCGTGGATATTGCCTGCCTGAATGGGCAACTTTGAATTTGACCAATCACGCCACGATCTCACGGCAGCCTGAGGTGTCAAATACAATTACCAAATTAGGAAACTGGTTGCACGTGACTTAATGATAAACACATGATTCGTCATCAGAACAGGTGGTTAGGGTTAGGGTGCAGCACTAACCCTAACCACACGCCAGGAATGCTCCGTTCTCCGTTTCGAAGTCAGGTAACTGTACGTACCCCTCATGCGGAGAGTAAAGTGCCGTACGTAGACGCTGTAATTCAGTTACAATACATGACTATCAGCTGCCATAGTTACTTCAGAAACACTCTCGCTACCTAGTAAATAACACCGCGCCCATTGACAACTCTTATTTCCTTAACGGCCATTGGCCAATTTCATCGACGAGTCTAGATGTCATCCGGCTGAGTAATCTGTCCCAATATCCACTGCCAAATTAACTTTGGCTTCAAGAGTCGAGAGTGCAATACAGTCAAACTGTATGGTTGGCTGCGCCGAGCGTCGGAGATAATGGCCAGTAGGAATCTGCCGACGATGGGTACCGGAGTTCGGAACATGCCGTTCCCTGTCTCTTTGGATTGTCGATTCGTCGAATATCAAGTTGTCAAGAGAGGCTGGCTCTTGGACGATTCGTTTCGGAGGATGTAAAATCGTGCTTATTTACATTGGTTTACAAGCTGCGTCATTGGGCGGTGCCTGACGGCCCTGACCGAGCCGATAAGCCCTAACCCTTATCTAAACACATGATTCGTCCTCAGAACGGGTGGTTAGGGTTAGGGTGCAACGCTACAACACGAAGAGCTAATAATTTTAGCCTTTTTGTTCCTAATGAGTTGGGCTATTTTGGAGAAAGGTGGGAAATATGAATAGAAATATGTAGCAGTATTATAAGATACATGCATCCATGGAATATGGGAAAGTCAACCGTTTTCTTCATTAAATTTGAAGATCCTCAACTATTGGATGAGCCTTGTAGGCTTATACTTAAGATCTACTAGTATTTTACCTATCGTAGACCTCGCTCAAAGGACCACATGAGAATAGCATGTTATGGATTCATGTGTCTATTCCTATCTGGGTGTTTTAGACGACCCACCAGTCATCGCATGATGATAGTCCAACGAGATCCAACACCAACGGCGACCATGACGGCAATGAATACATACAACAAATATTTTTACCAGTCTCTGCACCCCCAGCTACCCAATGGCGGATTCATATAAAAGGAGAGTATTGGCTCTCTTTCTAGAAAGAGAAAAGGTTCCTGCAGGAGATCGCTGCAATGGCCCTCTGTGTGGCCTTTGGGTATGATTGACAAAGAGCGCCAAGATATCGCTGTAGGTGAAAGGATGATCGGCCCAAAGACTCAAGTATAAGTAGAGAGTGAGTTAGTTGCATATCGGTATCGCAATTACATTCCAGTATCATTCATAAGATGTATTCCTGACCTCAGAAAGCTCAGGCTAACCGATTCAGTGCACACTACTCCCGCTCATGTATCTCGGTCGACTATTTAAATACACCTGATGCAATCTGATTAAGAATCTCATTGTGGTCTACTCCCCATGTATTGCATTCTTTCGTAACAATATCCCTAACCCAGTCTCCCCGTGGCGAAAAGCAGGCTTTGAACGGTAGGGGCTTGGTGACCAGTCCGTCGGTGCCCATTGTGTCCACAACAACGGGCTCGCCCGTGTCCATCAGCTCAGGCTTCACATCGAAGGCCCATAAGAGGCGGGCAATAGCTATCCACAGGCTGTTGCGCGCAACATGGCGGCCGGGACAGATGCGGCGCCCGTACCCGAATCCAACAGTTGGGACTTCTTGCGAGGACTAGAGGTTAAGCCAGCGCTCTGGCACGAAATCTTCCACGTCCGGACCAAATACACCTTCCTCGCGCGTGATTGACCAGTGGTTCGGTATGACAACTGAGTTCGCCGGGATGCGAAATCCCTCATAACTAGTCTCGACCTTGGTGAAATGGGGCACACCCGCGGCGCCGGCGGGTCTCCATCGTAGCAGCTCCTCCACGATGGCTTCGATGTAGGGAAGGCCTGGCCGGTCCTCAAATTCAGGCAGCCGTTCATGTCCCACAACAGTATCCAGGTCCTTCTGGACCTTGGACAGCCAGCCACGGTGGCCGTCGGTGATACAGGCGACCACAAACCACATCATGGTTTCGGTACTAGCGTCGAGTGCAGCATCTGCCATGATGCCGATGTCCAGAGCCAGCTCCTCGGTTGGCATTATGATGCCCTGCATGTCCACGGCCTTCTGCATCTGCTTGGCCACGTTCCAGCTGCTGCTTCCGAGGCCGCGCTCGAGGTTACCCACATGCAAGGCGCATTGCTGCTGCCAGTGCAAAGCCGCCTCGGTCTTCCACGGTGCCAGGAATTTGGGCAGCTTATTCAGCACAGGAAATGAGTCGACCAGGTATTTCCCCACCTGAGCTAGCTGGCCAAATTCGTGGTTGACAGCGTGGGCTTGTAGAAGGATGGGATCTGCCGCTGTGCGAACACGGTGGCCGTAGAATAACGAGTATATGATGCTGGCAGTCATGCGTTCCATATGACCGTGACAGTCAATGGAGCGGTCAGCTGTTTCCAGCAGATCGAACAGCAGCTGCTTAGACTCGAGATTCTGGAAGGGGAGGTATGCTCTTGCTGCCCTCTCACTCAGGACTGGGCTCTCTAGTCTCTGGTGCAGCTTAAAGCGCTCATCGTAGGGCCGGAGGAGCATGTGCATTCCTTGCAAGGCTAGTTCAAAGGCTACCTAATCGAACCATTAGGTCATGATAAACAGTAATTGGGGCTGATCAGCACTTAAAACAAAGTGAGGTCGATCCGAAAAGGCAGCGCCCTGCTTGGCCAGGAGATCATAGGCCGCTTTTGAGCTAGTCAGTACAATCACGTGCTGTCCTGCCATGTCAAGGTGAATGACGGGTCCGTATGTCTTGCTCCAGGCATGGTATTGAAGCCATGGATGTGACTTCGGTGCTTGGTGGATGTTGCCCAGAATGGGCAAACGGGGCGGACCAGGCGCAAATGGCAATGACTTCGATCTTGTGAGAAAGTAGAGCAAAGCGAGGACCATAGCTACAGCCGCGTACAGCATTGCGAAAGCCATGACGATAATGTGATTATGGTGTCGCAATGTTGTTGGTTTGAATCATTGAAGATGGGTTGATGTTAGGTGCGGGGGAAAGGGGAAGGGGGAATCCTTTGTATACACCCCGAAGCGAAGGCGCGTGACGCGTTAGCCCTAAAAGTCATCTCCCGGGTACACGAAGCCAACCATAATTAGCAACGGCTTCTTCGACACAACCGGCGCAAATGCTACAGCAGCGGGCTTCAAACTTCAAGTTTCACTCAATCCGGCTTGACTGACACTTTCCCCCAAGAGCTCATAGGCAAGAAAAACAATTTCAAGGGGAATCTGGATTTGGCCGCCACCGAGGACTTCCTGGACAGTAATCCAGGACAAGTCAGCATGATTTTGGTCACCATTACCAACAACTGGGCTGCCGCACAGCCCGTGTCCATGAGGAATATTCGCGATGCCGCTGCCCTAGCTAAACGGGAAGCCATACCCCTGTTCTTTGACGCTTGTCGGTTCGCTGAGAACACGTACTTCATCCAGCGATACGAAGATGGATACGCGGATAGAACCATTGCCGAAATCGTCCAGGAAATGTTTTCATACGCCGACGGGTTCACAATCAGCTTGAAGAAGGACGGGCTTGCCAATATGGGCGGGGTGTTGTGTTTTCGCGACCAGGGACTATTTGCACAGAGGTACGAAGGCATCGGCATGCACTTGAAGGAGCGGCAGATCCTCTGCTATGGTAATGATTCGTACGGTGGCAGTAAGCTAAGACTTCCCTTGCTGTACTCGTTTTTGTGCTTGCGATTGTGGTTGTTGTGGGTTTTATCAGCAGACTGCCATCACGTACCTGCGCAGACTGAGCGCAAGGCACTGTCAGAGCAATAAAAACTCAACTTCCCCCACAGTGGCGATATCCCCCAACGGTTATACATTCAAGTACTAACTTTTCACCTTTAGTGAGCGGTCGTGATTTGATGACGGCTTCGGTAGGTCTATACCAAGTGACCAACCAAGCGTACCTTTGTGACCGCATCACCCAGGTCCAATCATTCGCCCAGAAGCTCCATGAAAATGGTATCGCGGTACTTCCCCCCCGGGAGGGCACGCCGTCTTCCTCGACATGGACAATTTCTTTTTCGGATGTAACAGGAAGCCCGAAGACTTTGCATCAGTCGGCTTCACGCTGGAGCTTATCAAAGACTATGGGATACGTGCTGCAGAGGCCGGTCCTTTCGGTTGGGCTACCTGGGCATTGCCGCAGCGTCAACCGCGGCGAGAGAAAGGTATGCCAGGGTGCTTGCTGCCGCGCAACGGAGGCCACTGGAGCGAGGCCAGGGAATGCATGCTTGGGTAAGCCTGAAGCAGTGTGCCGGAGGGAGGCGGGAGAACACTTTCTATCTTTGCCTGGAGATGTTTGTAGGATGGTAGTTTCTACAGTGAAGGGGATACGGAGAAAATAGTTTCTCGGATTCTCATTGGTCTTCTGCAGTCAACAAAATTTCCTTCTTTGGTCTAGCTCCCGCTTAGAAACTAGCCAGTCCCATTACCAGCACACGCCAGCCCGTCAATAATTCCGATATGCCACGTACACCAACAACTTACAAGGCCTCAATTTGTGAGAGCACGTACACTGATTACACACGGATTTATTTACAAGCATGTACACCAACACAGCCTCAATTTGTGAGAGAGCACATATGCCAACAAGGCACGGATTTGCTTGCAAGCACGTACACCAACAAAGCACAGATTTGCTTACGAGCACGTACGCTTACTAGGCATAGATTTACTTAGGAGTATATACAGTAATGAGGCCTTGATTTGCTTGCAAGTATGTATAATATAAAAACTTAGAACCCTGCTTTTTCCTATTCTAATTTCTGAAATATTGGGTTTTCAACGCATTCGCAACAGCTGGCAGTTTCACGCCACTTGGATACTTGTATAAGCATTCACAGCAGATGTTAAACTGCAACCCGTTCACAGCAGCATACCGTACGATTTTGGTTAGGGAGTCGTATTTGAAATGATGTGCAACCTCACTGCTGGAATAGTCGCCGATGCATGAATTGACAAGTTGACCAGCCATGATGAAACATTGAGATGTCATCGAGGAAAATCTTCAAATGGAAGTAGGGTTAGAGCTAGGGTTCCTCGTTGTCTGTGTGGTGCCCGGCCATACTTGTATGTACATCAGAAACTGCTTGAACCTGATGAAGCACTAGCTGCACTACTCAATCTCAAACAAAGCGATCGAGGGAATGTGCGAAACCCTTGATCAATGCACATGCTTACGAGACTTTTAATTCGTCTGATAGCCCTTGGACTTGAGCATACGGACCCGCATTGACTAACCCTAACAACCAACGACGTTGTCTACATAGCCGCCCAGTTCCCCAGAACGGTATAAACCATTAATAACCGCCAGGACCAAGGTTATTTATTTCACTACGCCGCGGATATTTTGAGTCTTGAAACGCGCCAAATTTATAAACTCTCGTACTGTATCATGGGAAATGCAGCGGTTAAAGGTACCCTTTCATAGGATGATTATTGGCTGGCTCTCTGCCGAGGACGCAACTCAAACGGGTTGCTCATCGCATTAGAACCAACACACGCACGAAAGATGATTGCCTCAGCTGAGACAAGTAGTGTGTCTCTAGCGGCGAGCGATGATCCTTGTTAGGGCGGTTCGAGGTACGGTGACCAATGTTAGTCGTTGGGGATAGCAGGGTTGTTCTGAAAATGGATAAACGCAGTCTGCTAGTAGCCTAGTACTAACAGCAAGCATGCTCAGCTCGCGATTAGAACTTGCACTTTTCTAATTTCTCTTTCTCTCATGACAATATGACACAAAAAATTCCCAACCTCTAGATTCCGAGTCCATTCTGTGACCTCAACATTCATATCAGCATCATGGCATCACCATCAACAATAACGACATCTACTACATCTGCAATACCAGCACTCACCACAACCTTCACACCAGCCGCTTCCTGCCTCACAGATCTTTACCTGTACAGCATCGTCTCCAGCGGTTACTTATGGGACTATCGTCAACTCGGACCAATACCGACGGCCACAGATTGTTTCCCACCTAAGTTTGCTGCTACACCCTCCGCATTTTTCTCGCCCGGTATATGTCCCGCGTCTTACTCTATTGCTTGCTCGACCATCGTCAATATTGGCACAGTCACAGAGACGAGAGCAACATGTTGTCCAAGGTATGTCGTTTCTCCAAATGATTTATCATCGCATCCTTGCTGACGAATGTTGCACACGATAGTTCATATAGTTGCCAAGCAGATAAAACTGCCTGGCCATGGTATTCAACGGAACTTTGCACGTATCAAGGATCGGTGACAAGCACATTTCTCTTCACTGCGTCGGAATCAATATCAACGGCCACCGGTCTTGCGAATCTCAACGCATACGGTATGGAGATTAGGTGGCAGGCGTCCGATACATCTACTCCGAGAACGACGAGTGCTGCCACAACGGCGTCTTCTACTTTATCGACATCGGTGTCGCCAGCTTCAACTACCTCTACTCCTACATCCACACCCACATCCACAACCACATCATCCCTATCCACAGGCGCAAAAGCGGGCATCGGAATTGGTGCCGCGCTCGGTGCTTTAATAATTCTTGCCGGCATCATATTCTTCTTTATTCGCCGCCGTCGAAATAACGCTGCCGCCAATAAACAGAAATCTATGGATACGCATTCCACACCGGAGTTATCGCAACAAAATTATTATGTGGAAGCTGCGGCGGGTGATGTACAAAGTAAACCCCCGTATCATGAATTGTCCGCGCAAGGTCGGGAGAAGGCTCCAGTGGAGTTGAGCTCGGAGTCGTGGAGATGATGTTGTTTATAATCTTTGATATTGGTGTTGGGCGATATGTGCTGTTATGTGAGATTTATATCGAGACGATGTATGAGTGGATTTCTGATGTTTCTCTAGCGGGCTAATCATTGATGTATTTGTGGATATTATATGCATATAGCGTTCAATATACCTCGGAATTTTCAGTATTCGCAATTTGCTTGTCCTGCCACTCTTGAGAGCTATGAATTGGGTCTATCTGGCCCTGGGACGAGGAGAAAGGATCAAATAATATCCCCCTGTTCGACACAAAACTGTCCAGGATAGATTGAACAATCTCTACGTACGCTCCGTACTCCCAAAATGCAAATCAGCAGCCACCTCGCCAACGAACTCCTATTCGCCTTGATATGCCACCCTTCACCCCCGACACTACCAACATAAGGTTTGAGTTCCCTCTCCTTCCTCGAACTCCCTTCATCCGCCGCACCAGCCAGATTTCCTAGTCTATAAACCGTCCACTCCAGCCCTTCGCCTTCATCTTGAAAGGCCATCTCACCAGCTCTGGCACTCGTACACAACTCAGGAAGAATATTTTTAGCTGTCTATGTCAGGATTGAAACCGTGAGGTGGAAGCTATCCCCCTGTTGATTGTTGGCTGCCGCGGCAGGTCGAGGGTGCATTTTGACGCCATGATAAGTTTGAGGACTGTATAATACCATGTGCCAGACGGTGGATGGTTGCGGATACTTTCTGGGCCGAAGAGTGGGACGATCATGGATGCTTCTGAGATTGCTACTGAGAGGGCTGCGGCGTCGTCCATTTCACCTGTAAGCCCTAACTACACACTTCGGCATGCGGATTTTAGCGCACCCCAGTACCAAGTCATTATCGACTTCTTCAATCAAGAGGGAGAGAGAGCATTTGAACTCAATTGTCACTGAATCGTACTTGTCCATACTCATATCATTCAACTGCATATCACTCAATACATCAATTGCTTCCATACGATAACCTTAACCCTTCATAAAAAAATCCTACAGCCTTTTAGGGCATTCTCAAGCATGATCACTAGTCTTCTCCAGAATAGTCTTCATCATCTCATTACCCAGTTTGACTGCATCCGGGAATCTCGGCGCAAAGTAGCTTTGGATACGCTCAAAGCGGTCTCGGTAGGATTCAAAGTCGCCGAATGAGACGCAATCTGACCATGCCTTTCAATTCTATCAGTTATATATCCTAGTAGGGTTTGGGGAGGAGTGGCACTTACTCGTGCAGCGAATGTGAATTCCAGATCATCAGAGCGGAAAGTCTGGTCGTCGATGGCAATGTCAAGGACTTCGTCGAGGAGACTTGGATTACGGAACAAGTATTCTGTGACACCGAGCCAGAGACGGAAGAGCTAAACAAGTCAGGATAATCTTCTTCATCAAGTTTAGGGATGGAACTCACAGGAGTAGAGCAAATCATATGATCATACGGCACAATGCCCAGCTTCGACCAACAATCCACAATAGCCAACAGACTAAGATGATTATTCGGCGGCGCTTCCTCTCTCGAATCCTTATGCGACAACGAGAATCGATCGAGAACTTCATCTCTCAGCAATAAATCTTGTCCCTCGGTATCCAACTTGAAGACTGCGGCACCGGCTTCTTTGACTCTTTTCTTCAATTCCTCCCTTTTCCCTTCAATCATCAACTTGTAAAGCTCCGTGACGGATTTGGCGTATTGTCTGATCTGTTTCTGAGCTGCAGGATTGAGAATGGCGAGACCGGCATAGACGTGCCATTTATTCGCATAGATGCGGAGAGTGATGTTGATCTTGACGTTCTCGATTCCTCCTACCCAGCGATCGATTTCCCAAGGGAATTGATTGTTGGAGTACCATGCTGTGCCCATGCTCAGGAAAGCGGCGTGCGTCACGGCTTGGGTATCGGCTGTGATGCGGTCGTGCATCTCACCGCTGAGATAGACATATTGAGATTCGAAGGATTCAAAGACGCGCTCGATGAATCTCATGCTCTCGTCGGAAGCTCGGTGTTGAATTAGGACCTAACCACACGGAAAGTGTTAATATCCGGCACGTTTGACTTGACTGGAGCCATCATACCAATGGTTGACCCTTTGTATTCACTTTCGGTCCGTGTAATGAGTGACATGAGATAATCTCTACGTCCGAAGGGAGATGCTTATCGAAAGCAGCAAGTTCAGGGGACTTGCACGAGGTCTGGCCGCCAACAATGGCACCGACTTTCGTTGCTAGTATAACAATCCAGTCAGAAAGGCTGAAGACTTAAAAAGACGAGATGCTGAGCGACGTACAGGGACCATATTCAGCAACTATTTTATCAATATAAGCGGCCTCTACGCTGTATATGATGTAGTCGCTGATGCGCGAGACCAAGTGTCCATTCGGAAATATAGAGATAGCTTTCTACGAAAACTGATAGATAAGTTTTACTGTTTGGATACAACACAAAAACGATGGACGGTCCTTTGAGAGGAACATACGTCTGATGCATATTCTTGCTTCAATGATTCGTACTTATCCGGTCTGTCACAGGCGTTTATCCTTTGAGAATCACGGTGTGGTGTCAGCATGGACGTTAGAAAGGCTACGGTATGATATGAACCTGGCTGAGAGAGAAGTTAGCATGTTGCTAATAAGATGTTGACGATAGAAAGCAAAATGTGTGGGAGTCTCATTTCAGACAAAGAAAAATTAAGGTAGCGAGTTTTTTACATCACTGACGTCCTGACCGTCCCACGCCCACACCAGAATGGTGAGGCAGTGAAGGTCAGGCCATACTCGAGCCAAATGCACTCAAGTCATCATTCGAGGAGGGAAGGAAAGAAACAAAGAAGAGAAAGAAGTGAGCTTACCTTGTGTGGTGGTCTACTATCATGAGATAGAGATGGAGCGAGGGAGTTACAATCATTACCTCCAACCAGCTTGACTGAGTCGCTGAGCATACATCTTGCCCATGTCGCCCATTCCAATAATGCCGATGGAGGCATTTTCCTTTGTGAGGACCATATTGAATGTTGTGAATATAGCAATCAGAGCGAGACTCAAAGTGAGTCACAGTAGCAGACTGAAATTTTCATGCACTTGAGAGAACAATTGAGCTTGCAATTGAATCTCACATATGAAAAACAACAGAGATATCCCTTCAAAATAAACCACAAGGTCTCACGAAGAGATATTCTGAGTGCAATGAGTTTGTGATGGTTTGTGTTTGGTCGTGGTGAGGAAGAGAAAGAAAACAAAGAAAATCCAACTTTAACAAATCTTTCTCGGCCCGACAGAAGCTCCGGCCGGGTCCACTCTTGCTTCTTGCTGCTTATGTAAAGGTCTTGGCATTCGCTTCCCACAATCCGTGCAGGTCAACCAATCAGATGCCGCAGATACAATTTTAGGGCACACCATCGAATTTATCGGCGCATCTTGAATACCTTCCTTTTTCTTCTTCTCTTCTTTCTCCCCATATTCCATCCACGACAATTGCCAGTCCACCCAACGACAATCAAAATGCCTCCTAAGACTAAGAAAGCTGCTCCCGCTCAGGAGAACGTCTCTCTCGGCCCTCTCGCCGGAGATGGTACGTTTGTCTTTTGTCTTATCGTGCTGAAGAGATTGTGATCCCCGCTAACATTAAATCTTCGACAGGCAAGCTCGTGTTCGGTGTTGCTCGTATCTTCGCCTCTTTCAACGATACCTTCGTCCACGTTACCGATCTTTCGTACGTACTGCCAATTCTCAGATATCACGTCAGCGAAGTGAAGGCTAATTGTTAACAGCGGTCGCGAAACCATCTGCCGTGTCACCGGTGGTATGAAGGTCAAGGCTGACCGTGACGAGTCCTCCCCTTACGCTGCTATGCTTGCTGCCCAGGACGTTGCTGTTCGCTGCAAGGAATTGGGCATCAACGCTCTTCACATCAAGATCCGTGCTACCGGTGGTATGTCTTCGCAAAGCAGTATTTTAAAAAATCTCGATTCTGACATATTGATAGGTAACGGTACCAAGACCCCCGGTCCCGGTGCTCAGTCCGCTCTCCGTGCCTTGGCTCGTTCCGGCATGAAGATCGGCCGTATCGAGGACGTTACTCCTACCCCCTCCGACTCTACTCGTCGCAAGGGTGGTCGTCGTGGTCGTCGTTTGTAAACAATCAATTGTTTACTTACAGTCATGTGCGCTGGATCTTGTCCTTTCTCTTATTCGGCAAACATATTCGGCTATCTGGATATGATTTATAGTTGGATTTGTTGAAAGGATTCAGGTTCTGTGTGCGGTCTCAAGCAATTGTGGATGGAATAAACGCGAAGAACGGCTTCATGCCTGGTCTTCACATTCTCCCTCGAAAAATAGAAGTTTATCTTCTTTGAAATATACTCTTTTTGAAAGATGATTTCTACTTGCGTACTTGATCACAGGTCTAGTAATTGTAGAATTGTTTAGCATGTAAGAACTTCCCTGGCACTATTACACGCTTCTCAAAATGCCAGACCCAAGTAGCGTCAGGCCCGCCAAAACCTCGGAATAGGTAAACGCTTGTATAGATGCGTCTGCTAGAGCCACAGCCTTGGGTATTCGCATGTTGCAACCAATGTACATAAACACCCCTTTCATCCACTCTCGTTGACCTTCCGTGGCACCGGGCTCTGTCGCAATTGCGCAGTGCAATGGCCACATGAGATTTAGCGCATCCAATGTCTTCATGGTAGTAGGCATGCAGGGGCTATCCGCCTCTGTTTCTTCTCGTCTTGTACTATTCGTCTCCGAAGAGCCATAATAGTATGCCACCGAAGCACAAATCCCATCAACAGCTTCTTTCATCATCTGAATCAGATCTGTAGTCTCTCGTACGTTCGGCCTACTTGTGCCCGCGTATAAGAACCTACCTGTTCTCATCAGGAAGTCTCCGGCAATCAGAATCAGTGTTCTATATTCGTTCCATTTCGTGCATAGAAAACTGTCTGTATATGATTCCTCATAGTAGCCATTATAATTTGGCGGAAGACCTGAGGGGATATCACAACCTATAGGTTTAGTCACTTTGACAGGATGATACTCTCTCAGGAGCAAATCCGGAATCAGCCGAAGATCTCTCTGGATTCGCTTGACAGAGACTCGAAGTTTTTCAACATCGAGTTTCTTGAAATTCGTGGTAGTTTGGGCATCATCAATGGCACGGAAGCGGTCCATGACAGTGATAAGCGTTCTCAGGCGCACTTTGGTAATGTCCAGTAGCAGCCAGGCTTTCTCAATGTTGTCCATTGCAGGCCTTGAGCTAAAGAATTCTTGGATACCGGTGATCTCCTCCGACGACGCAAATTGCCGTGCTGCTGGCATATTGTCTGTTGCAATTGCTCGATTGCCTATCGAATCATGATTGTGTCGTATCATGGCAAGCATTCCGTTCAAATGAGTTTGCCAGGTCCTATCCGTCAAGGAAGTGTTCACAATCATCTGAATTTAGAGTTAACTCATTACATATCGTATTTGCGGAGTATAGCACTCACTTCATATAGTGCAAACAGGAATATAGGCGCAATCAAAGCTCTTGAGTTCGGATATAACGAAATACTTTCCCTCAACTCGCCCATAGCCTTTCGATATTTGATATGTTGGCTTCGTCGCCCTTGGATGGTCTGCAGGGAAGCAGCACGGATCACGAGTAACCCAGCTGTCAGAGTATCAAGTACTTCGATAACAGCTCGGCCGGGCCCTCTTTCAGCCGGCACAATATCAAACACCTCAATACTTCCTCCACCAACAAGACCAGGGAGACTTTCAGCATTGGGAACAAAATTGTTTAGGAAATAGTCAATCGCGTCCTGCATCTGAGGCGATCTTGTACACCGCCACTGGAGGATGCGATGATGCAAACTCAACTCGTTGCACACAGTTCGAGGGATACATGATAACAACTTTGACGTCGTACCTCTAGTCAACCCCTTTTCTGTAGTGCATTCTTGACTCGGTCTATTTCGTGCGATGCAAATACGATTCGATTTTATACATCTCTGACAGCTTGGCAAAGATCGATCGCATTTGATGCGTCTAGATCGGCAGGTTGCGCATCCACTCATGGAAGCCATATCGAAGCCTGAGGACCCCCTTGGTCTGAAAGTTGAATCATTGGAAACATTTCAAGAAGATATTCATCCGCAAGTATCCAACGACTAGCCATTTCGTGCGGCTTTAACGATCAGGTAATTCCGAAGTCATGGATGAAGTGATGAAGTAGAATGAACCTTCGCCCCACCAGAGACTCGATGTTTGAAGATCCGCGCTAGCAGTTTCGCGAGCCATATTCAAGGTACCTCCTGATAGGTTCATTATTTTCAGGATCATGGAGCAAGTTTGAGCAAATGCCTCAACCAAGATGATTTTGTCGGGTTGTATTAGAAATCACTTTTCAGAAAAGTCCCTAACTCGGAGGTATCCAGTCTTAGAAATATGGACTGGTCAACTATAAAGGGCACGTCGTCCTCGCCCCTGAGCATGTATCTTTTTTCAATCAATGTTCTCTCTTCACATCTATAGAGCTCAAGTTACAAAATTTGCGTCCTCTTTTGAGATCTAACTTCCACTCTCTTTCACTGTCTCAAACAAGTTCAACATGGTCCAAACACTCGAACTCTGGGGTCATTGGGGCGCTCCAAACCCTTGGTGAGTGATCTATCTACACCTCCCTTGCTGAGCATAGCTAATGCACATGTAGGAAAGTAGCCATGGTCATGGAAGAATTGTCTCTTCCTTACAAAATCAACTATCTGGAATTGAATGAAACCAAGACTCCATCCTACTTGGAGATTACCCCTAACGGTCGTCTGCCGACGCTCAAGGATCCTAACACGGGAATCACACTTTGGGAGGTATGCAGATATTGCACTTCCATGCTTAAATAATAGCTATGTGACAACGATTGTAGTCCGGTGCTATCATTCTCTACCTGGTTGATCAGTACGATAAAGAGGGCAAGATCTCCTACAAGGATTCACCCGAGAAGTATCTTTGTCAACAGTGGCTCGCTTTTCAGATTTCGGGTATGACTTCCTCTCCATGGCTCCTCATATCTCTTATGCCTAATCCCAATATACGTGATACAGGCCAAGGCCCATATTTCGGTCAAGCCACATGGTTCGCCCGCTTCCACCCCGAAAAAATCCAATCCGCGATCGACCGCTACGTAAACGAAATCATCCGAGTAATCGGCGTCATTGACCTCGGTCTTCGCAGGAACCCTGCCGCTGGTAACTGGCTTGTGGGCGACAAGTGTACCTATGCAGACCTGTCATTTGCAACTTGGGCTTCTGTAGGTCACGGCTTGTTGAAGGAAGTGGGTAAGAGTGAGGGCCTTGAGAAGGATTATCCTAAGTATTCGGAATGGATTGCTAAGATGGAGGAGCAGGAGAGTGTGAAGAAGATTCGGGATTTGATGAGTAAGGGGAGAATTGCGCATGGATTGAAGGTCTAATGTCCAATTCTGCAAAAGATCATACCCCTCTCGATGGAATCCAGGTAGAATATGAATGTTTCCTATTTCGGCAATATGCTCGTGAAGCCCTAAGAAGTCCCGTCCTTGCGCGAGGGTCGCCACACCCTTCAAGCACTAAGAATATGGATAGTTTGTCAAACATAACAAATCAAGCATCGAGATATTATCATCTCATCAAAAATGAAACAGGTTAAGAGCTTAAGAATACTTAGCTCATTTCACATATCCAAGAAGCATAGAATATCCCGGCATCGAACTGTCCCCACTTCTTTCCGTCAGCTTAAATCTTTCCGTCAGCTTAAAAAAAAAGAAGCAGTGACATCAAAGCTCCAACTCCACAACACAACAACCTCTCACCATCTTCCTGCTCTCTTACAAACAATATACCATACCGTCCACCCTGATAACCGATCATAAAGCGCATCTCATACCTCCAGACTTTATAGAATGCCAAATATCCGACCAACACCCACCATCCTCCTACCCCGCCTCCCCGCCAAAACACTCGTCGGCCTCGATCTTCTCAGCTTCACATCCACCGAACAATTCTACGGGATTAGCGACTTGACCCCTGGCTGGCATTTCCTCTACACGGGTACGACGGAAAGTTTCTCGATACGCTGCGGCGGGTGGTTCTACGTCGGTGATTTCCCGCATGACTCAACTAGTGATGGTTCGAAGAACATAATTCTACACAGCGGTACCGCTACACCCGGCCCCGAAATCCGGATATGGCAATGGAATCAAGATATAGAGACCCTCGTACCCATGCGCGGCGACAATGACGAACATCGCCTAGAGATTATGCGCTGGAAAGCCAACCTCGGCGGATTAAGGCAAATGGGTGCTTTGTTCAGCTATAAAACCAAAGGAATTCCCGAAAATACAGAGATCGAAGAAGACGAGATTGCGAATCAGCCTGTGCACAAAGACTGGATACAATTAACCAACCGTTTATCTCCGGAAATCGTGTCACGGATATTGGGTATGCCATTTGTCGATGATGATAATAGGTTGAGTTGGAGTATAAATTCGGCGAGTACGGCAGCGCGAGATGCGGATAATATTCCTGGTATAACAGCGGAGATAGCTTCTGAAGTTAGGACGAAGAGCTTTGGCGGGCAGAAAGAAAAAGAAAAAGAGCTACAGTTTCTACCTATCGACCTAAAACGGACCTGGCGAGAGGGCGCAATTGGCCGTGAGAGGACAGAGGCAGCGCAGGACAGATCGTGGGCTTTGGGCGATTTGATTAGCAGATATAGTCTCCCGGGCAATGATGAGAAGAAGGGTGAAGGAGAGATTCTGGGGGAACTGCAGTTCTGTTTCCTCATGATCCTGACGCTTATGAATTACTCGTGTCTTGAGCAGTGGAAACGATTGTTATCCTTGATCTTGACATGTCGCAGTGCGATCAGAGAACGCGAGGCGTTCTTCAAGGACGTGCTTCACCTCTTGCGATTACAGCTACGTCATTGCGAGGATGTTGACGGCGGTCTTTTTGAGATGGACGGAGACTACGATGGGAATTTCCTACGGAAGCTATTGACGGAGTTCCGGCAGACGATACATCAACTACAAGGAGCAGATACAGTCCGGTCAGAAATGAATGCGCTAGAGCAGTGGGTACGTACGGAATACGGATGGGAACTACGCAAGGACTCGATTATGCGTCGAGGCATGTTGCAGCTCGAAGATGGGGAACAGGTCGAAATGGAGATGAGTGGCGCTGATGAGGATGATGAGACGGGCGAGTATGCTCCTGTCATTGTCGATATGGGAGAGACCGAACGTGTTGTGGAGGAAGACGCGACTGATGTCGATACACCTATGGATTAGTACCAGACCTAAAGTTCCATGTAATATATGATACCCAATGCAAGCGGAAAGATTTTGAAATCATAAATGCCATTTTTCATTTGATATAGAAATCTTGACATATTCGTTGCCCACACTAACCCCTGCCTGATGAAATCGTACAAACAAGGGCCGTAAAGAAAAATATCCCGGGATTTCTCTCCATCTCTTTTTTTCGTCGTGTGAGCATGGCAGTGAATCTTTGACGCTTTTTCGCAAATAAAAAAAATATGATCGATTCCATCCTTCCTCTAGTCTGCAACCCGGGAATATTGTTGATACTCGTAGAGTCGGAAAGAACCAATCGTCTCTAGGATTCAAAGCACACTCTCAACCCAAGTGGCTAACAAAGTCTCTTTTGTCATGACAAATGAATATGCTTATTTTTTTCCACACATGCACACACAAGACAGACGCCCCCCTCCCAAGCAGAAATTAACAAACACGATAAACGAAGAAGAAAGAAAACAACAAAACAAAAGTCTGTTGGATTTCTTCGTTTAACGGTAAGATTTCTGGTAACGAGCACGAGCACCTGGACCACCGAATTTCTTGGGCTCGGCCCGTCGGGAATCGGCAACGAGGAGTGTGCGGTCGTACTGGATGAAAGCCTGCTTGAGCTGGTTCTTGGAGTGCTCGTCAACGAACTTCTGGTAGTAGGCGACGATGGACTTGGCGATGGCCTGGCGGATGGCGTAGATCTGGGAGACGTGACCACCACCGGTGACGCGGACACGGATATCGACACCGGCGAACTTGTCGAGGCCGACGATCAAAAGGGGCTCGTAGACCTATCCCTCATTAGAACCAATCCATCTTTCTTGTCCCTTTGGTGTATATGTATGTCTGCGATCGTACCTTGAAGCGGAGCTGCTCGGGCTTGACGAGGTTAAGAGGCTGGCCGTTGACCTTGATGAGGCCCTTGCCTTGCTGTAAAAAAGCGGTCTTAGTATGTGTTTCGCAAATCCAATTCCAACGATTTTTATGATTTTTCTTCTCGCATTTTCCGTCCAAATCAATCGTCGCTAGAGGAATGTTCAATTCGTACCTTGGTGTGGGCGACTGCGGTAGCTATAATGCGATAAAAAATAAACGTTAGTTATCACACATAAAATCCACCTTCCTCCTCGGTGTCACATACCAGTCTTCTTCTTGCCGAAGCATTGCACACTCTGCGTAGAAGCCATGATGGGTGAATAATATGGCTTTGGCCGGAGTCAAAGGGAGAGTGTGTGTCGTCGAGGGAGGGTTGGTTGATCTCGTTCAAACTGGTCTCGGTCTCTCGATATTGAAGATGGACGGACAATTCGCACACAGTGCGGGTTTTCGCTTAGTGTTGCCGCTAGTACGTTTTAGGGTTTCTTTTCTCTTTTCGATCAAAATTGCGCTAGCCTGTTTGGGGAAGAGTCATGTGACTCGTGCCAAGAAATGTTTCCAGCCAAAAGTTCGGAGCAGCAACGGAGAGACCTCAACAGTTCGAACAGCGATCACTACGTATATCACCGCTTCTCTGGTGTTCTCGCCGGGAGACAACTGTCTTGTACCTTTGAAACCAGATAATACTCGTCAATTGCTCTTAGAGCTGACACCGGCACCATGTCACAGACCCTGGGAAAAGTCAGTACCAAACAAACTCTTCCGACAGCTCCAGATCACAACCATTGAAATCGAACGCAACAACTAACACAAAATAGACACGCCTCGCCTACTCCCGAACATGGCACTACATCGATGTCGGCACAGACGGCCGTTCCCTCGGCCGCGTCGCCTCCGCAATCGCAATGCATCTCATGGGCAAACACAAACCCATCTACGACCCGTCTACGGACTGCGGTGACTACGTTGTTGCCGTGGGATGCCACGATTTACACACGACCGGTAAAAAGCGTTTGCAAAAGAAGTACTACACCCATACGACGCGGCCTGGTAGTTTGAAGAGTATGACTATGGATAAGATGTTTGAGAAATGGGGTGGTGGTGAGGTTTTGAAGAGGGCTGTTAGGGGGATGTTGCCTAAGAATCGGTTGAGGGATAAGAGATTGGCAAGGCTGAAGAGTAAGTCTTTCTTTGCAATTGCGTCGAGTTGTGCAGTTCTCGGGGAAACGAATTGTTGCTAATTAACCGCACAGCATTCGAAGGCCTCCAGCACCCTTACAAAAAGAACATCATCAAGATCGGCGGTACGAGTGTGCTAGGACCGGATCACCTGCCTGAGATCAAAAGAGTTTTCGAAAAGGCCAAGACGACCACAGAATCCGCTCCGGCTTCTCAATGATTCTGATTCCACCCAATCATGTACACCATATACTCTTTCTCTTTCTTGAAAATCTTGTTTTATTTTTCTGGGCTTTTCTACAGCGCATGGACGGAGTCTTTGGCATTTTGTATCTTTATCCTCTCTATGTTCTCTGTCGCGGCATCTTTCAATCAGATGCCCCATTGTATATCAGAAGCATTACACGAGACCATTCTCTAAATGAAAATAAAGTAAAATAGATTGATGATATATACATTAGTTATGTACCAATAGAACGCCCGAAACACCCATTCTAAGCGCTTGTAAAGAAAATGATGTCTGGATCAGCTCACAGCTTACAGCTTGGCCTTGGAAGTGCGAGCGACAGTGCACTTGATAAGTCCATTGGGACCGGACTGGGGAGCAAAGACTTCGGCGTCCTTGCCTGTGTTCTTAATACCCTTGTGCCATTTCAAGTCTGTAGATAATCATGTCAGTAACTATATCTTCCTGAATGGGAAAGGGGAGTGAGTAAAAACGTACCGACTTCAAAGTAGTGCTTGTTAGGCAACGAGTACTCCACCGTCTCAACCTGCGGCACAACAGCCAAAATCTGATCCGCCATATTGTACATGGTAGCCTGCACACTGGCACTATTCTCCTTTGCGAACGTGCTCAGAGTGATTTCTCGTGCAGCGCTCCATGCATTATCGAATCGCGCAGAATCGGCCTGTACCTCGGCAAGGCTTGAGAATAGCTTCCAGTTCCATGTTGCGTCGACCTCGGTGCTGAGAATGCGGTCCCAGACTTCGGGTAGAGTAGTGTATTCGTCGCGAACGAATCCCCAGAATTGGGATCCGGTGGATTTGAGGACATGCAGCCCCGAGATTGCAGAAGCGATTTGAATGCCTTTGCCCTCGGTAACGTCAACCTGGACATTGCGGGTTTCTGCGCCGTCGCGCAGGAAGGAGTGAGGGTGTGGTTTGCCATCGATGGTCATGCGGGTCCAGCGATGGGTGATGATATTGACATGGGCGGCGTGGATGTGGCTGTATTTCTCGATGAAGTGAGACCCGATGATAGACCCAAAAACTTCGGGGGTTGTGACGGGGTGTTGTTTGGCGAGGATGAAGATTGTGTTTTTGATGGAGTCTGTGGCGACGACGACGCTGTTGTCGGCTTTGGTGTAGCTGCAGAAGGTTAGTTTAGTTCACAAGTAATAGTAAATTCGGAATATCATACGAAACGTCAATGTCGCCCTCGAGAAGACAGCAGACGGTCATCTCGACCACGGTCTGGAAGCCGGTCTTTTCGTCGCGGTGGACCTTGTAGACACGGACATTGTCCTTGCCGTAACGGGCAGCAGCAAGCTTCGAAGACATTTTGTATAGTTTTTCGTAGTAGTGATCTGAGTATATTTCGATATAGAAGGCGACTGGAAGTCAAATATTAGCTATATGGTCAAAATCAATTGAGTAGAAGCTTGAAGCAGCTCTGAGACCCTGAATGCGGAGCTTATCTTGCGATTACTTCCGTATCAAGATATGACGATAGGTGTAGATAAGGGATTGCCCAACTTACATTTGCTTAAGTTTAAGAGATGTAGAATCAGGATATGCTTCTAACTTGAGAATCTGCTGTAATTTCCAGAGAACATTAAAAGAAACAACGACGAACATGGGTGTATAAATATTAAAGAATCAATGAAGCGATATCTATCTAATCGACCCAATCGGCCAGCTCCGACACCCGCCAGACGCGAATGGTTAGGCCGGCGCCGCTTCTTATTCTTATTTCCTGTGCCACAGATCCGATAGCTTGAACTTGTCATAAGGAACTGACAATCACTGGCTTAGCTCCGCGGCGTCGGCCGGGATCTTTGACACTTAAAGTCAGAGGTGAAGATATGTTAGACCGCATCGTATGATCTTTGCGATATTCGAGTTCCCGCCTCCAAGATAAATGCAACGCTCGTGTCTTTCGTCTCGGAATTGCGCCAACCGTACGGTCTTGGGCGCTTTGATCATCACTTTATTCGATTCTATGTGCAATTGCATTAGCAAGTGACGTGACAGGAGAGCTCTATCTGGAGCTTGATCTTGACATGTCGTGGATCTGGCCAATCAACGGGCAGTTTCATGGGGCAGTATTGGCAACAGTCCATCCGAGACTAAAATATAGGTATGTACTGCTCTCGACAGTATATCAGTCGTAGTCACTTGTCTACGTCTTGTATCAGCGGATGGAATTGCGGTGTCAAAAGTAGAAGGTGGAAGAAAGGGAGAGTCAAGGGAAGGAATGCCAAGACTATTGATTGTCAGTGCCTGAGGCTGATGATCTGGAGGTCTGGAGGCTAAGTTGATATCCCGCAGTCACGCTTCTCCAGACCTCACATGCCACAACAATCAATGCCAGCTGCCCATTCTGGCTTGATATCGCAGACTCGTCTTTGTGAGAATTGATACTCTTCTTTTATTTCTTTCGCTACTGTCTTGAGCAATGGAACCACTTGTATTTATGTTTAGCGTTTAATCGATCTGTCATTTCCCCGAGATTCAGCTAGTCCAAACAGCCAAAGCACTAGATGTTCGCTACAGTACACACCCACATCCACGCCGCCGTTTTCAAACACCCCTCGCCTTAGACCCGTCCGCTACAAGAACGAAATATCGATGCGACCCTCTTCGACCTGTCGCTCCCTCGTTGCTAGGTGATACGCGTTGCGGCCATCGTATGGAGGGAACCCATGGCGTCTGCGTACAATACCGGGAACTCGGCGACACCAACCCAGTCTCGAGCACTTGGCGCTGATAGCAGACCAGTCTCCAGAAGTCATGATGATGGAGGAGCTGCCGCACCAGCTGCCAGCTGGAACGATGCTGCTTCACGGTCAACTCGTACTGGGCGCTCTGCCTCTGGTGGGAGCAGCTCTATCAGTACTCGAGGTGGAGCTTCACTTGCACCATCAGCGCAGCCGGGAAGTTTCAGTTTGGAGTTGAAGAGTATGCAAAATTCCCGCAGTGCGACTCCTCGCCAGGATGCAGTATCCCCATTTCCGCGATTGGCGAATACCATGGAGGAAGATGAGCCTGTCGCCGATACGACCGAACAGCGCCAGGCTGCCATTCGGGATAGGATAGCGAAGGAGATGAAAATAAAAGTCGGAACGGAGAATATGTTGGAAGCGTTGTTGACCAAAAACGCAAAACAGACCAGAGATCAAAGGCTTCGAGTCGAGTCGGAGCTGAGCTCGTCGAATAGGAAACTGGCAGAACTCAGACAGGAATTAGAGGACGAATTGATGCGCTCACAGACCCCTTCAACACCACAACGCAGCCGGCTATCTGCCTTGTTTCGTGGAAGTCCGATGCGATCTCCGTCCCGTGCTACAGACTCTGCGGATGACGACATGGAGGAGGCAGATGGAGAAACCGAGTCGCCGACATACGTTCTAGCAGAGACCTTACAAGCCCTGGAATTAGAAGGGATGGCGCCGGATTACTATATTGAAAGGGCAAATAGTCTGGTCGAATTATTCAAACGCCACCCAACGCTGAAATACGACCTCGAGTGGTCGGTATTTGGACAGCGAGTACAAATGATGCTTCTGAGTGATAGCAGGGAAGTAGTAGCGGCTGGTTACCGCCTGACCCGTTACGCTATAGCAGACAGGGCTTCGATCAGAACGATTCGCCGTCTTCATACAGATGAACTAGTGACTTTATCTCTAGTCAAGGAGAGCAAAGCGAGTATTGAGAGAGAGCAGGCGCTCAAATTTGTCCGGGCTTTTCTGGATGTCAAGGACGGTGTACACGAGATTTCAAGAGCAGTGGTTCGAACCATCGTATCAGTCGCAGAGCACCATGAGGATAGATTACGAAACATATCCATCATGACCTTGGCTGAGATTTTGATCAAAGATCCAGGCTTGATCGCCTATGCCGGGGGAATTGGACCGCTTCACGATGCTCTAGCGGAGGGAACATTCAGCGCTTCTGAAAGTCTAATAGGAAGCTTTTTACACATTATGGACACTCCACACAGACGACAATATCTTCATGGCGGTCGAGAACTTGAAGCAGTACTTACTCCATTCACCGACTCATTCTCGGACACTGTACGCTCAGGACGTCTAAAATCTTCGGCAAAGGCGATTTCGGCCATGCTAAAGACCTGGCCCGGTTTGCTTGTACTTGCACGCGACAAGTCGAAACCACTTTCTTCGTTACTGGAATCGCTCAACTACCCAGATCCTAATGCCAGGGATCTCATACTGGAGCTGCTCTTTGATGCGCTTCAAATAAAGCCGCCTTCCTGGTCCTCGTCTTTTCTTGCTGGCAGACGTCTAACGACATATGGCAGAGTCACGAATCTCCGATCTGAGTCGGATAGCAAGCAGTTGCGTATCTACCGAGAAAACGATAAGAACAGATTCGACCTGACCGCACATTTCTCGGCATTGGTTCTGGCGACTTTGCTTGAGGCCGATCTCGTCAAAGCTCTATCAGGCCTTATTGAAGTGGAGAATAACCAGTCCTTAAAACGAAAGGCCACACTACTCCTTACAGAAGTGCTGAAACTAGCTCAGCACTCTCTACCACAGTCCATCAGCTTCAGTCTTCAAGTTCTCCCATCTCTACTACCAGCAGCCGTCAAGTACGACGTTGAGAATCATGAAATATCAACCTCAACTATCTACCAGATCGAAAGTATCAATCGAATTTTGGCGCGGTCTGGTTCCCTTACAACCACATCGGGAAGATATGCTGTTGTTGACGAAGATATCTCTGCCTCACTTTTATCTGGGGAACCAGCCAAGAATAGGCTCAACCCCGCAATGGACGAAGCCTCATTTAGAAACCATATTCTTGAGACACAAGTCTTGAATACTGTCAACTACGTCAAATGGAAATGGGATTTGATACTTCGCATCATTGAAGGTCCACTGACAAACCCAAAGAGACTCGAAGAAGCCATCAAGGGTTCAAAATTTATGAAGCGCTTGATTGGGTTCTATCGACCATTCAAATACAGGTTTTGTATGATACCCAACACAAAGCCGAATCAGCGTTATGTCCGAACAGGTTGTGCCCTATTGCGGACTTTGATGCAAACTCCAGAAGGGATCAAATACCTGGCTGAAAACAAATTACTCCGTCAAATTGCGGAATGCCTTGCGCAGGTTGACCGTATGAGTGGTCTCACCTCAGCGTCGCCTCTGTTTTCTAGAGAACAGATGGGAAGTACTTTGAGTGGTGGCTACTTTGCCCTGCTCGGCGTCTTAAGCAGTGATACAAAGGGTCTATCGATGATGGAACGATGGCATATGACTAACATGTTCTATCATATAATCGAATTGAAAGATCGAGCTGATCTCATCCAGGCTCTTCTTGGAAACATGGATTTCACTTTGGAAAGTCATCTTAGAGTGCTCCTATCTAAAGCGCTCACCGCAGGCAGCAAAGACATTCGTCTATTCGCAACCAAGCTTCTGCGCAAATATGCCGTCGGCCATCATCTAGCTGTCAACAATGTTGTCTGGGTTGTCCGAATGCTTGTAACCCAGCTATACGATCCCGATATTTCCGTCTGTGAGATCGCTGTGAAGATCTTGGAAGAAGCTTGCAACCAGCGAGAGTATTTGGAATACGTTGTCAAATGTCGTCCATCACTGGATCATCTTGGAGAGATCGGAGCTCCGCTTCTTCTTCGATTCCTTTCTACTTCTGTCGGCTACCACTATTTGGACGGGCTGGACTATATCACGCAAGAGATGGACGACTGGTTCCTCGGAAGGAATGATGCCTACGTTGCACTTGTCGAAGCTTCACTTTCACGCGCTTACGTTGATCATCCTCGACGGCAGACATCATCATTTGCCCCTGATGACATTGTTGAAATGCAAGATATTGGCGTTGTACCACCGCATTTCTACCGAGAACTAGCCCGAACATCGGAAGGTTGCAAACTACTTGAACAATCCGGCCATTTCCTTGAATTTGCCAGCACCATTCGAGATTTCGATCTTAGCGAAGAAGATCCCGAGGCCCTTTTGAAAGTGAAAGGGTGTCTATGGGCTGTAGGGAATGTCGGCTCCATGGAACTTGGAGCTCCGTTCTTGGAGGAGACTGAAATTGTGCAGGATATTGTCAACATCGCCGAACAGGCTGATGTTATTACGATGAGAGGTACCGCGTTCTTTGTTCTGGGCCTCATATCGCGCAGTCAGCATGGGTTGGAAATGGTTTACGAGGCAGGATGGGATGCTGCTGTTGATGAGCGTGGTGGTTCGCTGGGACTTTGTCTTCCGCGACGTCTGGAGAAGCTATATCACGTATGTCCCTGTCAATGATCTCGTTTCAAGTTGCTGATATACTTCCAGCTATCATTTGTCCCCCACAAACGCGACCAGGAACTCAAACGCATATCCCAAGAAATATTCAAAACCGCAGCCACCGACACCGATCCAATGAATCAACGTATCTTGAAACTAATTATCGACATGGGGAATACTGTCTTGTCCAAGCGATCCGCTAACGATCTGCACGCGTATGTTTCTTCTTCCGGAACAATGAATGCATGTAGTCAGACCTCTAACAGATCGAATATAGTATCAAAGCCAAACACCCCGAACAATTCCGCCAAGTAGAACTCTTCCAAAAGACACTAACCATCCTCGAAAGCCATCATTTCAGATTACCTGCGCGCCGGTTTGCGTTGGATTTGTTTGATAAAAGCGTCATGCGGCGTATGGTGCTTGAAGAAGACGAAGACTCGTATTCCGAGTCTGATTCGTAGCACCTATCTATGAAACAAAATTGACTAGTCAAACCTAGCCTCTTTTCAGATTTTGTTTTTCTCTTCTTGTATATATATGTATACCCGGGAAGCATTTCGGTCCATGTCTTCTTCAGTGTTCGCATGTTTGTCGCATTTGAAGGATATACGTATGTGCTTGCTTTTTTCTGGCATGAGGCTTGCATGTGGCTTGCATGCAAGGTTTATCCGAGTATAACGAATTGAATGGAATGATTGACACGAAGTAGTACAGTAATAATTTTTCGAGAGGTCGTAATAGTAGGTCTGTATAAAACAGAAAATAGAAAGAGATCACATGCTTGACCGATCAGATAAGATAAGATTGTCGATTCGATCTCCATCCATCAGTTGCCAACTGCGCTTATCGGAACTTCATCATCAGCACCATCCCAACTCTCATGACCACATACACGACGAGCGCGCACATTCAGACTACTCTGTCGCACTCAATAAAAAATGATTGCCAACACCCGGTCATCCCTTCATAACATATTCATTGACACATGATACGAATCCGCTCGATCTGTACATCCACCATTCCATCCTCGGAGTGGGGCAGTCACCATCGCCAACGATGTCGATGATTCCATACAATGAGCAAGATCTCTATCCATCCCAGTCGCCTAACAATTCTGACGAGGGAAATGAATTGATAAATTCGTCAGATACTCAGGACAATACTACTCCTACTATTGATGATAGTACTGGCAGTAATAAAGAGTCTCGGATTGAGCCGCATGCGCTGATTCATCTGTTTCAATGCCCGCTTTGCTCACTACCACTTCGAACTCCCTTTCGTCTTCCGTGCGGAAAGACGATTTGTCGATCTTGTCTGCCGCCATTGAAGAGAAGGGAGGGGATTTCGTATTTGCAGGGTAGTATTAGTGCCAGTAGTGAAGGGCGGAGGGAGGAAGGGTTCGTATGTCCATGGAAGGATAAAGGATGCGGGAATGAGCGGGTTTCCGCTGAACATGCGCTGGGTGATTGCGGGGTTGATGTTGTCTTGGGAAGAATCCTGGATGTTTTTGAGAAGGTCTTGAAGGATTACGAGGATGGGCAGCGGCAGTGGGCTGGGACTGATGTGTGTATGCGATGGAAGACGACCCCTGTAGCTGCTGAGGTAGTTGGGGAAAGCGAAACGGAAAATAGCGACGTGACGACACACCCGACTGAACAGGTACATAAAGCTACCCTACGCGCTGGACGCTACTTGGGTACATACCTGCTAGCTCGGGAGGGAGGTTTACCATACGATGTTCAAGATGTCACCTACGAGGAAATCACCACCATCAATGACCCAGAAAAGGAATCGCTGAACGATGACCCAAGCAACAAATTAGATGAAGTCATCTACGAACAACTCAAAACCGCTATCAGAGACGAACTCGACTGTCAAGTATGCTACGGCCTGATAGTCGATCCCTGCATATCTCCCTGTGGCCACAGTTTCTGCTACGAATGCGCAAACCGAATCAGAGACAACTCCAACCTCTGCCCCCTCTGTCGGAAAAAGATGTATATCTCCTTCCGCGAAGGACCGGATCCGGTCCACGCCGTTTTACGTTGCTTGTTAGATGCTTTTTTCCCCGACGAAATCAAAACTCGCAAGGAAGCCATTGAGGAAGATGGAACGTACGATGACGATGAAATACCTCTATTCGTCTGTACGCTAGCGTTCCCATCAACGCCGACATACTTGCATATCTTTGAGCCGCGGTATCGACTTATGATTCGTCGAGCGCTGGATTATGGGAATAGTAAGTTTGGTATGGTTATTCATAACCTTTATCACGATCTTGCGGCGCAAGCGCATCCGGATAGACCGCCGGAACCATTTATGCAATATGGAACGGCTGTAAGAATTGAGTGGAGGGACTTTTTGCCTGATGGAAGGATAATGTTGACTGCTGTTGGGACGCATAAGTTCAAAGTACTCCGTTACGGCATCCTTGATGGATACTATCGTGCTCGTACGGAGCGCGTGGATGATATCAGTCTGGCAGAAGAGGAAAACCTCGAAGCACGCGAATTAGCAGCAGCAGCAGCAAGCCAAAATAATCAGCCGGCGAATAGCCGACCACTAAACGCACTATCGACTCAACAGCTGATGCAGATCTGTATGGACTTTCTCGAAAAGCAACGCACAAACTCTGGGCCGGCGGTGCGCGAGAGAGTCAATAGAGTGTTTGGTCAACCGCCTACCGACCCAGCGATCTTCCCGTATTGGTTTGCGAATGTCCTGCCCATACCGGATGAAGAAGCATATAAAATCATACCATTGACTAGTGTGCGTGAACGGCTCAAGATCGCAGCGACGTGGCCGGATATGCTTGAAGACAGTGGATGGTACGTTCTATCCTCCTCATCTATCGGAAATATTAAACTAATCAATCAACAGGTCGATATCAACCTCCTCCTGCACGATTTTATGACTCCTCGTCCCCTTTATCCTCATAAGCGTTTTCAGTATTATTTTCATTGGTCAGCAGTATACATTCACCTATTCAACTTCGTCATCATCTACTTTTTCCTTCTCGATCTCGTTTGGCGGCGTTCCGGTACGAGAACCGTCAGCGACTAGACGGTTTGAGAACGACACACAGACTGCAATGACATATATGCCGCAGACTATCATCATTGGAGCAACGGTACTCGTTTTGACGGTGCGAGTGATGAATCAAATGAGGCATGTGTTGCATCTCAGAAGATTGGGACAAGTAGCGAGAAGAAGAAGAGGGATGCTTCGTTGACTTGGAAAGCATTTCTCAGAATAGTCTCATGCGCGAATTGGGCATCATTGCCTTCCGAAAAATCAAATCAGGGACGTCAAGCGAGGAGAAGGGGGAACAAAAAGGAGGAATAAAAAAAGCCACGCGCTGAATGAATGAAACATTTAACGACCGTTGTTTGATTTCCTTGATTATACAACGCTTTGAAGTGGGTTCTCAACTCAATTACGTACGAATTTATTTTGTACATACTCTCCTCTCTGACAAATTTGATTTGTCGACAGTACCTACATAGATAGGGCTTTCAGACTTTGGAAATAGTCACGAAAGCCTTTTTATACTTACGTACATAAACCATATGATGTTTATACTTATCAAGGGTCTGTAGTTTTTTGATTCGTTCAAGGTAGGCTAGTTGCCCTCTAAATCGGATTAAATACAGTGAATTCAGCGAATATCAAAAGGAAAGGGTATCAAGATCCCTCATATTGTATGATCAGCTTTTCGAGATTGAAAATAAGATTGCATGAAGTGAAAGAGAAAAACAAAGTCCAGGAAGAAACGCCGTCGCATGCTTTATTACAAAAGAGTTCTTTCTATGTGATTGTGATGGGGATTGGAAGATCAATCTGATTCTTCATCCGAATGATCTTCTCGTCCAGGTTTATCTGCGAGATCTTCATCGGCTTCCGCATCGGCGTCGGCATCTGCGCTGACTTGTGTGTTTCCGGCTTCGTTCTCCTCCTCTTCTTCCAACTGTGCAGGAGGAGGGGGTAGGTTCTTCTTGAATTCAGGGTCCACGTTACCCCGGTGCAGACTGCGCTTGTAAATTTCCGCTTCATCGGGATCCCGGACGGTAACGTGAATCTGATCGGCTTGGTCTTCTCGGCCAGATGATTCACCATGACTACGAGCCAGTCCCGCCTTGGCGATCTTGCGAGCTCGTTCCGGCGCAAGTCGCATCTTGCCGAGGATCGGGTAATAATAAGCAGCTTTGATGCCGCCATCAGCTTGGCTTGATGAGGACTTGGCAGGGTCGAATAGTGTCAAAGCAATGTCGCGCTGTTTCTGATCCGAGTTCAGTTGTTGGGCCTTGGTAGAATATGTTCGTAGTCTGTCATAACGATGAAACTTGCTCTCTCCATCATCGTGTGTGTACAAGTCCTCATCATCCCTGTTGCTATTGAGAAGGTCGAGATTTTTCTTGATCTTGTTGGCGGAACCCTTCTTCTCCGGAACGAATAAGTCGTAGTCCCATGGAATTGGTCCTGGATCCTTGTAAAGTGTAGGATTATTCTTGTGCAATTGAGTCTTTGCGCCGTGTTCTTCAAGAACATGCTCAGGTGGTGCGGACGGATACAGCAGACCGACATCGATCCTATCGTCGCGTTTTCCTGCAGCTGGTAGCAACGGAGGTTTATCGAATTTGAACTGAACAAAGCCACCTGGATCTGGGTATCCCTGCAAGTCCGGTAGAACTGGGAAGAATCCAACGGGCTTGAGTTTCGGGTTATCTGGATGCACAGGGTGTGCCCAGGCATCTATCTCCGGCTTCTGTGGCGTATGTCCCTTGATTCGCTCTGCAGTATCCTCCCCAGTATGCTTACTTTGCGGATAAGCAATATCAAATCCTTTCATCAGGTATTTCTTGATATACACGGGATCGTCGTTGGCTAGCTTAGTCTTTTCAGAAGCACGTGGTTTGACTCTTCCAGCCGCGGGCTTGAAGCCGCCAGGGCCTCGTTGTTCCACGGCAATGTATTGAGTACGACGAAGGAAACTGACGTTGACGTTCTTCACGGCTGGGTTCTTAAGTTGATCGAGCGAGACTAAAAATGGTAGGTCTCGAGGATCGGGTGGTGGTGGGTTTTCCGGCATCAGAATGGCTAAACAGACGTTAAAACGTTGCAAAAGTCGTACTAAGTAGTTAGAAACATACCACTCTCATCGCCCAGGTGAAGACCTGGTATTCCGACTAGATCAATTGGCATGCCACCCTCAGCATCGACATCAATGCCTGGCTCCTCTCGCCTAGCCATATTCGAAGCATAGCCTGGAGCTAAGAATCGCTGCAGTCCTTCATGGGGAATGTCCAAGAACTTTGGAGGCATTTCTGGTGGCGGGAGATCATTTCGATATCGAAGCGACGCGATGTATTCTTGGTGGAAGCCCTCAGCAGGGCGGGTTTCCTTTGCCTTGGACATTTTGTCGCGGGTCGCAAGTCGACTACGGTATCGACTATCGACTCGCTAGCGACCTGACAGAAGTCGACTGAAGAGGAAATTAAAGCGCAAAACCGCACGGCCAGTATCTACTACTAGTCAGTTGGGTGAAGGGCCGAAATGAACAAGAAAGGTGAGCTTGTCAAGTCGTCGTTTGCGTGCCAGACTTCGGCCGTCAATCAATAAAGGCAAGTGCCAATTCATGCTATTCTGCTGCTATACACCGCCTGCTACATACACTTTAGTACATTGTTCCTTGGAAGCTGCGGATCACATGACTACCCCACAAAAGACCGGCCGAAATGACAGCCATGTCCAAACTGACCAATCAGAGCAGCTGGTTGTGAGATCTATATAAAAGTTGACCACATATCGACCTTAACCCAATATATTTAAGCGTATCAGAGCTTGAAAACTCATATTATGAGTGCATATTATCGCGCTCCAGATATGCTTAACTGTCAAAGCCTCTAGATTGACTTGAGAATGCTCTATTCAGCATGATCTGGCCTTATTTAGCTGGCACGCACGCTTGACGTCACGCACAAATGAGTTTGCCTGGTACAAGACGATCAAATAACTACGCAAAACTTGCTAGGAAGATCAACATGACAGGCAATCTGCCAAGAGAAATGCAAGCATAAATGCATCGCTGTCTTCATGTCTTCATTTTTGCAACACCGGAGACGACACCCGGTAGAAAAGTGTTGGAACATTGGGTGAAAAGTCGGTTACATTCTTGCTCCCGTGGCGAGTGATCCGGTCCCATTCTATCCAGGATATACTGGTCGGTAAAGAGTATATAAAGGTTGTCAGATGATCAGTAGCACGGTCATATTTTACGCATGCAAAAATCCTGACCAAGTCGGGTATATGTCAACCTGATACGTCCTCGTGTATGTACCTGAGCAGCGATGTATCTCCACATTGTCCAAAGAGTGTGCTCTACTAAATTGTCCGGCCAACTTTTATCGCTTCACGGAACGTGATTGGCAGGAAGTGACCACGCAAAGCACACTAAACCAAGGTCTCGAGCAGGATCTGCAAGAATTCAAAGGCCGCATCGCCGATTCATTGGAGAAGTTGGATGAGCGAGCCAGCTCTGAAATGGAGATATGTCGGTATGACTTGTCATCCTCGAGAGGATATTTCGGGGGCTATTAAATCCAGACAGTTCTCATGGGTGTTCAGCGATCGCCTCATCCCTGGACTACGCCAACCTGACGCATAGAATGGAGATTTTTGTGATATTGTCTTCACTTGGCGCTGACGTTGTGTGTTCTGTAAGTCTTTTATAGACAGTGAGTTGGCTTAAGCGTAGGGAGGATCTCTCTGATGATGATAAATGATGACCCGAGCTGACATAAACTTGTTATCATATCCGAAATCGATTGATACGGTGAATGAATGAGGACTTAAAGCACCTGGCAGTCAAAGCCCCACATACTGATCCCTTTCCATAGGGGCTATTCGCCCATAATCTTGGAACAGTTCATGTCTTGCACCATACACAGTTGGCCATGCACCTAAGCCGTACCGGTATGGCCCAAAGTATGTTTGCAAAAGAGGAAGCCCTTCGTAAAATGGGATTCCCGCCCTCTTTTCATATCCCTGATATTCATTTCATAAACCACTTACACTTAAATCTTGCGTTTCTGTCAGATACACGGATGAAAGTCTATTTTAGGCTATTGTTGTCTCTCCATGCATAAAATCGTGCGCAATGTCGACGTTTCCTCGACAAATACTTCCAAAGGGTGAATTTGATAATCACGACGCAGCTGATGTCTTCGTCCCGTCGGAATCTGCGCGACAGACCAAGAAGACTTCGACGGCATGCTCGGCATGCAAACATGCTAAAAGAAAGGTAGGCTTCAGCTTTTGACACCATGAAGTGGGCATGGGTACACTGTACATCGATAGGTGCAAGAAGCCACAGCATCTCACAATACTGGACACTATATTCATTAGAAATTATCATCACTAACATCCCTCTCTGTCAATAGTGCAGTGGACGACCTTCACCTTGCAATGCATGTAGGCGAGCCGGATCCGAATGCACTTTCGATGAGGCGGCGGATATGAGACGCAAAATCGCTATGAAACGAACTGTCTCTGAGCTTGAAGGGTATAGGGAACTATACTTTTCAATCTTAGAGATAATCAGAGCTCAAGACGAAAGGTTCTTTGAGCGGTTTGTGACGGCGGTTCGCGCAAATGTCCCCTTGGACGACATTTCTGACATGGTTTCAACGAGTATACTCGAGATGAGGCACGGAGCAATGCACTCAAGGAGTCCGTCATCTCCCTTGATGATCAGGTCAGGAACTAGTCTTGCAACGGACCAGCGGCCTCCAAGACCCCACTCACAGCATCCGCGCATGAATCTGGAAAATTTGTGCGACTCACCCGGGTATGACAGATTGACGGGTTCTTTGAGCAATACATGACAGACTTCTGGGCGTCTCAATTCTCTACCCAGCGGCTGTTGGCGTAACCAGACCGGTGGCTATTGTTGACCAAGGCCGGGCCGGACATCTTCATCACACCAGTTCGCGGGCATAGCAAATCCTACAACGCACATGTCTCCTCTAAAAATAGAGTCTCGAGGCACGGCACGCCACGAATTGCAACACTGAATTGTCCTTGAACCACCGATATGTATATTCACGAAGTCATGGATTTTGAGCTGAGGGACTTCGGACGCTGTAATGTTGCGAAGGATCACTGGATCTGTTTTCTGTAATAGCTGAAATAGATACTAAATAGCAAGCATTCTATTTTGACCTCGACTCGTTCAGGCAAGAATATATCAGGTGACTCCAGAGAGGAAATATGCATGCATAGATGACTAAGCAGCGGCGATAAGATAAGCACAAGGACTTGGCGCTCTCAAGCGAACATTTTGAAAACCCTCAAAATTCAATTTGAATGTGGCTCCGACCTCAGATCCAACCAGGACGATTACGAACGACCGGCAACGATCGCCATAACCCGATATTCCTTTTCACCCGCGCCGTTCGATTTCGAGCGTCAACACTCCATTTTCGCAGCGATCGCCAATCCCAATACCCATCCACACAATGTCGTACGACGAGCGCTCCAATGCGCGCCCTGCTCTGGGTGATGAGTCCGACGTCGAGGAGGAGGCCTTGGTCAACGACTACCGCGAGCAAGTTCACTTTGACGATGGAATGAGCGACCTCGACCGTACCACTTCACTCGGCGGTGCGTCTCACACCCAGGACCTTCAAGCACAACTTGCCGCGGCCGCGACCCCGCTCGAGTACCAGGCCACTTTGGAGACAAAATTTGCCAGCTACGACAACTACTGCAGCCTGTTCCATTACATTCTCAACTCGGAGGGCCCTGTTGATTTGGAAGTTCCTTCGGTATGTGAGAGATAAATTTGGCTATCCAGTGTTCCCATCGTCCGACTAAACTTACTAATTCTTACGCTTTTTTGCATAGTACTACTGGGCTTGGGATGTCATCGATGAGTTCATCTACCAATTCGAGTCTTTCTGCCGCTACCGCAACCGTGTGGCTCGCACCGGATCCAACGAGGAGGAGGCTCAACTCCTCCGGGAGAACCCCAACACCTGGGGCTGCTACTCAGTCTTGAACGTGCTATACTCTTTGATTCAGAGATCACAAATCAACGAACAACTCGCTGCCATCAAGCGCGGAGAAGACCCTTTGGCTGTTGCCGGAGAATATGGCTCCCGTCCATTGTACAAAATGCTTGGATACTTCTCCATCATTGGACTGTTGCGCGTTCACTGCTTGCTCGGTGACTTCAGCCTTGCCCTCAAGACTCTCGACGATATTGAGATGAACAAGAAGGCCATGTTCGCCCGTGTCATGGCTGCTCACTTCACAACCTACTACTATGTGGGTTTCTCCTACATGATGATGCGCCGCTACGCCGACGCCATCCGCATGTTCAGCCACATCCTCGTCTATGTGTCCCGAACAAAGAACTTCCAAAAGGGCAGCAACCAGTACGATGCCATCACCAAGAAGAACGACCAGATGTACGCATTGATCGCTATTTGCGTCGCCTTCCATCCCACCCGCCTTGACGACACTATTCACACCGCCCTTCGTGAGAAGTACGGCGAGCAATTCCACCGCCTCCAACGCGGTGGACCCGAGGCTTTGCCTCTGTTCGAGGAGCTCTTCCGCTCCGCATGCCCCAAGTTCATCAGCCCTACTCCTCCCGACTTTGACAACCCATCCGTCAACATCGACCCTGTCGACCATCACACCGCCATCTTCATGGATGAGGTCAAGAACACCCTCTTCAACCCCACTGTCAAGTCGTACTTGAAGCTCTACACAACCATGGACTTGAGCAAACTCGCCGGCTTCTTGGACGTTGAGCCCGAGAAGTTGCGCTCGTGGCTTCTTGTGAACAAGCAGCGCAGCCGTCAAATCCGCTGGGTTGAGGGTGGTCTACTGGAGGGCGAGACCATCACTGCTAGTGACTTGGACTACGCCATTGAGGGTGATCTCATCCACATCAGCGAAGCCAAGGCTGGCCGAAGACTTGTCGACTGGTACTTGCGTAACTTGACCCGCACGTACTAGATTGCTTTGTCTCTTTGCATCTAGACTTCTCTTCTTTGATTAAAAGTTTTATTTCACATCAACCACCTCTTCTCTTCTATTTTGTCCTTGTGGTGCTTGTGATTGTCCTTGAGGAGTCGGCGTATTATTCCTTCGATCTTATTATGTACTTTTTGTCGAAGAGTATTTTAATCTTTTCGATTTACCATTTTCTTTTTCCCTCCAATTTCAATGTTTGAGTTGTGTGCATTAGTGTGACCGGGGCCGTCGATTTGATTTCAATGGAATTGGGACACAAGGGGCGGCAGATGAAGGCAATCCAGGAACTTGACGAGAAACGACGACCAAGAAAGTTAGCCGGACTTAAGGGACGAAAAGATATTGTTCTGAAACCCAGATGCAACGATCACTTCGAGGGTCAAGAAGCTGCTATCGGGGAGGAATGCATTTTGCCGGGCTTTGAGAGCGAAGGCTGCCTGGCGTCGCCTGTGGAAGTTGCACCATAAGGAGCGTGTGGTGTTGTTCGACGAATTGATGAAGGCATGAGGAGGATCAGATTCAGTTGGTAGATAGATATCAATGTCCATACATGAAGGAATGATTAATTCAACTTGTTGTTAAATCTCAGTCCACTGCTTCCATGACAGGGATGTTATGTTGTACATATCCATGTTAACTGGAGCCATACTACGTACCTATCTGATATCCCAACACCCAGAAGAGTAAAAAGATAGCGATATTCTCCAGTACATTTGGATATCAAAAATACAAAAACATACAACAGCTGGGATTCGCTGGTGGTCACCCACCCAACTACTAACCAGCCGGCGTGTGGCTTAAGTACGGCTGAGCGGACGGGAAGCCCTGTTTTCCACACCCTATGGTCGTATGTGATAGAAGCAGAAGAAGGAATGGTCTATATTCCCATATGTGCAGGACTGCGTCGATGTGGCCGTCTGTGAGACGACAAAGGACTTCAAAAAGAAAACAATGACGAGTTCTGCGTCTATTGTGTTTCTTTGCCTCGGAACAAGAGTTCATTGATCAAGACACATTAAACAAAACGGTGTTTGATATCATTGTTTCTTGCTCGAGTCTGAAAAGCGTTTCGCATCACATGATCAACAAAACCCTAACGCGGAGGGAGTTGACAATGGCCACTGACTGTACTTTCCCAACAACGTCGAGTTACAAAGTTATATACTCACTTCTCAATGAGATGAATCTGAGAGATCTATTATATCTGAGATACAAAGACCAAGATATGTTTGTATCAACGACGTAGATGATTACCCTCTAATGGAGCCTTGTCCTCGGAGCAGCGGTCTACTTTCAGGATCAAAAGATTATCTGCGGAGCGTCTGGTAATAAGTTTGCAATAAGACATTGTTCATGTAATCGGATGATTCATAGTTGACTTTGATGTCATAATGATGGACGTCCTCTCGGCTTGAGTATATTTTTGGGCCCTTGTTGTGCCATTCTAGGAGTTCGATACATGTAGGCTTCAGACATAGATTAGCGATGAATGGTAAGCTTCGACATTAAGATATATCTAATGCATATGTCAGCAGATGGAAGGACTCCTATTATGATGTTAGCATGATGTTTCCAATTACACTGTATCAAAAGAGTGCTCTTTAAATTCACTTCGATGTTTGAGAAAGAGTATGGTAAAATGCGAACACTCTTCGGATAATCTAGTTATTGATATCTATCAATTGATACCATTAGGAAAATGCACATCAGCCATCTAGAGAAACTATGCTGGGAATGACCTCTCAAGCTGGTATTACCATATGAGTTTTTCAGAACAGCGCAAGACTAGTACGTAACCGACGAACCTACTATCAATTGCCCAAGACCTCTCCCCTTCTTTTAGAATTCTTTAGAGGAGCTTTCGCCGGAAGGGAAAAAGTAGAATACATGTAGTGATGCCCCCTAGATGGAGCCACTAGAAACCATACCTGGCAATGGGAATTAGAAAAATCATCAGATCCAAGTATACCGGTCAGAGATTCCTCTCTTGAACTTTGTGTTGTAACTATAACTGTTACCAGATCTGATATATGCCTTCCCCAATCAGGGTTATTAGGTATATGAATCCCTTTTTGGCTACTCCTAGCACATACGACCATAGGGTGTGGAAAACAGGGCTTCCCGTCCGCTCAGCCGTACTTAAGCCACACGCCGGCTGGTTAGTAGTTGGGTGGGTGACCACCAGCGAATCCCAGCTGTTGTATGTTTTTATAATTTTTTGATCTCTTTCAGACTTTTTTTGCAGTTTAAACCGGAGTTGAGGAAGTCCATGTTGAGGAGTGAAGGTTCGCGGGAATAACCTCATTGACATGGACGGGTGGAACGTATGAAATGAAAAGCTCCACAAACAAGGGAACTTTACGGGTGTTTCATTATTAAGTGCTCTATGTGATGAGGTTATAGTCGGAGTATGTCCCGTCGAATAGGTCTTTCTGGAAATTGGCAGTAGAATTTCAACTTTCTCTATGATTATTTTGGAAAGAGGAAGGGAACCTGGGAATAATAGCAGAGCTATCAAAGAATCCAGGCTGCTTAGATACTCTGTAATCTTCCAGCATGGTCATGACTCAAGGTCTAGACCAAAATCGGTCTCTATAGCTAGCACAGAATTGACAATCTTATCTTTACCATGCACTTGTGTGAAGTAACATTGAATCACATACAATTAGCCACAGGCTCTGTGGCATTTGCCATAGGTAGTCAATATTTCACACCATCAATATCCAGAATCAGGTGGAGATGCTATTCTATCAGCCTTTCTAGTCACATAGGTAGATTTTCGGAAGATCACTTACAACTGCCATTACCAACACAGTAGCTAAATCCAGGTTGCAAAGCACATTTAGCCCTATCAGACGAAAGACTGGGGTTCCAGGACAGAAAATCAGCTAATTTTAGCCAGTAAAGGGACGCAATGGTCGTGCAACTGTTCAGATCAGTATCATTATTGTAATTTTCGTAATATTTGCAGTTCTGGTTGGTGCCTGGGGCAATTGGTAGGTACGATGGAGTATATATAAAGCCTGGATTGCTAGTTCTGGTTGCAATCGTAGTATTAACGAATGAGAAAGTGGCAGGAGGTACTGTTATGCTCGCCCATACGCCAGTCGTGGTCCAACCAGGGTATGTTGAAATAGTTCCAACAGGGGCAACACAGTAAGCTTCAGCGAGCATAAGGTTGGTGCAATCTCGGTTGACTTCAGGATTTAGAAAGAAAAAGTCTTCAAGCGAAATCCCGTTTGCCGTAGACAGAGCGGCACAGGTATCTCCTGTCATGACCTTGAAAAATTCAGTCAAATGTCCCTTGATCTACATAGATTCCTTGTCTTACTGTATACCAACGTCCACATCTCGTGTTGGATCCATTGACAGCATTAGTTGGTACTGAGACCGGAGTCGTAACGGAAGTGATAGTTGCAGTACCGTTATCGTTCGCTGTTCCATTCAGATATCCTCCTGGAGGACTACAAAAAAAAAGAGGTCAGATGGAACACTAATCAAAAATAAGGCATACGGGGCAGGCAATTGCATACCTAATACACACTTCATATCCCACAAAATTAATGCTGTTCAAGCAAAGGGAGTTGAAATTCGGATTCCATGCGAGGAACTGGGCTAGCGTTATTCCTTGCAAACCAGCCACGACATCTTCGCAAGTGTCTAGTGCTTGCCAGGTGTGTGTTGTGCAATTTGATGGGATACATAGATTATTACCAACCGCCGAAGCGAAATTGACGCAATACAGATCCAGATTGTTGGCGGAGAGTAGGCTATAGGTTGACACGTTCAGTGACTTTGCGACAGAGTTACAGTCATCAGTCGGTTGCACAGTATATGAGCCAGTGCAGGATGGTACAGGGGTTGCTGTAACTGTTGCAGGAACGGTTGTCTCCGTTGCATTGAATGCATAGGGTGCTGGAGAGGTATAGCTATACCCAGCAGCATTGCAAGCTGAGGTAAGCGAAGTAAAGCTGCTCTCAACATCTGTATCGTATCCCAGTGGATTGCTAAGCTTTAGAGCCAAACCCCCCAGCCAGCAGTCGGAGCACAGTTCGGTTTTATTGAGGCCTCCTTCGCTCATTGCAACCTTTATTTTGGGATCACAAAAGTCTCCGGCGACACTATAGTTCCATTAGAATCCACATATAGCAGGAGGATGAGAAGTGATGGCATACCTATCCTTCCTGCACGACAGTTGATAGGCAAGCATAAAGTGATCGACCATGAATGTAGCTATAATACTTTTAGATTATATTAAACTTTTATGTAGGGGGTTGGTAAGGAAATTCGATACCTGGATAGGCGACGTCCTCAAAGACAATTGCATCCGTCTTGGTGCACGCGCCTTGAATTGATTTCCTAGCACTTTCAAGGGAAGCATAACAACCATCCACGCACAATTCAGCAACACCATCGTCGTCTAGAACCGTATCCCTGAGTTAGCTGTCAGCATATGGAAAATATTGGCAAAGCAAGAAGCAAGGCTTGTGGCTCACATCTGACTGATAGCAACTATAAATGGCGAACAAGACACATTAGTAGCCAAAGCTTGTTTACATGAGTCACTGATTCCTGGATAATCCACATAAATCTGCGTCCCTAAAGGCTGTTGCGCAAATACAGAGCATAGTATGCTTAACGTGATCGAAATTATCCGCAATAGAGCCATCGTTGAAAGCTTCAGGGGCGTCTTGGAAGATGTAGGCGAGAGAAAAATGACAATGGTATTCAGAAACGAGACTATCTGATATGAGAGACACCTTTGGAATGGGCCTAGGTAATGATGGAAAGAAGTTCAATGAGGAAGGAGTAGTCTTGGAATTATCTCAGCTAAATGATTGTTTGTCTCTACAGCTTCTAGACTTCGGCAATCGCAGATAATATCAAATTCTTAAAAAGGAAAACTACATTGAGAGGAATTATATCGAGCAATATCTGATATCATGTGCGGCCTAAAGTACCTACATGGTGCAGTTCTGGTGGGACGTGACACTGAATTAGGTGCCGCCTAGGTGGTACACATCTTTCAGGGCTGTGTACCCCTGAAAATTGATGAGTTGAAAGTGAGGCTATTACATCCAGAAATTGGCTCAGGGAAGTCAAATACCAAGCTTTGTGTTGCATTGTTCGATATCTTGCACCAACAATTGTGATTCGAATGGTTGTATTACAAGTACTAAACCAATATCAACGGAATCTAGATGTTGGGCCTGGCCCCAGTAAGAAGACTAGGAAGACATCAGCAGGCGATATGAATAATATTGTTCTACCTGGGTATATTGTTTACGTGTACTATTACACAGAAGAAACTGAAACATGAGGCCATGCGCTTCCTCAATGTCAACACCTAAGGCCATATCGTTCTATGTCATGTGACTTCCTAATCTGGAAATTAGGGCAAGAAGAAACTTTTGTTCATGCTACCAGCGGAACAATGAGGGGAAACTGGCTCATTCCACTACTTTATAAAAGCCTACACTGCCCGTCTAGATAGATATATGTTGACATGTGAACGGCCTCTGTCTGTGGTGCCGTATTGTGTCTCAAGTGCTCTGGTGCGCTATTGAGAAGCCAGCATTCGACTAGGTATGCCTCATTAACCACACTACATAAAACCTCAGGCAGTGCTACCTTCTAACAAAGCCTCATTTTTGGGTCAGTGGGTTTTCTTCTTCGGTTATTACTTATATCTTGAAGTAACACACTTTTATGTTTTGTTTCGGACCGTCAAGACCATCAACACATGGGAAGAATGCAACACTCTCGATAGGCTTCATTCTCAAAATATCAGTAAATCCGCTTAAATCTGTAGAAAACTGTCTTGAAACAGCCAATCATGGCATGCTGCGTGTACATCTTAGGGCTTTGTATGGGATTGATTACCGGATTCGAAATACTACCTGGGAGCTGCATTGGGACCCTGACTTTCTCCTACACACATAAGGTTTTTGTTGTTTGACAATCGACATTGTTAAGTAGTATCTATGTTTCTGTCGATTACACAAGCTTTCCGACTGAAAAAAGCATCAAGCCGTTCACATGTGATAATCGAATCGCATATTGAAGGTCCAGATGGATTAGCCTCCTTCTCAGGCTAAGACCTTGCGGTACCTCAAAATCAGAGGTAACAACACATTTGTATTGCTCATAATTAAATATCCGAGGTCTAGTATCTTACCTTAGAAGAGCATACTATATACACTCAAATCATTGTAATACAATCGATGGGCGTAACTGTTTTAACCCAAGGCCTACCTGTCTAGGTATACCACTGATTCTGAAAGAAGAAGAAGAACAAGAAAGAAAGAACTCCATTATAAGCTACAAACGAGCCACGAACCATGGCTGGTGAAGTCCCCCTTTGGCAAAACAAAAGTCGATACTGGCTGCGTGCTATTATGCTCTCCAGTGTCCTGCTGGGCTTGGGAAGTATCTTCCGGTGGCCGCGCAGTAACCATGTGCCAGTTGTCAAACGTGATATACAAGAAGACTTTGAAGTATTCAAAGGGTTTTCAAATATCACTTTGAATCAGCATGATTCCTATAGTTGCGGTCCTGGAAATCCCTGTAGCAATGGAGCGTGTTGTGGAAGCAGCGGCTACTGTGGCTATGGTCCCGTATACTGTGGGAAAGGCTGTGTCTCCAATTGCGATGCTGTTGCAGAGTGCGGTCAATATGCAAAAATTGCAGGTCAAACATGCCCACTGAATACTTGCTGTAGTCAGTATGGATTTGTGAGTCAAGATAACCTATCAGCATATATACTGCCCATACACACAATATTGACCCGTGCTTCATTAGTGTGGCACCACAGAAGAGTTCTGCGGTAAAGGATGCCAGAGCAACTGCGTCTTACATCCCATTCCCCAAGGCGGAGGCGCTGCGATGGGAATTCTCCAGAATAAGGTCATTGGTTATTATGAATCATGGAGTGCACCAAAAGCCTGTCACAAAGTCACTCCCGTTGACTTACCCTTAGATGCACTTACGCAGTGAGGAAACACTCTTCGAGCTTTATCACAATCAATGGAATACTAACATTGCGAAAGCGTGAATTTTGCGTTTGCGTCCATCGATCCGGATACGTACCAGGTGGTGCCCATGGACTCGTCAACGCCTTCTAGCCTGTTTAAGGATACTGCAAATCTCAAGTCCATCAAGAAAGATTTGTCAGTTTGGGTCACCATTGGTGGATGGTACGCGTGAATTCGATTGCTATATTTCATGTGAATAAATATTTAACTCTGCAAAAGGGCGTTCTCGGACAATGGGACTGCGACCCAGCCCCTGCTTGGCAAGATCTCGAGAGATGCTTCCCTCCGGCAAACATTCGCAAACAATGTCGTTCATTTTATGCGGCAATATGGTATGCTTGAAGATCTTATGAAAGCTTTAGCCGCATACGATATTTGCTAGAACGGTATACTAACTACCTGAAACTAGGCTTTGACGGTCTCGACCTCGACTGGGAGTATCCCGGTGCACCTGATCGTGGTGGCAGTCCGGACGATACTGCAAACTATGTTCTATTGCTCAAAACTCTTCGAGAGACATTTGATGCGAGTGGCAGTAAATTTGGGTTAACATTCACCACTCCAACTTCATTCTGGTATCTGCGCTGGTTTGATTTGCCTAAGATGGCCCGATACGCAGACTGGATTAATGTCATGACCTATGACCTGCACGGATCTTGGGACGCTCATAACCCAATTGGAAATATTGTTCAGGGGCACACAAATCTCACTGAGATTAAATTAGCCATGGAACTATACTGGCGAGTTAATATTCCCCCTTCCATGCTCGTCCTTGGCTTTGGCTTCTATGGCAGATCGTTTACACTGTCAAACCCCAACTGCAAATCTCCAGGTTGTGCTTTCAGCCGCGCATCAAATCCAGGGCCTTGTTCTGCGACAGCGGGGATACTTGCCTATTATGAAATTCAAGAGTTGATTAACCAACACAATAGCCGGAAGGAGATAGAGGTTATCAGCCCCATACATGATCGAACTGCTGCGGTTAAATACTTCACATTCGGCAATGACCAATGGGTATCATACGACGATAAGGATACATTCAAGCAGAAGGTTGACTGGGCGAATAGTGTTGGCATGGGAGGAGCAATGATATGGGCATCTGATCTCGGTGAGTACACCAAGACAATATCCTGCTCAACATCAACATATGGCAAGGCGATATGGATATAAATGAAGGACATTGTAGATGCAATGTCATCTCAATGAAATGTCAACTAACTACAACTTTCTCTTAGACACTGATAAATACTCCGCTCACAGTGGACTTGTTCAGAGAAGCGTCATCTCAAATCCTGAGGTGCAAGACATCAACAAGGCTTTGACCAATCCTGAACCTGTCGTTGCTAATGTGGCATCATTCAACGGACAGAAATGCTTTGCGTACAAGGGGAAATGTGTTAACCTAAATGACAATAATGCCATGAGCCAAGCATGTGGTTCAGGATTTACAGTAGTGGGCTGGGATGATGCTGGATGTGGCAAGAAGAGCTGTGTAAGTACTTTCTTAGCTGAATTGTTGCGTATGAAGCGCCTGATAACAATCTGATGTGGTACATATAGCATTGTGGAAAACCAATATGCTGCCCTTCAGACAGTGCACCCAAGGACTGCAAGTGGCGCGGAGATAATACTAGTCTTGCTAGTGGTGCAGGATCCGACTGCAGCGCCCAATGTGAGCCTGGGGAAATAAACATCAACCATATAACATCCAGCTGGGGAGGCGGCTTTACTAACGACGGGGATACGGATAAATGCGGCCGAGGTGAGAAGGCATTCTGCTGTCCTGATTCATACTACGCGTCGGTTAATAAGGGATGCTCTTATGCCAAATGGTAAAACTCTTATGAAAACCCAGAGAAATCAATTAGCTGGTATGGTACTAACTGAACAACAGCGGAGAAGACTGCCCGGCCGGTAAGAGCTCTGTTCTCACCAAATGGGACCAATGCTGGAAGAATGGACAAAAGTACTGCTGCCCTGATCCAGTTCAACTTACTGGCTGCCATTGGGTAAGTGGTAGCAAGGGTAACGACTGTGCCAATGCCATATGTAACGCCACAGAGATCGAGATAGATAAATCGACATACGGAGATAAATCCTCCGCTTGTGATTGTAATACCAGCACCTCTCCCTATTTACTCCTTCAACAAACTAACTTATTTGTTCCAATAGGGGGCAGATCTCGAGCCGGCTGTTGTACCATCACCGAGGCGCTCTCAAAACGATCACAACCAGCAGCCATCTGCAGCGCTAATCCATGTGATGTCGATCCTAACTTATGCAAAGACGATCCTTGGGCTGACGATGACGATGCCGACTTAAACGAACGTACTATAAGCAGCATATCAAGCCTAGGAGCAGAAGGAAGCAATGGGAGCCTACGGGTACTCGCAAAAAGAAGGGAATCAGAGGTTGATGTAGGAGGAGGCATGCTACTCACCATCTTATTCGCCGCGTATCCGACCATTGGGGCGTTATTTGGAATCGGAAGGAGATCGCTACTTCTTCGCGAAGGCTTCTGGTTGAGGGTAGGTAACTGTGTTGATAGGAGTATTGTAAGCATTCCCATTGGCCCAGGCAAGAAACCAGGGGGATTGTCTGGCTTAAACACCGAACACCCTATTGATGTAAGGCACCCAATGATCCAAAGAGAAGCAAAAACAAGTAAAACCACTAACAACTTTATATAGCTACAAGTGCTTTCGAGATTTGTTGAAGATTCTTCTGCCGGTGTTTTTGCCTCTGGTCGTAAAGCACCCCTTCCACCAGTAGATGCGTCTCTATGGCGGAACTGGAATGTGTCTAACCAACGCCTGGGGAATCGCCCCCCAGTCGGCGTCAGTGGACCTACGCCTAATACCCCTAATGACCGTATCACGCATGCATTTGGTTCCACCTTGAACCCTTCTCCTTTCCTGGCCCTCCACAAATCCGTCAATGTTGCGAAAGGAAACGTCATGGGCTTAGAAGCTCCGACAGATGTAACGATTATCCGCACGCTGGCCGAGCAAGCTGTGGAACTTGATAGTCCTCAAGTACTCAATAGGTTGCTGTCACAACTCCGTGTTGGGTTCGCCATCTTTGACTATATGAGGCTGGACGTCTTCCGAAACCGCTGGGTGCTAGCCAACCGCGATATTACCACTCAAATGGGCTATGTTGAAAGTGACCTGGGAATTCGAAATCTTGAAGAATGGTGGACGAGGTGGAGTGAAGATTATTATGAGGCTGTAGGGGTTGCAGCCCGACACTGGGCTCGTACGGCGCTTGCAGAGGCAATGTTGCCATTCCTACAAGCACACCGGAATCATGTGAATTTGAATATATATGACCAGGCATTGACTGCCCTGCACGAGTTTGAATTTCTTATTGCAACCATGCTCTTGCCACCCCCGAGCCAAACTCAATTGCCACCTCCTTGGTGATCAAGACGTCTATACTGTCTAGTCGTTGACTTTTGAAACGACCCCTTCCACGCTGCAAATAGCTTTGTTAAATTTATGAATAAGATATTCCAATGAAATCTTCGCTGAGGATGGAACTTTATGGTGTCGACATTAAACTTTTTTTAGTACCGGTGGTCTTTCTCAACCTCTGATGAATTCAGGTCTCCGACACTCTATTCTCAGATGCAGAATTATTGTGATCATGTCATGAGACTACCAAGGGGTGCACCATATTGTCTATTGTTCAGAGTACCCTATAGTGATTGATGGACTCGCTGACCGCGCAAATAATAAGCGGAACACTGTGTTGGATTTAAACGCCTTTGGTGTCCAGATATAATCAACTGAAGTAGCTAGCCTACTCCTTTGGTGAGCTAGGGAGAGACGCCTTTGCACTAGACACAAACTCGCGATAATCAACCTTGATGTGTCCAACGTATAGAGTTCTGATATCAGGCGGGCGGATATACCCATCCTCCCACCTCACGCTATCGCGAAGCTCTTGGTACGTTAGCCAGATAACGTGGTCGTACCGCACTCGCATCCATCCCACATCATAATTGGTGCAGCCGTCTATCGGTTCTTCTTCTTCTTCAAGCTCTTCTTCTCCATCAAAACGATCGTATGGTTCCCAGTCTGCTTGTATAAGATTGACAAAGCCCCAATGTTTATCCCAGAGATCGAGTGGATCAGGCTTCTGAACAATGGAGTCCAATGCTTCGTCGTCAACGTGGATACAGTAAGCGTATCGCACAGCGTATCCTGCCTCGGCGTCTTGCTCCTGCCTCGGTGCAGTCTTTGCCCACTCCTTGAATTTATCGCGAACAAGAGTCGGAGTCGCTCCATCGAGAGACTGGTCTTCAAAGACTGTCATGACAAAGCTGTCCAACAGATACGCCTGCTCAGATCTCTCCAGGCGAGCTGTGACATGGGTTTTGAAACGTGTGATGAACTCGCTCCAGTCGGAATCACTCTTATACGTGCAGCGATAAATAACTAAACCCCATGTTTTATGGCCGTCTGACTCTAGTTCTCGTTTGCGTTTGTCTTCCCCCCAGATGTGGAGAGGCATTGCTAATGACTTGGTGGTTGATATGTGCTTTATTGTCGGACTCGGAAGCGTGTTTGCTTTTTTTCTCAGAGTAATGCGGCTCGAGGTGACCTGCCTTGGTATTCGATGAAACGGCGCTGTCGAGAGGCATGAATAACTGACAGGAAGTGGTTTCAACAACCTTGCAGTGCGTAGAAGCTTTTGGGTTTGCATGAGTGAGATTTGGCTTGCGGGAATTTTGAAATGGTTCAAGATTTGGTCTGAAGGGGTGGCTGGGGCGTCTTTAAATATTTGTAAGTGTTCCAAGGTTGCCTAGTACGACAAACGGAGTACTGGGCGTCAAGGTTACGCACTGTGTGTAGTACAACCACAACCAGAGGCATATTTAAACAATAGAAATCACTAAGTGCAAAGCTCTGGCTGTTTTGGAGCAGTATCCCGAAGACGATGGTAATTCTTTTACGGACAATGCTGAGCCATTACGCCCTAAATAGCTTGTATAATTCCAAAATACATATCCCATTATGAAATTTCTACTCATACCAGTAGCACTCCCTGACCTAGGCTGTTTGCAAGTCGTGTCGCCTGTGTAAACGTGCCGCAATTTCAATATCGTCTGGCTCGTTCTCAAAATTCAGGATACCATGGCGAATAAAGAAATCCAAAACGATGCAACCATTAGCAGGAGTAAATTCCCCCGTCTCTAAAGCGTATTTCAGCGCATCAATATTCATAAGCGTGATGCTTTCGGCCTCCTTGTCTCCTGGGACGAGGATAACGTCGTTGGGAAGTTTCATCTCGTAGGTAAACTGCACTTCGGGACAGAGCAAGCCAAGCTCACCACCACCACGCTCATCTGAAATGTTTACGTAGTTGACTGTCCCAACCGCCATGGCATGCTTTCGCACGAGCTCTTTGGGGAAGGAAGCCTCTTCTGCACATTCGCGGATCAAGCATTCGAACGGCGACTCGCCGGTAGGTAGACTACCACCGACAGTGCTATCCAGCATGTTTGGGAAAGTTGGTTTTGTTTTGGCACGACGGGAAATCCAGATACCAATTCCATCCGGGTTTTCTTGGTAAGCAAGCAATTGTACGCCGTAGGTCACAATGCCAAACAAAGGAGCGCCAGCTCGCTCGATGCTCAGGACTAGGTCCTTGCCTGGACCATATACAGGGAAGATCTCGTTGGTCCAGCCCTGGAGATTTTTGAATAATCCATTGTCTCGCGCAGCACTGAGCGTTTTATGAACTATCTCATTTCTCTTCGCCAGCGTGTCTCCCAGAAGTTTGACTTTACGAGCGTCGTGATCAACGGCCCAGTCCGCTTCATCCCAAGAGAATTTTTTTTGCGGTCTTTTCGGTTAGATGACCAAATGAGTTACTATAGCCATTAATCAGGAATTTGTAAAGAGTTTCTGGCTGTGGTGTGGGCCTTGAAGAATGTAAGTGATATGCTAGACATGACAACAACACATCAAGTACTTACTGATCACAGCAATTCACTAACTAGATCTAGGTTGCTCTTCTTCGTTGCCACTGCCATTTTCAATGCAAGGAACCTTCTTTGAATCAATGATCTAGTAGCAGCCTTTGCAATGGTGAAAATCAGTATGAATATTCGAGATGAAATCCCCCTCTCCAAGGTTATCTTACAATCAAGGAAAGCGAAATCGCGGAAGAAATTCCAAGCAGTTTTTGAGTCTTTGGGCGACCCCAGACTAGACTGCCGCGAAACTGAATTGTCCAAGTCACATCAATAATGTGACTGTCATACGTTTATGCTGCTTGGAGCTGCATGCATTGCGCCCCTCTTGGTGACATTTGATTGACTATGCCTATGCAACGCAGGAATAATCAGAGTAAATTCAGATGGCCAATGACCGCAACGCTGCAATGGGTGAGAGACTTGCGGTTCTTCTCTCTTCGCTATTAGTTTTCTGCTCTGTGTAATCTATTAATTTCGGATTGTCCAAGTTCGTCGTCAATGACCATGGGTGACTATCCCATTCATCACACGCTTGCCGCTCTTGGTAGACCAAAGAGCCATCCTAGCTCACATGTGATTACGTTTGTGAAGCTGGTCCCTTTTTTACAAGAATTATATTGCATGGGGCGCCGTATATCCGGGAAGTCGAAACTCATGTCTATCGATGCTTCAACTGACCTACCCTACTTGAATTTCCGCAAATGGCTGAAGTCAGTGATCTTTTATCTAGCATTTCCAGAGTTGGAAAAGTCGCTCAACTGGTCGGAGATTCGATAGCGGAGGTATTGGCGAGCATACCTGCACCGGAGGAGCTTTTACGAATCTATAATGAGGTAAGTGATTCACCAAACCTCTGGGGTTTAATCTAGGACGTTAACGTTATTTTCCCTTGCTGCAATAGATATCTGAAGTCAGGGTGTTGATGGCCTTCACTGAGAGGGCTGTCACTAAATTGCAGCAGGGGAAACCAAATGTGGTCGAACGATTCTTCAGACTTCTGAGACGAGTTGAGCAGTTACTTCAGTCTTTTGAAAACATCGCTAGCCAGATACTAAAAATATCAAACCGAGAGTATCGTGAGGATCGCATTCAAGATCGTCACGTTCAATGGTCCGCGTGGAAACTAGAAGAGACTGAAGTGCGACGGCTCACAGCAAACCTCTCCGAGGTAAGGCAGAGCATTCGTTCGACCATTATCCCCATCTCAGCGTAAGTGAAATGACCGAGGAAGAAAGAGATAAAATAATCATGGTTATATAAGCTGAATTTAGACCCCCCAAAACTACAGTGAGCGTTGAGAATATCACTTTTATTCGAAAGGAAAGCTGGCCTTTAGCCATACAAGGCCCAATTACAAAAGAGAATCCAAGGCTAGAGGATATCGATCGAGGAATGCAAAATTTGGTTCTTACATCCTCCGCGTATGCACATCCGGGACGGAGAAGACAGCTCTTGTATGACGTTGCAGATGAAGACGCTATTCTAAAAAGAGCTGGAAGTGCAAAGTATCGTGTATCTACCTTAAATACAGTTGGATGTCTGTATTGTAAGTATCACACGAGCCTGAATATCCGTAGCCCTCGGTGGCTAGGCACTGCAATTGGAAGGGTTCTAATACACTATTCATCTGGAACGGCCCCAAAATGCTTGAACTGCAGCTCAAAGAGCTGTCGTGGCAGTTCACGGAACACAATTAGGTCTATGTACTACTTCCCAGGGTGGATAATGCGCAGAATGATTTCAATTCAAATGAGTTGGAACCAAGTATACAGACTTGACACATTTACTCTAACAGCTCCGAGAGTCATATCAACAAATTCTAGTGTGTTCTTGTTCGCTCAACATGGAAACATTGAAGGAATGCAAAGGCTATTTTCAGAGCACCTAGCTTCGCCTTTTGATATTAGCCTAGAAGAAGGAAGATCACCTCTTCATGTAAGAGAATGGCCCTATCTTGAATTTAGATATCCCTGTTTTACAATGCTAAATGCACGTTAGTTTGCGGTTACGGCTGTGAAACCTCAAATGATATCTTTTCTACTTAAAGAGGGCGCAGATCCACAGCTAGAAGATAAAAATCAGCTGCAAGAGATTCCTAAATTTAAATTGGTCGGATGCTAACATGGTTTCATCTTCTAGAACGGCCCATGATGTGGTATGGAATCACTATATGCAAAACCCTGGTGACAGCAGTTTGAGGAGTTGATAAACAGCCATAAAATTTTACCAATTTTATTTGAGAATGGTGCAGAAACTAATGTGCTGGATGCACGAAATGCGTCTCTTTTGCATTATGCAGCGAGGTTTGGCGATTTGGAAACTCTGAAAATTCTAGCAGCTGCAAAGCTTGGTCGACTTGATAGTCAAAGTCGTGATGACACTGGAAATTCACCGTTAGAAATCTTCAACAACCCCTTTGAACGTTGTGTCGCCGAGCAGGGCTCGGAAAGGCTAGGGGCAGAGCAGGCTTTTAGGGCTATTCTGGACCGGATCTCTGGAGAGCCCACCACGCACTCCGCCCACAGAATCATTGAATTGGTAGAAGAAAACGATATATACAAATCTGGGACTCAGGCAGCAGATCTGGATATTGTTCTCTCGAGTTACTGTCTTTCTACTAAATCTATAGGTAAGCCGGAATCTACCACTACGAACATCACGAATATGAAATTTCTATGATGCGGCCTCGTTTCTTCAAGTGGAATAGCATCTTTCACGATTTAATAGTTACACAAAGGAAATGTTGGAACCAACTAGACCAAAAGCAGCGCGTATACTAGATGATCTAGTATGATAAGATATAGCTAGCAACGAGGATCACATGGTATGTAGAGCGAGAGAGCGGGACGTTGTCCCAACAGAAAACCCACCTGGGCAGCGTTGGCCACAGCTAAGTATCAAATAGATATACTCTTAGGACTCTAGGGGAAAAGCAACTATATTGTGTATGCTTTACTTCTAGGAAAGCATCCATAGAAGCAAGCTCTATATATATGATTAGACAATTATTATCATGCAAACCTCCTATTACCTTCTGTTAGGGGCTGACCCCATATTGTCATTCAGGACTGAGCCCTCACGAACTCGCTGCCAAGACTCTAACATTCGCCAAGAAACTAGCGACACCGCCCGCAGGTGGTAGAACTTGATGCACTCTAGGGACCCGTCGATTATGGCAAATACCGCAGCCGCAGGCACCAAGATCTAGGATTTCTGTATCCAATCAAGGCATCTAAAGGATTTGCTCCTTCATTCTTTTACTACGTACACTAACTTAACATACGAATAACTCGTTAATATACTATATGATCAGTCATACTATCCGTATCTTACTATACTAGATCACCTATAATGTGTATAGCTTTTAGTGCTATTCGATCTAATATGCCAACATCTCTACCTTTATAAAAACAGCATATAAACGCTAGATAGCCTTATAAAATCATGTCAATTTCTCTTAGAGGACTTAGAAAAATAGAGATTTCTAAAGATATGATTCTAATTGGCTTATATAAAGCAAGGGGTGACTGAATCAGGCAGGAATGTACATTGTTGTTATCTAGATATTGGTGCCTGAGGCTGCAGTATTTGCCATAATCGACGCACCCGTAAAATACAAAATACTAGATCAGATAATTATATTTTTTGTTCTGCCCACTGGTTGGTTGGGGGCCAAAAGCCATGCCCTGCTAACTGGCACAATGTATACTAACCAGTGTATATGTAATATAGAATGAGAATCAGGTAGTGTGCGGGCCTCTTGATATACTTGATGACAAGTGAGCAGGAAGCGGAGATTGGTCTGATTTCTCTTTAGTGACCCGGGACAAGGATAATGAGCAGATGCGATATGTAGCCGACTTCCAATTAGATGTCTGAGTGAAATTTTGTTTGCAGCACTGACCGGCACTCAGCATGCGAACATGATCCCTCGAGAGCATCACGGTGATCTAAGAGTCCCCGTCCTAAACCGTTAAATACCTAGGTACGCATCTCATCTGAATAGGGCTGCGGCGAATCTTGTGGACTGCATCCACAGGAAAAAATCATTGGCCGAATTTCCAGCAGGAGACGTAGGAAATGCTACTCGTCAAATTAAAAAATGATCCATAGTCTAACAGGAAAAATGGAAATTTGAAGCGTACAAAGATAATGTACTTCGTAAAGATTATATAGTTGTATGCGAGGCAGGTCGAGTCGAGAACACCCCGCGGCCAAGCAGTGCGAGCCGACCACATATGTAGGGGTTAGATTCAATATATAGAATAAACTGACGAGGGAAAACGCAAATATTTAAAGGGAACAGAAAGGAAAAAGGAAGTCTGAGGAACATTGAATAATATGACAGTTAAATGGTTGCTGTATAGAGGCTATTATAGAACATCACAATGAGGTACTTCATAATCTTCAAAATATGACTACCACTCTATATTGATAGAGTTTCCATAGTACATGGCGTACGGATTCGTGGTGTGAGTTTGGCGTGTTTAATCAGGACCTGGAAAAATATCAGGTCTGCAAAAAGGGATATACAAGTTGCAAGCATTTGAAGAAGATCATTCTCAGCAAACTACGGGACGAAGTCTAACATTAAATCAAAATCCCAATGACTTCTTCAAGAAGACCAATTGTCTACTCAGCACACTCTCCACATCGCCAAAAATCCAATCTAGATGCCCCTTTCCCTTTAAAATATCTAGCTCCTTCGGCTCCCCCATAATCCCATAACACCGTAATTGATCTTCAGCCGGACAACTGATGTCTAACTCTGGTGTCACCATCATTGCCGGCGTCGGTGAAATGTAAGGTACCACATTCATCACATTCCAAGAGAGACTGCGGTAATACGTCTGCACAGAGATGCGGTTCTCGACGGGGATGCCGAGCCGCTCCAGGGCGGGCATCATTTCCGCTGCAAGTTGGAGGCCATTGGGAATGCTGCCGTCTTCGTTGACATACGGAAGATACATAGGGTCTTCAGGCTCGCCGGCCTCACGGGTTAGGCGAGTAGCGCGGTCGTGCATGGCTAGTTCCAGAATTGGCTGGCGCCGGGCGGGGTTACCGGTTGAGTCGATTAGAGGAGCGACAGAGATGGCAGCGGAGATGCGTTTGCTGGTTGGGTTCAGGGATGATTAGATAGTTTGGATTAGGCAAATTGGATTGAATAGCATAGAAGTAGAATAGGTAGTAAAGGCTGGGGTCACGTAGAAGGGAGGGAAGGGGTATAATGTTACTTACTCAAACGCTGCTGCGGCAAGGGTGACATTGCCGCCGAAACATAGTCCCCAGAGTGCGACCTTGGTGTCATCGACGAGTGGGTGTTCTTTAAACCAGGTTACTGCGTCGTGAAGGTGTTCGACCTGCTGTCTTGCGTCTATCTGCCACATCATTCAGTGAGTGTAGATAATAAAAGACGTTTCAACTGACATCGTTACGAGGCTGTCCGTCACTGGCGCCGATGCCGCGAGGATCGTAGAGGAGACAGGTGATGCCATGTTCCTGAAACCACTTCGCGATATCCGGAAGAATAGCGTCTTTGGGCATGTTGAACTACCAGTGTACCTGAATGTCAGTCATATTATCCTGTCAATGCCGTTCCTAGCTTATGGCATGAAACGTACTCCCGGGGACATGATCATGCCTGGGCCTCGCTGTGAGGCAGGAAACAGCCAGCTACGCAGGGTAAGACCGTCGAGGGTCTTGAAGTCGAAATCTTCACGGGGGGCGGTCATTGTGCTTAGCAACTGTGGCTTGCAAATGGTTGGACAGCAGAGAGAGGGAGCGAGCACGAAAATTAACGAGAGATCAATAATGAACTGTTTGGTTTGTACAGGACATCAAACATCTGGACTGGGGAGTAGCCTATAATAATCAAGTATGATACATCCTGGGCTCGCGAGTCGGAGTCGGATATGAAGCCGGAGGTTGGTCGGTTGGCCCTAAGTCGGTCTATACCCGACTGCTTACATCGGTGCCGGTGTTTATGTTGATGGTAGCTGATATGACCGGATGCATGAACTATCCTCCCACCCCGATAGCCAAGGTAGTTAACAGTTACCAAGACACACGGGGAGGTGAATTAAACGGACAGTTACGGTAAAGGATGCCCTTTCGAAAAGTCCTTTCAATTTTAATCATATTTATCTATTCCTATTTTATTTCTTTGATCCAATTGAATTGTTGTTGTTACGGAAATATATATAAAGCCGAAGAAAAAGGGTTAATACATATTCCGTACACCGCACATGTTCTGTTATAAATAAGGTAGATATAGGTCCATGACAATACCTAGGTACCTGCCATATAATCTTTAAACTTGATAGGAAGAGACATATACAGCAAGCCTACTTGTATAATCCGCCTTTCCAATTCATCACCTCCGCCTCCCGCTCATAAGCCTTCTCATAATGTTCCAAAACCTCCTCCCTAGTACGTCCCTCTCTCAGCGTTAAGAGGACACCAAACTCCCTCGGATGTAGCGCAATATCCTGCACAAACCCTGTCTCAAGACTTAAATCGATTTCCTTCCCCTCCTGCGGCAATATATCAAAAGCCCAAAGAACTTTAGCCAACCCTAAGAGCAGACTCTGTTTAGCCGAGTGCATTCCCGGACAAATTCGGCGCCCAGCGCCAAAGTCGTATGTCACTCGGGCGCTCGCGGACTCGAGATGAGCAGCATCGTGTGCCTCGTCCAGCCGCATTCCGTATGGGTGTCGCAGGAACCGCTCGGGGATGAAATCATCTGGAGAATCATAGTCCTCGGGCGAGTGATGGATTTGCCATACGTTCATGATCATCGTTGCACCCTTGGGGATGCGGTGGCCATTGTAGATGTCGTCTCGGGATGGGGCGTGGGGAACCCCTTGAGGGGCGACGGGACGCCAACGGTGGACCTGCTTTCTTGTTAAGTTGATATTCACTTTGATACGAAGGCTTAACAGATAGGAAAATAGGTACCTCGTTCCAAAAAGCCTCCGTATATTTCAAGCTAGGCAGATCAGATGCCTTGGGCGGCCGGCCGCCAGATACCTCCAGCACCTCACTCCGGACTCGTTCCTGGACATCCCGGTGCTTCGCCAGAATCAGCAACATGATCGAGAACACAGAGAGCGAAGTGTTCATGGCTGCCGCAACAACATGGCACGCGGTGTTGCCCATGTCCATGACAGTGAACATGTCCTCGCCCTTCTCGCGCTGGTCCTTCAACATTCGCGCCAGCATGCTCTCCCACTCAATGGTGGTTTTGCCGGTATCCAGTGCCGCACGCTGTTCTTCTGCGGCGATTACAAATTTCGTGCCCATCTCCATAATATCTCTCCTAACGGCACGAGCTCGGGTTTTCCACCCGGCCATGCCAAAAATCTCTGGCATGTACCGCAGGATAGGGAACAGGTCCCGCATGGTAGGCGCAGCCACAGCAGCGTACTCGTCTGTACTCTGCTTGAACCGTTCAGGAGTAAGTCCCAGATCAGCCATGTCATCCACGCGTTTCCCACAAACCCCCAGAGATGGCACGCTCATTAGCCAGCCCAGCAAAATGGCTTCTAGATCTGCGGAGCTGCTGCTAATCTTCCTTACTGGGCCCTCGAGCCTGAGTAGTTTAACTAGCAGCCTTGCCGTCTCAGCCTCATAGATAGGATGCAATCTCGTGATCGCAGCTGGCCCAAAATGATTATTGAACTCCTTTCGCCACTTCGTGAGCCAGACTCCGTTATTCTCAAAAATTGCCTCACGCATATCCCCACTATAAATCCAGACGTGATTCATATATTGCCAGGGCCGGTCGCTGTAGATGGCGCCGCGGCGCTCGAAGAGCTCACGGACAAGGCCGGCGCTGTTGAGCACGACGACGTTTGAGGCTACCCTTTTGATTCCTAGCGGGGTGTCCTTGCCATAGGTTTGGGCCCAGGCTCCATAGCTGAGAAAAGGAAAGCGTTTGTTGACCTGGAGGAGGTTGCCCAGGCCGAGCTGTCCGCACGGGCCTGGCGGGAAAGATTTCGGGCGGAGGGTATCAAGGAGGAAGGATATCGTGTGGCCGATCAGGAAGAGGAAGGGCGGGCAGAAGAGGATTATGGCCGGGATGAATGAGATTGGAATTGCCATTACCATTGCCATTGTGTTAAGCGCAGCATCAGACACACGACTCAAACAGCTGGTATGCAAAAAGCAAAGAAAATGCTGTGCACCGTGATATAGTTCAGCTCACACAATCGATGTCTGAACTTGAACCGGAGTCTTCCAAGGGGTGGGGAAGTCGGAGGCCGGTCGGAGAGACAAAGTCGGAGTACCGATAAGCATTATAGGATTGCATGATCAGAAGGATTAAGACTTTCGTTGAAGTCAAGTTCCCGTATTTTCGGGACGTGTGCCGGTCTGATTTGACCTTGATGTTGAGACGCAGGATCAACCAACGACTTCACATTAAAACTGTGCTTTCTCCAAATTATAGAGCTGGGTGATTGGGAACTGCTGGCCGAAAGATACACGGTAGAGGCTATGGTTTTAGAACAGGATCTTGTTCAGCGCATGTCAAGATAGATTACAGTCCAATAGATGACTAGATGAGGTTGAGTCTCCTCGTTTAGAATAGTAATGCGATTTAAGTAGAGAGCCCAAATCCTTCCAAGCATAGAATTTTTAATATCTATAAAAGAATTCTTTTTATGAATCAACAATATTATCTAGTCAACAATTTTGTAATACAATAGAATAATTAGAACTCTCCACAGCATGAATAGAAAACGAGAAAAATTAAGGAGAAAAATTATAATGAAGGGGAAAGAAAGAAGCAGAAGAAGATGGACCTTTCCTTACTGTATCAAAACATACCATGCCACTCAACTCTACCGTATTGTTCAAGCAAACCCGACTGCTTCCGGTGACCCATGCAGTCTTTCCCAGGGGCTAAATAACGCCAGCAGCGTCGCAAACCCAACGGTGCCAATCGAGATGCTAAATGTTGCCTTCAAGCCTGCCATATACGCCTGGAGAACCCCGTCGAGATGGTCAGGAAAGGCCTCTCGGATGCTGGTGGCGCCTGTTGCGACCACAACCATCGGATTGAGGTCTGGGGCTGTCGTCGCTAGCTTCTTAATTATAGTATTGACAAAGGCAGACTCCGCGGCCGAAACGCAGAACGCTCCGCCGAGGGTTTGGAACACTGGAGACGAGATTTGTTAGTACTTTTATCTTCCAGGTTCCAACAAAAATATCGGAAATAATTCAACTTACAAAAGAGTGTCGCGGTGACTGTCGACATATCCTTCGCGTCCGCGTTGGCCTGGGCAATGTTCATGGGAACAAGATACGGAATCACGTAGCCAAACGCTGCGAGAATTTGATATCCAATCCATTTCCCCGCTGGAGTGTCAATGCCCCAACTGTAAATGAGACCTGCTCCAATGGTTGCAATGGCCGCTCCAACAATCATGGTCTGTGTGGCCAGGCCTGTGCGCTGAATAAACGCGCCGGCGAAAATTGCTGCAATACTAAATGTAATCACCATTGGAAGATTGCGCACCCCAGACCCGACTGGGTTGCTCCCTTTAATACTTTGGAAGTAGATGGGGAGGTAGTAGAGGAGGACAAAGTACGAGCCGGCGAGAAAGAAAATGTAGGCGGCCGGGGCCCAGAGGCTGCGTTTCTTGAAGAGGCGCCAGACAAACATGGCGCGCTCGCCCTGGTAGTACTCATAGATGAGGAGGGTAACAAGAATCGCGACAAACCCGACAAGGAGACCGATCACAACGCTGGAGTCCCATGCTCTGCTCTGGCCGCCATATTCGAAGGCAAGGATAAAGCAGATGATAAGGGACATTGTCAAGATCACACCGATCGGGTCCACGTTCAGAATTCGTTCTCGCCAGCTCGCTTGAATGGGTTTCGCTGCCTTGGGCGAGTGAAAAAAGAGCAGAATAAGCAGAGCGGAGAAGCCGCCCACTGGCAAGTTGACGTAGAAGCACCACCTCCACGATACCCTTTCTGAAAATGCACCGCCAATTAGCGGGCCTGATACGGCGGACAGACCATATGCAGAGCCGACTAAGCCTGTAAGGAGCGGGCGTCGCTTTGGTTCAGCAGAGAAGGCAATAATTGTAAAGGCACCTGTTGCCATGCCTGCACCACCGACACCAGCAATGGCGCGGCCAACAATGAGTGTGGAAGAATTCGGTGCCACGCCACATAAAAGGCTGCCAAGCTCAAAAATGAAGAAGGAGACAAGGAACGTAATTTTGAGGTCGGAGTACCGGTAGATTTTACCAAGCGCTGGTTGGAAGCCGCCAAATGTCATGAAGTATGCCGAACCGTACCAGGACACCTTGTCCAGCCCGCCGAATTGATCTGTGATTTTGGGAATCGCCGTGCCTAGAATGGTCTGGTATAGTTAGTACGTAGAGTTTTTGGTTTTTTTTAATGGGCTGAACAAGGGTTGGTACCTGATCGAGAGATATCAGGAAGATGGCGAGAACGACTGCGGCGACAATAAGGACTAGGCTTATACCCTGAGGATATTCAGCATCGACTGCTTCCCCAGAATCTTGGTTCTCAGTCTCAGGGTCGGTCCCATCCTTTTCAAGCCCATCCTTTGTAGAGTATGGAGCTTCAACGGCAGGCGACTGGCCTTGAGGTTCTGCCATTGCGGAGTACGAGAGAGATATGGTAGTGAGACTGATGTGCAACTCCAAACTACTCTATTTCCATAGTTTTATTCGTAGTATTAATATAATGCCAGATACAATTTACAATTTACTTTCTCGACTACAAATCCAGGGGCATTACTTCGCGAATCAGAAGAATTCTACCGACGGTATGACAATTGCACCGCATCCGCCAATAGCGACAAAGAATTCTACCGACGGGATGACAATTGCACCGCATCCGCCAACGCCTTGTCGCTATTGAACAATCAGAAAGCATACGTCTGACATGCACGCCCAGACAACATAGTTCGGAGCCATAGTTAGTTGCCCGGCCCATGCCGCAATCCGTAAACCCTAAAGCTAGTCCTGATCGGTCCGGAATCCTTCCGACTCCGAGGTATCAATCATGCAAGATATGCATTTGCAGTTCATGTAAACATATATAGGCAGTACATATAGAGATCGTAGGGAGAATAGCATCACCAGAAAGAAAATGGAGTCCATTAACGACGATAACAGCCTGTACTTGTTCGAAGCTGACGAGGAAGAACGCGCCAGGTAGGTGCCATCTATCGTAAATATGGACGAATTGTAATTTACTTTTCTCCAGACTCAATAACCAACATGTCGTTTTAATCCACATAATCGACAACAAAATCCTCCATGCGCCTATCAATCCGTCGGCCATCACCTCCGTCGCAGACGTCGGAACAGGCACAGGGTAAATCCTACCTGGAACCGTGAACGATGTATCAACTGAGATGGATACTGATACTAATGATGTTTGCAAAAAATAGTATCTGGCTTGATGCTATAGCCGCCCATCTAGATTCCATCTCAAATGACCAAGCCCCCCAACGCCAATATGTCGGCCTCGACATAACCCCTGCCCACTTCCCAGCGCCACACTCGCACCCAGACAATTTCGCCTATGATGTTTGGAATATTCTAAATCCTGTCCCGGAGGAACGTAAAGGGAAATATGACCTCGTACACATACGATTGCTAGCCGCGGCCTTTGCGAAGGGGCAGGTGGCTGTCGCGGTAGAGAATCTTGTCCAACTTTTGCGTGAGTATTCTATGATGTCATCTACAATACTGGTAAAAGTAGTGTCGACTGACACTGGAGGTGAAGGTCCGGGAGGGTGGATACAGTGGGAAGAGTTAGACGGGGAGTCCTGGGCCGGACGGGTCCCGAGCCCACATGTCCGCGAAATGAGCGAGCTAGGCATAAAAAGTATGGAAGCGAAGGGGTGGGAGATGCAGTAAGATGCCTATTTTCCCTTTCGTGTCTCTAATCTCCCCTTCATCTGCGCTTTAATACTGATAATCACTCTGCTTTATCTCAGTGTCCCCGCCGCCTTCGTCAAAGCTGCAGAAGCCCATCCGAGTCTCCAGAATGTCTCCGAGACTATCTATAATACAGTAAAATATGGAGCTAAGATCAGGGACGAGATCAATGCAACATGGCTATGGTCGTGTACTCGATCGGCCAAGATGATTCTCCTGGCGAGCGGGCAACCGAACGCAGAGGAGGAAATGCACAGACTGGAGCAGGGTGCCAAGCGAGATATCGAAGAAGGTGGCCTGTTCTGGGACTCGGATGAGCATGTTTTACTTGCTCAGAAAAAGTGGTAGATCAGCTCTAGTCTTGTGGAGGGCGGAGTAAAACGTAAAGCATTTATTCGTTCATGGAAGTCTAGCTAGGGAAGTTTCTTATGGTATCTATATAACGAGTCCTCGATTCCTCCTGTGTGTCAGTGAAAATCCAAGTGCTCCATCTCTTTTTGTAACTCCTGGATGACCTGTCTAAGGTTCTCGTGCTCGCTGGGTATAGTTCTCACAGCCTGTTTCACAAGTACCAAAAGGCCGCCACGCGATGAGCCGCTGGTCTCTGTTTTAGGTATTTTAGGGTCGTAATGTTGCTGGACAGTCGTGACAGGGGCTTGCTTTTCATTGTCGGCGGCGGCGAGGCTCCTGTCCATGCGATTGATTAGGTGAATGAGCAGCTGAAGCACCATAATAAATTGGGCAACGCAGGACGGCCCTATTTCGTCGCTGCTGTATTGGTAATTCCGAGGCTCTTTTCTATACTGCTGCAGGCACCGACAGATGGTATCGCAGATAGCCTGGAATAGAGCAACCAGATGCTGGTGGCAGGCGAGTGCGAGGAATGCGAGCCCGTGATCTGTCTTGGTCGAATTGAAGCCGACGGTGGTGATTTCCATGTTGTCGCCGTTGCAGTCCGGAATTGGCGCCGTAATGCTATTTATGATACGAATGAGAATGTTTGTATTTTCGAGAGTTTCGTTGACTTCGGGCGAGGATACGGTCAACGATATCTGGCCTGGGCGGGCCAGGCGTCGTGCTGCCCGTTGAGTCCGTTGGCTCAGGGCGATTAGTTGTGAGAAGTGGTCAGTTGAGGTGACATTGTCATTTTCGTTGCCGCTAATAATGTCGTCCTTTTCATCATCAATTAGACCGTCGCTGCTATTTAGTCTGCTGCGAGTTGTGGCCATAGCAACGGAAGTCAATGCCCCGGTAACAGGGGCCAGGTCTGATACTGTAGAGAAGGTGTTGAAGAAAGCTCCGGGTGACAGGATTGACTGGAAACCTGTATCCCAGCTGTTATCGATCTGATCGAAAGCAGCTCCGTGCTCATTAAGGTCACCATTGCTCGCAAAGTTTATGCCATTTAGACTTTGCTCAAACAATGAAGTGCCGTCCAGCATATGGCTAAGATTATTTTGGCCTTTTCGAACCGATGTTTGAACAGCATGGCGGGTGGATCGCTGTTTCACTAGGATACGAGTGAGTGACAACTCAAGGCACACATATATATGCATAAAATAGATCTAAGATAGCACCTACAGCTATAAACACAATCCACCCCTACTTTCAAACACCGCTCACATGAAACCAGAGAAGCTTGGTCTGTGAAGGAAGACGCCTGAGCTTCATCTCGAATGCATCTCACCTTTTGTTGGCGACAGCGGTCACATGACTGGCGGTGCGACATGGTCTATGCAAAGACCAGGAAGCTTTATTTTCTATTAGCAAAAATTCTATCTTGGACTAAAGTCTCGGTTCTACTTTAACTGGAATTCCATAACTTTATATGTTATGAATGCCATTCCTGCCTCGCGTCCTTTGATGACCCCGCGTCATTTCCAGGGTTCGCATCCTTATATTACTTTACTAACAATATCAAACCTGCATGGAAGTGTACACAACTATCTCTTAACTCCACAAGGCTGCTTCTATATGGCTGCCAGCCATGTATAAGCCTATATTTCGGCGACTATTCACTGACCTTCATGCAAAGACTCTGCTGGCAGCCATATATAAGCCTATATTTCGGCGACTATTCACTGACCTTCATGCAAAGACTCTGCTCCTTCTACAACTAATCACTGATCTCGATATCAAAGTCCTGTGTTATCGCCACAATTCAAAGCTGCTTACGACTCCCCACGTATTTAAGCCGTATTTTGCAGCTTGATTGATAGAATCAAATCTTCTTTCTTTAAATCCTTAACATAGATTTCATATAACTACTAATAGCCTGACACTCAATATTTCTCAATTGTTAGGTTGCTGGCTGAGTAGCAATTTTTGGCCCCTCAAAGGAAATGATCACGATGAGATATGAAAGCATGTGCTCGTTTAGTTTGTAAAAGATAGCCTATGGAGTGTAATATATACTGCAGAGACTTGTGACCAGTCAGCCATTGGCGATGTGGCAGGCTAGCATTTATTGTTAAGCAATAAAATAACACAACCCCTGCTGTTTGCCAAGGCAAATGGATTGATATGCTGGTTAGGACATGCTTATACCCCTGCAATATGCAAGCCACTAAAATAGGAATCCCTCAACGCCGAGCTGAAAACATATAGGCCTAGCCATATGGGAGTAGTTCCATGGAAAATGCATGCTAACAAAGAAGCGGCAATGAGCTTACTCCTAATAGGTAGGACTAGAACCTAAAGCCCTATGGGAGTTGAGAAATAGAATTTCCTAGTAATCCATTAGAAAACCCCATGTGCGGGTGTTGCATACTATATTTCCTGTTGGAGGGACGGGCATGAGGATTACAAGCAACTGCAACTAGGTTTTTCACGGAAATTATCAAGGCCTACGGTACATATGTAATAATATACTCCACCACCTATCCGCCGTCCTAGATACACATACAGAAACGCGATATCTTTGCATCCCTATAGTAGAAATCATCTTTCTTCTATGCGAGGCAGTATTATTATCAATTATTGAGATGTCTAGGTACCTAAAAAATTATTTACAAGGCTCACCACCTCTCTCAAAACAGAGAACATTCTCAAGTTCTTAAGTGACTCCGCTCCGTCTTATAGTGTCTTTCATTACTTGGTCATTGTCACCGGCATAGTAAATCATGTTGTGTAGCTCCCGTATCTATCTCCTCCAAGGTATTTATATTCAGGTTCAGGGGGCCGGGTGGCCGAGGGGCACGCCACCTGGTACTTCGAAGAGTGATCTGCCGGATTGGGCCCCCGGCCATTACTATAACAAGAAGCGCTTGGGTTCGTCCCATGGCCCCCAATCCCCTGGTGGGAAAAAGGCCTCTGCAAATAGGATAAAGGGTTTATGGCTAAAATGATGTTTGACGTGCAATTATGAGAGATAGGGATAGGGCGGAGCAGGGTTCTCAATATATATCTCCCTTAGATTACTCTATGCGGAATATCTTGACGGTTCTTTAAGAGGTTTTTGAGATTTTTCCTCTTAACATATTATGTATATAGCATCTGCATAAGATCCCTAGCAAATATGGTGGAATTACGGAGGCTGTGGGGCCTAAGATATAAAAAAGCAGGATTCATGTATTTAGCTAGTTGAAGTCTGCATGGAGCCAAATAATAGGGCAACCGCACCGGACGTTAAATAGAAATACCAACCAACCAACCAACCAACCTATTCAGGTTCGAAGTAGATCATATGATATCTTCGGCCACCCGTCGAATACCTATGGAAATCCATTTTAGTATTGTAGCGTCTTTTAACCACCGTCCCTCACTGATACCTGGCTTTAAACTTATAATATAAAAGTTTTGAAGCTTTCTAACTTTCAGAAAATCAATTTAAGGTCCCTACACCGAGATACTACACCTCTACTGTATATGCTCCGGATCATGGTAATTGATTGATTTTTTCATACACGCATCTGAAGCCGGCGCCTTCCAATTATGCAGCAATTATACAACCATAAACAGAGTGGCAACCCATAACAGAGGTTCTGACATCCTACAAATTCATTTCCTAGTTAAATTTACCAGCGAGGGGGAGCGTTATGCGCCGCCATCGGCTGTTAGCGACTAGGTAGGCTGTGAGCGTATCTCTATCACCGATTACGTCTCCGTCCTCCGAGCCAGATCGGACATGCCTACACCTTTCCGCTTTTGCTTTGCGAGACCGGTACTACTAGCTTCTACGGTCTATATAGTACCTTTCTAGCCAATTATGACAATCGCGTAGTCATGCGGAGTTTCTTGCGGCGAAAAACTGCCTCGCTGAAATACCTGAAGACTGACCGAGGCAAAGTCGGTGTCGGGGTCTTGAGCGATGTAATAGGACAGTCGGGGGATACTAGGAAAGGTACTTAATGCGAGGCGGTTCCCTGTTCGAGTAAGGACATGTTACCGTTCAGAATCAAATACATTATATTGCTATTCTATAAACTGATTTCTGCTCTACCATAACCCTTACATAGATTCCCTCTCCCATCGGCAGATCTCTGGCGCTCTGAAATATAACTATCATCATGGGCAGTGTCCATACTTCCATCGAAATCAACGCCCCCCCAGCTGCAGTTCGTAAAAAGGTATTATTCAGATTCTTTGTGTTTCCTATCTTATATCCAAGATCAAAACAAATGTACTAGTATCTTCATTCAGTTTCTTGACTTCTCGTCCCTTCCGATTTACCATCCCAACGGGTTTGTCGCCTCCATCACTCCCGCAAACTCCACTACAAGTCCCTTAGATCTACAACCTGGCGACAAACTACACTGCGCAATGGGGCACGGAAGACTCAAATTCAGCCCAAGGGTTGTGCACAATTCTCCGGACGAGTTTAGCTGGTACGCCGATCTGCCGGAGTTTTTACCTTGGATTTTTGGGGGCACGCATTATTTTAGGTTTGAAGAAGTTGCTGGGAGGACTGAGACTGGAGAAGGGCCAACGACGAGGCTTGTACATGGGGAAAACTTCACAGGGTTGCTTGCGGGGATTTATGGGGAGGGGTGGTTGTCGAGGATAGTGGGACTGAAGAAGGAAGTGCTAGAGGGGTTTAATGCATTTAATGGTGATTTGAAACGGTGGATCGAGAGGGAGAATGAGAGCTAGTAATCGACATGTATCAGCTTGGAATAAAATATAGTTAAATTGTCGACAATGAGTAACTAGTGTTATGTCAGTATACTATATAGTTAACTGTTTGCTTCTTGCTTACATATATATTACTTCGAATCCGTGCCCAAGCGAAGCGAGGGCAGACAGCTTGTACATATATCTCTAGCTGGACCGAAAGGTGAGGTGGTTTACGGAGAATAGACAGTCATCACGGAGTTCCAATAGAGACAAATTATGGTCTGATTGCTAAATATTTATCTATGCAGTTGCAATTATCTCCTCCGCTAGCAGTGGCATGACAAGTTTCTTCCCGTGCACCTTTCCAAATTTCAGTTCATCCAGAACCTTAGCCAAGTTTGCCAAACCGCCATTCTCGATTTGCAGAGGATGATGCGTGATGCTCCCATTGTACAACCAGGTCTCAGTCAAGGCAAACAACCTCCTACCGAACTCTCTATGCTCGGGTGAAGGCGGGCGGCCATATGTACCTGCCATTGACACCCCATTCCCCATTATAGTGTCGGCTAGAATCCAGTCCGCACGAACATCTCTCCGCGTATACTTGACCTTGGTGTCGATTGTCTCCAGAGCGATGTAACTGCCACCGGAAGAACCGATGGCCGCATAGCACATTTTCATGGATGTGGTGTCAGTAACGCAGTCCAGGACGTACCGCATACTACCATCAGTGTGCACACGAATATCAGGACCACAGGTAGGAGAGTGATAGTCGAAGCAAGCAGCGGCGCCATAGGACTCGCAAAGCGCGTTGTTGGCAGGTGAGCAGGTGACAATGGGTGTATACCCAGCCCTGTAGTTCGAAGAAAAGAAGGCAATTAGCTTGCACTATCCATAGCAGCAGGTTGCATTACTCACAGCTTCAGGAGCTGCGTCGCCATCGTTCCTGTAGCTGTCGCTCCTCCTGAGACAAGTACAGTCTCACCATTAGCTTCCTCCATTTGCATACCCAACCCCAGCCCTGGTGGCTGAAAGAGAGCCAACCCGGCTGTGGCCATTGAAAGCCCAACCGAACATGCTTGCGTGAAGGCAAAAGCGTCTGGGATATGGCAGCAGATGTCCTCCTCCGCCAGAGCAAATTCAGCAAATGCGCCCTTTGTTTTATCGAATGCGTCCGAGCCGAATGTGACAGCAAGAACGCGGTCACCCTCCTTGAACCGCGTAACACCTTCCGCAATCTTTGCGACAGTTCCAGCAAAGTCACAGCCGCCTAGGGACGCGGGAGCATTGGAATAATTGATTATCTTTGCATCGCGTGGGTTTAGAGCGACTGCGTACACGCGGACGAGGATTGAGCCTGGGTGTGGGACGGGAACAGCGACGTCTTCTGCAAGGCAGTAGCCGCCTGATACAGCTTCAACAATAGCCTTCATAGCTGCTAAAATTATTGAGATACAGCGCAATGTGTGATCTGTTGGAATTCAACCTAATCATAGTTATAGCCAATATAATGGTCCATCGGTGCCTCGGTGCAGTCGGTAGATCGGAAGGCGGAGCATCACCACCGGTGCCGATATAGAGGCCGACTCGGAGTTGAATTGAGGCTCGTAAATTCGCATACGTATTGCCATTAAGTAGAAATGGAAAAGGTGCTGTCGTTTAGTGCGGCTTTGTACTAACACCTAGCAACCCATCTCAAGTCTTCACCATGCACAGCCTAGAGACCAAGGGTAAATTGCCCTTCTCCGTACGCGAGCCCATTGCAATAGTTGGTAGCAGCTGCCGCTTCCCTGGGGGCGCCAATTCACCGTCAAAACTTTGGCAATTTCTAGAGGAGCCTCGAGATATTGTGCAAGAAATCCCAGCTAGTCGTTTTAATACCAATGCATTCTATCATCCCAATAGCCAGCATCATGGAGTGAGACCATCTCCCACGTCTAGTTCATTGATCCATATGCATTCACTAATTGGAGATAGAGCACAAACGTCAAGCACGCCTACCTTCTCAATGAGGATCCGCGAGCATTTGACCGAGACTTTTTCTCCATCAACCCGAAGGAGGCCGAAGCCATGGACCCCCAACAACGCCTTCTCCTTGAGACAGTTTACGAGGGCATTGAATCGACCGGCTACTCAATGCATCAGCTTCGCGGTTCATCGACTGCTGTGTTCGTTGGATGTATGAGTTTTGACTACCAGTTCACGGCTATCCGGGGCATCGACAGTCTGCCCCAGTACCATGGAACCGGCACTGCGGCTTCAATCCTGGCCAATCGCATATCTTATTTTTACGACTGGAAAGGCCCTTCTGTGACTATAGATACGGCATGCTCGTCAAGTCTTGTTGCTGTGCACCAAGCAGTTTGTGCTCTCCGGAATGGAGAGGCACAATTGGCGGTGGCAGCAGGCTCAAACCTCATCATTGGACCTGAGCCATTTGTGAGCGAATCCAAGCTCAATATGCTATCACCCAATGGTCGGTCATTCATGTGGGATGCGGCCGCGGATGGATATACTAGGGGTGAGGGCTTTGCCGCCCTCTTTCTCAAGACCCTCAGCCAGGCTATCGCTGATGGTGACCATATTGAAAGTATCATTCGTGAGACAGGTGTAAACTCGGATGGCAAGACTCCAGGTATGTCCACTATGACTTAATGATTTTAATATGGCGCAATACGCTGAGCAGAATCCCAGGTATCACTATGCCGAGCTCCGAGTCACAGGCTCGACTGATCAACGACACATACGCAAGATGTGGACTCGATCCAGCGTGTGAATCGGACCGTCCTCAGTACTTCGAGGCCCACGGCACGGGGACGCCAGCAGGGGATCGTAAGTCGTCTGGCCTCTGTCGCACTACGCGATATTCATCCTTCTAACGTCGTGTAGCTATTGAGGCGCGGGCCATCCAGAGCGTTTTCTTTCCCGACGGCACAAACGGCCAGCTCATGGTTGGTAGCATCAAGACTATCATCGGACATACGGAGGGTACTGCTGGAGTAGCCGGCGTGCTCAAAGCCTCGCTAGCAGTTCAAAATGGCAGGATTCCAGCTAATCTTCATTTCAAGAAACTCAACCCTAAAATCCAACCTTATTATACCAATCTTCAAGTTCCCACTCAAATGATTCCCTGGCCTGTCCTGCCGCAGGAGTCTCCGCGTCGCGTTAGTGTCAATAGCTTTGGCTTTGGGGGTACTAATGCCCACGCTATCGTCGAGAGCTGGGAAGGCCATGGTGAGCTCAACGGTCATCTGAAAAATCACCTAAATAGCCACTCCAGTGACAAGACGGATGACAAAGCTAATATCGCTGGGCCCATTGTCCTGTCAGCAAATTCAGCGTCAGCCTTGGCGGCCAATGCTGGAACGCTGGCCAGCTATCTTCGCACGCATCCTGACACAGATCTCGATCAACTTGCGTACACTCTATTCCGCAGGACAGAATTCCCCTTCCGAGCTGCTTTCTCTGCTACGACTATGGATGAGCTTGTCAGTAAGCTTGAGACAGGCGAGAATTCTCTGAAAAGTAGCTCATTGCGCACGGCGACAATCCCAGAGTCGCTGCCACCCCGAATTTTGGGCATCTTTACCGGCCAAGGGGCGCAGTGGGCTACAATGGGCAAGGAGCTCTACCACTCTTCAGCGGTCTTTCGTACCTCAATAGACCATATGCAGGACAGTTTGGACACTTTACCCCCACAGGACCGCCCGGACTGGTTGCTTGTGGGCCAATTGCACGCGCCAGCAGAGACTTCAAATGTCGGCCAAGCCGCAGTTTCGCAGCCTCTCTGCACTGCCATTCAGATCGCTCTGGTTGACATCCTAGACGCTGCCGGTGTCAACTTCTCCGCCGTTGTTGGACACTCGTCCGGCGAAATCGGCGCCGCATATGCTGCCGGATACCTCAACGCTACCGACGCAATCCGTGTAGCTTACTACAGAGGCGTTCACTCTAAGCTCGCGCAAGGACCCAAGGGCAAACGAGGGAAGATGCTGGCAGTCGGAATGTCCTTGCAACAAGCGACCGCCTTCTGTAGCGAGTTTGGCGGTGCGCTTGCTGTAGCTGCCAGCAACTCGCAGACGAGCTGCACTCTGGCAGGTGATGCTGAAGCTATTGACGATGCACACGACCAGCTACAGGCCAATGGCACTTTTTCTCGAGTGCTGCAGGTCGATACAGCGTATCATTCGCATCATATGAAACCATGCGGCGGCCCCTATCTCCATTCAATGAAGCAGTGTGGAGTTAAACCCCAGAAGCACAGGGACTGCAAACAGCAGCAGTGTCGTTGGTACTCCAGTGTTTGGGGATCGAATGGTCGTAGTCGATCATTCGACCAGGCTACCGATTCTCAACTTCTCGAGGGCCAGTACTGGGTCGAAAATATGACACAGGCAGTGTTCTTTAACCAGGCACTTGCGAGAGCGTTGAATGAAGACCAATGCTTTGACTTTGCTCTAGAAGTTGGGCCGCACCCTGCGCTCAAAGGTCCCAGCTCCGAGGTTATAAAAACGTTAACGGGTCTTTCTTTGCCATACTCTGGCGTTCTGAAACGTGGACAGAATGCAGTCGCGTCTTTTGCTGATGCCCTCGGAGTCCTGTGGACCTCTTTTCCATCGACGCAGCCCCTAGTCACATTTGCTGGATTACGCCGGGCCTTTCCACCTTCCGGCGAGACGCAGAGGAAGCGGAATGTTGCGCTCAAAGGCCTCCCAGCTTACTCGTGGGACCATCCCACCCTCATCTGGAAAGAGTCGAGATCCTCCCGTCTCTTCCGTACACAAAGCCAACCACGCCATGAGCTCCTGGGCCATCCTGTCATGCACGGCGAGCATGATAAGCGCCAGGTGCATTGGAAGCAACTCTTCAGGCTAGGCGAGATCCCATGGCTGGTCGGCCACAGGATCCAGGGCGAGGTTCTATTTCCGGCATCCGGCTACTTGTCAATGGCATACGAGGCAGCCACTCGCCTTGTCGACCAAGAACAGCAGCCACTGCGTCTTGTGGAACTGCATGATATCGACATCCTGCGTGCCATGCGACTTGAAGAAGACTCTTCCGGCCTCGAAGTATTATTCACTGTTCGTGTTACTAGCCAGTCGGATGACTATATTGCCGCCGAGGTTGCCTGCTACAGCGGCGATGTTGATTCTGTTCAGCCGCTGGACACCCCTCAATCCCGACTCACGGTGCACTTCACCGGTGGCGTACGGCTCTGGTTAGGTCAGCCTGACAGAGCGGCACTACCTCGACGGGCCAAGCCTCTTCTCCCTATGGATAGCCTGGATATGGAGCATCTCTACTCGAGTCTAGCTCAAGAAGGTTTCAACTACACCAAGCCTTTCCAGGCCAAAGCGATGCTTCGACGGCTCAACCATGCTGTGGTAACGGTATCCCCGCCGCCCGAAGACACTTTGTTACGTGGGTGCATGCATCCTGCGCCCGTGGATACTGCCTTCCAAGGTCTGTTGGCTGGGTTCTCATTTCCGGGTGATGGCCGAGTGGGCAGCATCTATCTACCCACGCGGGTTGAATGTGTTAGGGTCAGCATGGCGCCCTCCTCTTCTGACGAATCATCCGTTCTCACGGCTGATGCCAGAGTGATTGCGACAGGTAAAACAACCCTGACTGGCGACGTGGATCTCTTCGACGCGAGTAATGCACAGATCCAAGTGCAGATCCGCGGGGCCCACCTAGTTGCCGCAGGGCAGCGACGAGATCCTTGGCTCTACGCAGGTATAAAGTGGTCCAGGGAGGCCGAATACGGAGTTGAGCCCATGTGCAGGGCAACTCTCTCAGAAGCAGAGTGGGTTTTATACGAGCAGCTCTCTCGCACGGCATACTTCTACCTACGGCAGCTCCAGAAAAAGATTCTTCCTCAGGAACTGCTATTGATGGGCAAGCACCGGAAGCACATGATGACTTGGGTGCTTGAGCATCTTCTCCCGCAGATTGAGGCTGGCGAGCATCCGGACATTCGGCCGGAGTGGAAGAGTGACACATTTGACATGGTCCAGCGATGGCGCACCAGTCAGCCACCAGACAACAACGATATGAACATCCTCCATGCGATGGGTCAGAATTTGGTCGGTGTTGTGCGTGGGACAACACCTCCGCTCAGAGTGCTTACGCAGAACAACATGCTTGACCGGCTGTACGTGGAGGGGCTGGGGGCTCGGGATGGTAACATTGATCTTGCTGCCATAGTGCAACAACTCGCCCATCAACATCCACGCATGCGTATTGTGGAAGTAGGAGCTGGCACGGGCGGCACAACACGGGCTGTCCTGGATGCGCTTGGAAATGGTTATGCGTCCTACACGTACACAGACATATCGACTGGCTTCTTTGAAAACGCCCGCACTACTTTCGCTCAACACGGGAATAAACTTGCTTTCAAGACGCTCAACATTGAAACAAGTCCTGCGGACCAGGGATTCACTCCTGGGACATTCGACATGGTCATCTCCTCAAACTGTTTGCATGCGACTCGCAGTTTGGATGACACGCTGCGCCATTGCCGACAGCTTCTTCAACCTGGTGGTCGCTTGGTGTTACTGGAGATTACTAGAGACTTTCTGCCAACACAGTTAGTCATGTCGACCCTACCCGGTTGGTTCCTAGGCGTAGACGACGGGAGGGTCTGGGCACCCACTGTCAGTGTAGAGCGATGGAATGAACTGCTCAAAGCCAACGGCTTCTCTGGGGTCGACTTCAGTTCAACCCCTTCCTTCTGTTCCGTCATCGTAGCTCAGGCAGTCGATGAGGCAGTTCGACTACTCCGTGAGCCACTTGCTGTCACTCCAGCGACTGCCCTACCGCCACTAGGCGACATTCTCATCGTTGGCGGCAGTGTCAGTGACAATATTGCTTCCAGGCTAGCATCGCAGAGCGAGAGGATCTTGCGGAATGCTGTTTCCTCCAAGACTACTGTCACCGTGTTTCCTGGACTGGAAAACGTCCAGGTCCCCAAAGGAGCAGTTGTGCTCTGCCTTTGTGATCTGGAGTGCCCTATTTTCCGCGACATGACCGCGAGGAAATTCAAAGGATTGCAGGACATCATGGAGACAGCAAATGCCGTGCTCTGGGTAACCTCAGGTGCAGAAGGCAGAGATCCTGACGTCAATATCACCGTGGGGTTGTCGAGCACTTTGCGTGCTGAGCGCATGGACCTTAGGCTTCAATTTCTTGATGTTGATGACAACGATCGTGCCTACCTTGAGCCAAAGATGCTGGCAAATATGCTTCTTCGTCTTGCATTCTTGGATCCATCGCAGAATCGTCAGCTGCTATGGACCCAGGAGCCCGAGTTGGCGCTGAGAGGAGGTGCCCTCTACATACCTAGGGTACGATCACTCGACACTGTCAACCGTCGTTCCGCCGCGAGGCATCGGCAAGTAATGCAGAAAACTAGAGTCGGATCGGAAAACATAGCTGTTGTTCTGAGTGAGCAGCACAATGGAGCCTTTGAGCTGCAGGCTGTTCCCGTTCTTGAAAAAGGTAGAATAGATGCCGTACGCGTGCGCGTCACGGCTTCTTCTCTGCACACTGTGATATGCGACGGGCATGGAGCGGTCTACGTGTGTATCGGTCGCGACATGACATCAGGACATAAGGTCCTCCTTCTTTCAAAAATAAACGAATCCCTGGTCACCACTTCCGAGGATCTTGTCCTATATCGCTGGCAGGATGACAATGCCGAAGAAGAAGATCCAACACAGCTACATGTCTTCCTGGCGCGGACACTTATGGAGCAGCTAGTCAAGGATCTGGGAAGGTCGACTTGGATCCACGGCGCACCGGATGACCTGCGTAAAGCCATAGATATGGCTGCCAACGAGAAGGGTGTGGTCGTGTTCCAGACCACGTCGGATATGGCTTCGTCAGATAGCGCCAATTTCATCCATCCATACGCGACTGAGGAAGATGTGCAAGATATTTGCCCAAAGAGCTTTGAGACCTTTGTTAACCTCGCAGGTCCAGAGCATGGACCATTGGCCGTGTCGATTCATAATTGTTCACCGGCTTCGATCATTGTGGACAGGAAGTTTGATGATCTGGCCGTCGGACTGACCGTAGCCAACCTCCGTAGTGCTGCCAACAAGCAATTCGCAAGCCCTCCTGCTACAGAAAAATACCGCATCGAGTCTATTGCAATCGAAAAAGCGCCAACCCTGACAGTCAAGGACCTGAAGTCCCCTGCAGCCGTGGTTGACTGGAGAACGGCCGAAACGGTAAGCGCCTCGCTACGTCCTCTAGACCACGGGAGCCTATTTTCACCTGACAAGACGTATCTCCTTTGCGGCATGACGGGCGATTTGGGCATCTCAGTGTGCTTGTGGATGGTGAAAAATGGTGCTCGGCACATCGTCCTGACCAGTCGAAACCCCAAGGTTGATCACAATGTGCTCGAGTATCTGTCTCGAAAGGGAGCCACAGTTCGACCCATGGCCGTCGATATTGCGGACATGAATTCTTTGCGGGTCGCCTACAGTGAGATCAAGTCTAATATGCCGCCTATTGGGGGTGTAATGAATGCCGCCATGGTGCTCCGGGACCGGCTGTTTCATCACATGCATTGGGAGGACTTTGCGGCCGTGCTAGCACCAAAGGTGACGGGATCTAGGAATCTAGATGAAATCTTCGGAAACAGCAGCGGTGAACAGTTGGAGTTCTTCATCTGCTTCTCCTCTACGACATCCATCGTCGGGAGCATCGGGCAGTCTGCATACGCTGCCGCGAATCACTACATGACCAGCCTCGTCCAGCAGCGACGCCAGCGCGGTCTAGCCGGCTCTGTCCTCCACATTGCCATCCTTACAGGTTTTGGATATATCTTCCGGCGTAGCTCCGAGCACGCCGAGACCATTTACAAGGCCATCCTTCCACGCTTCGACAGGCAGTCAGAGACAGACCTGCATGAGATGCTCGCTGAGGCCATAATTTGCGGGCGACCTGGTGCAAACCACGGAAATATTGACAACAATAGGGACAGCACCGGTGACAGTCACTCCAATACCGCGGAGCTCATCACTGGCATCAGAACAGTCTTCCAGGGCGAATGGCGCGACGACCCTCGACTATCCTACTACCTCGGCCAGCAAGAGCTGCAGGGCGACGACGAGCGTCAAGGGCAAGCTGGATCATCTATCAGTGTCAAGGCCCAACTTTCCGATACTGAGGACCCCGCCGAATGCTTGAGCATACTAGAAGAATCGTTTGCGCAAGCGCTTGGCAATTTGCTCGAACTGGATCCCAAGGGCCTGGATAGTAGCATGCCTGTGGCGAACTTGGGTATTGACTCGCTTGTGGCAATCCGAATTCGAGAATGGTTTCTTAGGGAAGTGGGGGTTGATGTGCCTGTGCTAAAGATCATGTCGGACACGTATTCGATGTCGCGCTTGTGCGAAGATGTGCTTGTCGACTGGCGGAAACTGAACAAATTGTCAAACAAGAATTAACTACTGGTATGATTAAGAGAGTGATACCATCTATATCTAAGAGTATTAGTCTTACTGCACCAAATTTGGTGGCATACATAGCCATCACCAAATTGATATTGGTTCAAGTAGTTGAATGAAATGCATATACATCTCTCCTTTATGTCTATTGTTCGGATTCCCCACGTCGTGTTGACTCTTATGACATAGCTATTGCGGTGTAAGAACGCCTCTGGATTGCCATCTAATCAGAGACGAGTCACAGAATGATCGTCCCGTATTCGAATCTATTCCCGTCGACTCAAATATAGACCATGCGTCGTCTATAAGCCACCGAAATTAAGCCCTTGTAATTGTAAATGACATGCCTAGAGAACCTTGATACCTTTTGTTTTGATATTCCCTCATCGGCATGCACGGCTCAGCAAGCTTTCTATCCAAGGTTCATTGATTGATACCAGATATAACGGCCGACAATAGACCAGGGCTTGGTGTAGACTGTGGCGCAGGTTAGGGTGCGTGACCTGCGGTTCCCACCGTCGAATTTGTGAAATTGTGGACGCAGTTAAGCCAGTAGAGAAATTCGTCTCGGCTTTACAACAAAGCTCTTTGGAAAAAGACGGCTTGATTAGGAGCATATACGTGACAGGCCCTCGAGGACTGGTGATTGATGAAAAAGCATGATTGATCTGATTAAGGGTGCGTAGGTTATATCACCGATATACATTTGCTTATTTATTTTTTAGGTTATACATATAGAGCTTCTTTGATAGGAACAGGAATTAAGATTATCATGAAAACATATTATCCGACCCCAATGGCGCGGATATGTTTGATCACCTGGATAGCAGCATAACGAGGTCGGACCATAACATTAAAACTATATTCGACGAGTCATTGAGGGCTATAATCAAGTCAGAAATTCATACAACTCTCAATGCCGTGATGATAGCCGACATAGCTAGTTCTAGTATCTCAGAATTGTACTCTAGCAGCTCAACAATATCAGTCCATAGCACTTATGTCTGTTCTGATCTGTCGCTGCCTTTTCCCAGTTTCCGAGAACTCAATGCAATATGGACAATTTTGAGATTTCTAGATATTTAAATACATGTTAAAATATAATACTAGGTCCTGTGACCTACCTATATGATGTGTGTTCTAAGGGAAAAAGGCTCCGAAGTTCATCAACTACTATAGATTTTCGCTCAATGGTCCCAGTCGTCCTGCCGCGGAGCCATCGAGCATGGAGAAATCGCAAAGGCGCATTGTCGGCGTCCACCACCGGAAAAAACGGCACGGTTCGTTGAGACCAGGAACAAACCGCGACGGATTCTGAGGAAGGAAATGATGATATGGCGGAAAGGACCGAAAGGGGAGGTTTAGGGTTTGAGTTCTAAGATAATCTCCTCTCACAACTGACATTGTCCGACGACACGTGACAAGATCCGGGGTAAAAAAGTATATTTTCCAGTCGTCGTATGTCCAATTGATATGCTCTTAAGCCTGTATAAGTCGTTTAGCTTTGTTGATCCAAAAAAGTGGTGACTTCCGACGTACCATATAATGCTGTAGCCCCGGGAATTGAGCGCCCATTTGATCGCTAGTTTGGAGCAATTTAGATCAAAATGACGGACTAACTCGGCGTACGAGAGGCGACGAGTACAGTACAGTATATTGAGATCTGATCACGTATTCAATAAACTCGCCAATATCCTCGGATTTGAGGAATAAAGGTCTGGCTTTTCTCTTTTTTGGTGTTGGATCTCCCGGCGGGCTGATTGAACTTGGCGTAGGTATAGAATGGCCAGTAGATTGAGCAATTTACTCGTACGTAAGCTTGCCATACACTTGCATATTCCAGCCGTTCATCTCGGGTTAATTGATAACGTGTAGGAGCAGTGAGATCCATGAAGGTTTGGTAAGAATCAGTGTGTAAAGGTACATTCCTAGGCATCGGGGAGATGTGGTGCGTGTTTATAGCAGATGGGCGAATTTGAATTATTTCCCACGGTCTTCTTCCGCCTACTGCGATATATGTCACGTGATTACATCAACCCTAACTGATCCACACGGTTGCTTGGATCACCGCGGAAAGGATGACCCCGAGGGGAAGAGTATAACCCTAAGACCAATTAAGAGTACGTAGTACTAAAAATAGATTAATATTAAGTTATTTAAAGCCTCATTTAAGATTTAGAGTAATATAACTAAACATAGTGTTAAAGGCTAAACTAACCTTCCTATAATAAGAGAATCTAACTTTTAGAAACAGTTATAGGATAAAGACTATAGATTAATCTAAACTAAGATACTATAGACAAGATACATCTCTATATTTTTTAAAACTAACTATAAAGTCCCTTTCCACATACGACCATAGGGTGTGGAAAACAGGGCTTCCCTCAGCCGTACTTAAGCCACACGCCGGCTGGTTAGCACTTGGGTGGGTGACCACCAGCGAATCCCAGCTGTTGTATGTTTTTGTTTTTGTTTTTGGAGGCATCTAGATAGCCTGGAGAATTGCTATATTTTTTAAACTCGGAGTCAAGGGGTCTTGTGTCTCTTTCTGTCCAACTCCCTTCCCACATAGCCTTCCATTTTAGCTCCTACAATCAATGAGAAAGCCGAATCTATTTCCAATCAGTCCAGAAAGGCCGATCTATGTCAGAGAACATCGAGTTCAATCTATGTCCACGAGGTTGTTTCATGCTTCCAATCGAGGAGTCTAGTAGGGGATATGATGACAAAGAATGATGACAAATTAACGACGGGTGCTTGCTTACCAATTACCGGTACCCCTCCCGACAGTGTGTATAAATCCCCGACTCCCAACTCAATTCTATGAATTTTGTTTTCTCCTTTTCTATTTCCATCAAGTAATACTAATCTATTTTATCTGCTCAAGTTTTATCTTCTCCAGAATGACTACTAGTACGGCCGTCCTCCTGGTTGACCCACTCAATGACTTCCTACACCCCGACGGCAAGCTCTATGCCTCCATCGAGGCGAGCCTCCAGGATACTCGAGGCGTCCACCACATGAAAGAAGTGATTCTCGCTGCACGAAAGGCCAGAATACCAATCTTCTACGGTCTCCACCAGCCCTTCCGAGACGGAGCATTCTTTGGATGGAAGCATATGACCCCGTCAAACCAGCGTGTAGAAAAACTACACCTCTTTGAGGAGAAATGGGGAGGTAAAATCTTAGATGGTCTCGAGCCGGATCCGGAGAATGGTGATGTAATAGTTTCGAGGCATTGGAATAGCAGTGCCTTTCAGAATACCGATCTTTCGTTTCAGTTGCGACAGCGAGAGATTACGCATCTTGTCATTGCGGGATTGACTACCAACACCTGCGTGGAGTCTACTGCTCGATATGCGCGTGAGCTGTAAGCACTACTTTGCTGCAAGATTTAATACTTATTTGTATCAAAACACAAGACTGATCTTATCCTAGGGGATATCATGTTACTCTTATGTAAGTATGCTGTTCCCTCATCTTGATTTTCCTAACCATTTCTCCAAGATCGGACGCATCCGTTGCCTTTTCTCTGAAACTTCAAGAAGCAGCTCGAGAAGTCTGGCCACTTTTGGGAGATGTCAAAACTGCTGGTGAATGGGTGGCTAGCCTTGGAATTCAGGGGTAATATAGCGGCTCCAGAACAGGAGCAGTACAACAAGAATAATAGCAAGGAATATGTATCAGTTCAGATTGAACTCACTGACGAGCTTTCAAATATTATCAATGAGTAGATTATTTGACTATCTATTCCGTAGCTAAACAAAGTGCCACTCCCCTTGAATCCTTGATGGTTGTTATGGGCTAACCCTAACTAGGTAACTTATTTGACTAAGTGATAGCAGAGAAATTGAATCTTTTTCATATGCTAACTATTATCAGATGTAATGTCTTACATGCAACTGAAACAAAAGAGGATGCCCAATTACTAATCAAGCCAATCACATCATCCCCGATCTCAATAAAGAGTGCTAGCCCCCCATCAAACATTGTAAATAAACAAAATCTTCGAAAACGCATCACTTTGATATACGATGCCACTTTCTCCAGAGGACATCATCAAACACTACGTCGACGATGGGAGTTCCCTCGAACTGGTGAACACGCGCAAATCAAAACTAAAAATAGCCATTGTCGAGTCCAATCCAGCATGGCCTCAACGATTCCTAGACACCAAAGCCCGCATTGAAGCCGAGCTGGGCTCTACCGCGGTCGCCATTTTTCACGCAGGATCTACCAGTGTTCCAGGTCTACCGGCAAAGGATGTCATCGATATCGATTTGGTAGTAAAGGACATCAACGACGAGGACTCCTACGTCGAGCCTCTGGAGCGCTTGGGCTTTCGATTCCTCTTCCGTGAGCCGGCCTGGCATCAACATCGGTTTTTTGTTGACGAAGGAATCCTTCCTGGTGCATATCCAATCAATCTACACGTCTTTGGGCCGGATTGCCCTGAAGTCGAGAGGCATCGGATTTTTCGTGAATGGCTGTCAAAGACACCAGAGGACCTGCTTCTGTACGCGACAGTCAAACGGGAGTGTGCTGCAGCTGCCGAAGCAGCCGGTGAATCGATGCAAGAGTACACCTATCGAAAGGATAAAGTAGTAGGAGAGATCCTGAACAGGGCGTTTCGTGACCTGGGCTATATAAAGTGATACGAGGAGCTTTTGTATGTACTGTAGATATCACCAATTGAATTTTGAACTGCCTGGGGCTTCAATATTATCTTGACATAACTTTAGCCCGACAATCATTGGTCTTTTTATACATTAAACTTTCACGAGGGTCTGCTCACCAGTTGACGCAGGTCTAACAACTCTGTACTAAGAATATAAAAGAGTACGTACAACAGCTAGGGTTGTTTGATGGTCAGCCAGCCTTCAATAGCCCATCACTGTACATAGCTCATATCTTCCACATCTGATATCATAAAAAACAAAAAGATCTAAAAATATAAAAACATACAACAGCTGGGATTCGCTGGTGGTCACCCACCCAACTACTAACCAGCCGGCGTGTGGCTTAAGTACGGCTGAGCGGACGGGAAGCCCTGTTTTCCACACCCTATGGTCGTATGTGATAGCGTAAGGGAAGAAATGGTTTATAGTCTAAAGAAGGTTATGGTCGTCTAGGGTTCGAAGGCAAGATTAGATTCTGGGGGAGATAGTCTTGAGAGGCATGGCGTAGGTAGCCCCAAGAGTTTAAATTCTAAAGTACATCGGTAGAACATTCTTAGACCCAATCAATTGGATTCCATGAGAGGAGAGAACGGACGGTATATACATAAAGATCCAATATACAGAATTACCAACATTAAATATGTATAGTACAATCTAGCCTGCTTCCACTCGCACAGCACGTCTATAAATTAATATCGAAACTCGTACCGCAGCCACAATTGCTCGTAGCCCTCGGGTTATTAACCTTGAACTGGCTTCCAATAAGCTCCGTCGTAAAGTCAACCGTACTACCAGACAGCAGTTCTAGTGATGGTTGATCCATGACGACTCTGGCTTTGCCAGGCCCGGAGTTTCCGTCTGTCTCGGAAGGCTCAAATATAGTGTCTTCTGCTTCGTCGATTTTGGTTGATGGCTCTAGTGACATGAGGTATTGGAAGCCATGGCATCCGCCGCTTGTCACGGTAACTCGGAGATGTTGGCTTTCCTCTGATGAGGCGGTTATTTCACTTAGACGCTGTCTTGAGGTTAGCAGAAGATCGATGATAAGGTCAAAAATAGATGCGATCAAAATATAGAGAAGAGAAGAGTACGAAAAGGCCATGGATCTAAAGGCACGTGACAAACAATCATTGCTTGCAAGGGTCTGGGTGAGCAAAGCCATAATCAAGCTGTTACATGCCAGTGGTCACCCATAAAAAAGCAAAAACATACAACAGCATGGATTCGCTGGTGCTCACCCACGCTAGCTCCAGTACGGCTAAGTGCATGACATGCCCAAACTCGAAACCAATGTGTAAAACGAGAGACTATTTATCATCGCTCACCTTTGCTGCCCGAGGCGATATCTCTATAACCATCGGATTCCCATCATCATCGTTTCTCGGATTCAAAGTCGCAATCGCTGGCACTCGAGTTGCTCTTGTTGTGGAGAATGCCGCGGAGGTCTGAACGAAGGGTCGGAGATTGCGGGAACATCGATTTGTGACAAGTGTGTTTGCGGATGAAGTAGAAGATATCATCCGTCTTTGTCTAGTAGCTGATGAATTACTGGCGGACTGGGTGCGAGAGATGTTCGATGAGAGGCAAACGGGTCGTCGGCAGGTTTGTCGGACAGACTCGGCGACGGAGGAGGTTCGATGCTGCACGGCTCGGCATGTGAGGTGTGAGAGTCTTTGGTGAGACATTTTATATGTATGCGACTGATTGAAATCAACTTTTCCGGGCTTGTCGCATATAGTATTGCTGGGTGAAGTTCTAACGAGGAGAAGTCGGATTGTTTTGACGTCGAATAGATTATCTTATCGGTGTTTCACCGCCTTTGGCAGAATAGGTATGCTTACAAATTCAAGCATTGTGATTGACTGGCCGAAATTATCCTGTATGAAGACTATTGACTTCAATGGTATGGATAGTTTTTTTGCGGTATGTGAAGTATCTAAATAATGAAGATATTGCAAGTCCTCCATTCTCATGTTGAGCTGTGAGGTCTTTTCTCAAAGCCATCCATGACGCAGACAAGGCGGCAGCTAGCGGCAGTATAATTTGTAGGATCAATGCCCCTCGATGAAACTCAAAAGATTTACACCATGCTTTGCTTTCAGATAGAGGCATTACTTCCTAGTTCATGTTTCTTCTCTTGAACAATTTTATCAAACGTATCCTCCTTTGACGAATGCGCCATGGGTTCCAGGCTTCACTTTCAGAGACTTAAAGAAGGCCCTCCGCTCCCCCACCATGACGATATAAGAGCTTATAAGAGGGAATATGCAGAAGCTATGGATGAACGGGATCCTCTCAAGTCATACCGTGACCAATTCATTATTCCGTCCAAGAAGGATCTGCTCAGGAAGAAGCTAGCGGATACAGAAGGTCTGTCTATTCAGTCTCGCGCCGCAGACAATCGTCTATCATCTCATGCTGACATGCTCTGAGAACAGGAGACGATGAATCAGATCCACGCTGTATATATCTCTGCGGAAACTCACTGGGTCTCCAGCCAAAGAATCTCCGCAAATACCTCGATCAATACCTCAGATCATGGGCTATAAAGGGAGTAACAGGCCACTTTGTCCCTCACGAGGATGCTCTACTTCCTCCATACTTGCACGTGGATGATGCAGGCTCAAAGCTTCTGGCTCCCATTGTAGGCGCATTGCCTAGCGAGGTTGCTGTCATGGGGACGTTGACGGGGAATATACACATATTGATGAGTAGCTTTTATCGACCGACGGCGGAACGACATAAAATCATTCTTGAAGGGAAGGCGTTTCCAAGTGATCATGTACTACCCCTTTATCCCAGAAGGTGGAAGTAAACATGCTAATTGCAATATAGTACGCCGTTGAATCCCAAATTCGACTCCACAACCTCGATCCCGCTACCTCCATGGTCCTCATTGAGCCCGAGGACGCCGAGAAACCCATCCTCAGCACCGAGCAGATCCTCCAAGTCATTGACGAAAATGCGTCTGATACAGCCTTGATCCTCCTGCCCGGCATTCAATTTTATACCGGACAGTACTTTGACATCAAGACAATCACTGCCCATGCGCATTCAAAGGGGATACTAATCGGCTGGGACTGCGCGCATGCCGTTGGAAATGTTGAATTGCAATTGCATGATTGGGATGTCGATTTTGCCGCTTGGTGTCATTATAAGTATGTCAACAGTGGACCGGGAGCTATGGCAGGGTTATTTGTGCATGAGAAACATGGAAAAGTCAAGCTCGATGATGCTGGCGAGAGTCCTTCGTACCATCCTCGATTGGCTGGGTGGTGGGGGCATGATAAGGAGACTCGTTTCCAGATGAATAACAGTACGTTCTCATACCCTCATCTCCTGAAACAAACCACAATAACTAACCTGACTCAATAGAATTCATCCCCCAAGAAGGCGCAGCAGGCTACCAAATCTCCAACCCCTCCGTCCTCGATCTCACCGCCGTAGCCTCATCCCTCGAAATCTTCAACCAAGCAACCATGCCGGCCCTCCGCAAAAAGTCACTCGAGTTGACAAGCTACCTCGAACACCTCCTCCTCAAATACCCCCTCGACGACACCTCCGAAAACAAAAGACCATACACAATAATAACCCCCTCCGACCCCTCCCAACGCGGCGCCCAACTCAGCATCCTCCTCCAACCCGGGTTGTTAGACAAAGTGCTCGAAATCCTCGAGGAAGAAGGCGTGGTGATTGATGAACGGAAACCGAATGTAGTGCGCGTTGCGCCGGCGCCGTTGTATAACAGTTTTACGGATGTGTGGGAGTTTCATCGTGTTTTTGTCAAGGCGTGTAGGGAGGCTGTTAAGGCCAGGGATGGTAACTAAAAGAACAGTGGATGTACGTAAAAAAAAGGAGGCAAAGTATGAATGCATCGACGTTATATACCATACACTACTTATCTATCTACTCACTCACTCACTCGGTCATTTTCGTCATACTAATAATACTTGCGGGCATAATTTACAGCAAAAGCAACTCCCCCGTAGCAGCACCGCCCGCCACCTGTGGCTGATAAATCTGCTGCTGATTCTGATTTACCACGTACTGCGTCATCTGACCAGTACCTCCCAGTCCCCCTAATCCGTTATCATCTCGTCCACCCAGATCAAGGTTTGCCATTTGCTGAGAGGCGACGTTACTGAAGTAAGCGTCTGCCGCGTTGACGGCGGCGGAGAGATCGCCTGCGTTTCCGTTTGACTGTGCAGGGGCAGCAGCGGTTGATGCTGGTGGGATGGCGGATGTCAATCCAGCGGATGTAGCGTCGTATGGGAATGAGCCTCCCTTTGACAACTCGGACATACCCGGTCGTTTGACGAGTGCCGGGCTATCGCCGAGTCGTTTTGGTCGTGCCGACCTGAAGACTTGTTGGACTGGTTTGAGGTAGACAGTTGCTAATGTGCCCACGTTCAAACAAAGCTCTTCCAGGGTGTTGGGCTCTAGTTTCTCGCTTTCGGCTGTAATAGGGGGCTTTTCACCCATTACAACCTCCTTGGCTGCGGCTGGGTCTGTGGATAGGAGACGCCAGTACATGTATCCTCGGTCGCGGAGATCTGGATCGTCGGTATCCTCAGTGCACCATTTCAAGACTTCGGGGACAAGTTGTTGGCCCTTTGTGGGGCGTTGGATGAACAGTTTTACTGTGGCTGTGAGTAAAGCGAGTTGTACTTCGATAGGCTCGTCGTGGAATGTCGCTAGATAGTCTTGCAGTAAACCGTCTGAATTCTCGATACGATCAGCATACTGGCCAATGATCCAGATTATAGCTGCTTTAGCCTCGGGCTCATCGAGTTCGTCGATGTTCTGAATGACAGCCCCAATAATTCCTTCGTATTGGTTGGGGTACTTGCGGAATATGTTGCGAATCACGACTGTGGCTTCTTGAACGATATAAGGAACCTTGGCATGCACGAGTTCCAATAGCGTGTCAATGCATTGTCGTGCGGCAGATTCAATTTTGATGGCCAACTTGCCAATGGCTCGGACAGCTTTGCGCACAAAGTGCACGTCAATCTCGGACGCATATCTATGACACAATCAGAAATAAGATCTAGTAGGGAACCAGGGAATCGGCATACTCTCTTAATTCAGCCAAGACAACACCAATATTCTCCTTTGATGCAAGCATGAATATCAACTCCAACTTTGTGACTTTGACGTAAATGGGGTCATTATATTTGCAGAAAAAGACACGGATATCATTCCGAAGAACTTCGGGACGTTTCTGCAGAATCAATATGGCGTTTCGTAGAGCAAGATACTGAACTTCAGGGGGTTTTGACAATAGCGTGACTAGCGGCGGCGACAGCTTTTTCGATAAAGCAGTGACTTGCTTCTCGTCGCTGATATAGTTCATGAGGTAGAGAATGACCCGGATCGAGGTCAGAACCACTGCAGAATTGGAGTGTGATAGACGAGGCGAGATACGTTCAGCTAAAATTAGAGCTTCGCCAGAATCCCTTGGCACGTATGCCATAAGAGACTCTAATATGTATGTTTGACCCCATCTGAACACATATTAGCGCCACATATAAATGAATAAGGGGAGGACATACTCCGAGCAGTCTGCTAGGACAGACACCACTTTCGACGCACTAGCATAATCTATCGTCAATGAAATTGACTCGCTGCGTTCCCAGATATCCACCAAAGCGGCTAATACACTCGAGACGACGGTAGGATTTTCGTCTCTCAACATTTTATTTAGCCGGTCAATCAAATCCGAGCTTTCCACCATTTTCTTGTGATGATCGTACAGCTTGGCGACACAGAAAGCGGCCGTTTTTCGCACATAGGGGTCTATATCGACCATCAAATGCTTCACGGGTTGTACAGTCGCCTCCACGAATTCTCGCACGTGGATATATGATATAGTTCTCAGAGCGAGAGCGCGAACCAGGGGGTTGTGATCGTCCATATCCTAATTAGATGTTAGCGCTCCGACCACAGATCCAGATTTGGGTCCAGCACGTACATCGACCAAAATCGGTAGCGCTTTAAGCGCAATTTCCGGCTTCACTCTCGCATAATTGACCAAGTATAAAAAGCACCTATACCCACAACAGTCAGCCCACTTTCCCCCAACCAAGCGCATTCCTATACGCACATCTTCTTTATCTCCAAACTCGGAATCGTCATGCAGGCGATAATATCCGGAAACAAGCCAACCATATCATTATTGCTCATGGTCATATTTGCGACAATCTTTTTCAAGGCGATTTTCTTTGCGGAATGGTTCTTGTCCTTCTTTCCTCCGCTGTTGAGTTCCTGGCGCAACTCGGCGACTTTGCCCTGTGGTGAACGATAGAAGGGTGAGCCTTGACTGTATGGATGATAGGGGAGGACGCTGATGAACATTGTGGCGTCTGCAGTATGGAAAGCATATTACAGTAGATCGAGGATATGGTTTGAGATATGATTGCAAACAATAAAGGTCGAGAAGAACGAACGCAGAGGTATAGATAAAGAATGCATCGACACAAACATTGTAACAAAAAGACTCGCGTGTAACGTACCCTTGCAAAAAGCTTCGCATCTCCTCCGCCTGAACTCATGGTGTATTATAGTATAAGTATGAGGGGTTAAAACCCAATGTCTCGGTCCGCTCGAAAAGGAAAAGGCAAAGAATCAGACGGATTCTGTATGATTGGATTGGCACGAAGGATAGGAAGCGCCTTGGTCAGTGTCAGTGCTGTGCGATAAGACGATCACATGGATTGATGGTCGCTGAGTTGAGTGAGGGGTTGTCGATGTGTCTTTTGTTTGTTGCGCGTCGGGCGTTCGTTCGGGTCAGTGGGATTTAGGCTGTCACTGGCGCAAAGTAGTCTCCATGGATATATGGCGCTTGATGGACTCGTAGATGGAGGATATACAGTCTGTATAATCGAATCGTCGGGTTGAGGCGATGGCTCGGGGGTTAACTGTCGCTGTGCATTCGTCTGAGGTTAGAACAGCAGCCTTGCATGTCGATTGGCGATAATCTAACAGAAATAACGAATCGTATATTCCGGCGTCCTCAGAACAAGGGCACACAGTATAAGATGAGGAAGAATCAAATGAATATCGAAAGTTGACCGAGATAGTCGGAGCTCAGAAAGGAGAAGGCGCGGCTCGGCCAATCATCTCCATCCCGGACCATTTGTGGATATCTCCGCTGGATCCGCTGTCTAACGACGTCTCTCTACTCAACACTGAACCAACTCATCTACATACACTCTGCGTCTTCGAGTGTCGCACGACGAAGATGTCGCTGACCTCTTCTATCCCGCCGCCCAAATGGGTGGTTGAAATGAACACGCCTCTCGCCAAACGCTCCGGAAAGACCAGCTTTCGCAACCCACCCGGCTTCACCACCAAGGCGACAGGCAAGCAGGTACTACCACCTACCTCGAGCTATCAATCTCTCAACTCATACTAACAAATAAACAGCAAGAAACCCGCTCCGTGTCTGACCGCAAACCCATCGAAACCGACACCCTCAAACTCAAAAAAGCCTGGGAAGTCGCCCTCGCCCCCAGCAAACAAATCCCCATGAACGCAATCATGATGTACATGTCCGGCAACAGTCTACAAATTTTTAGTATTATGATGGTATTCATGCTATTCAAGGGTCCCATCCAGGGATTGATTGCTACGAATGCGCAGTTTCTGAAATTCGAGACGGAGAGCAACCGAGCCAAGATTTGGGGATGTAAGGCGGTTTATGTGTTGATGCAGTTTGCGTTGTTGGGGATGGGGGTTTGGAAGGTTAATGCTATGGGGTTGTTGCCGTACGTTTTCTTTTATTCCCTGGTAGTTTCTTTCTGAAGGGTGACTAACTTGATGTAGGACTACAAGGTCGGATTGGTTGGCTTGGGAGTCGGAGAGAATATCGCTAGAACGGGCTTACTTTGCATTTGGTTAGAGGACGAAAAGTTCGAGGTGTATACAGGTTACTAGCCACTACAAACATGCATGCGTTGTATGTAGTATGATGCCGAATGCTCTATGTACTTTTGAATCAATGTAAACTATATACAATACTTTCAAGGTATCCCCGAAATATGCATGCCAAAACGCTCAACCGAAAACCAAAGCCCTCTATATGCATCATGATCAATCAGCCATCTCGCGCAATCGTCTCTCCTCCCTCCATTTCGGCCCATAATTAATCAGTATAAACAACAACGGCGTCGTAGCCAGCATCACCAATGCAATAAACGTATAACACCACCCTGTCCCCATAGCATTCAGCATCGGCTCAATGACAGCGGTCGCACCAGCTCCAAGCAGACAACGCGTGATATTACTCCCCGCCGTCGCCGTCGCAGCTTTGTTGGGATAGAGATCAATCAACAATGTACTGACCGTATTGAAAGACCCTGTAAGACAAAACCCCATGAAAAACGTAATAATTGTAGGAGCAGCGAGATGAACGCCATAATCCAGCACCCATCCAAACACAATAATGAGCGCGATAGCCCCCAGAATCAACGGGAACGCAATCTGTAGCCGAGCCTTTTCGATTGGAAAGTTTTTCAGGTCTGTATGTCTGTTCCGCTGAACGGGGAGGCCGAGTTGAGTCGCGATACGGCGATAATTGACATCTAGAAACTTCCCATTCGCGAACGCAGCTAGTGCTGAGCCCGCTCCAAAGGGGAGGTAACACAATCCAATCTCTAGGTCGTTGAGGCCATAGATATCCGAGTATAGCGACGTGATAGCAACAGCCACATCATAGAACCCCGCAAAGAAGATCGAATTCGTAATCAATAACACAGCGGTATCCTTTTGCAATACTATCGCCAGCGTCGGTAACGGGTTCGGAAACGACAGTTTGCGCGGAGCAGCAGGGAGAGTACTCTCCGCAGCGAGACGGTCTTCGTCCGACACCTCCTTGCGGGATTTCAGGTAACTGATCAGGGACATGTTCCATTTCGGCGGCGGGATTGAGCCGTTACCCACGATCTTGCGGCCTGTTTCGGGGTAGAACACAATAAATTGAACGAGCCATGCGGCGGCTATGATAAACAAGAACCAGAATATTGCTCTCCAGCCTAGATATTGTGATAGCAGGCCGCCAATGACGGGGCCTACAGCTGGACCGAGAAGAGATCCGGCTGTGACGAAACCCATATAACTCCCTCTCTCAGCTACAGAGGCAACATCAGCAATAACGCCAGCAGACAAAGCGATTGTCGTACTACTCCCGGCGCTCTGCATGCATCGCAGCACGAAGAGAGCGGCATAACTGTTTTGTAGCGCAAGACCGACGTTGGCGCCGAGGTAGATTATGAAGCAGACGAAATACGCCGGTCGTCGGCCGGCGTTGTCTGCGAAATCGCCTATGAAGACGGGTGCGATTCCTTGGAAGATCTATCTCTATCAGCAGTTGGATCAGAGCCTAGAAGGGGAAGAGATGGGGGGCGTACCATATAGCTAGTCATAGTCAAATTGATCAATGAAATAGAAACATTCAGATCCTTCGCTAGGGTATTCATAGCCGGAAAATAGATCTGAGATGATAACGGCGAGAAGAAGCCCGCACATGAGGTGGCAATGACGATGTATCGTTTCATGCCGGGTGAAAAGACTGAATATTCGACCGTGGAGGAGGCGCGAGTACCGCTGCGCTCGAGATCGATTGCTTCTGTGCCTGTGACTGTAGTAGTGACGACATTTTGTTGTAGTACTACTTCTTTTGAGGCTGTAGTTGACTCGAACATAGGCTCGGGATGACTGTCACTGTCGCTATCACTGCTGTCATGGCTGCTATCATGACCATGGCCATGATCTTGATCAATAGGCGGCACAACATAATTCTTCTCCAAAAACTCGTCTTCACCTGCCATTGAGAAGTCCGCTTTCGACTAAAATACCCATCATAAAATAGAAAAGAAAAATGAAACTATTCCTGATATCATCGCCATCTTATACAAATGGAGCTCCCCTCTCAATCATCCTCACGAACGAATCAACGAGTATTGTCCTGGACTGACGTAGCTCCACTTAGATAGCCACCATCAAAGATCCAGAAGCAAAAACTTCAAGAAACCAAAAAAAGATAGAATCTAGAGTCGTATGTAAGAATGAAAAGAAGCAATACAATTGGCTATACGACAGATTCTATCCCGTTCACAGCCAACCACAGCGTCTGAGAGGAATCTCAGCGGGGCCGTCGAAGTGCCGTCTTTGCCGATTTGAAAGGCTTACGGTTTCTGATGCCGGCTATCCTCGCTCGACGCTGGAACAACAGACCGCCAGTCTAGAGAGTCAGAGTCTAGAGATAACTAATTGGTTACTACTCTTGGAACGAGTCACATCTAGGCTCTAGCTAGTCAAGCGGGATTTTGGTTGGAGAGGGATGGTGCCTATCAATATGATTCGGGGAGTTTCCGGCCGGCTATTTGGTATTTGCCGTCAAGTCCAGTCACGCAAGCAATGATCGAATGATACCTAGGTATAAAAGATTCAGTGCGTATGTATGTGCATTAGGTACAGATTATGCAACAAAAGACTTGATACTCATGTAATTAGAACGAAACGGTGATAGACACGCATATTATCATCAACATTGAACAATAGGAAAGTATAGAATAGAATGAAAATCATTGTATGTTGACAGGACGAGAGTACAATGACAACAAGACACGTAGAAACAACGTCTTCTAACGACAGTGTACACACAGTCTCGAGCTCGATCGACTGCGGCTGCTTACTTACACAGATATAAACAATAACCTTAGCCTAGTCCAGGTCGAATAGGAGACTATTTATCATCATCCCATCCAATCCAGCTTCGAGGCATGACACGCCAGACTTTGACTTCTCCGCTCTTGAGATCACCCAGCTTGAAACTCTCCGGCTTGACTTTTTTGCTTTCACGGCCTTGCTCCCATGCGTGAATCTTCTTCTTCGTTCCATCCCAGTCGACAATGACACCGACATGGTCTGGTTTGCCCACTTCGGCGCTGTACTTTTGATGAAGACCACCTTTATGACCTTGGAATTTCGCGTTGCGGAAGCTGATGATATCGCCAGCCCGGATCTCATCATTTTGCTGAACAGATGCATTGGCTAGATTGGCGTAGACCAAAGCACCGTAGGCTCGCGTACCAACCGGCAGAAGCACATCACTAAGTGGTGAGAGCAAGTGCTGGATCAGACCGTAAGATGTTCCATCGCCAACCGTCGTGTTCTGTACCGAACTGGCGGCGGCAGATATCCGGCTTCCGAATCTTTCATGTGCAGTCTCTAGCTGGTCTTGTCGAAGTTTGCTGGGAGGAGCTTCATGTCGCTGCTCAAAGGTTACATCACTCGGGTTCTTTGCATCAAAACGAACATTGATCACAGTCTGCGAATAGTCTGAAAACAAAACATAGACGTCCTTGCTGACCGTAGTTTTACCACCGCGCTTGCTCGACGTTGACTCCTCAATCTCGAACAACAAATCCTTGCGATTCTGGAACACAGGAGGAGGGATATTTGGCTGAGTCCACCAGAAAGTGCTCTCCGCAAGGTCTACATCGGTTGCAATGAAACCCATATCCACAGACGGGCGTGAAACATCCATTGATCGGCGAGTGTTAGCCATGGCTCTAGATATATCAAGACTCTGTCGGGATCGAGGAGCCTCAGTTGGCGGAGGAGGAACAGACTTCTCATGTGGCGGAGGCGGGGGAGCAATTGTCCTCTCAGGAGGAGGCGGTGGTGGAGGGGCTTGAGGTAAAGAAACCGGGCTATCATCTTGATCATCGTACTCTTCTCGTGGAGGAGGAGGGTTTGAAGGCAAAGGAGGAGGAGGGACGTTAGGACGACCAGAGTCGTATCGGTATGGATCGTACTCGTCGTCATTTTCCTCTTCTTCTTCCTCGGTAGTCAGGTCTCTTGCAGGAGGAGGTGGAGGCGGTGCAGATCGTGGAATGTCCATTGATGCCCGTTTATTAGGCGGCTGACTAGGCGGTAGAGGAGGAGGTACAGCACGAGGAGCTGCCGGCGGAAGCGGCGGTGGACCTCGAGGAGACTGAGGTGACAGTTCATCGCCTCCGTCTTCGATACTGGATTCTCGACCGTGCGACTTGAGTGCGTCCTTGTGTTTTGCGGTAGGAGCAATATCAGTGTCATAATCTGCTTCGTACTCGGTCGTTTCGTCTTGAATGCCATGATCTCTAGAAATTGGTGAGTGGATGATGCTATGTCTAGAGTCCGAGGTGGCTTGTCGAGTTAGCACTCCAGGAGGAGGCGGTGGCGGTGGTCGAGCCTGTGGTGGAGAGGAAGGAGTCTGAGGAGGATTTGATGGGATCGGTGGAGGTCCGCGACTGAATCGCTTTTCCGACATGGTTGCTGACCTAACAGAATCATATGTTGAAGACCGGCGAGGAGGCGGTGGTGGACTGGCAGGCGCTGCTTGCGTCAATGTTGAATCCAGTGACATTTTGTTAGTATGAATTGAAAGCTCATCATCTGATTCAGACCCAGGACTAGGAGACGTAGGAGGCCTGGGTGGCAGAGCCGCTGGTCGTGATTCCGGTGCCGGAGGAGGTGGTGCAGGTTGCGATCCAGGAACAGGCGGAGGAGGCGGCCGACTCTCTGCAGAAGGCAGAGGAAGGACAGAACGTTCTTGCGGCGGAGGAGGTGGAGGAGCCCTATCTACTGACTTGCGCGGTGCGGGTTCATGTTCTTCTACAACATCCTCGACATCTGGTAGCTCTTCTGCGGAATGTTGCTGGGTAATCGGCACGTCCTCACGCTCATCTTCCTTTTCAACTTCCTTTGGAGAGGACACTGACGGTCTTTGTACGTTCATACCAGGCAGCGCCATGATTGGTACGGGAGGAGCGTGTAAAGGAGACCTGGGGGGTTCCAATTCTTCGGCTTGTCTTCCAGCATCCTCAGCAGCCTTGGGTTTTCTTGGAGGCATACCCATGCCCATGCCACCACCACCCCCGCCAAATATACCCATCATACCCATACCACCACTCATCTTAGCCATACGCTCTCTGAGTTCCATTCTCCTCCTAACTTCGGGATCAACTTCTTCCTCCTCTTCCTCTTCTTCTTCGTCTTCTGCTGCTGCTCCCTCATCGCTATCAGCGGCTGGCCGCTCCTGCACAGCATGTTTTTGCGCTCGAGGTCTTTCATCAACATCTTCCCTGCTTGTTGATGTCTCATCTGCATCTTCAGTGTCAGCAGCGCCTGAGTAATCTGCATCGTTTGTATCACTCGTAAGCTCCCGAGAAGGTAGAGGAGGAGAAGCAAGCTGGGCAGGCTTGACATCCCCAGCCCCTTCACCTTCAAAAGATGGTCGTTCACCACGAGGGGTTTCAAGGTTCTCCGTGTGCTCCAACTCTGTACTTTCTGCGGCAGCAGGAACTGGGGGAGCTTCCTGGATATCGGTTCGCTTCTTTGGTGGTCTTTTCGCCTTTTCTTTTTTCTGTGCAGCCTCGGCTAAACGATTTGCTTGTTCCAACTGCTGTTTCTGAAGCAATGCAATTCTCTCCTTAAGACTAGTCGGTTTCGGTTGATCCTCGTCCTGAGCTGGCTCGGCGGGCGGGGACGGCAGTGAATGTTCAGATACAGGAGGTTCCCTATTGGCAATTTCCGGGTCTTCCTCGCGACGATACGCCTTTACAGGTGGTTGTTCTCTAGGTATCGGGACGTATGCATTCTTGCTTGGTGGAGGTGCGACGAATGGCTTCTTTATGAAGGTATTAGAACTTGGACCGCCTGGTTTGAAAGGAGCAATTGGAGGCGCAGCAGGTTTGTTGAATGCGGCAATACGGTCTCTGAATGCGTTTGAGCTCGGCTTGCTGGACACGACTGGTGGGGGAGCTTTGGCCGCCGGAGCAGTCGGCTCAGGCTGAGGCTGCTTTGGCGGCTGCGAAACGACAGGAGGAACAACCGGCTCTGCAGCAGGGGCTGGAGGGGGAGGAGATGGCAGCGGTGCAGCTTTTTCTTGGGGCGGCTCAACCGCTGGAGCTGGTTCTGGTTCCTCCTCTTGAACGGGCTCTTCCTCAACCTCTTTCGCAGCCGGCGTCTCGACCGCTGGTGGTGCTGGCGGGGGAGCCGGATCTGCCTCCTTCTTCGCCTTTACAGGACGACTTGGCCTTGGCGGAGCTGTAGGCTCGAATCGCTCGACAAAATTGCGAGGGAAGATACCCTCTTGCTTCGAGCCAGCCTCGTCATTGTATTCCCCAAAGTACCAGTCCGCATCCTCCACTGCGGTAACAGTAATCACCTGGCCGATTGAGAAATGAAGGTCATCTTCATGCTCTGATGTATAATCAAAAAGAGCCTTGACCGTGAACGGGGGGTCGGACATCTGGGTGGTATGCTCCGGGAGTTCGCGGTTGTGTGTGAAGTGTTGTGTGTTGGTTCGTAGGCAGCGGGATTAGCGCAATGAGGGGAAAGTGACAACACACGTCAAAGGGAGCGAGGTCGATGTGTCAATCCGGCTAATGCAGTAGTCAGAATGGAGTGCTTCTTAGAACGACGTCTTATTATGTAGGGTTCCTGTACATGACGATGGCTATGTTGTGGTCTTGGAATTAGAGTGTTGCTGTGCAAGGGCGCCAAGTCAACAACAATCCCATGGGCTGATGCGGGACAATTAAGAAGAGGCCTTACCTCGAAGTTGGAAACCGGCACTGGCAAAGACACAAACTGGACAAGCTAGGACGAAGCGTGTGTGGTAGCCCGGATACACAAAGGCAGCATCGGATATGCAGAGGAGCGGACAGCAGGCAGAGTGATATGATATTGAAATAAGAATAAGAATAAGAATAAGCGTCGAGGCGAGGTTGACGGGGGTTTGCTACAGTTAAAGCAAGAAGGATGTGGGGAGAGCAGCCTTGGCTCTCCACCAGTGACGCTGGCTGAGCTTCCCGTTTCATCTCACACTCTGACTCCCACGCCACTCGACTCTCTTCTTTACAGCAAACGAGTTTCAGATAGTCGTATCTGCTTCAGGTTTCGATCTTACTTAGTGGCTATGGCTGAAGTCCTGTGACACTCGAACTAGACTACAGCGATTTGTTTCAGCGATCACTGTCCCGACCACCCCACTGAAGATTTTCCACCCACCATGTCACAACTCAACGCTCCCACAACAGAACAGGCCAAAAACTACAAATACACCGGCGAAAAGCCCCCTAATCCGCGCCACCTAGCAATCGCACTACAACACGCAAACCAAATCCAAGCCCAAAAAGACGCCCAAGCCTTAATCCTAGATCGCATACTGGAACTGATCGAATTCCCGTCATCAGAATCAGCAGATCCCGCGCGCCCATCTACGCAAGATGCAACAGCACTGAAATCGGCCCTTGTACCATTTCAGCCCGCGGATTTCGATAATCTCATTCTTGAGCGCAATATAGAAGGTCGATGTGGTTATGCGTTATGTCCTCGTGAACACAGGAAGGAGGATCCTAATGCCAAGTTTCGAATTCTTTGGGGCCCGAAAGGCAGCGGAGACAATGGCCGGGGTCGAGAGATGAAGGTTGTGCCGCGCGAGAAGTTGGAGATGTGGTGTTCGGATCAATGCGCGGAGCGGGCTTTGTATCTACGAGTGCAGCTAGCTGAGGAGCCTGTATGGGAGAGACGGGCGGTTGATGCACGGACGAAGCCGCTTGAGTTACTGGAAGAGGCTCGGCAGGCGAAAAAAGAACCTAAGAAAGCCGTGGAGCGAGAAGATGCAGGATTGGCCGCGAAGATGAAAAGGCTTACGGTACGCGATGAGACCTCGTCAGCTGCGACATCTGAAAATGCGAAACAACTCGCTCTTGAACGAGGTGATACAGGTCCAACGTTTAGGAAACAAGGTCGTGTGGATGTAAACGTTCGTGAGAAAGATGTTGACTTGCACGGAGATATTCCAGCAGCTCCCATTGCTCGACCAGGAGACAGTACTGGAGGTTCAATTGAGGGCTACGTGCCTCAAAAGGCACACGAACAGCTTAAGAATAGTCGTGACCATGATGCCCCAGAGAAGGACGATGTGCTTGACAGTATTTGAGTCGGTATTATCACCAGGAAACTACAATATTACAACGTAGATGGACCTACAGAGACCAGTCGCGAAGAGACGTCCGGTCAGCCGTCCGACTACGGATGGCAGCACATCTCACAGAGGATTGACTTCCGAAAGACGCCGCCGAAAGAGGGCGACATTGACTCCATCGGAGTAAAGGTAGGGACAGGGGCTATGTAGGCAAAGAAAAAGGAAAGCAATTGGCAATCAAGCATCATCTCCCATCAATATGACAGAGAGAATCAGCGACACCTTGTTTGTGGAAAATCCTGTTTCTTTTCATTTTTTGGTATCTTTGTGTTGTCAATGAAGACAGCCAAGATTAGCTACATCATCATCAAAACATTAAGAAGAGTAAACCTCGAAGCGAGAAAGACTCTTCCTGCGTGAAAAATCATTTTCGCTTTTTTGTTCGGGTGTCGAAAATAGGAGATCATTGATACTTTCACGACATTAAATAAACACCCATCCCTTGCTCGTCAAGTTTGTCGGAAGAAATGATTTACCGACCGAAGCGGCGAGGGCGCTCAGCCTGCTGTTGCTGAGAGACTGGGACAACGTTGACCTTGAGGGAGTCGAACTGCAGACACCAATTAGTCAACCAATTTCCTTTCAATATCAATATCCATATAATAGGAAAAACTCACGCCGAGGCTCTTGAGGAGATCCTTGGTCTCAGCATCAACATCAAGCTGACCAGACTCGGACTGGGAAACATCCAAAGCCGAGATCTCGGGGACGTATTGATCCTTGCGCTCACGCTCCTCCTCCTGAAGCTTGAAGGAGATACCGCGGACGGGACCACGCTGGATACGCTTCATCAAATGGGTGGTGTAACCAGCAATCTATCCACATAATCAGTATTCTTATTGCTACCAATTCCCGGGGTTGTTGAGGAAGGAAGCGAACCTTATTGCGAAGACGCTTGGAGGCAATGATGGCGATTTCATCGCAAAGACGCTTGTTGGTCTCGAAGTCGAGCGTCAACTTGGGGTAGTAACGCTCAATGATGACCTTGGCGGACTTCTTGACGGTCTATTCAATTCCAAAAAATCGCAATTAGTATCACGTTACTAGCATCTGTTTCTCTGTGTGATGAATTTCATACCTTTGTGCGGACGCGACCCATTTTGGCGGTTTGATGATGATTGTCGAAATGGTTGAATTCGATCTGGCTCTGAATCTGAGATATTATTTCGAAATCTTGTGTGGGCTGGTGCGGGCTTGGCGCCCGGTTATTGAGTCACGTGAAGCAAAGCCACGAAAAACCACGCTTATGGCCCAAAAGGGATATATTGTCTTGGCATCGTGTAGAGTCACGTGGTTTCTCTTGGAAGAGACTGTTGGACATGATGACATGTTAAAAGATTAGATTTGTAAATAATTGGAGGAGAATCAGGTTTATCAGTAAAATATTTATTGTACAATGTATAGGTACACAAAAGTATATGGCATCGAACACGACTAATCAATCCATCTCGCTCGGTAAGAACATCAATCAAGTCGAGGAACATCCCGTTGCGTCGACTGTGCTGCTGGAGATATATTGGTCGGGTCACTGGAATCATAATTGGACAGACCATAGGGCGCCATAGTATCCTTTTCAGCCCTGACGGCTTCCAGATTGATTGTCCCCTGAGAAGATATCGAGACTCGCTTGGGGTGCACCAAGACTTTACCACCACCTGGGATCGATGGGTCGAGGTACTCGACGCCTCTAGCGCTGTCTTGCGCGCTTTCAGTCTCGTCTTCGTATGCGATACCGGCAACACCGAAAACAGGGCGGCGCTTGTATCGTCGTTTCCTTGTCTTGGCAGTCAACACACGAGCTTCGACGGGGCGCATGGCTTGCTGAGGTCCGTATGAGGGGTGGTTGTAGAGCATTGCGCCTGATCGAGTGTAAGCAAGACCGGCTGAGGGGTGGGTTCGTGGTGGTCCCTGGCTGGCATAGGCAACGGAAGCCAAGTTTGTCGCAGTCGCTTCGTAATAATTGGTTGCTACGGCCCATTGAGGGAGATCGGATGACAAGGTGTGAAGATCCAAGAGACGGCTGAGCTCGGGTCCAGCCAGCCTCTTGTCCGTTCGCAATCTCTTCAGATAAGTCTGGAACTCTTCATCTGTGACTTTGACCGGCTCAATGGTCTGGTCAGCGTCCAAACCACCCTCATCCTGCGCTTTCGATCTACGCTCGACAGTCAATTTGTTTTCGTATTGCTCTCGCAATTGTTTCAACAATTCCGGTCTTCGACGGCGTAGTGACTGCAAATAGGCTTGAAACTGTATCTCGGACTGGCCGCCCAGCCATGGTCCGGATTGTCGATATAATTTAGCATCACGCTCTTTCGCGCCCTCGCTCGTGGAGACGTTATCGTATCGGAGTTCGAATGGACTTTCATGGGCCTTGCCATAACTACTTGTTACATTCTTTCGGGCACTCTGAGGTAAAGAAACGGGGAGATGAAGCTCCTGGAATTTCGTCAGGGTCATGGTGTGATCACCGGCGGAATCGAAGTCGGTGACATGTTCGAACGTGTCGAGCGCATTGACGCGGATGACAGGCTTGCTGGACCTTTCGATCGTAGATTTGGCTGGTAGTGCTCTTTTCAAGCCCCAATCTCCTTGATAGAGAGCCGATGGCGGTGTTTCAATGGCAGCTCTGGTCGGGTGTGGAAGGGTTGCGGAACTCGACTCGTTGACAGATTTGGATGTAACCGGTCGCGGCGCAGTAGTCAATGGTGTTGGTAATGCAAAGAGACGAGAGTTTCTCAGCAAATTCGCCGTTGGCGATAGTTTTGGAGCCGCCATGGCTGTATCGTTATGGCTGTTGATGCGTCACGCCTGAAGCTCGCTCCTTGAAGAAAAGTATCTCTCCGAGTCCGAAAAGTTGATGGTGGTCCGCTACGGCGGGCGGTAACACCATCGACGCAGAACATTTGTGCACGGGCCATTTTACTTTTGTTGCTAAGAATCAACATGCAATGTTTTATCTTCCATTTATTCTTATAACTATAGTGTCTACAACTCTATGTCTTTATCGCACATGAACCACCTCCGAGTAAGATTCTTTACAACCCCACTTTCGCGAGCGAAGCAAGAGTATCACCAATCGACTCCTTGATCGACTTGAATTGGATACCCAGGACATTGCGAACTCTCGAGTTATCAATCTCGTAAAGGTGAGGGACTTCTCCGACTTCGCCGTAATCTGGCAGGTTGGACGCATACTTTGGCTGTGTCTCGCGAATAGCATCCACAAGGTCCTTGTTGCTAAGGAAACCTTCCACTGTGAAGAATCGCTTGCCGCCAGCTTCTGCGACCTCGATAGCCTTGACGTGGGCAAGAGCCACATCGCGGACATCGACCCATAGAACATGGTCTTTTGGTGAAGTGTCGTCCTTCTTCTTGCCGAGGGCGAAATCTGTGATGACTTGGTTGGAAGTGTTGAGGCTCTCGAGGCTGTTGAGGTAGCCGATAACCGGACCAAAGACGAAAGGAGGGTTGATTGTTGCAAGATCGAAGTTTGGCTTCTCCTTCTCCACGAATTCCCATGCTGCTTTCTCGGCGAAGGTCTGTCATAGTAAGTAAGTAGTCCTCCTTCATAAATTGATGGATGACGTACCTTGCTACCCCGGTATGTGGTGAACTTGTTGTCTTTGGTTGCCTCCTCGTATGTGACCGGGTTCCACACAGACTCGTCGTAGAGCTTCGGGTGGTTGGGCGCATGGGTAATAGCAGCAAAAGAAGACGTAATCACCACTCGCTTGACGGAAGGAACGTAAGTCTTGATCGCATTGAGAATTCCCTTCGTGCCGTTGATAGCCGGGTTCAGGATCTCCTTGACGGGGTCGGTGAAGTTATAGTGGAAGGGGGAGGCCGTGTGAATGACATAGTCGTAAGCTGGTCCAGATTTGAGGACCTATCTATCCATTAGCAATGACCAGATCTGATACAGAGCGTGCGTTTGACTGTACCTCGTCGAAAGCGCCTTCCTTAGCAATATCTTCGACAATGACGTAGGACAACTTGTCCTTCGAGAGATTCGGGTATGCCTCGAGAATCTTGTCGCCCTTTTGCGCGGATCGGACAGTGGTTACAACCTCGAATCTGCAGATAGTATAAGCAAGTTGTCGAGGCCGTTTCTGAGATTTAACTTACCCATGTTCAAGCAGAATGTTGAGAACGTGGGCCGCAATGAAGCCGCTACCACCTAATCGTGACAATCATGTCAGCATGGCGTCAATAAGCTATTTAGAGTGCCAATATCTTACCAGTTAGAAAGACTTTGACCATTTTGATGTTGAGTTTGTAGGATTAGGCAATTGCGATCACAGTCAGGAGCTGTTCAAGGATGTATCAAGAAAAATCACGATTTGTAATGCTGCATGGGTGCCCCTCATTCCTTTATATACCCACCATATTACGGCTATGGACCCGATCGCGGCATTTGATGGTGTGTAGGCCTACCTTGATGGCGTAAGGGTTGTCTAGTGAGCCAATCACCATTCATTGAATTGCATCGATCAATTAATGGTTATCACAGAAGATCATTGGCATCGGCATCATGGCCGATCTAAATGAAGGCGCCACCAGATAGTCGCAACAGATGGGCTCGCAGTTGGACTTTGAGTCGGAAAAGGTCAGTTCCTAGCGCTCTCCGAGAAAGTGACAAAGCACATAAATTCTTTCGACTTGTGATGCTTCCAGAAAACAGTTCCTCGCCAAGGATGATCATTCAGGGTCTGTATGGGTGACTTGTCATAGCTGTGCATGTCGTCTGAATCAGATCTGAGTCAACCTATCCAGCACTAGCAGTAACTTCCTATATACGTATAGCTGAGTAAATGAGAATGTGCCACGATCTCTACCTATATAGTAGATATGTATATGGTGTAACAGCAAAGGATGGAAAAGGAAGGAGCGAGGCACATGATATGCTGGCGTGGTCCGTGCGGCTCCCGCTGGAGGCTTCCCGCTCAGCAAGAGAGCCTCGACCTAAACTTCACTCCTCCTCAATCAAAGTCATGTTGCCGTCGGTGACAGACTAGATTTTTCGCTCTACTGAATACCCAATACAACTGCACTGAAACTCGGAAACTACGAATAGTCAGATGTGTGCGCCGTGTCGCTATCCATCATGGCGCAAGCAGGTCCGGTGACGGACGTTGTACAGAGGCTCTTCAATGAGCTGAAGTCCAAAAACGAAGAAGTGCGCGTCAGAGCTTCCTTTGAGCTCTATGACAATGTTCTCACCGTTTCTCGAGGTGAGTTTCATCATATCGGGTTGTCTTGTAAGCTTAGAAACTGACTCGTAGCTCCTCAGACTGGGCCCCCGAGAAATTCCTCGAATTCTACAATGCCGTCAGCCAGCGCATCGCCCAGCTGGTTGTCACGGGCAGCGACGCCAACGAAAAAATTGGCGGTCTTTTAGCTCTCGACCGACTCATCGATTTCGATGGAGTGGATGCCGCACAAAAGACAACAAGATTTGCCAGTTATTTACGAAGCGCGCTACGAAGTAACGATAATGCAGTACTCGTCTATGCTGCTCGATCGCTCGGCCGACTCGCGAAACCAGGCGGTGCGTTGACAGCGGAGTTGGTGGAAAGTGAAATACAGTCGGCATTGGAATGGTTACAATCAGAAAGACAAGAAAGCAGACGCTTTGCCGCAGTGTTGATTATACGAGAACTCGCCAAAGGATCGCCCACCTTGCTATATGGATTCGTGTCACAAATATTCGATCTCATCTGGGTCGCCCTTCGGGATCCCAAAGTCCTTATTCGAGAGACCGCTGCCGAGGCTGTAAGCGAATGCTTTGAAATAATCGCCGCCCGAGATGTCGTCGCGAAACAACAGTGGTTTGCGCGCATCTACGAAGAGTCTTTACAGGATCTCAGGTCCAGCAATGTAGACTGGATTCACGGCTCCCTCCTGATATTGAGAGAGCTTCTCCTCAAAGGCGCCATGTTTATGAATGAGCACTACAGGAACGCCTGTGAGATCGTACTCCGTCTGAAAGATCATCGAGACCCAAAGATACGAACTCAGGTTGTCCGCACGATTCCGATCCTAGCTTCCTATGCGCCGATGGATTTCACAAACAACTATTTGCACAGATTCATGGTCTACCTTCAAGCGCAGCTCAAAAGGGAGAAGGAACGAAATGCCGCTTTCATTGCGATCGGAAAGATCGCTAACGCGGTCGGTGTTGCGATTGGACAATACCTAGACGCCATAATAGTGTATATTCGAGAAGGCCTTGCCCTGAAAGCGAGGAACCGTGCAGGCGTGGACGAGGGACCTATGTTCGAGTGTATCAGTATGCTGTCGCTGGCAGTCGGCCAAGCCCTCAGCAAGTACATGGAAGCTTTGCTTGACCCGATCTTCGCCTGCGGCCTGAGTGAATCTCTCACTCAAGCCTTGGTAGATATGGCACACTACATCCCTCCCATCAAAGCTACGATACAGGAGAAATTGCTCGATATGTTGAGTATCATCCTATGTGGAACACCCTTCCGACCCCTAGGATGCCCGGAGAACCGATTACCACCTCTTCCTTCGTTTGCCAAAGATTTCACACCGCAGGAACTTCATTCAGATACAGAAGTTGCCTTGGCTTTACATACATTAGGCAGCTTTGACTTTTCCGGTCACATACTCAACGAATTCGTGCGAGACGTCGCCATTAGATATGTTGAAAGCGATAATCCAGAGATTCGAAAAGCTTCTGCCTTGACTTGTTGCCAGCTTTTCGTGCACGATCCTATCATCAACCAAACGAGCAGCCATTCCATACAGGTCGTTGGTGAAGTCATTGATAAATTGCTTACTGTGGGCGTCGGCGATCCTGATCCCGAGATCCGCCGCACAGTTCTGTTGTCGTTGGACCGAAAGTTCGACCGTCATCTAGCCAAACCAGAAAATATTCGATGCTTGTTCCTGGCGGTTAATGACGAGGTCTTTGCCGTGCGCGAGGCTGCCATCAGTATCATCGGACGCCTTTCCAGTGTCAACCCGGCATATGTCTTTCCTCCTTTGAGAAAGCTTCTTGTCAATCTCTTGACAGGGCTAGGGTTCGCTAGCACGGCTCGGCAGAAGGAAGAGAGCGCGCAACTCATTAGCCTCTTCGTTGCTAATGCGACTAAGCTTATAAGATCTTATGTCGACCCCATGATCACTTCCTTACTACCCAAGACCACCGATCCGAGCGCGAATGTGGCATCGACAACTTTGCGAGCCATCGGAGAACTCGCAAATATCGGTGGCTCTGAAATGAAAAACTACCTACCGCAGCTTATGCCAATCATCCTAGATTCTTTGCAGGATCTGTCATCACATTCGAAACGAGAAGCCGCCTTACGAACACTGGGTCAACTAGCCAGTAACTCCGGTTATGTTATTGAACCATACATGGAGTATCCCCAACTACTTGCCGTCTTGATCAACATCATCAAGACCGAACAGGCTGGCTCATTGCGCAAGGAAACCATCAAATTACTGGGTATTCTAGGTGCTTTGGATCCTTACAAGTATCAACAAATCAGCGAGATCTCGCCTGATGTTCGATATATCAACGAAGTGCAGCCAATATCAGACGTCGCCCTCATCATGCAAGGCCTTACACCGTCCAACGAAGAATACTATCCTACAGTTGTCATCAATACTTTACTACAGAACATACTACGGGAGAACTCTTTAGCGCAATACCACTCCGCTGTGATTGACGCCATCGTCACAATCTTTAAGACCCTTGGCTTGAAATGTGTATCGTTCCTTGGGCAGATTATTCCAGCCTTTCTAGGAGTGATCAGAAGCTCTCCTGTTGGTCGACTGGAGTCATATTTCAACCAACTTGCCATCCTTGTCAACATTGTTCGCCAGCACATTCGTGCTTTTCTTCCCGAAATCATCGACACCATACGCGATTATTGGGACTCGAATCACCAAGTGCAAGCCACGATTCTTTCATTGATCGAGGCGATCTCTACAGCGCTTGAAGGAGAATTCAAGAAGTATCTAGCCGGGTTGATTCCCTTGATGCTGGACACTCTCGAGAAGGATATCTCGCCACGCCGACAGCCATCCGAACGCATCCTACATACTTTCCTCATTTTCGGCTCTAGCGGCGAGGAGTACATGCACCTGATTGTTCCATCTATTGTACGCCTATTTGACAAGGTTCAGAATCCTCCTAACATTCGCAAATCTGCCATTGAGACCTTGGGCAAGTTGTCTCGCGAGGTTAATGTGTCTGATTTTGCCTCGCTCATGATCCACTCTTTATCCCGAGTTATTGCAAGCAATGACCGCACGCTTCAAAAAGCCGCTATGGATTGTATCTGTGCTCTGATTTTCCAACTAGGACAAGATTTCACTCATTATATACAGCTCATCAGCAAGGTACGTTTGCGTCAACAGCTTCTCTACTAAGGTCAACTAACACACAAAACAGATCATGAAGCAGCATCAAGTCACTAATTCTTCGTACGAATCATATGTCGTCAAATTGCAAAAGGGCGAGTCTCTTCCACAAGATCTAACTCTTCACGAGAATTACCGAACTCTGGCGGATGATACAAATTATGCGGAAATAGGACAGAAGAAGATGCAGGTAAATCAGCAACATCTCAAGAATGCTTGGGATGCCTCGCAAAAGTCAACACGCGAAGATTGGCAGGAATGGATTAGGCGCTTCAGCGTGGAACTTTTGAAAGAGTCTCCATCACCAGCCTTGAGAGCATGCGCCAGTTTGGCTGGTATCTATCAACCTCTAGCTAAGGATTTGTTCAACGCTGCCTTTGTGTCGTGCTGGACGGAACTCTACGACCAGTACCAAGAGGAACTCGTGCGTTCTATCGAGAAGGCTTTGACATCTCCAAACATTCCTCCAGAAATTCTTCAGATTCTGCTCAATCTCGCAGAATACATGGAGCACGATGACAAGGCTCTTCCGATTGACATTCGGACGTTGGGCCGGTACGCAGGCAAGTGCCACGCATTCGCCAAAGCGCTTCACTACAAGGAGCTTGAATTCGAACAAGATCAGAACTCAAGCGCTGTGGAGGCTTTGATTACGATCAACAATCAACTCCAGCAGTCTGATGCAGCCATTGGTATCCTCCGTAAGGCTCAAGCATATCGCGATGTCGAGCTCAAAGAAACTTGGTTCGAGAAGCTGCAGCGCTGGGAAGAAGCACTTGCAGCTTACAAGCGACGTGAAAAACAAGATCCGGACTCCTTTGGTATCACAATGGGCAAGATGCGTTGTCTACATGCTCTTGGAGAGTGGAAACTTCTCTCTGATCTAGCACAAGAGAAGTGGAATCAAGCATCGGTGGAACATAGACGAGCAATTGCACCACTAGCTGCTGCGGCTGCTTGGGGTCGTGGTCAATGGGACCTTATGGACTCTTATCTTGGTGTTATGAAAGAGCATACCCCTGATCGATCTTTCTTCGGAGCTATTCTGGCCATCAATCGCAATCAATTTGAAGAAGCTGCACTTTACATCGAAAAGGTGCGCAACGGCTTGGACACTGAACTTTCAGCTCTTCTGGGAGAATCATACAACCGAGCATACGACGTCGTTGTGCGAGTACAGATGCTTGCGGAGCTTGAAGAGATCATTGTTTTCAAGCAGAACGTTGGTGACCCCGAGAAACAGCAAGCGATGCGTGAGACATGGAATAAGAGACTTCTCGGCTGCCAGCAGAATGCAGAAGTGTGGCAACGAATGCTTAAAGTACGACAGCTCGTCATACCGCCGCATGAGAATATGGACATGTTGATCAAATACGCCAATCTCTGCCGTAAATCCAACCGAATGGGCATTGCAGAACGTACTTTGGCATCTCTGGAAACCGAAGTGTCAGGACCTAATGGCATTGAAATTGTGGTGCCACCAGAAGTCAAATATGCACGATTCAAGTTCGCATGGGCTCAAGGCCACCAAGTTGACGCTTTGCAATCACTCAAGGAATTCACCTCTGTGCTTGCAGATGATCTCACGAGGTACAATGCCTTGCTTACGAATCATGCCGACCATGACGGTACAAATGGAGTCAATGGCATGCTTGATAACAACCCTGATGTCAATCACCTTCGATCAAGAATTGGAGACGTCACAAAACTTAAGAAACTTCTCGCCAAGAGCTATTTGAAACAAGGAGAATGGCAGACAGCTCTTCAAAGCGGAGACTGGCGACCAGAGCATGTTCGGGAAGTGTTGAATGCGTACTCGGCAGCAACACAGTTTAACCGCGACTCCTACAAAGCCTGGCATTCTTGGGCTTTGGCCAACTTTGAGGTTGTTACTACTTTGGCTGCTCAGCAGAGTCGTGACGGTTCCTCGGTTCCCGGTCACATCATCAACGAGCACGTTCTTCCAGCCATTCGTGGCTTCTTCCGTTCCATCTCATTATCTTCTACATCCTCGCTACAGGACACCTTGAGGTTGCTCACGCTATGGTTCACCTATGGAGGGGACACAGATGTCAATAGTGTTGTAACTGAAGGTTTCGCTTCTGTGAATATCGACACCTGGCTTGCAGTCACGCCACAACTGATTGCCCGTATCAACCAGCCCAATGCAAAGGTCCGCACCGCAGTTCATCGCCTCTTGGCCGAGGTTGGCAAAGCTCATCCACAAGCACTCGTGTACCCTGTGACTGTCGCCATCAAGTCAAATGTCGCACGACGATCTCAATCGGCCACCTTCATTATGGAGAGCATGAGGCAGCATAGTGCGAAGTTGGTTGAACAGGCCGATATTGTCAGTAATGAACTTATTCGTGTTGCTGTTTTGTGGCACGAGTTATGGCATGAAGGTCTAGAGGAAGCATCACGATTGTATTTCGGTGATCATAACGTGGAAGGAATGTTTTCTACGTTGGCTCCTCTTCATGACTTGCTTGACAGAGGTGCTCAGACATTGAGAGAGGTGTCGTTTACACAAGCATTTGGTCGTGACCTGGCTGAAGCTAGACAATATTGCCTCTTGTATCGTGAAACTGAAGAGCTTGGTGATCTTAACCAGGCTTGGGAACTTTATTACAATGTCTTCCGCAAGATCGCCCGTCAGCTGCCTCAACTGTTAACACTTGATCTTAAGTACGTCTCGCCAAGACTGAAGGAGGTATCAGATCTTGATCTGGCCGTGCCAGGAACATTCCATCCGGGCAGACCAATCATCAGAATCATGAGCTTTGATCCTATCTTGCACGTTCTCCAGACCAAGAAGCGTCCACGAAGGATGACACTCAAGGGAAGCGACGGCAATTCCTATATGTACGCGCTCAAGGGACACGAAGACATCCGACAAGATGAACGTGTCATGCAGCTGTTCGGTCTTGTCAACACACTTCTCGACAACGATAGCGAAAGCTTCAAGAGACATTTGTCTGTTCAACAGTTCCCGGCTATACCTCTGTCTCAAAACTCGGGTCTTATCGGCTGGGTTTCGAACAGTGACACATTGCATGCGCTCATCAAGGAATACCGAGAAAGTCGTCGTATTTTGCTCAACATCGAACATCGTATCATGCTGCAGATGGCACCCGACTACGACAATCTTACCTTGATGCAAAAGGTCGAAGTTTTCGGCTACGCTATGGACAATACAACAGGCAAGGATCTCTACCGCGTTCTTTGGTTGAAGAGCAAAAGTTCCGAATCCTGGCTCGAGCGGCGTACCAACTACACGCGTTCTCTGGGTGTTACATCAATGGTCGGATATATCCTTGGTCTTGGAGACAGACATCCTTCCAATCTTCTGCTTGACCGACTTACAGGAACGGTTGTGCATGTTGATTTCGGCGACTGCTTCGAAATTGCGATGCATCGGGAGAAGTATCCAGAAAGAGTGCCGTTCCGTCTTACTCGTATGTTGACGTTTGCTATGGAAGTTAGCAACATTGAGGGAAGTTATCGTATTACGTGTGAGGCTGTTATGCGCGTCATTCGGGAGAATAAGGATTCGTTGATGGCTGTGCTTGAAGCTGTAAGCATCTATTCTTTCTTTTTACTTTCAACCCTAACTAACACCGTCTAGTTTATCCACGACCCTCTGATCAACTGGCGTCTCGGAACTCGCGAGTCACCTGAAAGACCATCATTCTCCACTGTTGACCGCCGACAATCGATTGTGGATGATGTCAACCTCGAACACGGCATTCAACCAAGCAACTTTACCCGCCATCGCCGCGCATCCATCCTAGAAGGCGGCGGCATCCTCGACGCACCACAAGGAGTTGCAAACGAAGCTCGCGAAGCACAGAATGCGCGCGCTCTACAAGTCCTCGCCCGTGTCAAGGAGAAGCTTACCGGACGAGACTTTAAACCCAACGAAGAACTGAATGTGAGCGATCAGGTCGACAAACTTCTTGCTCAGGCGACTAGTGTTGAGAATATCTGTCAGCACTGGATCGGATGGTGTAGTTTCTGGTAGATTGTTATTTCATGGGTTATTTGTAAGATGATAGATAGTGGTTCGGTGGCATTGGGGGTTTGCTTTTCTCTTTAATCTTGTTCAGTTAGGCGCATGGAGTGATACTCATTTGTATCTGGGTTATGCCTTCAGCATGTATAGTCATTTATATGGAGCGGAGAATAATTCTTGTATTTTTAATACCTTTAATATACATAACTAACTAGATGATAATAGTAAAATGACGCTATGACAATTTGTCCATCCGGGGTTAGCGGGGAAGCAACCAATGAGCCGAGGTTCTCCAGATCGACGACTGCAGTAACCTCATGACCTTCTCCTTCCAATTTCCCTCACCACTCAACACTTAACCTCCCATCCATTCCCGGGGGTACCTTTATCAAATGATTACCTTCTCAATCACTTAGTCAACAACCTGACGCTATCGTCACATTTACTGGAATGCCGCCTCCACAACCAAATCCTCCGCCAGACGATGCCGCAGTGCCGGCTGTTCACCCAGTCATACAAAATGCGTTGCGCGCCTCTCTAAGCGCAAAGGAGTACAAAGTCCTCCACGAGCGCATACTCAAACGGTCCTTGACACTACACAATCGACTCCCGACACCTACTAAATATGAGAGCATTGTGCGGACATCGAACAAGTACAATGTAGCTGCTATCCGGGCGTCGTTGAGGGTGTTTCTGGGGGTTAGTGGTGGAATGTCGTTGGTTGAGGCTGTTACTGCGCGGCTTGGGAAAGGCGATACTAGGTATACTTTCTTACTGTTTCTGAATTGAGGCAATTGATACTGACTGGAGGTTCAGTACCAAAAAAGCACCACGCGAACCTTTCCTCCGCTCCCCAAAATTCCGCCTCGCTCTCTCCCTTTCCTTGGTTCTTCTCATCCACCGCATATTATATCGCTTCTTCGTCCGCCTACGCGCAAACCTCCGCACAGAAGACGCAAAGCCCTTCCGCGAACGAAACCCTCGCTTCTCACAAGCCCTAACCTCAAAATATGCCCCCGTCGTAGGCGCCAGTCTTGCCGGTGCCGCATTGGGTGTTTGCCCTCAAAGCAAACTCCGCGTTACGATTGCAATTTATATGGCTACTCGCAGTTTGGAGTTTTTGTATAATGCGTTGAATATCAAGGGGTATTTGAAGTATAAGCCGCGGTGGTTTGGGAGTTGGTTGTTGATGCCGATTTCGTGTGCGCAGCTGTTTCATGCGTTTGTTTTTGATCGGGAGACTATGCCTAAGGTAAACCAACTCCTTCCATATTGCATGGAACGACAAACTAATTCATGAGTAGTGGATGGGTGATTTGCTTCTTCGATTTTCTGGGAGCTATATCCCAGTGCGCCCTGAGCACTTTCCGGCTGCTGTATCATGGCCGAGTCAGCATGATCTTGTTGATTCTCTCGGCTCAATTGCTGATTTGAAATGGCCGTATGTTGAATCTACCTTTGAGCAAGATGAGAAGCTAACTTGTCTAGGATATTCATTTCGCCCATTCTACATCCTAATAACCCCAATCCCCTCCCAAAACAAATCAAGTCAATCTCACCATTGACTTCGCCAGCTCATCCAAATATCGCCTCATTGTCATGTGCCGTGCTTCATCCCAGCACACCAAGCTGCAGCACCGCTTTCATGCACCACATTCTGAACTCTGCTCCTGCGTTAGTTCGATTTATCACTATCACCGCCCTAGCCATGTCAGCAGGCAGCTACAAAAAAGTTCTCTCCAACCCTCTGTCATCAATCAACATAATTTCCAAGCGAATCCTCAGCTTGACAGCTATTCTGTCTGCATCAACCGGTTCATTCTGGGGAAGTATTTGTCTACTAAACAGCCTGCTTCCACGCTCAACCCTCCCCACAAAACGATTCTTCATCAGCGGCGCAATGGGCGGTTTACCATTCGCATTTCTCGAGCAGGGACGGGGGACATTTACGTATATCTTCCGCTCGGCTATCTATTCAGCCTGGGCTACGGGCGTGAAACGCAGATACTGGCGGGAATGGAAGACGGGCGAATTGGCGCTTATTGTAGTGTCGTGGGCTCTACTTGGTGCTGTTCTTGAGTGTTCGCCAGAGGCCGTAGAGGGTGCTGGATTGAGAAAGGGGCTTGCGTGGTTGAGAGGGGATGGCTTTGCGGATCCGGTGGAAGTTGCGTTGAAGAGGAAGAGGAGGGCGATGGTGACGCAGAAAGACGAGGGAGAGAAGTCTACTTGAGCTTATCTCTCCAACAATCATCTTCGGTCGTGTCCTTTTTTTTTTCTTTCTTTTTTTCCCTTTTTTTATTGATACCATACGAGAGTAATACACAGGTTGCAAGTGATTGTTGACGGTTTCTTTCTCTTATATCCCATCATTAATGAGAGCTGGTTCATTCTGGGATCAAATTGTATAAATATCTTTCTAGGTTAAATTGATGAGATGATTAGGTTTTGGCCACATGCTCTCCTTGCCCTACTTCAACTCAACTTACAACGCAGCCCTCTCAACCCTCTCCCCCCTCTCATCAAAAAAGATCTTCTTCCCACTAACCAACGCCTCCTGCAACGCATACCCAATCCTAACCGCCTGCACCGCCCCCTCCAACCTCAACGGCACCGGCTTATCATCAAGACAACAATCCGTAAACTCTCTCGCCTCAGTCACAAACGCCTCTCGGAACCTATCAAAATAATGCTGCGGCAACTCCCTTCGCACGCCGTCGGCTTCGTAGATATTGACGAGATTGATCTGTGGTTGGGTGTTGACGGTTAGTTTTCCTTTTGTGCCGATTATCTCGGTGGAATCCTCCTGTCCTGCGGCCATCATGCGCGAAGCATAGAAATATGCGATTCGGCCGTCATGAAATTCCACGAGACCGACGGCGTTGTCTCGATCATTATATTTTCTTAGATCAGGTTCAACGGCCGTTATCCCTACAGCTGAAACCGATTTCACCATCGGCCCTGCTTTTCCGTCGTTCTCACTATAAAACCAAAGCGCAAGGTCAATATCATGTATAGAGCAATCAACGAATATTCCGCCCGAGAACTGGGCATACGCGACGAAGAATCCCGAAGGATCGAGTTTGTCGCATGTCTGAGACCGAATCACGCTAGGACGCCCGATTGTGCCTGACAGCATCTTGGTGTATGCATCGCGGTAGGAGGCGTCGAAACGTCTGCTGAAGCCGCAGAGGACTTTGAGATGAGGTTTACGGTTTGCGGCGTCGAGGACGCTTTGCGACTGTTCCAAAGCTGTCAGCTTGCACCCTTCCATCAAAAGAGAGGAAGGGAAGAAGGTACAATGTCGACGCTGGTAGACAACGGCTTCTCGCACAAAACATGCAAATCAGCCTCAATCGCCTTGATGGCTTGCTCGGCATGTACAGCCGTCGCAGATGCAATGACGACAGCCTGCAGACCCTCGTGCTTGAGCATGTCGTCGTAGTCCTTGTACACTGCTACGCCTAATGGTCCAAGACGTTCGCGTGCCCATTCGAGTTCGGTTGAGTCGGGGGAACTGACTGCCACTAAATGGGCGCGAGGGGTTTGTTCGGCGAAGTGTAGGGCATGCCGTTTTCCCATGCGGCCTAGGCCGGCGCAGGCGATGCGTAGACGGGTCATTTCTTCTTCTTGGTATGCGGATGTTTTTGAGTAGAGGTTCATATAGCTAGTTCTGTTCTTTTCCCTCACTTTTAAGGGGTAGATAGTGGAAGGAAGACTACTGGGGATATTTATCCTCCCAACCTGAAATACGGACCAATCCCATACTTAGTCATGTAGCAAGTACATAGTAGCACAGATCCGTAAATAATAGAACGGATCGACCTCATTATTGGATGCTATTGGAGTTCTTTGTAAGAAACGCAGTCTTCATAGGCCCAGTTCGGAAATGGGTTTCCTAGAGCAGGTGTGCAGAAGCTCACCGCATGTCTGGAGATGAGGTTTTGGTCGGGGATTGTTCCTATTGGATATTTGAAGGAATTGTTAAGAAAGGGAATTGATTTTAGAATATCTTTTGACACGATTGACTCATGGGTTTCGGCAGAGGGTGTATCGAAATGGAAGGCCTGGCGAGGCACGGAATCCGTGTTAGGGCTAAGCCGGCAGAAGGGAGATATCAGGTAGGTTACTTCAACTCATAAGATTGATTGGTGCACAAGCTATTCTAGTTATTGTTGGACCCAGATGGCCATCAACAAACCTTGCCTGAGTCTGATTGTGAGCATTTCGGTGAAGGATATCTGGGTGACTTAGGGCTATGTGTTTTATGCCTGAATCATAAGGCTACTAGCCATGACGTATATCTCTACTCCCCGCTGTTCGTCAATGTTGACATTCACAATCGTTCATCATTATACCTTGCAAACATGGAAGACTTCATTTTCAGCCAGATGGGGAAGCTGTACCAACTACAAGTACCAACACGGCGCCGGCCCCGGCAAGAAGATGGAGATCCTATGCTTAGGGCTCTCGCGGGACAGACTCGTTACGCTCTGCTCTCATCATCCTTGGTTACGTCGTCCTCTTACAACAGGAAGCAAACAGACAATAATAAACTTTGACTCCGTGCTTGGCAACTGCGAGGCAGTCACTGATGAATGGTCCGGCAAATGTATTTGCAGAAGAACTTACGAATTTTCACTCGAATACAGAAAACACTCTGAATCGACGAGGTAATGTGCACTACCGGTATGACAGCATTCAGAAAACCTGCTTGAAAGTCTTTGGCTGGCCAATGTGGGCGCTAAGCTGATTCTATACTTGCATCTGCTGGTTGTGGTGGAATTTTTTGACTGGTTATGCAAGGCTATTACAACGGCGATTCCAAGCGTATTGGGGGGAAGTTTAGAAGGAGCATTACGAGTAGCCAGAACAAAAACTGGAAGCAGAAGGACGAGATTACCTCGATTGGAGCATTGAAGACGACTGGTAAGATCTACTCATAGCACCCCAGGACAGGACAAGTTCACTGACTGGCCGGCCAGGGAGCCGTCGAACACGCTTTTAGCAAATTCCAATGGCAACAAAGGGGGGCGGCCAATTCGAGCTAAATATGGAAGAATCTCGTCTTGAACGGTGTCTGGGCATCTGAAGAGGTAGTCGATGAAATACATGGTACTCAATTCAATCGAACGGTGACAATCGGGCCGATCATAGTTTCCTTCCTGTCAAACCCAAACTGTGCGGTAAGTTTGGCACGCTCTCGTCGCAGTTTCTCCGCAAAGGGCCAATCAGCTTCATCAGACCGTCCATCAAGTTCGAGAGCAGCACCAAGAGCGTCCTTCCAGGATTTCTGACGATAACCCTTCTGGAAAGCGCGGTCCGCAATTTCGAAGTTGCTCTTCGTCTTGAACGCGGTGGGACAAGGCAGCACGCTCTGGAAAATCAGTCCGAGGCCAAAGTCGTCTAGCAGGCCCTCCTCTTCCGTCAAGACGATAAACAAGAGACCGTAGATGAACCTTTTGGAGAGAGGAATGCTGTAAGTTTCCGCTGCACGCTTCAGAACAGGATCGCGGATGATCGATGGAGGCCACGCAACTCCTGGTCGTGGCTGATCTGCGCCGTTGAGGTGATTGTAGATTCCTCGAAGGAGTCTTCGCCGCATGTCACTCATTTGTTGCCACTCCTTGTTGTCGTCAGAGATGGCACATGCTTTGCAATTGCAGTCAAATCCCATCATGTCTGCTCGCTCTTGTCTGGTACGGAGGTGAAATTGAAAGACGTAGGAGTTTGTAATTTCCTCGCCAGCAGCGATGTCCCTCATTGCAATAAGTGTCGTGGAGTCCTCGGTGGTTAGGGGCCAGGGGCGTCTGGCGTTTGGTAGGCACGAATGGTTGATACGCGACTGGAGGACAAACAGGCCTGTTGTTGTTGCGAGGCTGACAGATTCGTTCATTTTTGAATATGGCTCAGCAATTATGTTTTTGAGGTTCAAATGATTATGAGACCAGATCTCGAAGGGAGACTTGAGAGGCTGCGATCCATTTTCGCGCAGAGGTAGAAGTGCATCTTTTGTGGAGGGGGAGAGCTTTGACCAGACCTTCTCGACGTCGTTTTCGGTGGCTTGTTCTCCTGCGCTTTTCATGATGGTGAAGATGGCCGTCTCTTTAAGGATCAAGTGGTTCTTCTTGATGGGTCTGGTAGCAAAGACTCCCCATCCTGCTCCAGGTGCTGGTTTCAACTCGATCGGCACGTCATCGGGGATTCTGATGTTACGATATGCTAGAAGAGAGTCAGAGTCAGTCAGTCCTATGTATGGCACGTTCGATACTTACGATGTGGTTCAGACATGATGTCTCGTGCAATCTCCGCGTGTCTGGGATAGTTGTCTGAGAAGAAAGATGAGGGAGGAAAGAAGAAGGCTCTGAGATGTCTCTGGGGAGGAGTGTGTTGATAAGACATGTGACCAGGCAATATAGCATTTCGTTTGCCCGGTCGAGCCCTAGCCCTAGAGTATCGTCATTCTTTGTACGGTTTGTTTTGGGTTTCCTATTTGGTTATCATTTCGTTTGTCGGTGTCTCTGTCCTATCAGCATCGGTTGACAAACAGCTTCCTACTCTTCGATTTTCCTAAACAAGCGACAGGCGGTTTCAATTAGCCCTACATGAAATATGGGATTTCTTTTTGGTCTCAGCTATCAGATCATAGCCACACTTACTTCTATCGGATTCAATGTTTGTTTTCAACCTTTCATTTGGAATAATACTTAACCTCCGAACCTCTTTCCAGGTGGTCTAACAACTGTCTCAAATTCTTTGCACAACATTAGTGTTGGTTATAATCTACTTGTAATATTGCCAGGCACATTACGACACAGCGTATCTTTTGTTTTTCAATGTTGTACATATGTTCCAAAATCCAGCCGGGCATTTATACTTATACCGTGCAATACCCACTTCAATGCACGAGATATATATCCTTTCCAGATGTCAGTGTCCTCATTGGGAATCTGCACTGACCCCAATTGATCAATCGCATATACGATTACATGTATGGCCAGCCAGAAACAATACGACAAGATAAAAACTATCCATAACACCAACAGTACATCTTGATCACCAACTACCCAAGCGTGTTCTATGTGTGTTCTATGGAGCAGTATGGTCCAAGCCCTAATTATAATGAGTATATAAGCCATAAATTATCTGTCCTCTTCAACAAGTCTCTATGTCCCAGTGGTTAAGGAGTCCGGCTGTTATCAACATCTGCGAAGATGATGACCGCACACCGGAAGATCGGTGGTTCGATCCCACCTAGGGACGTCTTTCTTTTTATTTTTTCTCAATTATTTCACATTATTATTTTTTTTTTTTGCTCTTCTCATTGCGAATGAATATTTTTTTCCTCGTTATTATAAATTCCAGTATTATGTTCCGTATTTATCTACAACTAAATCTATCTATACCATCCAATTCCGAAAATCTACCACTTATCCGGAAATCCCATGTCAACGCCAAACGGCGGCGCAACATATCTCTTCTGCTGCCCACTAGCCTTGAGATCGTCGGCATATTTCTGCAAAAGCGCGACATCGTCGGCGTCCAGGTCAACCAATTCCCTGTTTGCGGTGATGCGGTCTGGGTTGATTGATTTTGCGAGGACGACGGAGCCACGGGCCACTACACTCACTCATCAGCACTAGGTAAATCATAAAAAGAGTAGAGTAAGCTGGGGAGAGGACGTACAATGCCAACTCAACAAAACCGTCGCAGGGCTCACATTCCTTTTGCGAGCAATTTCAACAACCGGCTCAGCAGTAAACAACGGACTCCCCGTCGACCCCAGCGGACTATACGCCTCAATCAGAATGCCCTTGCTCCTACAGAAATCCACAATTTCTTGTTGTGCTAGTTGCGGGTGATTCTCAATCTGGTTTGTGGCGGGGACAATGCTTGCTTCTGCGAGAAGTGCTTCGAGAAAGGGGACGCTGTAGTTTGAGACGCCGATTGCTTTGACTTTGCCGGTTGAGGGGAGCTTTTCCATGGCTTTCCAGGTGTCGATGTGGTTGTGGCTGTGGACTATGTCGCGGGTGCCATCGGGGAGTTTGGGGAAGAGGGGGTGGTTTCCTCCAACACTGTCAGTCTGAGTTCAAAAAGGACCGAATGGGGGGAAAAGAGGAGGGGGATACCCTTATCATTCATCCTCACAGGCCAATGCACAAGATACAAATCCACATAATCCAACCCCAACGCCTTGAGGCTTGTATCAAGTCCCTCCTCGACTCTATTGGCGTACACATTCCACAGTTTCGTAGTCACGAAGAGATCCTCTCTCTTCACGAGGCCATCGTCAATGGCGGCCTGGATACCCTTGCCGACGTCGACTTCGTTGCTGTATGCGAGCGCGGTGTCGATGTGACGGTATCCGACTTTGATGGCGTGGTAGACTGCGCGTTGGGTTTCTTCGGGGCTGGATTGCCACGTTCCTTTTCACGTCTGTTAGTTTGCGCCAGCTTTGTTAGAGAGGAGAGGTTGAGTACCGAAACCCAAGGCGGGAATCTCAGCGCCTGTGTTGAGTTTGTAGCGTTTTTCAGCGAGGGGAGCCATGATTCTTTTCGTCTGTATACAAATATATAATGTACCTGATGAATTGTAAAGATGTAGAAGTTTTACGTCGTTAAGGAGAAATGTATTTATTCCATCTACCCCGCAGACGCATGCCGCCAGATAGCCCGGATATTTAACTCCTTACCGGTATCCCACTCCACCCCCAAATCTCTGGATAATTCAATTTTGACTAATAAATTGCGGTACAGCTACGGTAACAGCTCCGGGTCAAGTCGCGGACGAGCTCCGACATAACCAGCAGAATTGACTCGATTTGTATGTGCAGCCATGGTTGTACCCCAATCTTTACCATAGATAACTGAGCAATTCCCACGGTAGGACTGTCAATCGCTCGGGTAAAAGCTGCCCGAGTTGAATTTTTATACCTATACTAGTACTCCAGACAGACTCGACAGAGTAAGAAATGGCGTGATTCAGCCGATTCCACCAATAACGAGAAGACTCAATCTCGTACTTGAAGAACCAGGAACACCCGTGAAAAATGACATCAATTGCCGCTGTTGAAGCCAACTCGGAAACCATTTTCTCGTCTGGCACTGGTGGTAGGGTTAGGGTAGAGCCATCCCCCCCACGAACGGAGGCCCAAAGCTGCACGATGATTCGTCGCTCGGAAACCATTTCTCTTTTCTCTGTCTGGAGAGTGGATGCATCCCTAGTAGTCTTCTAGAAGGGTTCATTTGCCACTGCTTGAATCCTCGTTTCGTCTAGATAACTATGGAATTCACATCGCAACCCGGATACGGAAATTCGCCAGATACGGCAAGTAGACGATTTCCGATGATGGTGTGTTGCATGTTCTATTCTTGCTGACGTCGTTGGACTCTTGTCATGATCAACAGATGCGATGTTCTGATCTGATATTCTGATGTTCTGATGTTCGGGAAATGGCCGTTCCACAGAGAAGTGAATATGGAATCTGACTTCCGTGATGGAGGTCTGGGGAAGTGATGGGATGTATATAAGCATAGATTCGTCCATGACGATACTGCCCATTCAAGACACAAATCAAGCATCATCAAGAATAAATAAAAATATATAAGAAAATGGCACCAGGCGCAACATTCGTCGACTCCCCCGCCGTCGTCGCAGATAACGAAGGAGGAGTCTTCAACACAAAACGCGACGGCAAAGCCCTAGAAGCTCTATCCGACGACATCGACGCCGTCAACATCCTCAAACCCTCCACCACCACAACAGGAACTACAACCGAAAAAGGGTTATACGACGAAAGCGAATTCGACAAGTCAAAGGACAAATCCCAATTCCGGCAATACACAACCGCCTGCGACCGCGTCAAAAACTTCTATCATGAGCAACACACCAAGCAAACCGTGGCCTACAACCTGCAAGCCCGCAACAAATTCCATTCTACCACCCGCGCGCGAATGAGTGTGTGGCAAGCCATCGAAAAACTCAATACGTTGATTGATGAGTCTGATCCGGATACGTCGCTGAGTCAGATTGAGCATTTACTGCAATCTGCGGAGGCGATTAGGCGTGACGGAAAGCCGAGGTGGATGCAGCTTACGGGTTTGATTCATGATTTGGGGAAGTTGTTGTACTTTTTTGATGCGAAGGGGCAGTGGGATGTTGTCGGGGATACGTTCCCTGTTGGCTGCGCGTTCGATGAGCGCATTATCTATGGAAGGGAGAGTTTCAAATCAAACCCTGACTTCGGACATGAAGTATTCGATAATGGGTTGGGGATTTACTTTCCGGGCATTGGATTGGATAATGTCATGATTTCCTGGGGACATGATGAGTATCTGTATCATGTTGTCAAGGATCAGTCCACTTTACCGGATGAGGCGTTGGCGATGATAAGGTATCATTCTTTCTACCCTTGGCACAACGCTGGTGCGTACGAGGAATTGATGAATGAGAAAGATCGCGAGATGCTCAGGGCGGTTAGGGCGTTTAATCCGTATGATTTGTATAGTAAGAGTGATGAGTTGCCCAAAGTGGAGGAGTTGAAGGCTTATTATGAGGAGTTGATTGATGAGTATTTTCCGGAGAAGATTATCAACTGGTGATTTATCACGATGTTTGGGGTTTGTGGATATAGAAGAATAGTTGATTGCGTACTTTACATGACTGAATGACCAATGCTCGCTTCTTCAAAACTACTCAAACAGACCAACGCCAAATCATCAATCGTAATGCAAAGACAAAAGTATCAACAAGAAGCAAAAAACCACCCAAGAACAAATCGGTGTCATCTATCATACATGTCAACCAAACCACTGGCGAAATCCATCACCATCAAGGTTGTTGATCGCCAAACTCCCGAATAACAGACTGTAAGCCCCCTTCTGGCTGGTAGCCGCGCCATTCGCGATGCAAAGTGTACTCGTGGCGAATCACTTCCATGTCGGGACCGAAAGGGTACTCAACCGTCTGTATGTGGACGGCAAACTCGCGGTAGCCCAGCTCCTTCATGGCGCCCTTGTCGTCTTGCCCGTCACCAGCGTGCCGCGAGTGTGTCTGCAAAGCACTCACACGACGCATTTCACGTTCTTGCAGAATAGCCTTAATAAAATCCCCGGTCAGAAGACCACGACCACGCATTTCGTCAATGACCTCGCGGAAGCGTACAAACGGCAGAGCAAGGAGGATAGCCGATGCACGGTTTGCCTCAGGGGTAGGCACGGGATGCTCGCCGAAAGCTAGAGTTGCCAGCATGGGGTTGCGGTTCGCGATGCTGTACTCTTCGCGCAAGTGAGGAGGAATACGGTCTTGCAAGTCCTTTGACAAACCGGTGCGATCAAAGTGGTAGTCAGACGGCAACTTCTGAACCAAAAAGTTGATGGCAGCTGAAGCGATTTTGGGAGCCCATTTCTGGACTACTTCATCGTTCAAATTGTCGAGAACAAACTTTTTGTTTGCCTTTCCCAATCGCTTCTTGCGTCGGTTTTTCTTTCCTTTCTTCTTGCTGCTGTTGCTGTTGTTGCCATCGTTTTCGTTGCTGGTGCCGGTGTTGGTGTTAGAATTGCTGGTAATGCTGGTATTGTTGCTCGCTTTGCTAATGTTTCTGCTATGATTGCTGTTGCTGTTGCTGCTGCTGTTGTCGTACGTCAACAAAAACTCTCCCGGATAAAGCCCAAACTGAAGCGCAGCCTCAAGGTTGCTCCAGTCAAACAATTCCAAGACAAGATTAAACGCCGCATCGACAACATCAGGCTGGTTGAGGAACGCCCCCGCGGCGCCATAACACAATACCAGATCCATGGCCGCTTTCTTCAGCATGTCAGACAGCCCATAACCGCCGACTTCCCCGAGAGCCGTCCGAGCGAAGTCGTACACATTATCCTTGGTAATCAACTCCAATCCGTAATAACGCTGTAAAGCAAACTCGAAGCCACGGGGTAGGGAGAAACTCTTTGCTGTAATGAGATGAATTGTCGCCTTTGGCTTCGTTACGCGTTTCAAAATTTTACCGAGGACTGAGCTCTCGGAAATAATGACTCGATGGACATTGTACGTGCTGGATAGAAACGTGCCGCTTGCGGAGTCAAGCACAATATTCAGGTCAGAATATTTGCCAGAAACAGCCATATCAAGTAAATGAGTAGGAGCTGACACGTTTCGACCGATTGTGGTGCTCGTTGGTGTAGAAGCCGGAGCAACGGATGTCTCGTCATTACTGATATCAATGGACTGAGGTCGAGTTGAAGGGCGAGTCGGCGCGTCATTTGTTGGGGCATGGTATGAAGACTGAGTTTGAGAAGACACATCCGCAAGAGCGGCAGACGACGAGGCTTCAAAGCTTGTACGACGAGCTAAAGTAAGGTTAGTTAAGCTCAAGTCCCGTTTCAGATGACCTATATTGACATACACTCATGCCAAGACCCAGAACGCCGTCGCGAGCCAGAAGCAGAATGCCATTCTGCATATTCTTGAGCTCCAGGATCCGATGCCGAATACTCTCTAAATTGTGGATCCACGGGAGTGGTCACTGGATGCGTGTCGGTAGAAGATATGGGCATAATTTCAGTCCCAGATCTACCTTCGTAGACCGGGTCAGATACATGCCATCTATGGTCTGCGACTGACTGATCCAGAGGCTGACCTAGAGGCTGATATATCCAAGAGGAATCATTTAGGTATGAGGGGCTGCGAAGAGCAGGCGGGAGCGAGATATCTGCTGCACGCAGTGGTGGTGGGTCCTCGCGTTCATGGACAGCTATATGATCAGTGAGGATGAACTGAGCAATAAAGTGAGTAGTAAAGTGAAGGATGCTCACATGGTGCAGCAGGGAAAGCGAATTCAGAGCCCTCTGCCATTCTAACGATTTGGTATCGACGGCCATCATGGTGGTGGCTTCTTTCGTCTGCCTCGAGGCTGGTAATTTCGGTGTGGTATGCTGTCGATATACCAGTCCCATGAACGACCATGGGACGGTCGATGATTGTAGTTATCTGCATTCATGGCTAGTTAGCATTCTGGTTCAAAACAGACAGGCTGATATCAGTCTTTGCAGGTGTTTTCAGGGTCCAACATGATTTGTGTATTCTCAGCTTGCTTGCTTCTTCCTCAGCCTCCTTTTTTTGTGCTTTTGTGCTTTTCTGTGTTTTTTTTTTCTGGTACAGAGGGATGATTACATGCTCTCGCCACTGCTCAGAAGCAGTATCATTTTGAAAATGAAAACGGGATGGACCTGAAAGTGAGCGCCAAACAGCTGGCCTGGGAGGCGCTCCTTCCCCATCAGACAGGTTGAACAAGTCAACGTACTCGTCCTCTGGTTCTTCTAAAATCGGTTCAAGCACCATATTCAGAAGCAAGTGAAAAATAAAAATCAAGTCAAAGCAAGACGAAAATCAAGAAAAGAAAAGCAAAGATCAAAGTGAGATGCGAGAAACAGAAAGTGAAGCAAAAGGCAAAATCAAACGTATTGGTTCATCATGAGAAGTGAGAAGAAGAGAGGAAAGAGAAGAGGAGGAAGGAAGAAAGAGGACCTACTTTAAAGGGTGTGCTGAGAAAGAAGTGGCCATGTCTCGGCATCTTCTCAGTCTGGTGATTTGTGGCCTGGTGGTGATGTCGTGGTTAAAGAGATAGGATGTGACAGACAACGGACAAAGAGTTGTGATGGGATGAGTTTGAGATGGCAGCGCGGGGTGGTTGGAGACGAGAGAAAAACAGAAACAGAGACAGGAGGAAAGAAAGAGAAGTTGCCGCCAGGGCAACAACAGCTGTCCCAATTAGGAAGGAGGGGTGGGCGCCCGTTTGCCTTTTTGTTTGTTTGTCACAACAAAGCCTTTGTTGGTATCAGCCAGTTGTCACAGTTATTTTGATATACAAATGCTGTTATAATGTGCTGGCATGTTCTAGTTCAATGTCAATGATATTGCTTGCTGGAGACCCCCAGTCTTCATTATCTCATTGATATCAAGACCAGGTTTGACCCTACCAAGTTAGATAGGAGGCAAAAGGCTTACACAACTAGGTAATTCTGCATCAGGGGGACTCCCCATGACTACATATCAATGCTTGGAATATTGAAGACAGCATATTTGTATAATATATTTCTAACCAAACACCTGATCTGATATACAACAACAAAGAAATCTCCCGCGCCATGGATATCGCTAATGATAGACAGGTATGCTCAATGAATACATGACAAAAGTATCAAACGAACAAAGTCTGTTACATGACTCAAAGAACAAAATACAATAAAACGGTGTCACTTGCATTGACCGGTAGAATTGAATCGAATTAGATCATCCCTCCCTGGATCTCAGTAGCAGGAGGATAATTAGGCATCGTTGGAGTCGCGGCCATCATGGCCTGTTGTCGAGCACGCGAATTCATATGCCCACCTTCACTCTGCATCTTGCGCAGACTTGGTCGCGATTCCATTGGCCCGCCCGCCTGGTTGATATTATAGTTATTATTCATATTATTGATATTAGGAGGATAGTTGGCGCGTCGTTCGTCGTCGTGGCTGGATCGAGCTGCCGGTGGTGTTTGTGCGCGATCACCTTTGATAGCACCAAGGATTGTTTGTGTGGTGGTTGTTCGTCTGCGGCGCGGGTTCATTGGTGGGATGGGAGGCGTGTTAGGCATGCCGTTGCTGAGACTGGCTCCAGGTGGTAGTGAGACTATGGGCACGTTGGATGTGCTGGAGACAAAAGTTGGCTCTGAGATTTGTGACTTGGATACTTGCCTCTTTGGCAGAGCGTTGCCACCAGGGGCGCGTTGAGGGAATGACTGAGCGGGTGCATTATTTGACGAATCTGACCGGTTGACAAGCATGGGCGAGTCTCTTCCGTCCTCTTCGAGAGGAGGAGTGGCATTGGCGGAGTATGGAGGAACAACTGGTGAAGGTCGCGGTGACGTGCCAATGCTACTGGCATCGCTTGGCGGGACGAGCTCTAATAGCGAAGGCGCACGAGGTCGATTTCCAGACATACGCCCTGAACCATCAGAAACCGACCGTTCATTCGAAGCGTACTCGTTGTCGACCGATGGGCGCATGGAAGGAGGTGATCGTCCGACCCGAGTATTATCACCGTATCGGCTCACAGAGTGTTCCGCTACCATATCGAGGTCCTCGCGGTGTGGCGGGCGACTTTTGGATCGTGCTGATGCGGAGGTTGACCGGTCCCTTCGATAATCAGCAGGCGAGGCTGGTCGACTGGATCCAGAATCTGGCTCTTCACTGCCGTGGCTGGTACTGCGAGAGTAGGCTGCTCGGCCGGATACAGTGCGACCAGAGGCAATTTGTGGCGAGCTCGAGTTGGAGTGTTTGCCTAGTCCACTGAATCCAGGGGTCACCTCGTCATCCCTCCAATGGTCAAGAGAAGGTGTCGATGCGTTCATCAATGGGCCGCCAATGCCAAGCTTCTTCAATGCTTTAGAGGATGGTGGTGTTGCAAGTCCATCTAGAACACCATTCTTGGCTGCTCGGTTCTTGAGAAGCGAGAAGCCATTTCCTATCCTGGCACCAGCCTCAGGGGTGCTTCGTCCAGGCCCTGGACTGTTGGATCTACTACCGATCTTGTGTAGATTTTCCTGAACTCGTCGTCGTCTTTCCGCTAGCTCGTGGGCGAACTCTTCACGCTCCTTTTGTGTTTCGAGGCTGCTATCACGATAATGTCCTAATCGGGATTGTTCTTCCTGTGGAGAAGGGCGCGTCTCTACAGCCTGTTCGGCTTGTTGTTGTTCTCGAAGGGCAGCTGCTTGTTCGCGAAGCTGCTTTGCTCTCAATGCTACACTTGAAAATCCAGAGGTCGGTGGTGCAGGTGGTGCGGATGTCGGTGGTGCGGAAGTTGGTGGCGGTGGAGGTGGGCCAGAAGGTGGCTCCATTGGCAGCGAAAGATCTTGATGAGTCGGTAGTCGAGGAGACGGCAGGGGCAACATAGACTGTGCACTATCTTGCCGCAAATGCGCACGAATCATGCTGTTGAGTCCGAGTCCAGCTGGTCCAAGTGTTGGCGAGTCAATAGCCTTTTCAGAGGTTTCTTCCAAAATTGGCGACGGAGGAGCTGGGTTGGTTTCTTGTATCGGGTTGAGGTCGTATCCTTTAATTTCGGGCATTTCAAACGATTCGCGAATCGATGGCACACCGTCAGAATCTCTGGATGCAGGTCGAGAGCGGAATGCAGGATGAATGCCATCAAAAGCCTGAGACTTTACCGAAGACACTTTTCTCAAAGGTTGGAGATCATCACCGGCGCTTTGGCTTTCGCTGTCACTGTTGTCCAAATTTAAGAAAAAGGTACCATTATTACCGGCAAGTCTTGGAGGAGAAACATCTCTGATGCTGTGGGCTCTTGACCCGGTACCGTCACCGCTGTAGTAAGACGAGGCGGACTCTGCCTTGGAGCGATAGCTTGTGTTGGACATACCTCGTGGCCGGTTGTCGTTCGTCTCTCCTCGTGAAACGCTGTTGGCTGGAGATTGACGAGTTGTGGGAGTCCCAGTACGGTTTTCATGCATTTGAAGTTGACGTCGCATGAATTGTTGCTCATCATAAGGGCCGCTTGGTTTATTGAACAGACCCATGGCTGTGGCTTTGCCACGATCTTCAGGATGCAATGCGGCAGCAAGAGTGCCAATTTCCTCATTGTCACTGATGGGCGGACTCAAAGGTGGAACTGCCCCATAAGCGGGAGAAGTGCTGCTGCTGTCTGATGTTCGGTCTGGTCGTTGGACGGCATCCAGGGCTTCGGATAGAGGCGAGCCTGTCGAATTCACTGGGCTGTAGTTGCGATTTGCGGATGATGGAGTAGGTAGGATAGGAGATATACCCTGGCGTCTGTCATGAAGATTGGTTGCGCTCCTGGAAAATGTACGGTTGAGTCGAGGAAGATCAGGCGGTCCTCCTGCGCGCTGTCGGCTGAGACTCTCAAGGCGAGTTAAAGCGGATGACTGTTGATCTTGTGCTGTTTGCGCCAGACCTTGCCCATAGAGTCGGCGTGTTTTGCTGACATGTCCATTCATATTGTTAGGAATCACTCCAGCAGGTTTGCTTGGATTGTTTGACATGGTAGTCTGAGTTGAGCTCATTGGTTGCTCATCGATCGAGGTAGCTGCAGTCGAAGTGCGCGGATTTGATTGCCCAGAAGTTGTCGATGACGAAGTCATTCTCTTTGACAAAAACCCTTGAAGGCTTTCATCCGATTCCGGGGTCAGCACGTCTTGCACTTCCTCTGCTGCTTGCATGGCGCGTCTCTCCTCTTTCTCCTTTAGTCTCAATTTCTGAAACATTGACAAGTTGATATCATCTTCGTAGACTGTCCTGCCTCTCATACCTCCTTGATCTTTGCCGGAACCGCTGACAGGAATTTTATATACTTTCTGTCGACCTCCAAAGAGGTTGTTTCCCTCTCCGGGCCTCTTTCTGTTCATTACGCTGCCGTTCTGCCAATCTTCATCGGTTCCATCTTCAGCTGATGCGTATGAGTTGACTCTTTGTGTCGCAAACGATGATCGGCCATCCATAGACGAAACTTCGGCAATATCGGTCAATGGGTTGGGATTATGGCCGAACAAGTTGAGGCGGGATGCTCGTTTCGGAAACAGAACACTATCATCGTTGGCCTTTCCCACTTTTGTTGTGGGATCATCCTGTTCACGTAACATGCTAAATCGAGCCGAGAGGTTAGGCATCAAGAGACTGGTTCGAAAATTGTCGGTGGATGGTAGAGCGGTCGAAAGGTCGAGTTCCGGCTTGACTGCATCTTTGCTTCCTTTCTTTGATTTCGATATTCCCATGAACGAAGAGGGAGGCGCAGCCTCCGTCTCTTCGACGTCCTTACCCTTCTTGCCCTTCCTGAATCTATTCATTATGACGGTGTATCGGCTGTATACTGGACGAGATGAAGAGTGAATCGACGGGCGACCGGCGACAGTTGAAGGAGAAACTCCTTAGGCGTGGGGGTTAGAACGATTCTTGTGTGACTATACCGAGGATTAATTAATGCCATTAGGAGAGGAGGAAAGCGCGCACATTCTAGATTCATTCGAACAATCCAGTAAATCGAGCAGTCTCTTTTCTTTTCTTCCAAGCTTGTCGATCCGAATCTGTGACGTTCAATGTCGTGTCTCAAGTGAGTGTGGATGAACGGACGGAACAGATCAAAATTTCATGCTCCGGCAAACGTTTGGCATTGAATGTCGCCTAACAAAACACCGAGTGCTGAAAAGATGGCTGGAATTATTCGAATCGATTTGATTTTAATCTGCAGTTCGCAATGTTGTTTGTACGCCGCGTATGCGAATTCGAAACACAAGTCGGTGCGAAGAATGTGGGTTGAATAAAGCGATTGCCGTACGGTAATTGTAAACGGTAGTACCAAGACAAACAAAGAATAATTGCCGTCGTCGAGAGCAATGGCCGAATAAATTCGACAGAAATAAAATAAATAATATAGTCGAATATTGAAGAATAGCAAAGCGGACGTATAGAAGGGAACTGAGTCAGGGGTGGAAGAGGAGAAGAAGAGAAAAAAGATGAGGAAGGAGAGAGTGATGAATCAATACGGGAAAGTTAGTTTGGTATCGATATGGCAGGGCAGGTACGGGAGGGCAGTCATCGAATCAGCACAGAGGAATTTGCTAATAACAATATAATACATACGGATGGTTAGAGTAGCCAATGGAAAAGGGTAAGCGGATTGGGGGACTTTCATTGAATCACGGAGTAATCTCTGAGGCTTGCAAACGGGGTTGATGACCGAATCCCAGCTGGTTGGGAGACTGTGGTCGATATTCAGGAGCAGGGACCAACGCAGGGATAAGCATCAGCCTAACGCGTGATCCTGGTTTTTCCCACACGGAGTGGTGTTTTTTGTGTAGTATGTAAGTATGTATTGCATTTGTACGGGCTAGCTGTTACACCAGGAAAATAATTTAATTAGCTGTAATTTTGGTACGAAAAAGAACGAGAAAACCTGGATGACAGGAAAGAAATGCTGGAATCGAAAAGGTCGAGAACGCGGACGATCAGTGGGAATTCTGGCAAACGGGGCCAGAGCGAGCGAGGCTTGACGGACCAAGCCGTAGGTTTGTTTATGAGAGAGAGAGTCAAGACTCAAGTGTTAGTCTGTCAAGATCAAGGATGGATGAAGGCGGTTAGTTTAATTAGAAGTACGGAGTAGTGGGGGGTGGAGACAGCGGAAACGGTGCGCGCAATCCGTACCACAAATTCACAATTACTGTCGGACTGGCTAACAGTGTTTACCTGGTACGACAGGCAGAATATACGCCAATGGAGTGTTATATTTTATCCTAACAACCACCATTGGTTGTAGTGTAGTGCTTTCTTGCAGACACATTACAATCACAACGGTCGATAATTCAACAAAAAGAAAGAGAAAAGTCGGCGTTTTAATGGGGGGACTAGAGGCTCCGAGAACCAGGGTCAGCCAGCGGGCTTGGCGCTGCTAGTTATCTTACCCCTTGCTTAGCGGCTTGGCAGACCCCGGCAGAGCGCTGTGAGTGGCCGGCAGAGAAGCCTTGCCCCTGGAGAGTTTTTAGCCAAATTACACCCGACTTGGCCACTGTACGGAGTAACGAGAGCATAGACAGTTGACGTTGACGTTGTTTTTAGCATGGAGTATTCGTTGTTCAAAGTAATCATTATGTATTGTTTCTCCAACATTATGTTCGAGTGTAGAGTGTATTGTGCTAATTTGTTCGCTCGGTATTTGAAACAATGAAATCTGCAGCGTGGGTCCATCGCGTGCTGCACCGGGCCGGCAGTGGGCTCCGATGATATTTTACTCGCTAGTGTACGGACGTACGGACTGCTTCTGTAGTTCTTTACCGGGGATGTATCCATGTGTACCGGGCTATCGCACTAGAGACAGTCCTTAATAACTTCTAATAATGGATGTGCAATTACTCTGTTATGTATGGCCAAATGATGCGGGTCTCCTTGTTCATGGCAGTGCGCACTGCCTACCTACTCTTTCCTTGGAAACAGGTTTCGGACATCTTGGATCTCGATACACCGGCCCAGTTCACGCGTCGAAAGACTCGAAACAAGATCCAGATCAAGATTCGTTTCCGTCGTTCGACTCCATACTAAATTCATCCCTATGAACCTGTAGTACTTTGGGTTCCATAGAAACAACTCTCTGAAACCACCTCCGCGTCCCGACGAACTCGATGGGAACTTGGGAAGTCATTTCCGTCGATCTTCATACATCGCGCAACGACTAAGCCCTAAGACTGCGGTCCTAGTAGTCCTAGTACGGGGGTATTACGTGTGTACGTTTTTCCAAGGAGTCGGAGTAACGGCAGATTGAGACGATCTTAAAAAACTCGTGACTGAACTTTGTTATATTGAGGGACGTAATGATGATATCAGATTCATTTCCGGGTTCCCACAGATGGGTACACACTACACGCCCTACTGCGTAGTACTCCAGTTTCTACGCGGGTTCCCTTTAGGTTTTCTTGATTTTCAGGGCAGTTGGGCACAATAATACTTATGTTATCCTGGAGTAGCAGCAAAGAGAATTATTTGAGTGTTTATTTGTGTCTGCTCAGTTGGTTGCTCATACGATCATGTCGCGTGGCATCCCTTGCATAACCACTCAATCATGGCTCTTTGAGTTTATGTAGGTATGAGCCCTACATGCATTTATATACTGCATACATACACACATCAAATGCAGCTGCAAGTCAATGACTCAATAGTCATGTCGACATGGTGACCATTGGAATGTTCAATGTGCCTCCACCAGAGTCCACCTCAATATTGAATACAATATTGAATACCCTCGGTGTGGCTGATGCAGGACGCGTCACTCAGCCTACCCTAAGTACACTTTCCATAATATCTGGATTCTGTACTCCGTATTGTGGTTATACAAATCTGAAGCATTTCAGTCAGCCTCAAAGTCTACCGTAAAGACAATTGATTTGTTCAATGTTTCATCACCGCAATGATGTATGTAATTTTCCGCCTGCTCCGTATTGAGTGGTAATAGGCTAATGAGCCGTCATACCACTAACGCATAACGCTAAGCCGTTGTTGGTAGATGCCCCTGACTAGCCTGTTTAGGGACGGTAACTTGTCTTGGCGCGTTGGGTCGGGGTTGATTGGTTGAATTTCATAGACGGATTTCTATTGGTTGTGCTCAGTTTATTGGAAATTTTGAGTAACGAGTCAACGACTAGAATAGTTTTACTTGAACAGCATCAAGATGAGAATCTCTTTATCCGAACAAAGGACATCCACTCGTACCTTGAATCAACTTAATCAAGGCCACCCTGCTGACCGTTAAATCTCAATCCCTGATTCCTTGCTAGATCCAATGCACTCCAACGAATCACATCACAAAACTTAAACGAGTGAGGCGTCGAACTAAATCAATTCGACCAACGGTATCTATCGAATCTCCTGATGAAAGGAATCTAGACTTGATCTCGAACAAAGACTACAAAGACGAATGAGTCTATCACATGCCAATCACGGTGCTTGTATCACAACAGTTGCCTATAATCAGCATGATTATTGAATGACTGATCAAGTTGATAAGAAGTGATGTGATCAGTAACCTGAGCCGTTGTGGACGTGGAAATACTGCCCCCGTCAATTTATTGGCATATTGCTTCTTCTCAACCGTTACCCGTCTGATCTTCTGATCAAGTAAGACGTACGGATGCACATCAGATTCCTCATCTGGAGGATTGCGAACCGATCTACTCGAAAAATCTATTCTAGCCACATTCTAGAAGAAAAGCACATACATTCACCGATAGAGAACGTTTATGGAATCGAACTCTGTCCTCGGCATCGTTGTACTTGGACCTGGTCCCGAGTTGGGGGCGAGGCAGACATTTAGACTGCGACGTAGCAGCAACCGCTTGGCCTGGCTTCCTCTTTCTATGTAACTAATAATGACTGTAAGCGCATTTGACGAGTCTCGTATATTATAAGCATACGTATATGCAAGTAGATGTGATAGATCTTCGGGCGTTTTATCGACATTTTGCGCTATGTGTTCTGCATACGCCCAAAGCATGCATTTTTAATACTGCAGATGACCTACACATGCAGGACTGGCAATTGATTGAATCGATTTAACCGATCAATATGATCTCGGATTCATCACATGTAGATGTACTACTTAGTTGGGTAAGTTACATCAATGCAGCCATGTGGAAGAGAAGACGCGGAAACGCGTCCCACCCCGTCTTCCACGCGATTTCGAAGTTAAAAAGGTGTCAATCTTTTCCAAATCCTGTTCTGGTGATTCGCGAACCGGCTTGTTCTATCTGTACGAGGATACTGGCTAGGTGTGTGGCAGTACGATGCGGTCTGAGCCGCTGTATCAAGTCTGTGACGGATGAAGCGTTCCGTCAGTCGCTCTCTTTTTAGTCGATTGTCAATTCGGTCTTAGGGTTTGATGGATCAATGCGGTTGATTTTAACGGGATCTATGGATTATTGAGATGCGATAGCGTGGAGTGACACAGCTCTATGAATCGAATAAAATAGGCAAATACAGTACGTATGCCGGCGAAGACCCCCTATTCGAATAGTCAGGCTTTGAGGTTTACCGGTAAATCAGTGGTGCTTAGTGCTATCGGTATTGCTCGGCATATGCAAGATTTTGATCTATTACAACAGATTCGACAGTCATCACACTTTGACAAGGGGGAGGCGACTGGTCGAGACGTCCAAGTGGCGGTATCAAGAGCCTCCGTTATCTGGAGTGATAGATCGATCTGATATCAATCAAAGGCCAGATTATGTACGTACCTAGACTTGTGTGATCTGCAAAAACGCACACGCCTAAGATGCAGGCATTGTATACCTGAGTTGAGTTGATCCAGTACTATCTAGATAGGGAATATCCGAATCATAGTGTTGAGACACTCGAGAAGAACGTCAACATAGACTTGTATATTAGTTTTTCCTACTTAGGTATTAGCTGACTGGTCTTTGTCTCTGACCGTAGTGTGTACAATGTTATATTGTAGCCAGAATTGTGATGAATTGAGAACCTGCTCATATGCCAGTTGGCGGTCTCAACCCTTACCCTTAACTGTGGATGTTCTCACAGCAGCCGAATAATTGGTGTGTTCAACAAAGTTTGAGAACATATTCAGAATGATAGATTGACTTTAGACGTGAGTATGGGCATCAAAGTTCCCGGCATGGATCCGTGGGCGATGATCTACACCTATGACGCCATCCGATCAGCTTACCCCGCTTGATCTTCTCTGACATTCTTCATCACATCAATCTATAAACCATTTAACTATCTATAATCTCATCGAACAACAATCTTATATACATCTATAATATACACCATGCCTCAAGTCCTTCTCCTAGGTGGTCACGGCAAGATCGCCCTTCACTTGACACCCCTCCTCCTCGCTCGCTCGTGGAATGTTACCAGCGTGATTCGTAATGCTGAACACGAGGCTGAGATTTTGGCCCTTGGAAAGGGCAAACCGGGCAAACTTTCAGTTTTACTATCGAGCTTAGACGATATCAAGAGCCAGACAGATGCACAGGCAGTTTTGGATAAGGTCAAACCAGAATACGTGGTCTGGGCTGCTGGTAAGTTATACCTCTCATTAATTCATCTGCCCGATACATTAGTAATACCCTGTATAGGAGCCGGCGGAAAAGGCGCTCCCCAACGCACATACGCCATCGACCAAGACGCTGCCAAATACTTCATCGCCAGCTCCTTCGCAACCCCCTCGGTCACCAAATTCCTCTTGATTAGCCACCTGGGCAGCCGCAAAGTGAAACCAGCCTGGCTCCCCGAAGAAGGCTGGAAACGCACTCAATGGCTCTGGAGCGAAGGTCTTCCGGACTACTGCAAGGCCAAATACGAAGCAGATCAATACCAAACCGCGCTTGCGGCAATCACAAAACAGCGAGAACCAAGCCGCAAGTTTCAGAGTATCAGTCTTCGACCGGGTCATTTGATTGATGACCCTGCCACGGGCAAAGTTGCGATGGGACATGTTGCTGCGACAGAAGGGTCGGTGACGAGGGAGGATGTGGCTATTGTGGCGGATCGGTTGTTGGCGAGGGATGATACGGAGGGGTGGTTTGATTTGTTGGGTGGTGAGGAGCCGATTGATGAGGCTGTGGAGAGGGTTGCGAAGGGGAAGATTGACTCGATTGGGGAGGAGGACGTTGATGCTATGATTAAGAAGTTTAATCTGTAGATCTACGTAGCTAGATGTTAGTTATGATCCGGATTCTCGGTTGATATGAGAATGAATATTGTCTGACTACAGCACAGATCAAGTCTCAATGTCACATCGTAATCTCCTTCCGCGAAATAGAGGTATGTAATTACTTGTATATACAATACTGAATGCAAATTAAGTTCCACTGATTAGATTAAACAGCATTCAAAATATGGTTCGCGTCTGACCGACGAGTTCTAGAATCACTTCCCCGCAGATGCGATTAGCCCTAACCCTATACCAAATGCAGCACTACGTCTCTGTCCAATGTGTCGAATGAATGTCGTGCATCCAACTATGGCTGGGACAAGGAAAAGAACTAATGCTAAAAGTATGACGCCGTTCTCACTTTTCTTGGACACGGATTTTGTCTATATCTCCTCCCATCAATGGCGTATGTTGATCTTATATACCCCGTGGAAGCGGTGGACAGTCTCCTAGAATAAACGGATTTCCAAGGTGTTTATTATATCTCGAGATGCACTACATCTGGGGGATAAAATCTACATATGTAGACAGATGGCTCACTTAAAGATAAGAATGTGGCCTCGGAGAATATCTATTATTAGTCGCGGATAGATACTCCACGGGTGGATTTTTATATTTTAAAAACCTTGAGATAATCAGTCTGAGCAACCCTGAATCATGTGTAAAACCTCGATTAGGAAGTCACTTTGGGATCAGTTGATAGTAGTAACTCTAAATTCGAAATTGAGTAACGGTCCGTGAGACTCAATGACTTGGTCAAGCTCACGAGGTGGAGTGACGTGAACAAAGACTCGGTGCCATTCTCTCTCTCTATCCTCTCAGCGGGTACGTATCTTCTTGTCAAGTCTAATAATACTACGTATAGATGTTTAATTGTTGTGCTACCCGGATGACAAATAAGATCTGCAGTGAATGATATTTATGGATAACTCTACACTGACTAATATTAGAATGCTTTGTTACTCAAGGACCTGGATGGTAAGTACCAAGGAGTTTGAAAGGCCCACTGCAAGCAACTATACAGCTATGTGATGTCACTGGCTTCTCTTGCTTGCAAAAGTGGGCAGTCAGTCTTAACTTTTCTTTCTTCAAAGATGATTACACGCTGGTATCCGTGGGAGCTGATTGGCCATTACACAGTGAGCAGCACAGAAAAAATGTCAAGTGACCATGTATAGTGCATGTATAGTGTTTGATGAAGAACTGTCAAACAGTCGCTTCATAGTAACGATTGATAGAAACCCACTATTGAAGAAGGAAGTCAGATATCATCTTACCAAGTCGTCAAGTCGATGTTCAATTAGAGAAAGTAGACGTGCAACGATGTTGAAAGATTTCCAAAAGTAGTATTTGTTTCCCAAAATAGGAGAGCAAAGGACTCTAATTCTGCTTACCAACCGGGCGTTGTCTAAGTGTTTGTGTGTGATGAGGCTGGGCTCCTCAGTGAGAAGGAGATATTCGTACGCCCAACTGCGCTAACTATTTATGGAAGGCAGCTATAGACAAAGGGATTGAGTATGGCTAGGTATACAGGGCGCACCTTCCCAGTATGATAAGAAGTGAAATTCTCACACCTTCACGTATCTCACACTTTCAACTTCTTTTCTCCTCAAAGCTTCGACGTCGTGACATCCCCATCAATGGCTCGACTATCTGAAGCCTTCTACGAAGCGAGTATCAACTCATTCCACAATCACACCATGATCGAGATGTTGATCCCATTCTTGCAGTGGTTGTTGAGCTGCACTCTGCTCTACACTACAGCTCTCGTCGCCTATCGCCTCATGTTCCACCATGCTGCTCACATCCCAGGCCCATTTCTCGCAAAGGTGACCTTTTTGTATGGATGGTACTATGATCTCTATCTTGATGGCCAGTATGCTTTCAAAATCAAAGAGCTTCACAAGATTTATGGTATGAATCACTTGATAAAAAGTTCACGCCACATTCACTGACTCCCGACCAGGCCCAATCATCAGAATCGACCCAAACACTGTCCACATCGATGACCCAGACTACTTTGAGGTGGTTTACAACCAGAAAAATGGCAGACAGGTGAAACCACTTCATATTGCGGAGATGTTTGGGCCTTATCCTGCGGTACGTCTTTCGAACTGCCTACATATCATCCTCGAGATACTGACTCTACTATGTAGTTACTCGGCACAGCATCTCATGAACTTCATCGCATACGGAGAAGTGCACTCAACCCCTTCTTTTCGAGGAAGTCAGTCATGGATTTGGTCCCAACGATCCAACGTCCCACAGATATTTTGTGCAAGCGACTTGAACACGCGAGTCTGACTGGCGAGACGTTGAATCTGAAATACGTCTACCCCGCGGTGACTCTGGATGTCATCAATGACTATTGCTTCGCGAGGGAGCCAACTACTGTCCTGGAACCGGACTTTGGCAAGAAGGAAACTGATAACGTGGCCACTCTCTTGAAAGTTAGCTTGCTGGTACGTTGGTAGATGCTCTTTTGCATGGGGAGATTGCTAACTGCGAGGGCAGAATACTCATATCCTATGGCTGATGCGCTTTACCTATTCTCTACCGGTATGTTGCATACCCCTGATTATCCCTACAATATAAGATGGATTCTAAAATCATCTCCCAGGATCGCGTGAGCAAGATACTCACACCGGCAGTGGCAAAAATCCTCGATTTCCGCAAGGTAAATCCTATCCATGGCGACTTTCTTACACGCCGTAGCTAAATTATTTCCCAGGAACTATCCCATCAAGTCGAAGCAATCCGCAATGGTCAAGATACCGCATATCGCACCGCTACCCACAGGACTGTGTTTCATGAACTACTGGACAGCAAGCTACCTGCAGACGAACTGAAGCCAGCAAGACTTAGAGATGAGGCGTTCAGTCTGGTAACTGCTGGCTCGGACACAACGTAAGTACCATAGCCAGACTTGAGAGTGAATCGGATACTGACAACAGTATAGAGCACACGTCCTCCGCGGAACCACGTATCACATCTCAGCCAACCCTACCATCCGTCAGCAACTCTTCAACGAGCTCAAAGCCGCAATCCCAGACCCTGATAACCTCCCCAGCTTGCCCGAGCTTGAAAAGCTTCCGTATCTGTCAGCAGTTATCCACGAAGGTCTCCGTCTCGCCAACCCTGTCACGCACCGCCTCGTACGCCAATTCCCAGACAAGGCATTTGAGTACCAGGGATACATCCTGCCGCCCAACACTACAATCGGCATGTCACCCAATCTGGTCCATTTCAACGGAGACATATTTCCCGAACCTCAGGTCTTCAAACCGGAGAGATGGCTTGGACCAGACGCTGCCCGACTCCAGCGCTATCTCATCTCGTTCAGTCGCGGTCCTCGAGGTTGTTTGGGCATTAACTTGGCGCGTGCCGAGCTCTTCATTATCCTGGCCTCTGTCTTTAGACAGTTCGAGTTCGATGTCTCCGCGGTCGTGAGGAGTAGGGATATCGATTTGAGCCGGGACTACATCCTTGGTGCGGTGGCAGTTGATTCTCCTGGGACATTGGTGAAGGTGAAGCTAGCTGGTTAGTAGTCGACATGGATGGATGTCCATGTTGACGACAATTCTTATGACTCATGCAGCAGTTTGCTATGACTTATGTACTTTATTCACTAGCATTAAGACTAGATTATCACGATACGACTTTCGAATACCAATCTCCTCTAAGATAGCTTTCTTCATGTTTGACCAACTCAGTAAATGACTTGATGTTCTACAGTACATGAAAGAGAAAACAGTTCCAACTATCTGCCTCCATACCCATTGTTACCGTGTAATAATCTGGCTACATTAACATTCCTCTTGCCAGTCTCAAACCTATCCTGTATCGACAAATGTATGGATGGTAGGACATAGAATTCCAAACGAACTGGCATCCTGTATCATAAATGCCTCCCAGTCAGTAGCATAACAGCGTCAAATCCTCCGCACTTCTCGAATCATCGTCAAGGTCATACCCAGATTGCAGGCACTACTGCCGTTCGCCTAAACTCAACATCACCCCAATGAAAATGCTCTAGACGACAGCTAGGGGGCATGTACATCCGAATCATTTCTCTAGTAACCTTCTGACCATCATCGTCGATTATGGTGATCAATCTGTCTGGTATGTATTTCCCAAGGCACTGCAAATACGGACGAACCCACTTCATCCACCGCTCAAGATCTTCTTTCGGGGTTGGGGAAATAACGTAACCCCGGACTTCGACTGGCTGATCTGCAAGGATCCAAAGGAAGCTCAAGTTTGGGAGGACTCTGGCCCATAATGATTCGTCTGGCATGCTTGTTCCATAGGAATCACCGACATGCCGTATACCAATGGCCAAGCGTCGCACTCGATACCTGTTCTCCTTGGTAAAGTTTTTCCTTAGATCGAGTTCTCCATTGCCATTCAGCTCCATAGAGAAGATGTTTTCTCCATAGAGTATGTCCAGACACTCTTCACTGATCTGCTTTGACAGCTGTAAGACCTTGACTGGGCTGTACACTGGCGTTTTCTGGAAGGAGCAGATGCCCATTCCAAACCAATAATAGGCCTTTGGAGGACCGCCGACCCATGTGACATAAATCTGCTCTCGGCAAGGAATGCAATTATAGTATATCTCGTGTCGTATTTCGTACGGTAAATCAAGGAACCTTCTGCGGATTGGTTTCTGGGATTCGTCTGCGGTCACCGGTGACATTGAAGGCGTCAGATTTGGGCAAACTACCCCCTTCAAGCAAGCAGGTGTAGTGCTTTGTGGGTGGTTCATTCTTATGATATTGTAGCTTGTCGATGAGGTAGTGAGTATGGAGAATGAGAGAGAACAAGAAGCGAGCTAGGCGTGCTTGACTCCATTTAAAAGTCTCTACACGTGACTATAAACCGGAAAACACCGTACTTGTGCACACAAATATTCATCTAATGAAACAAAGAGTCCTGGTATATTGTTTGTCGGTATCCCAATATGGTTCCGACAGGGCGTCGGTAGGGCAATGGTAACAAAGCCCTAACTTACTGGAAGTTTCTGGTAAGCCACTGCTGTCACATCATAGAAACTTAGTAGAGGTTTCAAGGTATTACAAACAAGCGAAGGTGTGAGTATCAGGCCAAAGCAATATAATACTCTTATTGCATTAGATCAATCACAACATTTAAACCGGTGTATGACGAACTTGTCACAAATATATACAAAACAGGTCTAATCGACTGGTCTAGAAGGATACATCCAGATATTGGAGAGAAACAACATTTGAACCTCAATCCATCTGTAAATTTACTATGAATATATCAAACATCAGAGTCGTCGACGGATTTTTTTAATCATCAATCCTCGTTATGTAAACGGCAAATTGACGCCAATCACCCCGCTCAAGTCTCGTCAACTGGTTGGTTCTGCTGGTCAAGAGGCCCGCTTGCCAATTTCTGAGTCATCTGCAATTCATCTCTTCAACAACATTTGATATTTCAAAGGGCCGATTAAGATGGCACAGGTACACGATTTGTCAGACATTCTGAAGAATGCTTCCTTAGACCTCACTCCGTACGAAGATCTATACAAGTATTTCCACGCCCATCCCGAACTTTCGCGGCAAGAGAAATCAACATCTGAAAAAATCGCTGCGCATCTGTCTGCGCTCAAAGCATATGAAATTCACACAAACATTGGCGGCTATGGTCTAGTAGGAGTACTCAAAAATGGCGCTGGAAAAACCATTCTTCTCCGCGCGGATATGGATGCGCTTCCCGTCAAGGAACTGACGGGCCTCCCATATGCAAGCTCGATTACTATGAGTGATGCTGAAGGTGTCGAAAAACCCGTGATGCATGCATGTGGGCATGACATGCACATAACGTGTCTTCTCGCAGCGGCCGAACTACTTGCAAATACTCAACATGCATGGAGCGGAACATTGATTGTACTTTTCCAGCCGGACGAGGAGCGAGGCGGTGGTGCACAGGCCATGGTTGACGACGGACTGTATTCCAAAGTTCCTGTTCCGGATTACTGTTTTGGGCAGCATGTGATGCGTATGCGCGCGGGGACTATTGGGTCACGTCCTGGGACGATTATGGCGGCTGCTGATAGTATGAAGGTAACCGTTTTTGGGCGTGGTGGCCATGGATCATTGCCTCATCAGACGGTTGACCCTGCCCTTCTTGCTGCGCATATTGTTGTCAGATTGCAGAGTATCGTGAGCAGAGAGATTGACCCGACTGATCTGGGAGTCGTGACTGTCGGAAGTCTGCAAGCCGGACAGACCGAGAATATTATTGCTGATCGAGCTGAAATCGGGCTTGATTTCAGGACTGTCAAACTTGAAACTCGCGATAAAATTCTATCTGCCATTCGACGCATTGTCGAGGCAGAATGTATGGCTAGCGGTTCCCCGAAACCACCAGTATTCACACCAACACGTCGCTTTCCGCCTACAAACAATGACAATGATGCTGCGTCGCAATTAGCCGCATCCTTTGAAACGCACTTTGGAGACTCTTTCGACGGAGATATATCGCGGTCAAATGTTGCCGAGGACTTTTCTACGCTGGCAACTAGCAAGGGTGTTCCGTCCTGCTTTTGGTTTCTTGGAGGAATTGATCCAGAACTCTGGGATAGAGTATCGAAAGAAGAGAATCCGACAGAAGAGATACCGACGAACCATTCAGCGTTGTTTGCGCCGGTTATACAGCCGACGATGAAAGCTGGGGTGGATGCTCTTTGCATTGCAGCATTGACGTTTTTGAGGAAATAGGTGTAAAGGCAAAAAATAAATCTATAAAATGTTACGCATCATACAATCAAATATTTTGCAAGTCCTGATCATTAGGTATGCCACAGAATATGATTGAGCAGAGCTAGTGTACAGTATATCAGAACATAGGGTTGTCTGACTGTAACCCTAACTTTCCGGTAGGGGAATACTTTGACGTTGATATCATTCAAGAATACCCCTCAAATCAACCATCTCATGAGATATACACTCATCTTCCTAGTATGAGTAACATTCAGTGATTCATCGGCATCTCATCTCTGAAAGTGTAATCGTCCCATTCTCGTGAGTCAAGATCATGAGTCAAGGAGGCTGCTTATATATTAGCGAGAACTCGCTGGAAGAGAAGCTTTTCACTTTGACTTACAATTTATTCTTCCAAAAATCAAACCATCTACCAGAAACCGATTGAAGACAATATCCCGAGACCTTGACGGATCATTTACACCATATCGCTGTTCATCATGGAGACCAAATTGAAGGACAATAAGAATACAGAAACCAAGAATACAGAAACCAAGAATACAGAAACCAAGAATGGCGCGATGGCAGAAACTACACGAAAGTGGCTGGGAGATTACATCTCTCAGTTGCTTTCCAAAACTGAGTGGTGCAAAAGTAAGTTGATATATATCAGTCTATAAAAGCCGCCGTGTTGATAAATGATGATAACCTCCGGGCAAGTGAGTGAGCTGACATATCAACCTCTAACAAATAGCACAAACTTCTACCAATGCCCAAGGAAGCGCTACTACAGTAGCCAGACCATCTGCAGGTGGCCTGACGGTACCTTCTACTGGTACTGGAGCGCGTGCCGCAATAGAAATCCCATCCAAGGATCGCCAGCAAGCCAATATAAGTGCTCAATGCTATACTACGGCCATAGCCAAAGCTCCTGCGACTGGATTTGAAATGAACAGGCGGTTTTCTGGTATTATAGACAATGCTACCCAGGAACTGCCATTCAACAACTTGCTGGGTGTAAGTGTTCCAAAGGATCACAGTGAAGCCATCGAAAAGATGAAAAGCGCCATCAAGCAAATTCAAGAACCAATCTACGAAGATCGCATCAAAGACTTTGTCAAAGGGAACCAATTCAAGACTTGGCTCACATCAAAGTCTTCCGATGCACTACTTGTCAACAACAAGTCGATGAACCTGTCTCCGGTGGCAAAAGGGGTGTCCCTACTGACGGAATTTACCTTGTTGCTTCATGAGAAGTTATCTCTCTTGCTCAAAGACAAAAAGGCCTCCACTCTCCTCTATCTCTGTGCTGACTTTCCTGAGTCCACCGAGACAATGACTACTATGCAACGCATGCTTCGGTATTTGACTTCAGAGCGCTATGTTAATGACCGCAATCATTGGGACAAGCTGGAATCTGTCCGTCAGTATATAGATATACTGAAAGCCATTCTTGAGAAGATTCCGACAAATAAGCAACAGGAAATCGAATTTTTGATAGATTCGTTCATTCATATGCTCGAAGAAACCCAAAAGGGCAAGGTCATTTACATCTTGATTGATGGACTTGATCTTGTCGAAAGGGATGAGTCGAAAGTGGACAAGGACTTCGAAAAGCTCCTGGACGACCTGTATGGCTTGATCGAAGATCTTAATAAATTGATCGAAGGCTCTAAGCCATGTCCGGTCATCAAGCTGTTGATGACGTATCATACCAGTTGCGATGATAGTACTCGAAAAATTTGGAACGGTTTTGTTCAGGATATGCCACTACCGCTCAAGGAAGCTTCAAAGACTAGGCGTACCGCTTGAGCTTCTGGGCAGATGTCGGTTGAGTGGATTTCGATCGCGCAAAGGACATTAATGTACGCCCATGTCAGCCGAATGGATTCTTGCTTAGCTCTGTTGAGCATCTTGGATCTTTGACTCATCTGGCTGAGGAGCCATTTAATTAATGAGTCGTCCTATACATAGCCTGTTTCAATGAAATGGAGCCTGTCAAAATCAGTCAAGCCTTAAACCTTGGAATTCCGCTGTATTCTTTAACAGTCTAGGTTGCGTATATATTTTCTATCTCTAGATAAGACAGCCAGCCCTTCTTATCAAATTCAAAAGATAGTCGACCTCCTCCATACCATATAAATGTTCAAAAGAATTCAAAGCTTAATGGGGCAATCTCTACAACGAAACACGCAACAAGTAGCAGACGTTGCCAGAAGAACGCTGGCCTCCCCTTGACGAAGGAACGAACCCAGCGGCTCAAAGGCATTGTAGCCATTCTCCAGCGCCACCCGGACAATTTTCTGGTCATTGGGACGTCCTTCTCTCGATGTTGAATAAGCAAGAGGGCATTTGCGGGGGTACTGGACCGATTATTGATGGGCATCTGCTGAATACGAACACGATGGCACTTGAGCATCCAATGCACCGCCTCATAATTTCTTCGTACTATCGCTGTTATAATCAAGTCTTCTACTATCCTCAAGTCGCCCCTTTGCAAATCCCAAAGTAGGCTAATCATCTAGATACTACTGAGGTCCCAACGAGGATGTGGCGTCTGGGTTGATAGCGAAATCGGATGAGGGGTAGGGTTTTTAGGACGTCTTGTCCATATTTTGAATTTTGAGCTGCTGCTTCAATCATTTTTGCGGTAGTCGTGACGTTCGTTCCACATGCGTCCAGGCAGAGTGTCATCTCCTCGGGTCCAAAATATCTCGCGAGAGCAATCATTGCTTCTTCTGTAATTTGTGCCTGCGATTGCTGCCCTGGCCCACGAAGAAGGGCATTGAGTACTTTCTGACGTTGCGAGCCGTGGGACCAGAAAGCGTGTTTCACTACTCCCTCCGTGAGTACTATATCCTGACCTCGCCTCTCAAAGAGTACTTCCATTGTCGGCTTCCCACTTCTGTCTGCTTCTATAATGGCTTTTAGTACCTCGTCGGTTATTGGAGACTTTTTGCCCTATTTATCCATAATTAACTTCATGAATCTTGGTCCTGAGTCGCTGCCTCCTGCCATCATCATGAGTTTCTCCGTGACCGGTGTTTCTGGTGGCCAGGAAAGTAGAACCTCCAACATTTCCGGCCCGTGGTTATAATTACATGCGGCTGCCTCAAGCATAGCGGAGGTAATCGATACTCCTTCCCTTCGCTGCTCCAACAGAAGAGTCATAATATCTTCGTCGTAGTTTCGGGCTATTGCTGTAACGGTTTCCTTCGTAACAGGAAAGTCCCCTCCTCGCCGGTAGAGCAGTAAGCGTTCCACCTTTTCACCGCGGTGTGATTTTAGAGCTGCTTCAATAAGCCCTTTGGTAATAGCAATATCCTTCCCGCGATAGTCTAGAAGAAGGCTTGTTTTCTGGCCTTTGGAGGACTCCTTGAGTACTACAGCTTTCACCATCGATTCTGTAATAATGTAGTCTTTTGGAAGATGGCATAAAAAGTAGCTAATGGCCATGTATTGATATTTACCATGACGGTGGCAGTGAGAGGGATCTTATCCAATGGCTGACGACCCAAAAGCGCAGCCAGCACTGCCGGTGAGCAATCGAATCTAGAACATACCGCTGCAAACAAAACGTCCTCTGTAACCAGATTGGGAGCCTTTTGCAAATCGAGAAGGAGGTTCACCATCTTCGCATCGTCCACACTATTCCATGCTGCTGGATAGGCTAGAAGTTCTGGAGTGACGGCGATATCATTCCTGCGCTTGCTCATAAGTGCGCTCATCATTTCCGCTCCATGGTTTTTATTGCGGATTATCGCCTCCAAAATATTGTTTGTGACTGGGAAGTCCTGAGGGCGGCGCTCAAGAGGAAGACTAACGATCTCACAGCCAACTCCGGAATTTGCCACAGCTATTTCTATTGCACCCTCCGAAAGAGGAAGATCTTTATCGTAATCCAACAGAGGCGATAATATATCTCTACCGCAGAGTCTATTGTTGACTGCAGCTTTGATGACATTTGGAGTAAGTGGAACGTCTTGCCTGTACCGGTCAAGGAGGATATCCACGATTTCTGTGCCGTGTTTCTCGTTCCGCACCGCTCCATGTAATACTGCTTCCCCTAGCTGCGTACTCTCCATCCATAGGTCAAGGAGCGGAGTCATAGTTTCGCCATCAAGTGCAGTAGCAACTGCCACAGCTGAATTCTGATCAATCTCAAGGGTAGCAACACCTCTGTGCGATAGAAAGTGGGTTGTCATTGCTTTAGCGTTGTGTTTGCTCGACGCCGACGCCTGTATTAGCTCGTTACTGATGCCAATGTCCGCTTCTTTATACTTAAGCAGAATCTGGTATGTCTGTGCTCCGTTATGCTCATTTTCCCCAATGCAGGAAATTACGCGTGGAGTTAGAGAAACTTTGTTTCCATGATGATCAAGGAACAGCTTCATGACCTCCGCGTCCAACTCCTTTACGACCCCTGACACCACGTCTTCAGTCACAGGAAAGGTTTCCCCGAGATGATCCAAAAGCAAAGCCATGATCTCTCTACCGTAGTCCTTGTTGTATATGGCTGCTTTGATTGCGTTTTCCGAAAGGCTGATGAGGCCTTGTCTTTCTGTATCAAGAACGAGGTCTATCACCTCGGTATCAAAATGCCTCGTCACGTCACTTTTTCCAAGACTGCGTCCGAAGACACGCCGCGGTGGCCTTTCTGCAGGAGAATCTTCAGTATAGTCACTCCATGCTCGTTGTTTTTGAGTGCTCGATCAACTGTATACTTTGAAGTCTTCACGTCCTTTGTGTGCCGGGTATGTTAACCAGAAGGCTGATGAGGGGTATCGATTGTCTAGGGAACGCTATCCATCTCCATACGAGCCCTTGTGTGATCTGAAACTCTTCACTTTTTCCGAGCGAGCAGCACCCGTATCACATCTAGACCATAGTCACCGTTCCAGGAAACTGCTACTACTACATTACGATCAATGGGCACATTTTCACCTCTGCTGAGAAGGATGTCCATTACTTGTTCGAACTACGTATGTCTGAGTAGCGTCGATGATAATTAATCCTTCGAGTCCGATGTGTCGGATTCGAGCCAAACTACTTTCTCAAGTTCTGAGCCAGACTCGAGCAATAGCATATTCCATGCTTTCTTATACGAATTCACCAATAAAGACGTCCAGTCGATATACGTTCTAGGGCACGACCCTTCACGTGATAACCCAACAACCCTTGGTACGTGGTAAATTACCCGTTACCGTACCATCAACTGTATGTACGTATTTGTATGTAAACTTGTAATTAAAGTGTATCTCAGATTTGTCTTTTGTACCTGCATAAGTGCTGTGGCTAGAGAACTCAAACAAAATTGGCTGGTGGCGAATTGGACAGGAACAGGTACCATACTCCATAAAAGGGGCTTGTCTTCTCCGTATGAACTCCGGAGTACAGCCGAGGTTATATACAAATTTGATATGTGCGTACGTAATTGATGATCTAAAAATCTTTTACTCCATACTCCGTCTTCTCCATAGTCAAGTCGCGTGATGAAAACGAATATTTCGATCGGCTCCGATTGTCAAAGTTTAAGTGTCTGAGTCCTCGAACGATTTCAATGCGTTTTGAGTCTTTGACATCCCAGGCTGATCAATCTGGCGACAGCCAGTCAAATAACTTGTCTATGTAGATGAGTACGTACTCTGATTAGTAACTAACTACGTAAATGGCTTTTCTTCTCGATTTCATCCAGGGCCATGAAACTGAGGAGCGGTGAAATTTCAAATCTTCCTTTCCCGGTTAATTCATTTTAGTTCCTGCGAAAAAAGGTTTTTTTTTCTTCTCCCGTTCTGTTGAATTGTTTGGTTGGACCGTTGGAGGATCGATTTTTGTAGATCGTGGGATTTCATTGGTATTTTTCAAATGGGGATGTCGCGTATCGAGCGGGTATGTATGTGTATTGAGCAAAACGTGTAAAGTAGTTGAGCCCCAACGAGTTCGCACTTTGCTCCGTACTTATGCTTTGAACCTGTGATATTTGATTACTTCGGGAAAGTGTAACGAACACACTTAAAATCAATCCAACAACGAACTATGAGTGTATGATAGACAGAAATAAACATTAAACTATGGAGCAAAAGAACGGTGAGCTAACTCAGTTAAGTACGGAGTACGCCTGCCTCCGTACAGGTATTACATATACCGGGTACTAGAACCAATACGGCTTAAGACATTACGAACCGTGGAGCCAATATGAAACACGGAAACAAAAAAAAAGCAAAGACACGTTTTTCTTTTCCATGTGGAAGACAGGAGTCGCCTACAGCCACTGATCGAATCGATACGGGTTGCTGTCAGCCTGGTGGTCGTGGCTGTGCTGTTCGATAGACGGATATCTCGGTATTGTTGTCATTGGATTATGATTTGCATCATTCCCTGCATAACAAAGAGATGTGTTTCAAAATTCAAGACATTTCAAATCCTCCGGTTAAACATAGCCCCTTTGTACTTCATACGACATACGTGCATCGAGTGTTGTTGAGAAATTAATACAAAAGTTGATCAAAGTCCCGTGACCTTTTTCAAGACGAGAATCGGAGAATGAGACAAACTCCAACAAGACCCGCTGTGATGGGCCCTGTAACTATGCGCTATGTAGTATGCAATACTACGGATGAAATTTTGAGGTCTCATCTCATTTCAAATGTCTCCTTTTTGAGGCAATCTGCAAGACTGCAACTACGTACTTGCGCAGTTACATCAAATTTCATTTTTAAAATATGCTAGGACCATGTTATGCAGGGATTGCGGAGATCTTGTATACAACATCTGCATATTGGGCTGTCAGGTGTCACTCGTTTCAGCTGGTGTGTGTACTCTGCATATGCACTGCGGATGTACTAGACAGGACAGCCTTGCTGATGAATCCATAATTACCCATGCCTATTGCCTACTTGAGTACGTAGTAAGAATTTGGTTAGTTACGTCTTAGCAAGTGAGCTGATATACCTGACATAATCTCCGTCTAGGGAGCTTTAGTAGTTCGTGTGATCGATCGGTCTCGGGTGATTGGGCAGTCGGTCACATCTTTTGAGTCTTGACGTACACCACCCTGCTACTAGTACCATCTCACCGTAAGTTGATAGTTACATCGTGACATAAGTTAATATCATTCTTCGACACAAAGGAGCGAAAGAGTTTGTCGAAAACAGTACATTCTATTTGAAGCAAGTACTAACTTGCTAAGTAGTTAGTAGACACAGAATTAAATATCCAATGTATGAGTGCCCGTAATTAATGTAAGTAATAAAGTGTAATACAATACTAACCCAAACAGGCTACACGGGAGAAGGCTCAAAGAACGATCAAAGAAGGCTCCATAAAAGGGGCAACCCTAATCCATACCATACAAAATTGTTGAAAAGTACGCTACGTTTGAGACAAAAACGGAGATACCCCTTTTATGGATCATTCGACAGTGGATATTAAGGTATTTTATTTTACAAAAAGCGGGAGACGAAAACTTTTTTCTTTCTTTCTTTCTGGAGTACATATGGGACAAAGAGTTTGGTGCTCAACGGGCAACCTTATGCTAAAATCTGCTAGTTAGTAGTTACTCAGGCCATGTGGGGTGCGGATCAGGTCGGATTTCTGCTGTATACAACGCGTGTAACTGAAATACGTACGCACGTATCATGTATGTCGTACTACTATTTGCGGAGTTCTCGGGATTGCTCCTTTGATATGGAGAAGATAATAATTATTGATTACTTGAATGAATTTGATCATGAAATAGAAGATTTCGCATTATATTCTGTGTACACCATTCTTTGACGACTGGTTACCAGCCAGCCGTGTACATGTAGATCGGCTCGCTTTCCTCTGCCTCTTTCACTGTATGCCGGCAAATTTCGCCTTTTTTTCCGTGTTGACAAATTGCTAATCAACGATAAATTGGCAGATGTACGTACATATGTATTCTTTATGATAGGCACGGGACGCGTAGTAAACTTTGACTAAATAAACTACAAACTTAGTACAAAGTGGACAAGGTAGGTCGATAAGAACTATCGACTCCTTTACGGCGTAGTAACTCTTATCTCGTAGACTTATGCAGACACACAGACATTCTGATTTCTATTGTCCATGACAGATCAGGGGTGCATGCTGCCTGCTGCCTAGTTGCAGCATGGGTTCAGAAACAGGGCTGTGTCCTGATAGCCTGATTGAGAAAGATGAGGGTGAAATGAATGGCCTCTGCGCGGCCCGTCCTAGCCGGATTGCGCTCGCTTACTCACCCCGGGCTTGTTTCAAGGCAGTGGGCACAGGGAAGTACTATATGTAGCAACTTACACCGCTGGAGTGGCACACTTATTAAACTAGTATCTACTATCCGACGTACATTCGATACTTCTCTCTGAAAATCCACGAGTAAAATCAATTTCCTTTCAGGCTGTCAGGCTTGAATCATGGTGATGTTACTAATGTATCTCATCATCCCTTGCTCTGTACCTCTCCGTACCTGATCGTTGATACCTTACTCAACATACGACTCGCACAGATCCACCAGTGCGTCATGACTGCAAGAGTTACCTGTTTTAGTCTCTTGTACTTCGCAGGAATCCTGGCACACCGACTTGCCAAGTTGCCATACGTCCTGTGACTCAAGAGTCAACGAGTCAGCCTGAGGAATGGGTTGGTTACACACCAGCTGAGTGGGCTGAGTGGAGCTTAGCCTCACACATGGAACAAGGCTGACGGCCGGTAAATTGGTGAGAAACTAAGTACGGATACGGAGTAAGCCGTAACTAAGGTAAAGGTATTTTTTGCTTTTTGTCGTAACCATACCACATACGTAGTAACTAATGAGCTAAACTAAAATTATTTTTTTGAGGGTGTTGTAATTCCGCGTGGGATGGTTATAAATACCCTTGAGTTTCTCCTAGAAAGTTCCAAAAAAGTTTCTTGATCTGTAACAACAATCCATCTTCAGTTCAGAACCTCAAAGGTAACAACTTACAAGTGTCTCTACTACCACTACTGCCAACAACTACTACGTACTATTCAGTACTCTCACAATCAACATGCCTTCCTACACACAAGTTTCTTTCCCTCCCTGCCCCGGTCCCCCTCCAACCGGCCCTCTTCCTCCGACCCCGAAATAAACGAGACCTGCCCTGTTCGATGCATTCGACTACACACACGTCCAACGGTATACGATTAACGGTCAAACAACAACACGGTTCGTGAGGAGAGGGTACAGCCGGTTCTGTCTACCTTCAACAAGCCGACCAACAATTCGCATAGAAAGTGATATCTACACAGATTTACTGCATTTGGGTGCTGGTCTCGGTTCGGCTTACGGTTTCACATCATATTTGGGATAATTCGGGTTTCGGTTTTCGGAGTTTTTCATACATCATACAACAACGTTCAACATTCAACATGCATCTTCCTACATTTGTTTAATCATCGGGTGGACTTGTCCCTGTCTACCTGCTCTTTTTCTCTCGAAGAAATTCAATTCGGGTCTACCTCCCTATCATCGTCAATACGATTCGTCGCACAGACAGCAACAAACACTCGAAAGATCGTTACGAATCGGTGGGCCTTTCGACGACACCGTTAGTGTGGGGAATCATATTCACAACGACGACAGGATTACGCAAAAATCGTATCATCGACATCCGATCGCCTCAAACCAGTCGTTTCACGATGATAATCCCCGTTCGCTGCGTTACTGCTGGACCAACAAGCTAGTTTGTTAGGGCACGGGAGGGGTCATGACAACCAACCATGTGACTCTACCCGTGCGCAATTGATCAAGGATATCAAGCACGATCAGCGGGGTACAAAAGCGACAGTGACAGAAAACTTGATTTTCTATCACGCCAGTCAAAGATCAAACCGTTTCAACAAGCACCAAAATACGATGATAGGTCGTTGACTCGTTGATCCTTTGTCGACATTCGCTGATTGGCTGTGTTCCTGTGCCGCCAAGTCGGACCTGAATCATCGACTTTCTTCTCTTCTTCTTTTCCTCTTCTCTTTTTTTTATCATTCTGTCATGTCTTATTTCTGTTTTAATTAGATTTTCCATGATTGTGCTTGTTTTTTTTACCTGGCTATCATGTCTGCTTTCTTGTTTGTGTCATCCGAGAATACCCGTCGGCAGTTAGTTCCGACTTGCTTTTGATTTACAGTCTTCAATACATTTTTAATCTACTTGATCATCCACTGTCTCAAACTAGTCTTAGTAAATTTAGTAATTCAATAGATGGGCACAGGGAATAGTGCCTGCAACATACTCTATCAAGTAGATGATGACATCAGTGATCACCTTCATTCATATCGCTCATACAATTCCATTCCACCGAACCAGGCACCCATTGTGGCACTCGTGTATACATACATCTTTAATTAACTACATAGTACTAGATGCCATGGCATATAGTCACCAGACCTGATGTTCGACAGGGGATCAGACCCAAGCGCGCTTTTAATTGTCCGAGCGTAGTGAAACTGACTCACTCTCAAAAAGAGGCATTATTTACACTAGCCTTACTACACGCTTAGTATAGATGAGTTGCATCAATAGTGTCACTTATCTAGCCAAGAGATAATCACTTATTAAACATGCTATTATAAGCATATGATAGTAACTACTCCATGCGGACTTGCCTAGGCAATCTTGAGGCTGAGTAACTGCATGTACGTACTGCGTACTTTCAGCCCCCTCTCGTTCTCTTCCGTATACGAGCACATGGCTTGGATCCATGGATTGATTCCAAACCCGACTACGTGGTAAGACAGCCCCCAGACCTGCAAGACATGACTTAAGTGATTCTATCCACACCACTGTCGTCATGGACTTTTTTTCGGCGTTTTTGCTAATATTACTATTTTCGGTAATTTTTTGTCCCGCTCCAAGCAATACACGCTTTTCGCGGTTAAATGATAACAATGAATGCATGAAATGTATCGGAATATCGGAGATTAAAATTCGACTTGCAAAATGAATAGTGTGTTCTTTATCTTTGTCAACTTGAACCAGCACGTGGATGTCGACGAGTTGTCGTAATGGCGTGATACGATCGATGTCTCAAATAAGGAGGAATCGGATCATATGACAGTTCACATGCTGAGCTAGTGTTTAATAGTCGCTGGCACTAGTTGTTGCTTATCGTGTGTCTACATAGTATCTACATGCATGCAAAATGCCTATGTACTTTAACTACTATTTAGTTCCAAAGTTGCCTACGTAAATGTATAGTCCGTGGATTATTGTCCGGGATGAAGATAGCTGGAGCTCAATGTATGTGTAGGTCGACACGAGCTTGGAACTATCTCGGTCATTTGAGTAAGACAAGGCTGTTGCTTTGTTTCCAACTTTTACAATAGGATACGCAGAACAGATTTAGGGTTATGTGATAGAACTCCTTGCCTAGCGATATATATCTTTTACCTCGGTAAGAAGACAGTATTCACTTACCAAAATTTTATTCTCAGTTTATGATTACTCTGAAAAGGTTCAAACACCACTCTAATCGACTCACTCTAGTCAAGCTGCACAAACGGGATTTCTCGACTTCCCGGATTGTCAGGATCAAAATCAAATCGATCCGGAATCCTCAACCCTTGACGCACGTATTCAGACGACACATATCGCACCACCGGGGCACCATCTCGCCATAACCACAAATCTCCTGTCTCCAATTGCCACTTTTCCAACGCATTGCGCATTTCCAGAAGAGTTGATTGCATCGCCGGGTCACCTGCAAGGTTCTGAATCTCGAGCGGATCGGCCTGCATATCATACAGTTCTTCCGGAGGACGCCGAATGTAGCTCTTCAGCGAGCGCGAACCGATCATTGCTTGACAAGTCTCGGTAGCAGAATTTCGCATTGCCTCAAATGAAAGTGAGGCATATAGATCCATTGCAAAGGGGAAGTCCAGTTGCCAACATACGTTGCGGTGGTACTTGTACCGCCGTGTGCGCAGGAATCGTGTCGGCCAGTAGTTTGTGATTTCATGGAAGGTGTGAGACCCGAAAACGTAATCCCAGCCGGGAATTGGGGCTTGCTGATCGATGATGGGGAGCAGAGAGCGGCCACGACGAGGTACAGCCCCCTCGAGTATTGACGGCATATCTCGGGCTCCTGCCCAGTCGAGGCATGTAGGCAAGAGATCTATATAGGAGACCGAATTTGGATTGACGGTTGGAGAATAGCCCGGAGCACGCATCAAGCAAGGTAGATGCACCCCAGCATCGTAGAGAGTAGTTTTGGAGTTGACAAAGGGCGGTCCGTTGTCACTCAGAAAGATAACCAGGGTATTCGCAGCCAGAGAGGTATTTGCAAGAGCGGCAAGGATGCGGCCAACCCCCTGGTCCATTCTGTAAATAGCTCGATAGTACTCTGCCAGCTCTTGTCGTACTTCGGGCAAGTCGGTGAGGTAGGGCGGGACATCGACCTGGTCTGGCGTCCAGATACGGTCCTCGAGATCTGGATCGTAGTTGCCCGGTACATTACCAAAGCCGCCCCGATGAGATAAGGCGCGATGGGGATCAACGAACCCGATAGTAAGCAGAAATGGCTGTTCATCTGCCTCGCATTCTTGAAAAAAGGCGAGGGCCTGTTTTGCGATCCGGACAACATCTCGGGACTCGCTTTCCTGCCGGACATGCCAGGGATATCGCCCAGCTGGACCAACATGCACTTTACCCAGGATGCCAGTGCGGTATCCCAGGTGATTGAAGAGTAATGGCATGGTTTCCACATTCTCAAAAGTGCCAAAGCCGTTGCGACCATGGGTCAGCCCGTAGCTACCGCTCTCATGAGTATGCAGCCCCGTGTATACGACAGTACGACTACCGCTGCAGGACGCTGTACTAGTAAAAGCCATGTCAAACCGAGTCCCGGAGGCAGCTAAACTGTCCAGATTCGGGGTTAGAGCCGCCGCCGAGCCATAGCAACCCATCTGCTCACGCCCCAAGTCATCTGCAACCAGCAGGAGAATATTCTTCTTAGCACCAGATGACATGACGATCTATAATCTCATCGGCAATTCAAAAGTTGCGAAATTGAGAGCCTCGATTGCGACATCCAATTGGCGGCCTATTGCACATATATAAATGTCCTGAGTAGCCGTGCCGTGCCCGATAGCCGCTTGTGGTTCAAAGTTCCAACTTATCCCCGCAATTGTCCACGATCTGTGCATGAAACTAACCACCCCAGATGGCTTCGAACAATAAGAATCGCCAGTCAGAGTCCCGCATCATATGCGATCCTTGCCGTGCACGCAAAGTCCGCTGCGATGGCCGCCGCGAAGGGTGCGGAAACTGCGCCCGGTTGAGTTTCCCATGCTCTTATTCACCGACATCCGGCAGCCATCTACCGGCTCCCGCTCTGCCTCGACGACGGGCACGGCAGGCTTGCAACCATTGCCATTCACGCAAAGCACGTTGCAGTGGACAATACCCTGAATGCGACCGATGCCGGTCCCTGGGTCGATTATGTGTCTATCCTGATAGTGAACGACGGGGGCGTCAGTTTGCGCGGTCTGTGGAGGGAAGTCGAGAGAATCCGACCCCAGAAACAACCCCGCGTTCCCCCAGATCTCCTCTCGCAGAGCAGGAGATAGATGAGCTCCCTTTGATAGCCCTGGACGACTTTCAAGAGCCACACTGCAATCAACAGCCAAATGGCTCGGCTACCGAATATGCTCAGGCCACTGATATCGTGAATACACATCGTGCTAGTGAAGACAACGGGCCTGGGCTAGAGACGCCTTTGCTCGACGATAAGCTGTACGAAAGGGCCCTCGCAAACTTCTTTGAGCACCTACATGCGATCCCGATGTTCTCCTTTCTTCACAGGGTATCCCTGGTGCAGAGGTTTCAGGCCGGTGTAACAGATGAACCAGTTCTGTTAGCCATCACTGGGCTTGCTTTCTTACTCACCGATATGGGCACATCCGCTGAGGATGACGGCACCGCATACATCGATCGTGCCGAGTCTCTAGCTTCTCAAAGTCTGGAACAACCGTCGGTGCTCACTGTTCAGACACTGGTTCTGGTCATTGGTCATAGGATGTTTTGCCATCGCTTTTCTAGTGCTTTTACTCTGATGGGAGTAGCCGTGAGACTTGCTATGTGGCTACGACTCAATGTTGAGAAATTGGAAACGTGTTTCTTAGCTCGTGAGGCATGTCGCCGGCTAATGTGGTCGCTGTTCGTTCTCGATAAGATGCTTACAGGAGGATACCGCGATTTCCTCTTATGTCCTGCCGAACTCATGAGGATACAACTGCCTTGCCCGGATCGCAATTTTGAACTGGACCTATCACGGGAGGAGGAGTTTCTATTACAGAGCAGGGAATATTTGGTTGAACGGGAGCCAAGTCCCTGGACATTCTACATTCGCGTAATGCATCTTCGTCATGAGGTTCTTCAATTTTCAAAATCCGCGGCTTCAATCAGTCCAACTACCCCCGAAGATGTAGGTTCCCACGTCGAGGCTATGAAACGTTGCCTTGATAACTTCGCCTCTGCTATCCCGCCCTCATTTCGCTTCTCCCAATCAAACCTCGCTCTGCGCGCATACTCATCAGAGCTCTGGCCTTTCCTCATGACTCACCTTGTACTCCATTCCTCTTATTGCATTTTGTACAGGTTAGGTCTGTCCGGATTGAAAGAGTCCCTTCCGAAGACGACAATCCACAATTTAGGGACCGGCTTTACCACACGCTGTGTTTCCCAATGCGCTGAACACGTGCTGAACAGTGCAGTCATCTTTAAGGCGGTTGTAAGCCTACCGGGCTCACGGGCTGCAATGGATCCATGGTTTGCAGTATGCGCTTATCAGTGTGCTAGAATCCTGGTGTTTCTCTCGCATAATAGCCCCGATTTTCTCGGCATATCCGGAGACACTGTTTCGGCAAAGGTAGAATGCTGCACGGAAGCTATCCAGAAGTTTCGTTGTGAGACTATTTTCATCCAATATATTGTGAGAATATCTTGCCATGCACGACGAGACGAGAGTCGTTTATGATGACTAACAGTCTATGAAGAAACAAGACCTGCAGCTTCTCGCAACGCGGATGCTCCATTCAGAGTCCCGTCCTCACAGTCCTTCAAGTCGAGTAGAGCCATCGCGACAATCCGAAGCCACGCCCTTGATTGTTTCACGTCACAGTTTAATCGGACAGATTGGATCTAGTGACCGAAGTGAAGAACTACTTCTACCGCCCTGTCCATCGCGAACCTCCGAGCCCCGTAACCCAACTTCCATGCACCATCAGGGACCTGCTCAAGACAGAAATCTGTATCCCATGAATATAGGTGCTAACCAGACCCGGGAAATGGACGCCATGGGGCAAACCATTGGTGTGATTCCAGAGTTTTTCCATATTTTCTCGCCCTTGCAGTTTGATGATTACGGCTGGTCACCCGACACATGGCAAAGTACGCAATGGAATCGTGGGTTCGGGCCTTGAAGGTACAAGATAGAAATGTACTGTACTTTCATGACAAGTACCAAGTTCTTTGACTACGTCCAGGCCACCGATGGTAGAAAAGTCACTACTTCCAGTCCTTATTTCCCATAGTATGTATTAGAAAGAGCACAACCTTGAAATTTCGCCCAGTGACATTAGACTTATATCTACCTAATTTAGAAACTATTTACAAATAGCTGAGCTTTTGGTGACTTTTTGAAGACGTCTCGAATCAAAGAGCCATAAGTAGATTGACCTGATGTCGTCGGCTCGACTAGAGTCCCATAACACCCATTCGTGGAATTCGTGCTCAATGTTATTGTCGAGATCTCTGCGCCTGCAACATCGATCGCGATTTTTGACGGCGCCCAAGATATATTGGTCGAAGCCCAGGAAAATGTTTCGCTGCTACCATTCGCAAAGCCAACCGTAACATCAAGCACACCATCCAACTTCGGACCGGCATTTGTAGTCTGCCCTAGATTATCGGTGCGCTGCCAAACAGAAATCTCAAGCGTTGAGCCATTCTTTGGTGGGTTATAAATTGCTTGTATCGATTGCCACCCTCGAATTCGACAGTCCAATTGATATGGAGTCGGGGGTTCTGACACGGTGGTAACGTTGGCCACCAAGGGTATCCGCACAGTCGCCGGACAGGTGTAGTTTTTGATAGTGTGGTTTGCGTTGAACTCAAGAGGGAAGAAATATGTACTGGAGGCCGCTTGATGATTGTCTCCATGCCATATTGAGCCATTCACGACGACGTTGGAAGGCGAGGTACGATAGCCCAGATTGCCAGCGACCACCACGGGGCCCTGCGCAGATGGAAGAACGTTTGCGCCTTTGTTTTGACCGCCACAGCCATCGAGACTAATGAAACCCCAGTCCATGTAAGGACCGAGTGGATTTTGGGAAGAATAGTAATAGATTGGCCCGGCGCAATTCTGACATGTCCTTCCGAACGTCATGTACCAATACCCATTGTAGTAGAAAAAGCCGGCTGCCTCTAGATACAGACCCTGTGCTTGAAGAGATTGAGCGGAGCGCACCCTGACTGTTGTTTCCGGCGTGCCCATGGTGGAAGTCAGATTGGGAGCCAGCTGTTGGACCCAGATATCCCAGATCGGCATGTTATAGTACGCACTGATAGCTTCGGTAGATGTAAATGGGTCCGTCACGATATAATGCGTTCCATCAGGCCCGACAGCTACATCAAAATCGTGATTAAGATATGACCCTCTCATGAATTGAGGAGGATCGCTCCATGACCGCCAGGGCTCTTGGATGTTGCGTAGTAGATCCCTGCCGAGTTTCCACCCATGTACATCACGTAACCTTGGGTGGCATTGCTATAGCGGACAACGGGCTTTGTGACGTTCGCGACGGTGATACTCGGCTGATAGAATGTCTCGAGCGTCCAGCTCATAAAATCATCCGAGGAGTATGATTTGATGCCGCAATTTCCTGGCTCTCCGTACTGGCCTGGCGGGTACACAGGCGACGTTGGAAAGTTGATTCCACTCACTCTGCCGTAGAGAAAGATGCTGCCACCGCATCCCCAGGTTGCAGAGTGCATCCAGTATTTACCCTCGAAGTAGGTCAAATGGGCTTCCACTTGCTCGCGGCCATTGCCGTCCGTTGTAAGTGGATAGGTAGGTTTTCCATAGGGCAGCCTTTGCAGGGGGTGAGGAGGAAGACCATCGTCATTGTCCAAGATGTCTGTTGCGAAGTTGATGTAGGTAGCATATGGATGTTGTTGGGCGGACCGGCCAACAGACACAATAGGCGCCAAAGCCAGAGCAAGGAGAAACAAGGAGCGCATAGTAAGCGTTCGTTGACCGATACAAGACCTTACATGTATTGATGCTGCCGACTTCACCATTGATATAGTCATATAGAAGCCAATTCAAAACGAATCTTTTTATTGCCCTAGATTCACAAGATTTCCGACAGCTGTCTAACTAAGTCCTACTTATAATCGCTCAACGTTGGAAAACAGCATGTTGGTGGTTAACATTATCTGTTCATAAGGATTAGGGCTACGCTATAGACACCAATGGCCGATGCATGGAAGGCGTTCATTTCTCCACTTTCTGGCAAATATGACAAGGCAACTCCATATAGAATGTAGACATCTTGAATTCATTGATTGATCAATTAACACTCGACCAATGTTCGTATAGCCCGACTATGACTGATAACTAGGTCTTCATTAGCCGATGCGCACGCAATTTTGCTAGGCCATTAGCAAAGAGCTCGCAATACCTTTTTACTAAGTTCCTGGGTGTGATTCGTGAGGAAAGTCCGACAGCCGTGTTGTGTTGGAGGAGTCCTGTCCAAAGTATGCGTACGGTAATCTCAACTTCGTCCATTCCGACAGCCGTCCGATAGCCGTTCTCCACGTCTGATGCTTTTGAGCCTTTGATGCTTCGCTATCGGGTAAGTCTTGATTGAAACAATATATTAAGAACAACGAAAAATGTATTATACGACTTCTTGGACCATGAAAATGGAAACATCGGTGCCCTCTAAATCGTTTTCAACCATATCCTCAGTTCGCCATTCAGCTTTCCGAATTCATCATCATGCTGGGCTTTGGGCATCTCGCTCTCCGTCAGAGCTTCAACACCAAACTCACACTGACCGTGCTGCTCATAACGTTCTCCCAATTCAATTTTGGCTTTGATCAACAGGGATTCTCAGCGACCCAAGCTATGAACGCCTTTCAGAAGCAATTCGGAGTCTATAGTGCGAAATCCAAAACCTATAGCCTGAATCCAGCGTGGGTGTCCTATTTCAACGGATTTATTTATCTGGGACAAGCATTCGGTGAGCTCTGGAACCTTCCAGTATTGGGAGAATAGAAATGGACTGAAATTGAACTGATATTTCAATCAGGCGTCGTGGTTGGCAGTTATATTAGCAAACGATTCGGAAGGCGAATGTGCATGTTTACTATGAGTATCTGGGCATTAGTCTGCGCGACTCTCGTGATTACTTCCAAGACTGCCAATCAAATTCTAGTGGCACGTGTACTCAACTGTTAGTTTATCCCATCAATGCATGTTTGTTGCAACGCTGACACTTTCACTTTACCAGACATCTACATCGGCATGGAACTTGCTGTCGTCCCCATCTTCCAATCCGAAATTACTCCAAAGCAGGCCCGTGGCTTTATAGTTGGAACATATCAAATCAGCTTATTTGTGAGAAGATCTTCTGTTATTGCGTTATCTTATTGAAACACTTTCAGAGCTAACTTCGAGCAAGTTTGGCGGATTGATTATGAATATCATCGCGAGAGGAACGCAGTCTATCACAACTAAAAACGCATATATCATTCCATATGGACTTTTCTATATTGTCCCATCGATCGTAGCATTGAGCATCTGGTTTGTTCCCGAGGTTGGTACTACACCTTCACATCGGGTTGTCCAGATTCACTTACACATCCCTTCACAGTCCCCCAGGTGGCTTATTCTCAAAAACCGACATGAGGAGGCCATGCAGGAACTACGAAAACTCCGTCAGGGGAAATTTGCAGATAGCGAAATTGAGGAGGAATTTCGGGACATTGTCCAAAGGATCGAGATTGAGCGTCAACAGGGCTCATTCTTTGATATATTCCGCAAAGCTAATCTTAGACGAACAATAATCGTCGTCGAGGCTAATTTCTTTCTACAAGCCACTGGCCAGAATTTTACGTCCAACTATGGTGCTCTTTTCGCCAAGTCCCTGGGCACAATCAATCCCTTCAGTGTGACTGTTATGCTTGGAGCAGTTAATACCGCTACGGCTTTTCTGGCAATGGTGTTAACAGATAAGCTGGGTCGAAGGTGAGTCTTTCTTGTACTCGATTGATTCATAACTCCAATTGACTGGTATATACAGACCCCAAGTAATGTTCGGTGCTGCAATTCAGATGGCTTCTTGCCTCACTATGGGTGGTCTCGGAACAGCAGCCAATCCTTCTGACAGTATCAAAGCCGGCATCATTGCCATGATGGTTGTGTTCACATTTGGATACTCAATAGGCTGGGCACCTACTGCGCATATTCTGAGCGCAGAGATTCCAAGCACTTCCATGCGAGACATGACGTACAGAACTGCGTCGGTTCTCAACACTGCCGTACAGTAAGACCAATGCCCAGAAAAAATCTAAGATGAACTCGACTAATATTTGGTATGCAGATTTGCGGTTTCATTTTCGCTCCCATATCTACTCAACGCACCGTACGCTGATCTCGGATCTAAAGTTGGATTCATCTTCGGTTCTATAGCAGCTGTCTCAGTTGTCTTTGCGTTCTTTTGCGTTCCAAATGTTGCTCGTCGCTCTTTGGAAGACATTGACCGTCTCTTCGCGTCGGAAATACCTATTAGAAAGTTCGGCGGTGCGGAGTTAGAGGACTCCGGCGAGGATATAGAGATTGGAACTGACAGAAAGGATGTTGTGGATTGACTGAATATAGTACGCTAAGTTGTTATAACAGCTGGTGCACCTACATACAATGAGCGAAAGATAACCTAGTTTGTACAAAACTCAATGTCCAAGATAGAAGAAGAAAATCCCATTCCCTTAGTAGGCGTAACCAACACTTTCAGCAACAGTATCCATGTTATAGCATTCATTATTCTCGGTCAACGTGGCAAGCAGGGTTCCTTGACAGTAATTCAATGTTAGTGAGCACTGTCACAACAGCACCAGATCCCAGTCCATTTTGAACTGAGATGGACCAGAAACCCTCCATGATCGATGTGCATCCGTCCATGACATTATGTGGAATTATCTCATGAGATGGACAGCCGGTTGAGTTGTAGACTGTGAACTCAAGCTCCGCGAAAACGGAGGAGGAGAAGAGAGAGGTCATTAAGACGAGAAGTGTTTTCTGACGAAAAGAAAGGTTGTTTCTCGTTAGCCCATGAACTTAATGCAATGCAAGAGTCTACACCAATGTATATAAGGAATATTTACCTGATTCATATTGCTTTTTTGATTGACCGGAGTGGGTTTCAGAATGAGACACCGCTGAATCCAACGTCTGGATGAGGAATTCTGCCATGGACAAGGAAACTTCGAGCGCGTCCTTTGACGGGATTCTCTTGAGTCATATGTGTTGACTTCCGTGAATGCCTTCACCAGTGTCGCACTAGACAAGGGCCGTCTGTTTGATGAAGGTACCTCACCATGTGACCTTTGGCATAGTGTCTGTTGCTGCGAAAATAGACGACTACTATGATGACTGGCTTTCGATATTGCAGGACTTGCAAGCAGACGCAATCGAGAATCTGCTCAATCCTCATCAAGAACCGGCTGCATCTGCGTCCCAATCCATTCCTCCATCAGCGCCTGCCCAGTAGCCGCACCAGAGCCACCATCTACTCTTTTGCGACTTTTCTGGCCTTTTCGCGTTACAAGCAGACATAGAACCCATCCCCAAATGCCGAATCCCTCATAACTCGTCGTAAGTTGAAGCTTCTTGTCATCGAGATTATCTGTTGCCTGTACAGCAGCCTTTCCGGCCCGTTTTTCGGAGTGCGATTCTTCATCCTCTGAGTCTGCTACTTCAGGGATATCACTCATATTAATGCCGGTTCTCTCGTTGCCACCTTCATCATCACTTTCCACGAGAATCCCCGTTGTTGATCCCGTAAGTTTATTCGAATTACTTTTCATCTTCTGCTTATTTCCAAACGACTTTTGCTTCGTAAGCAACGAATGCCTCGTCCCAGATTCGCGCAAGAATATAGCGACTTCAAAATCATCTATACAACACCACCGTCAACATATACCCACCCAAATCGGACTGTACGCAAGATACATACCCTCAACCAAAACATCCTTCACAGGATTACTCTTCTTCTTCGCCAACGCGCGCTCATTCTCTTCCCGCAGTTTCGGCAATACGAGCGGTTTGATAGTATTAAAAATCCGCGGTAGAACGGGATCGCGAGACGTAGTGTCTAGCAGCCATCGCGCATCGGATGGGTTTTCGAGGAAGATGCGGCATTCGAGGACGGAGTATTTGCTTATGCGGAGATAGCGTCTTATGGGGGCCATGGCTGTAGTCTATTTTACTGAGCCTGGTGAATCGCGAGTAAGAAGAGTTGTAAATATGATTTCGTATATCTACTATAGTAGGCAGGTGTTGGATTTTTGATATGACGCAAGATGAATGGTCGTTGCGACGCGGGGTCATGTGACTGCGCGATCTGAACTTGGCTTATTTGGGACTAGTGCGGCTCTATCAAGTGAAGGCTCTAATTGGTCCAATCACTACTGATCATTAAACTACGTCTCTCATCTCGACAAGTACGGAGTACTGCAACAGTGCGTGCTGAGTACTTCTTACGGTAAAAGTATTGTGAATGCTCTGGTCCACGACACCGAGAGTCCGAGACTCGAGTCAAAGCATCGACAGTTGAGGTGAAAGACAGCAAAGAGTGCCAAAGACCCTACCCTGGCCCCCTAGTAGGGCCCCTACACCCCTATCCCCACGGCTGTCCCTTTACGGGGAGTCGGAGACTAGCCCAACACCCGAAAATGAATAGAGTCAAACTCAGAATACGACCTCACGGCATTACCCCTTATTCGTTCAAGGTCCAAGGTCCGCCTGGGGTGCAAGAAATACGTACGATATACTTCTCAAGGTGAATAAGAACCCTGAATAGGGTCTGCGCCTGCAGGGCCAAAGACATCTGTCGTCCTTGAACCCTCGAACAAGGCAAAAGAATGCTCATCACACGAACTCAGAGCTTTTTCTTCGACGTACTTCTGGCGTAAATCATCAGTCGCCAATGATAGGCTAGGAGTAGTCAGTCCCCTTTAGTAGTTCGTATGACCCCTGATTCTAAGTCTGGAGAGTCGGAGACCTCAGCGCCTAAAGCATGTCACATACAGTAACTAGCTGGTTGCTTCAAGTTAGACGATAACTTAGTTTCAACTAGAGCACGTACATAGTAATTTAGTATTTGCCTAAAAAGTGAATGCCGAAAAGGAGTAGCTCTCATCGTGGCTGAGTCTGTCTCAGACGTATGTGGTAAACGGCTAGTATCATCCCGGAAAGCTGGCGTCAATGGCTGAGAAAGCATGTTTCAAAGTCAGACAAACACGTTCGTCAAGACGTCAACTCCGTAAGGAGAAAAGCCTAAAGCTTGATTGGCTCAGAGTCGTTTGTTTGTTTCTACCTTTGAAGGCCATGGGCTTCTATTTAGGTATGCTTGGCTATTTTCAGCTCATCACTCAAAGAACGGCAGTAATAACAGCTTAATCAAAATTGTCATGTCCCAAATATATGTACAAGAAGGTATCTAAAAGTCTTTGTTTCCAAAATCAATTGTTACAGGTAAGTATACAACATATCAAAGGTAAATAACGTGACGACCTAGTCTCCCCAACGACGGTATGGACCTCGTCAGACGGGAAAAGGCCGGTTATGTCATGTTACTTGTAATAGACATAGAAACAAAAGGTCAAGGAGAATATGTAGCGAAGAAGTAATGTTCAAGGATATCCAAATTTTAGACGGTTTAACCGCTGTAGTTGAGGATAGCAGTCAAAGCAAGAGGGCCAGGGGCGACGTTACCGCCGATACCACCGATGTCAGTCTCAACCTTGGTGTAAGCATTGGAGACAGCGCCAAAACCGGTGGTGATGAAAGAAGACTGGCCAGCACCGCTGATGTGGAGACCGGGGTAGTCGGAGATACCAGCAATGTTGGCCTCAATAGCAGAGACATCGAAACCAGACCAGCCGTTGTTGCCAGCGTCGGCAAAGTCGAACTCACCCCAGAAACCAAGGACGATTCCATCGGTGGCGCGAGGAAGCGAGGAGCTGGTGGGGTAACCGATGAAACCACCCTGGGAGTCGGTGTCGAGAGCGACGTAGGACTTGGAGTTGGGGGAGACGGTGACGGTCAAGGGGAAAGAGGTACCAAAGAAACCAGTGAGAAGACCTTTTTCGTCGCACTTGTTCCAGAAGATGACATTGTAGTCCTCGGCGATTTGGGATCCGTCGAGAGTGATGGTGTAGTCGTACTTGCTCAAGTCGCCCTCGGAGATCTCAATGATGTTGGAGCCATAGGGGATTCCGTGGTTTCCGCAGTAGGTGGCACCAGAGCCGGAGGGGGCGGTGGTAGCACCGAAGCCGGTAGCAGTGGCGGTCTTGGAACCGGCGGTGCCAGTAGCGGAATTCACGACGGCGTTGGCGACTTGGGCGGCTTCCTTGACGGCGGCGGCAGCAGTGGTGGTAGCAGCAGCAGGGGCAGCATCGCCGGCGGCGGTAGGGCCGGCGTAGGTGTTTTGCCAGGAGACAGTCTTGCCGTCAATCACGGCAGTGACCCAGTCGCCGACAGCGCGCTCATGGTGTTGATGGCGGCGTTCGTGACCGTGGGTACGGGCGACAGCACTGCCGGCAGTGAGAGCCGTCAACAAGAGGATAGAGTTCTTGAGCTGCATTTTGATGTGATGATTTGCGTTTGTTTGTAGAAGATTTGAGTAGAAGATTGAAGAATCGGAAACCGAAGCGGCGCTGGAAAGCAATATAAGGAGCGTGTGGGTTTCAAGGAGTGACAGAGAGCGACAGCAGGCTCAAAAATAGACTGAATGAAAGAATCCCTGAAGGGGAGTAAAGCGAGAGTGGGAATGCAGCGGGCTATATGAAGGGGAGAAAGGAAAGAGAGAATTTTCAGAGCGAACGGGGTGTGGGTTAATAAAGGGTGGACACTGGTGGAAGGAGCGAAACTGCGAAAGGGAAGGAAAGAGCCAACGGGGGAGCAAGCTAAGCCGGAAGGAGCAGTGACTAACGAGGCACTAGCGAAGGACTTCATTTCCCACCAGCCGCCAAGGCCAGGCACCGCGCTGTGATTGGCGGGTGTTGACCTGCGCCGGTGGTTGTGGGGCGGCGGGTCAGCGTCCAGTCGAGACTTCCTGAGAGACGGTCGCTCCTTCCGTTTATGTTCGCTCTGTCCAGTGTCGATGACTTTCTGTTCTCTCTTTTTGTTTCATCTTATGGACACGCCCAACAGGGACAAGTCTAGTTAGCCTACGTGTGCAGCAACGACTCCATCGGACTAGCGCTGTACGATCAGCCTGCCATGGCTTGAGGGACTTTTTGTCATTGGCTGCTTTTCTCGGTGCCTGAGTCTAGACTGCACTAGCCGCGTAGGGGAACTTTAAGCAGGCTACCTAGGTATTGGCTCGGATCAGAGTGACTCGGTGGTGGCCACTGGCCATGTTGATTCTCGTAACAATTGCTCTCCACGGGCCAGATTTCCATTGATGCTGTTTCGTCTGATCAACTAACTATCAGGCAAATCATGAATGGGTTTTGTTTCCATCTGATTGTTTGATAATCATGGCCACCTTTGTTTGTGTCTGAGATGTCCTGTTGACCGGGATGAACCCGCCGAGGTAAGTTTGCTCTCCCGGTCGGTCGCAGTCGCCATCGCATTACGCGATCTTTACCAGTGCCACGCAATCGTGACCAGCATGTCCAGCACTTCAAGCTAAACTGCTATTCCGTCTTTGATCGTGAATCATACGAATAGCACCTTGTTACTCATTCAAGCTACGTACTAGTATTTCGGCCCAACAGGAGCCGAGTTGATGCACTCCAAAAGAACTCGGTGATTGTCTCGGATGCATCAAAGAACTCGGAGCACAAATGAGAGCAATCAATAGAGTTCTTCTGCAACTACAATCCGTCGACTTTTATTTTCCAGGTCGGAACACAGCGGAGCGCCACGTACACATAGGCTTGGAATGGGATCGAGCCACTACCGGCTTGCCACATGGTCATGATTATGCCCAACTCGGATGTTCTCATTCCTTCTGACATCAACGCTTTGATGTCCCGAACTTTGATGTTGGATCACCCACGTGGCCCAGTGATGTTGACAACGTACTTGCACGTACTCACAACGTACTGACAACGTACTCGCCGGCCAACTCATTCTTTCTACGAATTCAACTTGAAGTTGACTCGTCGCAAACAGCTCTTGTGATCAGTGTCGTTCATGACCATGTACAGCACCTCCAACAGAAGCAAAGTTACATGGCGCTAACAAAATTGTTGTTTTCCTACCCGAAGAGCGGTATCTTCGTACATGATGACTGGATGACCGCGTGCAGCTACAATATGAACCGGCCGGAATCAAGCAGCGTTGCCCTACGGTAGTCGGTCTAAATCTACCCTGGCACTTTGACAGCCTAATTATGCTCAATTCAAGGCGAATGTCAGGACACTTCGGCGGACTTTGAATCACCACTCAATCTTGCTCAATTGATCCCCAAGTCCTGACCATACCACTGTCGGTGTGATCTTGTTGACTCGAATGAGTTGAATGCGAAATGCCTTGCTGGCACCGCATACACCGCTTTGCGCTTTAATATGCAGGTACCAGATCGACATATGCCGTGTCACGAATCCCGACACACCACATATGTACTTGTTTGATAGTCGATGCACACCGCACACTTTGCTCGGATTGACATTCGATGCAGGATTTTTGTTTATTGACAATTTACCGTCTCGATAGCTGTGCTGATGACTAAAGAAATTTCCGATATGGTTCGCCCCGAACCGTGACCATGGCGATGGAATGTTTGGTTCAGGGCATGTGATTCGCAAGCCCTAACAAGCCCTACCCTAGCCCTAATTTCTCTACATTACTACTTTTCATAATTCTTGCTCGCTCAACGCATCGCTCAAATCGCTCGCTTCTCAATGATCCCGATCAAAATGATCAGCGTCTTTATAAACGTACTTACTACGTAGTCCTTGCATATCCACTTCGAATCATGGTCCGATCGACCTGGACGCGATCAAGCCCACGATTCTAGAACTTCAATGTGGATAAACTGGTATACCGGGAAGCATGACAGTCTTGGCTTCATTTCAGAATTTTCAACCCTTTAATGAGATGCTCCGTTGTGGCAACATATCAAAATTATCAAATCTATCTCGTAAGATAGAAGTCTGCCTTGTGGGCCGGATGTGTCGATGCGATAAAGATCAAAAATCTAAAATGTGGTAGCCTGAAAAGTAAGGCATCAAGGCCTTACCCAAAACAGTTAGCAGATCTCCCCACCGGCTCACTGCCGTGCCGCCACTCAGTGTTAGCTCAACTCTAGACTTGCCTTCAATGCCTTGACGTGAGATAGTTCACAATCTGACCTCAATCACAACATACAATTACAGTGCGCTCACAGAATAACCAGCTCCTTTCAACCTTTATTCTTGTCACAAGACTAACATCCATGGCACGATCTGCCATCGTGCAAGAGTATGATACTCCACCCACCACGCGCTCCGTAACCTTCAGCGTCGACCAAAAAATCAACTACGAGCGCCTACACAATGGCATCACTCGCCCACAGGGCTACACAGTCTCGTACCACGCCAACCCGGCCGTCGAACCGCACCATTTCGGTCAATCGCATCCCATGAAACCATGGCGTTTGGTCCTGACAAAGGAACTCGTCCTCGCGTACGGAATGCATCATGCCATGGATCTGTATCTGTCGCGCGCAGCAACGTTCGAGGAAATGGCCGAGTTTCATACAGCAGATTATCTAAACTTTTTGAGACAGGTCATCCCCGCCGATATGGAGGCCGCGGAACAATCCGATAGAATGGCAAGCTACAATTTCGGGGATGATTGTCCCATCTTTGATGGGTTATTCGATTACTGTTCGCTCTATGCCGGTGGGACCATCGACGCGGCAAGGAAACTTGTCAATAATCAGGCTGATATTGCGATTAATTGGTCGGGAGGACTTCATCATGCGAAAAAGACGGAGGCAAGCGGGTTTTGTTATGTGAACGACATCGTGTTGGGGATATTGCAGCTCCTGCGCTTTCATCCGCGCGTCATGTACATTGATATCGATGTGCATCATGGCGATGGCGTGGAACAAGCCTTTTGGTCGACCGATCGCGTCCTCACGGTCTCGTTTCATAAATACGACAAGGATAATTTCTTCCCCGGCACTGGAGCGCTGGACAGCAATGGGCCCTCTCACCCATTAAACCCGGGCTCGCGACACGCCATCAATGTCCCGCTCAACGACGGCATCGAAGACGGCGATTACCTCCAACTCTTCAAAGCCGTGATAAGCTCCTGCGTCGAAACATATCAACCAGGCGCAATCGTCCTGCAATGCGGCGCCGATAGTTTGGGATGTGATCGACTGGGTTGTTTCAATCTCAACGTCACGGGCCACGGTTCCTGCGTCGCATACGCAAAAACTTTGGGTCTGCCCATGCTCGTCGTCGGCGGAGGAGGCTACACACCTCGGAACGTGAGTCGCGCCTGGGCCCATGAAACATCCATCCTGATCGATGCGGTCGACAAAATCGACCCCAATATCCCGGACACAGTCACGTTCCGAAACCAATTTGGCCCTGATTACAGCCTCTTCCCACCACTGTCTGAAATGCGGAAGATTGAGAACAAGAATTCGAAACAGTACCTCACGCATTTAGTGAACACCATTCGCGAGCAATTACGATATATGCAGGGTGCGCCAAGTGTACAAATGAGTCACATCCCACCGGACATTCTAGGTCTGAGAGAAGACGTGGAAAAGGATCTCGAAGAGGAGAAGGATTACATGGATGAGGAGCGAGAAGAAAGAGATCAAGGGATCAGGTCTTCAGCGGGGGCAGCGGCGTCCTTGTCGCCGGCGGATTCGACTTCGAGGGCGTCGAGGAGAGATTTAGAGAGGGGGTTAGGGACGAGGGGGAGTTATCTGCTTGATTTATCTTGTTTCAGGAAAGTTTTTTTTTTTTTTTTTTTTTGGATTGGTAGATCTGTGGGATATGGCGCAATGTTTTTGGTCAGTTAAAAGCCGGGTTGGGGGGCGTTTTGGATTTGGTACGGTGCCACTTGTATTATACTCATGAGACTTGCGCGGTTAGGAGCGATTGGAATTGTACAGACTGTCGTTTTATTATTACTATGAAATTGTTTAATCTACTCATCTAGGTCACTTGAATAGGTGTATCCAATTAATCAAAACTAACCACGACATCACCAAGATTAACTATTTATTTCTCCTCCGCATCAACAAATACATCTACATCATCCGTCGTCGAATCCACCCTCTTGACCGGATGCGGATCATGATTTGTTTGCGAACCTGGCTGCAACGGAGCCATCAAGCCAGACGAAGTATCATTGCCCAGTAAATCGTGCGATGAGCCGTGGGCTGGTTTTGCTGCTGGTGCGCCTGAGGAGCGAGTCATCTCATCGCCAAAGTCGATCAGGTCGCCGCCGTGGGATTGGGCGTAGGACTTTGAGTTGGTGGATGTTATAGTTGGTTGGTGGGTAGGGATATAGAATTCAGTAGATGCTTTCTGGCCCGGGATGATGGGTGCGATGGCGAGGATCTGTTTGTGGGCTTTTGCGACGTCGTTGTGGTCACTGTTTCTTGTTAGTTGCATTCCAACTTCGTTAATGGAGGACATACACTTCAGCGTTGATTATCCAGTCGAGATCTTCTTCACCCTCCTCTGATCCGCCGGGTCCACCTCGAACAGCACGGAAGAGTTTTGGGTGCCACTCTATACTTCCTTCGGCTCGTTTTGATGCTTCTTCACGTTGTTGGTCTTCGATTTTGGTCTTTTCTGTCGTCGCTACTTCATGGTTTCTGGCATTCAATCCTTGAACTGTGCTGTACCATAGTTTCTGAGACTCTCTTTCGGACTGGTCTTCAAGTGGTCGGACTAGAGGAGGCGTGTGTTTGGCGTGAGTGGCATCGAATAAAAGTGCCTTTTTGCCGGTCTTCGAGATGTCAGTTTACTTCTACCACCATTCTTGGGAGCGAAACATACTGCGTTGTTCTTCAGATACATCTCGCCATTCCACAGACCCGCAATCTCATAGTAGACCTCGCCCGTCTGGTCATTTTTTATTGTTCCGGAAATAGCATTGTAAGTGCCGGAGAAGTATCCCTTTGTTTTGAATTCGACATCGCACACAAGATGGTTTTCTGGGCATTTGATGAAGCTGTGATCGCCGAGTTCGTATTTCATCTTTCCGAAAAGAATACCGCGCGCATACATGTTAGGCTGTGTTAGGTGGCTAGATATTGTTAGTCTAGACTCTGCGTAGATGAACGGTCAACGTACTATCGCTCGCCTTTGGCAGGATTTTTACCGCGGTTCAAAATAGTCAAAACCGCAGTGCCTTCCATAAGACTGGCAGCCGAGTTTCCAAGAAACTTACTGCGCGGCTTGAGAGTGCCGTCTATCCTGATACGATGCTCAGGAGCCATAAAGAAATAGCTCGACTTGGGCGGGTGGTGAGAAGTCTGTTCCGAGATGTAATAGCCTCGAGTGCCGTCGCTATAGTCCCAGTAGCAGGTGAATATTTCTCCGAGGATCGGGTTCAATGGCTTCTTCACTCCTCTGCAACAAATTAGTCGTCATTCATGTATCGGTGTATGGCAACGGGATCGTACGGAGGTTTGATATGCCACCCACTTAGGTAGAATTTGACCACCGAAACGAATCGCTCTAATGGGTCGTCGATGGTAGGCATAGGAAGGAGTGTCTCCGGATGCGCCATGAAGCTGTAGGTTCCTAGTCAGCATGCGAACATTATTTTCCTCAAATTGCAAACACACTTTGTAATTCGTTCCAGCATGGACCGTGGCTCGAGAATAAACGTAGGTAGGGTGACACGACTTAGATCGGCTCCGGGACGAAGTTGAGAGATGATGTGAGAGAGGACTGTATCGATTGTATTGTTCCATCAGCTATGCTTATGCCATATGATACCAGCTTGGTGATCCGCCCTACCATTGCCCTGCTCGGGTTCGACGACGGTCTCGTCTTCGGCTTCATTGTCGGAGGACTTGTTGCCTGTCGGAATTCGTGGTTAGCAATTGTTCAGACCCGGAAAGCATTAAAACCACTGTTCCGGTGCATAGAGACGATGGGATTGTATATCTTACTCAAAGACGAGCGGCGGTGTGCGTGAACGTGGGGAAGCGGCATGGTGATGGTCGACGATGACTGCCCTCGGCCTCAACTAATCGCTCAAACTTCACGGCGTAATCGGATCGATGTCCTCAAGTTGTATAAAACTTTCCGAATCGTTCTGATATGATCTAACCAGGTCGTTGCAGAAATTCGGGTTGTCAACAAGATATGCGGGATGCGGTTTGTGTCAGAACACACAGCCCCTCCTGGAAAAAAAGAGGAGACAGATCCGAGAGCTTAATCGGGCAAGCAGTGAGGACTAGAGTAGGAATGACTAGTCGGGTATTCTGAGGAATGAGTCAGACAGGATATACAGATCCCAGTCATGGATGTATAATAGAGGTATATAGAGTACGTAGTTAAGAGTTGAGAGTTAAGGTACCAGCACTTGAGGCGGAATGACGTTGGGAGGAAAAAAGATTGGGAAGGTCCCTCCTGCTCCTCCTGCTCCCGCCCGCGCGGGACTAAAGCCTATGACGACGTCGCCCGTGACCTTTCTCTTCTTCTTCTTCTTTTCTTTTCTCACCATCACCCTTCTTTTCTCATGACGGTGCCAGGCAGCCATATTCCAATATAGACTCCTTACTGATTCCAGACCAAGCTCCTTCGTGGCTAACTACTACGTCTCAGTCTATCACATCTCCCCGACCATCCGGTCCCCCACCTTATATTGCGCCTCGCTGAGCTACCACCCTACCACTGCGTACCTATCTGATCTGATCTAACCTGACTAACCTCTAGATACATTAGCCAAGTCTCAGTCACGACCGCGTGCGACTACATTACTGGATCATTCGCTGAGGGACGACTGTCCACGCGCCGACATCGAGAAGCATTGATGCATACTCCACTCTCCGCGTTTCACTTCGCTAAATACGTATACAACTTAATCTGACTCTAATGAATATATCAAATGCTTTGATACTTAACAGTCAGGTTGGTTTGACTGGTCTGTCTTCCAAGTGTATTTCGTCCCCGAGAATCAATACCCTATTGCTCTATTCTGTCTATATGCTTTCAGGACAAATAACAAAAGAACGAAATCGACAACCAATCGGACCCCGAAATAGATTATTGTGACAATCAGTCAAGATCATATCTCAAAGAGCCCTCCCCTGCGTCACCTTCTCTACCAGAGGAACATCCCCGTTCGTGATCTCCTTGATAAACTCCGGATCCGGATGATTCAGCATCACATGGAAATGCTCAATCGCATGTATAGACTTGAGAGACTTCCAATTCTTGAACCACACAACCTACCCCCAAACCAATACTCAGCACTATGCAACGAATACCACTGAAGTAAGAGTGGACTAACCTGATCTGCCGGCATACGAGAGCGAAAGACCCTCTCAACATAATCATCAATTTTCTTGTACATAGACTCCGTCAATAGACCCGTAGCAGGGTCGTCTTCAAGCTCAAACTTGGTCCAGATGACTAGATGGACAATCCCTTTCTCAAGGCCGTACGGCCAGTCATTAAACAAGATCTTGAGGTCATCTTTCCAGTAAACTGTTAGCAAGATGACATCGCCAAGTGAAGAGTAAAGAAGTACCATCATATTCAAACGGCTCCCCTCTCGGCTCCAAACCCCCTTCCTGATCCCAATGTAATCGCTCCGAAACCACAAAATCCATAATCGAGCCATACTTCTGTTTCAGATAGAACATGTATTCCAAATACCTCCTCAAATCGGATGGTAGACGTTGAAACTTTCCGATATCATTCGTTCCTGGATCACCAGGCATCAGCTCTGCAGAATATAGGGGCGAGAAAGGTACTTACTGACTAACTCCTTAACCCTCTCCCACGTAATCCATTCATACTCCTCGTCCGGCGTAGCTAGGATTCCTATGTTCTTATCAGATTGCTCCTTGAGGAACTCGGGACATGACGCCGGCCATTGATCGCGCGGCACATTCACGAGCCAGAATGGTAAGGGTCTATTGTCTATGGTTGTAGGTAAAACTGATTCTGTGTTGTTGACGGTAGTGGTGGGATCTAGATCGGAGAGTTTTTCGTCGATGGCTGTGAATGTTTCGGCGGACATTTCTTTTTTTTTCTTTTGCTGCAATTTCTGGGACTGTTGTGTTTATGTGTGATATGTCTATGTATACGAGAATGAGTCAGAAAGGAGAAAGGAGTATGTTGGCATGTCTCAATGGGTGTACATAGGTGGTCCAAGTTGACGGCAGAGTGGGGCCCTCTAAAAGAGGTTATATAAGTTCAGCTTCAGGTTAACTAAATAATTAAGCTTTTATAATTATTATACAGTAAAACCTGGTTATAAAGATATGAACAAAACCGGGTCCAATATTGTTATATAACGGATATCCTATTGATCTAAAAGTGAAGCGAGGAGACTGGCTGTTTTCGACAAGGGTGTGTTGAACACTGTCTATTATTAGTTGACTGGACATGCGTGTAGTTAAGTAGTAAATAGAGGACTGACCACGCTCCCGAAGGAACTAGATTTCTAGTCTAGCCTGTGAAGAGGGTTAGTACTTTGGAACAGTGGAGATGATAAGGTAAGATAGGGCGTACGCATTAGACCACTCTGCCACCTTGCCATGGAGTGGGTTCAAAAAATGAACTATCACGTAAAATATTTGGCATAGGTATAGGTATGCTTGGAACTGGGCTTTTAGGAAAAGGGGTCACATCTGAGCTTAGCTAGGAGCTCGCATGAGTTGATTCCACTCTCAATGGTGGACGATGGAATAGCTGAGGCAATTTTATATCCAGACCATGATGGACATGAAGGGATTAGAAGATTAGAATTATGGCATACAATTGATCCTGAGCAATGAAACAGTCTCAAGGAACGCTAGACATGATGTTCAAGTCGTAATCCACCTCAGGTAGATCAACACAAGCATGCTTCACCCGCTACAAAACAGAAAATCTAAGACCTCACCCTCCCAACCTCCGGCCCATCACTCCTCACAACTTTCACCCCAACCTCGCCAAACTCCCTGAGCGCCTGTTTCCACCCTTCCCCCGGATCCACCGACCTGACCGCATCCTCAACCACATAACTCCTAAAGCCCGCCTTCGCAGCATCAATAGCCGTATACTTGACACAATAATCGCCCGCGAGACCAACGACAAACACATCCGTGACATTGCGCTGCTTAAGAACAGCGGTGACATCTACATCAACCGATTTATCGTGCAGCGAGGGGTCCATATTCTGAAACGCGTCGCTGAAGACAGAGTACATTTCGACTCTAGTATCCATCCCCTTCTTCGCAAGTATATCCAATTTATTTGTTGATGCAATCTCCGGAATGATTTCTGCGCCCTTGGTAGATGCCACGCAGTGAACGGGCCAGAGACGTTGAGATTTTGTTTCGTGCTGCTTTCCGGGGGCGGGGTTGTTCATCTGTATGAATGATTCGAAGGGTTTGTTGTTTGGGGATGGATGGTTGGCTGCGAAGGAGATGTGGTTGGAGGGGTGCCAGTCTTGGGTTCCGATGCGGATTGCGAAGGCGGGGAGGTTGAGGAGGTTGTTGATTATGGGTGCGATTGTGAGGCCGCCTTCGACGGCGAGGGAGCCGTTCTGTTATATTCGTGTTAGTTGGTAGGCAGCTGTAAGAGTTGTGTTGGAGACGTACCGGCGGACAAAAGTCCTCTTGCATGTCCACCACGATCAATGCGGGGACGAATGCGGATTCATTTTGTAAAGTCATGGTAGAGTTGACTTGTAGAAGTTTGTATGATATAGATCCGTAAATGAAAAGTGACAGAGTGGACGAGGTTGTTACAAGGTTCTTGAGAGGAGAAAAACGATGAGGGGAAATGAGGAGCTATGTTGTTATCGATCAGAGGTGGGCGGAGATAAGACAGCTCCGTTAGGTACTCAACACAGAGGATTAGAGCTATGAACGAGCATCATAAATTATCAATTGCATATTCTAGCCACGCGTGGATATATAAAAAAGGAATTTGCGAAGAAAATATCCGTATTGGGTATATCTCAATAAACGCGCAAAATGCCAGACGATCTTAAAACCACGACAATGTCCACAGCGCCGGTAGATTAGGATACTTTTCCTGCCACGCACCAAGAATCTCCGGGACTTTCTCATCAAAGCTTTGTCTCGCTTCACTAGCACCTCTGTCCCAAGCATCGGGATCATCATACAGACGACGCTCCTCATTAGCCGCCGTATTCAACCTATCGGCCAAGTCGCGTATAGCTTTCCCTCCAGTCAAGGCTTCTTCATGATTATCACGAATATCAACGTTGAAAACATGCACAGGCCGATTCAATGGTGATCCTCTGTTGAGTAGATCATCAACAACTGCGTCCCAACATCTCTCCTCGCATGTGATGATAACATCGACAACGCCCGCTTCAGTGCCCAGACTTCCTTTATCCCCTTTGGCAATGTGGTCCAGACGCGGCTGACCCGGTACCCAGTTCTGGAATCGCTCGGGTCCCCATTTCAGGTTTCGGTTGCGGTCAAGCATATTTAGAATCCCATTGTTGCGATACAGCCGCTGATCCTTATTATAAAGATCCTCGTACATATGATTATACGACGTAGAATCAAAGTTAAACACATTAGGCTGCGTGATCGAAGGACCCGGTAAACGCACTAATGATCCTGTCCCGAATGAGATGACGGGATATGAACGCGACAGCTGTAAATGCGCTTCCATGGATCGGTTGTTGTTTGATGCACAGACTGTGCAGAATTTGAGTTTGTATGATGGTTCCGCTTCTCCTTTTGCTTCTGCGGCTGCAGAGGCATCGTCACGCTGTTCCGGGATGGTCAGCTGTGACGTGTCGGTGAGGTCTGCTTCTGTTGTAGAATGAATCTCGGGGGTAGCGACGACTACCGTCTCGAGCTGAGGATGAGGGTCGGTGGCCATTTTAGATGTCCGAATTCTGGTTTATTGGTCTTTTGTTCTCACAGCACAAGACTCGGTTTCAAGGAGGACGAAAGGTTTGAAAACTGGCACTCGCAGAGCCCTAGCTCTTGTAAGAAACTTTAGCACAAGATCATATCCAGGTAATGTAAATATCAATAAGTGAAAACGAAAGATAAAATATCAGGAAAGTTGCGTAATAATAAAAGCTATCAGCATTGCAAAAGCTAAGACAGCTCCAATAATTGAGATTCATCATTGAGTCGGAGGTATAGGATGAGAATAAATAGTACATACCATGCAAGGAATTCGCATTTCTCAGACCATTACCTCAAGCCAGAATGCCGCGCACAGGTGGTGTCGGCAGAGGCTGGGAGGTCGTTGATGATGGGACGAGGAGAGCTTGGAAGAAAGGAAGTTTTGTTGTGCCACAAAATTCGACCAGTTTCCGCTTGTCGGATTAGGCGCTATGCCTAACTTAGAATAGACGATTGCTCTAGGGTTAGGGTTATCGTATGGTTGAAGGTCTCGACTTCGACACTTTTCAACTGACAGGGTAACATGGAGGACAGATAGATCATTGTATCAAAATATTCTTCCTTGATTATTGGTCCTTTGATAAACAGCCAGGCCACGGACATGTGCGAGAGGCCACCTATGCCAATCAGATACTACGTAGTAGTATGTATATTAAAATTTTCAACATCGTCCGAAGTAGAGCAGAAACGGTGTTACACAATGAGTAAGCTGTTTACTCAGCTTCAGTCTCAATTGGTTGAATAATATCGAATGTCCGTCCCATTTGCGGGGAGAGCTGAGGTCATGCCGAGGCTCTCCACGGTTACTGTACAAAGGCTCGAGCCTGTGGTCTTATGATGCTCAACTAACTAACTATATAACCAGCCTTGAAAGTAAAATAATATTCACAATCCCATTTTATATATTATCACTACCAATGTAATTGATATACTGAAAGTATGGAACCATCAAGCGCAACAAAAGGCTTCTTCCAAGCCCAACCCTCGCTCCCGCCTCAATATCTCGAAGATCGCGCTCTCAACCGCATCATCGCATTCCATCTTCCCACGCCAACACCCTCCTCAATCTCAGACGATCTTTCGCGGTTTTCGCGGCTGGTCCTTTCTAAACCTGTACTGGGCTACATCGCAGACTCAGAGAAAAATCTGCCCTACTTAAAACCATTAACTTCGTTCGGAGAAGAGAATAGAGATGACCCTTTAGTTACAAGCGAGGGATGGAGAAGGTTACAAGAGATTGGTATCCAAGAGGGTATCGTCGCGCTTGCGTACGAAAAGAACGAAGGATGGAATCCGAGGATTAGTCAATTCGTAAAGTATCACATCTGGAGCGGGAGTTCGGGGATTGTGACTTGTCCTAGTGCTATGACTGATGGGGCTGCGAAGTTGCTGGGCAAGCATCTCAATGACAGTCCCGAGACGAATGAAGTGTTCAAGCGTGCGAGGGAAAGGCTGATCAGTCGCGAGAACGGCTTCGCATGGACGAGTGGGCAGTGGATGACCGAACGAAAGGGAGGGAGTGACGTTCGCGGCACAGAGACCATCGCCGTCCGCTTATCGCCTGAACAAGCTCGTGATGGCGCATTAGATGCAGACGGCCAACCGCTCGGCCCCTGGCGCATCGATGGATTCAAATGGTTCTCCTCCGCAACAGATGCGAACATGACCATCCTCCTCGCCAAGACAGGCGACAACCAAATCAGCGCCTTTTACGCCCCATTACGACGAAAAGCCGCCATTTCAGGCGACAAAACAGAGCTGAATGGAATCAGAATCCAACGCCTGAAAAATAAACTCGGCACAAAAGCGCTGCCAACTGCCGAGCTCGAGATAAAAGGTATGCGCGGCTACCTAATCGGAAAACAAGGGCAGGGCGTTAAGGAGATTTCACACATCCTGAACATAACGCGCATGCAAAACATAATCTCTTCAGTGGGCGCATGGGGTCGGGGACTAGCAATCAGTCGCGCGTTCGCGAGAGTCAGGAGTGTCAGCGGGAAACTTCTCTGCGACGTCCCCGCGCACGTCCGTGGGTTGGCGCAGGAACATGTCAAGTATACGGCTCACATGCATCTATCATTTTTCATTGCGGCTCTACTCGGTCGATCCGAAGGGTCAACGGATACATCCGCAGCAGCAGCATCGAGTATCCTACCGCAAGACATAAATCGCATAAACGCGCTCTACCGCCTCCTAACACCCATTGCCAAAGCCCAAACTGCCCTGAGCGCCATAAACGGGTTAAGAGCGTGCATGGAATCGTTGGGAGGGGTCGGGTATCTCGAAAACGAGGATCCGGAATTGAACGTTGCGCGATTGTTTAGGGATGCGAATGTGCTTGCGATTTGGGAGGGGACGACGGATATTATGGCTGACGATTTTGTGCGTGTTGTCAAGAGGGGGCGAGATGGGGATAAAGTGTTGGATATTTTTGAGGAGTGGCTTGGTGATTCGTTGCGTGTTGCGGAGTCGACTGGTTTGAAGGCTGAAGCTGGTAAGTTGAGGATGGTGGCGGGTCAGATACTAAAAGATTTGCGGTCAATGGATAAGGAGGAATTGGCATGGCGAGGGAGGGATTACCTTAAGGATATTGATTGGTTGGTTTGTGGGTGTTTGTTGATTCATGATGCGGTCAGGGATGGGGATGCAGTTGCGAAAGAAATCATGTTAAGGTGGATTCATACAGGAGATTTATCTCGCAATTGGAAGGAGGCAAGTGTTTGGGATCGAAAGATTGTTTTCGGCGATGAAAACCTGTCGGCTAAATTGTGAGTTTGTTCGCTACAGTGTAACATCAATCAGAAATAGTAGTCATTTTCTATAATGTAATGGTGTATCAGTATCAATATGACTGTCATTAACTTCGGCAAAAAGTCATACAGAAGAAAGCAAATCAACAAGAAAACGCCTATCTATGTGACGATCGTCCTCCTTTTCGAGAACGATCAATAGCTTCAAATTCACAAGACCTCACTTCGTTGATCGATAATCATATATGCATGCCTTTCCTCGGCAGATTATCTACCAGTCGTAGTCATACTCAACCCCGCTTTAGATCGTGCAGCTGCAGCACCGACTGCAGCCGATACTGGGGTCGAAGAGCGTGTTGGCGCCGCACTAGGCGCGGCACTTCGGTTATGCGCCATGTGTGCTTTGACAAGATGTCCAGCTGCGAGAGCAGCACACAAACTGAGCTCGCCGGCCAAGACACCAGCGGCAACAATGCGAGCCAATTGACGTGCGTTCTCACCTGGGTTGGTGGGATGGGGTCCCCGGACACCGAGCATTTCGAGCATGGCAGATTGAGCCTCGAGGATAGTGCCACCTCCGATTGTGCCGACTTCAATGGAAGGCATGGATACGGAGATGTGAAGGTTTCCATCAAGACTAGGATATGAGTTAGTATATGATTGATAATGCAGAAAAATGGTACGTACTTCTTCATCAGTGTGATACAGTTACTGCTCTCTACGTTCTGGGCGGGATCCTGTCCTGTAGCCAGGAAGATAGCAGTGACGATGTTGGACGCATGAGCGTTAAAACCACCAAGACTACCAGCCATGGCACTTCCAATCAAGTTCTTGCTAATGTTGAGTTCCACCATGGCATCGACGCTGCTCTTCAAAACAGACTTGACAATATCGCCGGGAATGATAGCCTCGGCAACAACGGACTTACCACGACCATCAATCCAGTTGATAGCAGCGGCTTTCTTATCGGTACAGTAGTTGGCGGAAAGGGAAATAACGTTCATATCGTCGAAACCACACTCGGTAGCCATCACTTCAAGTGCCTTTTCAACACCCTTGGAAATCATGTTCATACCCATAGCGTCACCGGTCGTGGTTTTGAATCGAATGTAAAGATTAGTACCGGCCAAAGCTGTCTTGAGGTGCTGAAGACGGGCAAAACGACTGGTTGAGTTGAAAGCAGTTCTCATAACGCTGGCTCCCTCTTCGGAATCAAGCCACGTCTTGGCTTCAGCAGCGCGAGCAAGTGTAGGGAAGCTGACACCAGGACCACGAGTCATACCATCGCCATGAACCACAGTAACCGCACCACCACCGGCATTGATTGCTTTGGCACCTCGACTGGTACTGGCAACCAAGACACCTTCAGTAGTAGCCATAGGGATGAAATAGTTTTGTCCGTCAATAACCATCGGTCCAGCAACACCAAGAGGAAGAGGAAGATATCCAATGACGTTCTCACAGCATGCTCCATGAACAAGAGTATAGTTGTAGTCCTTGTATGGTACGAGGGATGTTTCCAGAGTGCTGGCAACAGCTGCAGTAGCAGGAGTGCGTGAAACGACGGCGCGGCGGATTTTAACAGCTCGGACGAAAGCGTCCTCGCGAGACATGATAGGCTGGTCGGTCATGGTCTTTTCGAGAGCGTAGCCAGGGACTTTACCGCGTAATGACAATTCAATGAGCTCTTCATCATTCAACAATGAAGCCTTCTTCTCCTTCACCATGGCCTCGGCTTCTTCCCTGGTTCGCTTCTTGCCATCATCCTTGTACTCAACCAAGACTTTAGGAGCTTCGACAACAGGAGGGGCTTTGGGAGCTTCAGCCTCGGGTTCTTTGATACCCCATCGGGCGGCATTGAATAGGTAACCGTTGAGGACGATACTGAGGGTCAAGGCTGCGATAATCCATTTGCTGATCACCGGGTCTTCGACGCTTCTCAAAAGACTTTCCAAAACCTTTCCGCCAACGGCGTCAAGAATCTGTTCGGAATATTCGATATCAAATTTACCGGCGTGCTCAGAATCTGCGTAGTGAACAGAGGGGTACTCGAGCTTGTACTTGATGGGCGGCAGAACGGTAACCAAAGTTTCCATCTTGTTGCTCTTGGCAGTCACATAGATAGAGTCCAAACCATTGTCCGCAACCTTGAAGGGATCGATAGGAGCCGAAGCAAGCACGTTAGAGAATCTTGACAAAACGGGAAGGGAATTTTCCTGATCGGGTTGTCTGAAACCAATTGACACGAGGTTAATCACGTTCACGAGCGCAAAGCCTCCAACCATGAAAAGCTTGAATTTGGAAACACTGCCGGCCTGGTCTTTCTTGCCAAAAAGTTTGCCTGTCTTGCCATCCTTGCTGTTGCTGGAATCAGCTCGTGGCCAGTCGTTGCTGGCAGCCACATTTTCAGCAACTTGGCGGGAAACACCGTCTTCTTCGAGGGCCTTTCGGATGGAGACATGTCGCTTGATACGGTTGACTTCTTGTTTGATAAGGAGAATTGAGGTATAGAAAGTGAACAATAGAACGCAGTCGAAGAACAAGATCCAGGCGGCAAGGAAGCAGAATTGACGGAGACCACCGTGCACTCCAGAGACAGCACCAATAACCAAGGCAGTGATTTCGATGAGGTAGTCCCGAACGATATTAAAGCCCTCTTCCTTGATAGCCGTCTCGATGGAGTCCTGGATAGACCTGGAAGAGCGACTGTTACCATTGGCGACAGCCTTGTTCTTCAAAGATGCTGACAAGACAGCTTTGGTGAGAAGGGTTGGTTTTTCAAAGCCGACTGTAACGACTAGGAAGGGGAGACCCTCGGAAAGTAGCAACATGTTGATAGAGACGCCCAACTTCGTGGTGACCAAGAGACCGAACAAAAACGCAAACACGCTAGAAAGGAGAACAGAAAAGGCAAGCCAGAACTGCGAGCCAAGTCGTCTCATCGAAAGGAAGAGCGAGACAAAGGTGAGATGCATGGAGATGTAGCCCAATGTCATAATGACAATGTCGATAGTTTCGGCATGCTGCATACAATCAGTATAATTATCTTATGTGTGATGATCAAACGTACCTTGATCAAATCAACCAAAGAGCTCCAAGCATCAGAGACGTAGAGCTTCAAAGCACGGCGAGATCCTTCTCCTCGAGCAGCCTTCATGATCCACTTACGAGCCTCCTGTCCATCGTCTTCGGCTGATGGGTCGTCGATCTCCTGCACCGCGCGTAAAAAGTCTGGAAGTTCGTCATATGGGACCGCGAGAGCGACGGAAGAGTCACGCAAAAATGAAGAAAAGAGGTTAGGAGTTTGGGGAACGTGAATGGCGGAGACATTCTCTGGGATGGTAATGTCATCAATGGCGGGGGTATTGGTCGAAGTCGAATCGGAAAAGACGAAAGTAGTCAGGGCCAGGTGCTGGGCAATCTATGCGGTTCGGTCAGTACGAGCATACCCAACAACCAGACATAACATACCTCGCTAGGATCGGAGACCACTTTATCCTCCAACTGCCATCTCCAGGCAGTCTGTTCTCCAAGACGCAGATTGCGGCTTCCGTGTAACAAGGATGCAGGATCTAGCTGTCCTGATCCACCTTTGGCATCAAAGATACTGCCTTCGAGAAGACCGACATAGGTAGTACTGGCAAGAAGAGCGATAACACCAATTGTATGGATGGGATGGGCGCAGGCACGACGAGCTACAGATTGTAGAGTGCCGGTTATCTTATTTCTCAACCAGCTAGGTTCAGGTGCTTCATCCTGCGAGCTTGCGCGAAACTGACGGGGAATTAAAGAAGCCATTGCGGCGCGCGGGTGAATTTTGTTCAAGTGGCGAATTACCCCTTGAACGTCCGCTCACGACGACGGAGGATTATAGGACGGAGGGAGATATTCGAATTGGAGGTTTGAATTACTGGTTCGACATGGAGAAAAAGTTCGCGTGTATGGGTCAAGGGTTCGTGTAGACAGATCGAGGAACTAAATCGAAGCATGTCAGCTTCGGTACACCGCCATGATAGCCAGGTAGATCAATTGAGTGAATGCCGGGTGCCATTGCTACTACAATTGAGTAGCAAGACTTGAAAACATAATCCTGGAAATATATGCGTATTTTCTTGTAGATGTTTGTCTTGCAACATGCTCTTTCCAGGGTGGTGCGTGTGGTGGTGGGAGGTACCCGGGTACATCATCGATCACGGATAGGGGGAACCTCGAAACATGGAAGGAACTCACATTGTTCAATTACCACGCCTTCGCAACAGCAACAGGTAAGGGCACTTTGGTGAAAAGCACCGGAGTTGGATCGACTCAGGAAATGTTGAAGCAAAAACAAAACAACGCAACAACAGATCGAACGGGGGGTGACGGTGAAGCGTGCTAAATCAAGGAAAAGAGGTAGCCTGGGGATGGATTAATTATTTTCGGGGGGGCCAACCCTCGCTCGAACGCTTTTTTTTGTTGGGTCCTGATCGGGGCAAGCGCGGATGGCTTAGCTTAGGTCGGACTCCGGTAGAACCACAACTTCAACTTCATTTATGTACCCCTCGTGACAAAGAATTGCTGAACAGATGCTGATAATTATATCATAGACACAAATCACCTAGCGATCGAGTATCAGTGCGCAAGGCGAGTATACTGACGGGTGTTTTCTCAGGTCTCGTCGGCGTTGATCGAGAAGTGACTCTATAAGTGTGTCATTGTGATCGCTAGTCAGTGATCGTCTAGTAACTATTTCTCGTAGTGTCTGTGTGCTAACTATCAGAGTTATTCATCATTGCTACTGACTGACTCAATCGGATATTCATTTTGGTCATATCGGACATCGGTCATCCATCAACAGAACAGCCAGGATAAGCTTATTCCCAGGGCCTGGCCTATGAGGAACTGGCATGTCCTTAGTTGCATCAGATCACAGCGATAAGCCTTAGTGCTTAGTCGTGGGCAGTGGGGGCTGTCTAGTTCTGACGTTTGGCTGATAGAGTTAGTCAGCGGAGGTTGGAATGCCTGATCGTTTAACTGCCAGTTGGTATCACCGATATGTTTCGAACAATTCATCCCAGACATGCACATCGATCGAATCACCATGTCCAGCGAGGAAATCGATGTCAATGCCCTCTGCTTTTCTGGTTTGGCCACGGTCTGGCCCTGAATGGAAAGCGGTCAAAGAGTTTTCTGTCCGGTCAGTCTAGTCCTGTTTGGGAAATAGTCTACTGTTTACAGCATTAGCGCGAGTGATCCTACGCTAGCCTTGAAAAGGAAGGACTGATGGAACCTTCTTATTCAGCCAGACATCAAACAGAACAAAGAATTAGAGAGTCAAAGAATCGACGACTCTTCCTATTGTTCAATGTTGTCCCCTCGATTATGGATCTTTCATTCTCTCTCCGACTAAGATTACGCTTTCAAACCGTATTCTGAGCACAATTTCGAACACGAGACCATCCACGTGGAAGATCATCCGGGTCCTTCGGAATCTTTGTTCAGCTGGATCCAAGAGCCCGATGGTGTGTCGGAGAAAGACTAAAAGATTGAAGCATGGAAAGATGTCTGAGAATGATTCTGACGCCCTCTCGGTTACTGCATAAAGGTAGTTCAAAGTTGAGAACATTGTGTTCTCATTGCATGACTAAACATCAAAGACGTCGCGATTCTATAGTGGCAGGCTTATCGGACTGCCTGATAGAGGGGCTGAGGAAATACTACCTTGATATTAAGGCCTGAGGACCCCGCCTTACCTTTCAACTTGAATATCGCTCATCTCATTATCGCCGACTCGGTCCAAAGTTGCCATTTCTGTTCGAACAATGCTCTTTGTTTGCGCTTGGGATATCCCTGGGACTTGTGATATTTCATGTCACCACAAGTCTGAAGAATAGTCTTTTTACTGGCGATATCCTGAAGAAGGGCAGTTGCCTATTGCAATCTTGCTTAATAAGTGAAGATTGGCACTTCACTAAATCCCCCATCCAAAACGCAAAGACTCCCAAGATAGAATTGTGTCGGACTCTTATAGACACGGACATTTGATTGGCTGAGAGCGCATATCCATGATCTCTTGGTGAAATCCACCGACTGGCCAATCAGAAGCCAGCACCTCGAATCTTCGATTTGTGACTGTTTGACATGAATAGAACGTCACGATCAATAAGAACAATAGAAAGAGTCATCATTATCCAAAATAACCCAGAATATACATAGAGTCATGGATTTTGCTTGCTGGCTGAGTTGAGTAATCGTGACTGCAAAGTGACTCTTCGGGTGATTCATTCCCGGTGAGGAATCTCAACACCGAAGAATTACTCCATCAAGAAGAATGAAATATGATTCCATCAAGAATCTGAAAATAGAGAACAAATCAAGGTCTATATACCCTTGTCCCTGTCTCCGTAGAGCGAAACATGGCCTGTGCCAGATGTGAAACGAGCGGCTACTAGCGTCAATCGGTTATCAGATTGTTTGATATGCCTTCCCTGCACCTTCCACGTTTTATCTCCACTTGAACTCTCCATCTTCAACTGATAGGATGTCGTTTCACTAAAGCCAAGGGCTAAGCTTTTTACTTCTCTTCAAACGAAGGCCTCCATATTCCTGGCGCTTGTGCGATGTCCAATCATCTCAGGAACGGAGATTGGACATGCAACTTTCAGGTCAAGGTCCAGGCCAGGCCGCGTCAATCAGGCTATTCATATGACACCCTACAATAATGACAGAAAAATAGTCATGCTGAATGTATCATACTCAACGCCCGATTCGCTCTATTCATCATGTCTCGACAATAAGACTCACAATAGGGCGCGATGACCCACCAAGATCTGTGACTGGCATATTTCTGACTGCGCTTTTCCTTCCTTGCGCACGCCGTCAGGTAGAAATTTCTGCAAGTCGCCTACTTTTCTCGCCTGCATTAGTCTTCCTTTAAATTTCTAAGGCTCTTGCATCTTGCATTCTTTCTTCTTCCTGCAGTCTTTCTGTCCTTCCTTTTGCGACTACACATCGAGATATCTGCTGGTTAGGATCTCTACGCTCATTCTTTATCGAACATTCGCTTTGACGACACACCTACACAACCGAAAAACAAGATGCAGGACATCAAAACTTCCCTCGTGTTGGTCACGACTCTACTCGCTTCCCTGGCTCACGCGCACAGCTGGGTCGAAGCTTTATCTCTACTCTCCCCCAACGGCAGCTTCACAGGCAACACTGGTTACCCACGAGGCATGATTCTACGCACTGACCCAGCATTCGACGATCACAATGTACAGTGGCAACTACCTTCAGACAAATTGAGCGCACTCAACGACAGCATGCACATATGCAGACCATCACAACGGACTTCCAACTACACCGACAGCAGTCTCCCAAAACTAGAAGCGTATCCAGGCGCAAAAATGGCTTTACTGTATCAAGAAAATGGACATGTCACTACACCGTGGAGCAAGGCTGGGAAACCTGAAAATAGTGGTGTTGTGTATGTATACGGCACATCTCAGCCCAAGGAGGACGACACTCTAACCGATATCCACGGTAAATGGACGCTCGATGGTAAAGGAGGTGACGGACGAGGCCGCCTATTGACAAGCCAGTACTTTGATGATGGGCAATGCTACCAGATCAACATCGGTTACATATCTGCAGAGCGACAAACACAATTCCACCGTGTAGCAGAAGCCGGTTCCTTTCAAGGCGCGAATCTGTGGTGCCAGACCGATGTCCCATTACCAAACGACTTGGACGTCGGCAAGGACTATACCTTGTACTGGGTCTGGGATTGGTCTACAATGGATGGTAGCGGCACTGTCACTCTACCAGAACTCTACACAACATGCATGGATGTGACTATTTCAGATGCTAAGAAGGTCGGGGATACAGGTGCCGTTGTTCCTGATGACGACAGCAAAAGCGTGCCTTTTGTGTCCATCACGAATTATGGAGAGGCTGCTATACCGACTGTCTTTGCGAACCTGGCTTCTACAATGACTGTGCCGCCTGCGTCATCTACTGTGCCGGTCAATATTACAGCTTTCATCTCTTATACTATTGCTGCTAATTTCCTCGCCAAGGGTGCTTCTTCTTCTGTCGCTGCTGATGCCGGTGTTTCTTTCGCCTCTGCATATTTAGCTAACAAGGGCCCGATTACGGATGTTAATGCCGTTGCTACTTCTGTTGCTGCATACGTAGCTAGCATGGCCCCGATTAACGATGCTGCCGCTGCTGCTGCCGCTGGGGCCACTGCTGCGACCGCTATTCCACCTGCCCACCCTGGTGCTGCTGCTGTTACATCTGCACCTCCTGCTACCAGCGCAGCTTCCGTGCCACCGACAAACCCTCCACGATCAGCTGCTCTTGGAGCTGGCGGTGAGTGTAGCGTCGAGACAGTGACCGTGACAGTAACATCGACCCTTCCATCTCAACCACAAGCTCGCTCAACTGGATCATTGGCTCGACGGAGGATTCTTGCTTTGGACGACAACGACAACGACGACGATGATGATGATGAGTTCGATTCTTAAAAAGTCTCTTCTTGCTTGGGGTTTAAGCTATCTTCTTTTTATTCTTTTTATTCTTTCATTTCTTCATTCTTTGTGACATTTTTGTTGAGCTGGATTGGGGATGGCTTAGCCTGCATTAACGGAGTCTGGTTGATTTCTTGCTTTTTTATACCCATATAGTTGCATTAATAGATTTTTTTCCGACAACCATATTTCTCTACACTGAAAATCATTTTGTAGTATGCTTTCTGTCTTGCCCAAGTTAGGGCTACCTAGGTAGTAGTTGCCTGCATAAATACGTAAACATTCCTCTTCCAAATTTCTCCACATCCACATTTTTACTTTAACACCAACCAACCACTTTTCCACCCCTTCGTTCATCCCAAGACCGGATTGCAAAATTGAAGAGATGTCATCTCATCTCTTATAAAATGCGTCACTTTTAGTTGAGTCAGTTGGATTGATGACTCCACAACCAGCCTTGCCGCATCATATTTTTTCGAGTCATAGAGGGGCAGATCTATTGACACACCTGTGCATGAACCAATTGGACGCACATCGAACTACTTATACAAAGAGACATAATTATCGACTCTTGGATTATCATGGATTCAACAAAGGAGATCAATACTCCGGAACCACCGAATAAAAAGGTCAAACTAGCTGATCAAGGTACCTATCTCCTATCCACTGCTCAGTTGGGCTCCTCGACGCTCACAAAATTTCTCAGATATACAAAATTTCTCAGATATAACTCAAAACAATATCAAAATGACAACCTCAACATCAACACCAACTCAGCTTGACCTCTCACCCGCAGAACAACTCCTGCGCCCTCTCCTCCTCGACTGTCGCGATCATGTCGCATCATCAACCGGAAATGGGCACAACGCAGCAGGCGACATGTGGTTCGTCGGCGGCTGGGTACGCGACAAACTCCTCCGAAAGCAGAGCTGCGACATTGACGTGGCCATGAGTAACATGACCGGCCCGGAGTTTGCGAGTCATTTGAGAGAGTTTCTTTCATCCGAACTACAACCACAGCCAGGCGAGTCATCGGCATCGACATCAGATGAAGGTGGAGTCAAGACGAAAGGTGACATATACAAATCCCAAGCAACCAAAGCCGGCATCCCAGCCGAAATTAGAGGGTTTTATGAAATCGACCGAAATCCGAAAAAGGGGAAACATCTACAAACGACGAGTGCGAAGATTTTTGGGTTGGATATTGATTTTGTGAATTTGAGGACGGAAAAGGATCTTCAGACGGAAATCTCCTCTAAACATGTGGGGAGGGAGTTTGGGTCGTTGGCGGAAGAGGATGCGTATAGACGAGATGCGACTGTTAATGCGATTTTTTATAATCTTGATAGCCAACGAGTTGAGGATCATACGCAAAAGGGACTTGGAGATTTGGAGGCGAGGGTGCTGAGGACGCCACTTGATGCACGTGTTACGTTTACGGATGATCCGTTGCGGATATTGCGGTTTGCTCGACTTGCGAGTACGCTTGGTTTTACGATTGATGAGGGGAATACGCAGCAGGCCATAAAGGATCCGGAGATCCAGGCCCTGATAAGTACGAGGATCAGTCCGGAGCGGATTGGGTTGGAGTTGAAGAAGATGGTTACTGGGCCGGATCCGGTTACTGCTTTGCTTTGGATTCATAGGTTGAAGCTTTACAAGCGTGTGTTTTTGGGTGAGCAGCAGAAAGGGGTTTTGGATAGGTTAAAGGAGAGTGAAGCGTCTGAAGCAAAGGATTGGGCGGCAGATAAGGGTGAATATGTGTGGCCATCAGCGTGGCCGGACGCTTGCAAGACTTTATCAGCATTATTGTCGACGGACAACAAAAATCCCGTGGCTACCGAGCTCGCACAGTCACAAGATCTCGAATTGGTCTGGCAGGTGGCCGTATGGTGTCCACTTGCGCTGCTCTGTCGACCAGAGGACACTCCCCCTCTTCCTGTTGTCAAGCCGGCAGTCAAGGCTATTAAAGCTACAAACGAAATGACAAAATTACTGGAAAGTTCCTTGAGTAACATGAAGGAAATTCGGTCGACTATCAATCATGTTGTCGAAAGCAACGACAAAGCAAGTCTGAAACGAAGCACAGTCGGCAAACCCATACGATCATGGGGCAAAAGCTGGAGGCTCCAGGTCTTGTTCACACTCTTGACGGATATTCTCTCGGCCAAGTCAAAAATACAAGTCTTACTGAACCGGTATTCGACTTTCTTGCAATTCGTCCTCGACCAAAAACTGCAAGATGCACATTCGACGCAACAAATCCTAAACGGAAGCGACATCAAAACAATCTTCCAACTACGAAGAAGCGGCCCATTCATGAACGGCGTCATGAAAGCGGCGCTGGACTGGCAGTTGGACCATGAGGCTGAATATAAGAATAAAGACGAGATGAAAGAAAAAGCGATAGAATGGCTGCGTGGGCAAAAGGAGGAGTTGAAGATTCCAGACCCTGATCTTGATCTCTAAAGAGCGCTAGAGAGCCGGTCAGGAGTGGATGTCACTGGATGGCTTGCCTGCCGCGGCTATGCAGTGCACGCATACCTGAAACACGCCAAAATAGTCTGCAGGTCACGTGGCAACATGTCTTCATCAGATATCCTCAGGCAGCGAGTGGTATTGACACGCTTGCCGCTTCTTGACTATATAGATGAATCGGCATGATTTGAGAGATTCATAAGCTTTTGAAAATAGGCAGTAGAATAATTGTAGAACAAAAGACCACATACATAGACTCGTACTACACAACGAAACAGATCGGAAGTATGCAGTCTGATTGGCTGTCTCTCCGTAGCCTCTCTCGCCCAGCCCGTCCAATGGCAGCCGTTCTTTCCGATCGCGAACAATCAATCCATCTTCTTTCTCTTGCCTCAGCACCTCCGAACATCCTCTTTTACAGGACTATTCTACCTCTTTTCTCTCTCTACCGTCGCCTTGTTCGTTGTCTGCAAATATCTTCTTATCTCTATCGTCTACAGTCAACCGCTGACTCCCTCCTCTAGTGCAACTGACCGCTTTGCTATAATTAGCAGTCCAATCTCATGCGCCTAATACAGTGTACACTAAATCCAAACCGACCCCGTTCCCATTCGACAATCCTTGTGGCGGCACAATAATAATCCAATTATCATCATAATAACCACCACTACGCTCCTTGTCTTGTGTGTCTGCTTCTCTCCTGGAAACCTATCGAGTATCTTTGTTTCATTTTCTTCTTCTTTACATACCTATTGGTTTTGTGTTTTAATCTTGTCTTTTGGTTTGTTCATTTGATTTGATTAACGCTCTGCAAAGACAGAGCGTGCGCTGTTTGTGTTTGTCGCTCGCAAGGCTACGACTGCGCTGGTCGTGTCAGCTTTTGGGCTTTTCGTGTACATCACATCACGTTTGTGTTTAATCGACTTGGATAAAAGGTGGACTTGAAAGAGTTCAAGAGTGTCGAGTGCGGGATTCGGGATACTCGCGCAGCATCACAAAGCGGGCAGAGCAGAACAACGTCGAAAGCGCTTAATTGCGACTGATCATCCGCTGCATGCTGACGGCTTGTGGACTTGTCGATATGCAATTCTTGGTTGAAGTGGAGGATCCGTATTAGCGTCGCTGTCAACTTTCTCTTCTTCCAGATTTGCGACTCGAGTTCATCAAAGTCACAACATGGCAACAACAACGACAACCTCACCCCAGCCCAACGCTGCCACCAGTCGCGCTGTGAACCCCGCGCTTCCTCCCATCACCACAGATACGCCTTCCAGACTCCCGCCGATGCGACGCATATCATCTAGCGCTAGGGAGCGCCTATCGGTATACTCTACTGTCTCACAAACATCTCAGCATCGGTCGCGACCCGTTTCGCATGTCTTTCCGCTGTTCCATTCAAGCTTGCCATATGCCTTAGTGCGCGACTTTGCGTATGCGCCCATACATCCTCTGCACTACGGTCCGTTACCGGTTCCGTCACGAGCGTCTACCCCCGCTAGCGAAAGCAGGCGCCTATCTGATCCGCAGATCGGGTCGTGGGAGCCATCGCGCCATTCATGGTCCTCGAACAGTGGGGCATCCGATTCATTTGGACAACAACTGCCGGCCGTATCGTTTGGTGATGGGCCGCCGTACAGTGAGGATGAAGATCTGCACAGCCCTATTATAACATCACGCTATCGCAAGCACAAATCCGTACATACATTTGGAGATACAAGAGGTTTTGGCGATATTGGGCGTGGCGGTACGAATAACCCGATTGACCGTGGCACCCTGGTGGCTGTCAATGGAGACGGAAGCGAGACATATTATGTTCAAGGTGATCAGGACGCAAGCGATGGACCTGGCGGCGAATACATCACATACCCAGCCGGCGAAAGCAGATATTCTCATTATGCCTATGGGAGCGGAGGGGCCGGAGATGCAGCAAACACACAGGAATCGGCACATGGGGGGGACTACATATACGAAGACGACTATTCAGATCGGTATTCGCGCGATTACCACTTTTCTATTGGGTCGCCAGACGAGGAAATGCATGGCAAGGCGGTTGCGCTGTTCGACTTTACGCGCGAGCATGAGAATGAACTTCCCTTGAAAGAAGGGCAGGTGATTTTGGTATCTTATAGACATGGTCAGGGCTGGCTTGTTGCAGAGGATCCAAGGACGGGTGAATCCGGGCTGGTGCCGGAGGAATTCGTGCGATTGGTACGTGATATTGAAGGAGGTCTTAGCTCTTTGAATGGAGAGTTGGCTGGTGCAAACGATCAGCAGCAGTCAGAGGATACGACTGATGAGGATCCGAGCAATACGTCGCTAGAGCAAGGCGGAACGGCAACACCGACGAATGGAAATAATCAGAGTGAAACGGGGGAAAGGACAGAAGAAAAGAGCTCTTGATCAGATAGAGATGCGAATGCGAATGAGAATGAGAATACGATTGATGAGACTTTCCGACTGGATTATCATATAATATACTACACTATCGATAATAGCTCTCGACTGGGGCATAACATGCACGCCGATGGATGTGGGCGAGACTTGTCTCAACTATATGTATATGATCAAGATATACTTTTCTTTTTCTTCCACGAACCAGTTGAAGTCAAATATCTTACTTCCTGAATATTCCGTGATGGACATGAATCGAGGTTACGTACCTAGGTTTGACTGTGCATCTTCTATCGTATCGAATTATGGTAATACCTGTATAAATACACTGTATTTTACCACAGAGTATTCCAGAAACACGTTTACTTGCCGGATCCGTTTTCCGCCCCGGCAACGCCGCCCCAAACTTCTCCTTGCATAGCTTAGCCTTAGCGGTTGCCTTAGTAAGCAAAACTTTCCACGTCTCCTTTTTCTCTCTCCCTTGAACTTCATCTCTTGTTTGTTGCTATTCATCATCTTGCTACTCTATCAATCGAGGCTACCATCTGTAATACTATTTCATTGTTTTGCTTCTGAAGTGTATTACTCTTTGTCTACTTGTTTAATTACTCTTTTGCTTATTCCTGCGTGACGCTTTTGGTGCTGCATTCATCACCAAGCCGACATAAAATTTCTCTCGATCTTGTCTTCGGCGCCGATTGAACTGTTTCAATTGGCTGTTTGATTGGTACGTACGAACCATCTATCCAGTCAGCTAACGAAATACACATGGCATCGATTGTTTTGACTCTTGAGCTGAATGTTTACTGGTCATGCCGGCTGACGCAGTGTTGGTCGTAGTCTCGTCAATAATACGACTCAATCTTTCGTACAGGTAATACCAATACCTTACCAATAATTGTGACTGCGCTAACCCAAAAGAAAGAACCCCTCATTCTGCCCCTCGCCCGTGACTTGCGCTGCCCCTCCCTAACCAGCAGCTTTTGTTAGCACTCCAAGGCAAAAATGGCAACAATGTTCTCCCGAAGCCTCAGAGCATCACTGTCCACCCCACCTTCTGCTTTTCGCTCCTTCATTAGTACTTCCTCTTCTCCTGCCACTTCAGCTTTTGCTTCCTCCATCCGTCGTCCTACTTCCTTCTCCCCAGGTTTCAATTGCTCTTCTCGTGCATTCTCTCAATCATCTGCAATCATGTCTTCTGCCTGGTTTGACATTGAGTACGGCCCTGCTGGCAACAGTAAGTTTCCTCCCCTCTCTTGATGTCTTGACGTCTGGGATCTTGGAGCTCAAGCTCTCATCTTAATCATCCTGGATTTCATCAATTCATCACCGCTCTTGCAAAACAATGCTAACTCCTACCAGCCCAGACAGGTCGTGTCGAATTCAAGCTCTACGACGATGTCGTCCCCAAAACTGCCAAGAACTTTGCTGAGCTCTGCAAGGGCTTCACCGACGAGACTGGCAAGGTCTTGACCTACAAGGGCTCTTCCTTCCACCGTGTCATCCCCCAGTTCATGCTCCAGGGTGGTGACTTCACCCGCGGCAACGTATGTCATCTCCTGTCCTAGATGTACAGTAGTTACAACGAGACGCTAATCCTTGTCCAGGGTACCGGTGGAAAGTCCATCTACGGTGAGAAGTTCGCCGATGAGAACTTCAAGATCCGCCACGAGCGCCCTGGTCTTCTCTCCATGGCCAACGCTGGTCCCAACACGTAAGCCTTTCTACCCCCACGAAGTTGATCACCCACTAACAGACCTTGAATAGTAACGGCTCCCAATTCTTCATCACCACCGTCAAGACCGGCTGGCTCGATGGCAAGCACGTCGTCTTCGGCGAGGTCACCAAGGGATACGACGTCGTCGAGGCCATTGAGCGACTTGGCAGCTCCAGCGGCTCTGTCCGCGGAACCGCCAAGATCGTCGACTCTGGCGCTGCTTAAAATGTTTCCATATCTTCCTTAAAATGTGTTACTGCCATAGATTCATTCTGCCATATCTTCCAAGCAAATGGTGGAATTGTGTCTATTTTTCTTGCCATTAGCTTACAAGTCAGTCCTTTGAGGAAATGCAATACTGTATTTCTGAGATTCTTGCTTCGAGCGAGGTCTTGGCCTTGGCATTTACTTTCTTGTAGAGTCATCATAAATAACCTAGACACCTACGTAAACAATCGTTTCATTGAGTATCATATCATATATCCATCTCATCACTCTCATCACCTGCGCCGTATGCACTCGGCATAACACCCCCATTCGACCCCTTAATCACCCCTTCTAATATCTCCCTAATCTGTTTACACCCATCAATCCCCACCGCAAGCATAGAATCCAAATACGACGTATGCGCCCTCGTCTCCATATGCAACACCGAAACCTTCATATCATCCACATCATCCTCCGCGGCCGCCGCCGACGCCGCCGGCAGGGCTGTCGTAGTCCCAATCGTTATAAACGGCAATTCCTGCTCTTCAGGTAACGATAAATCCAGTAACGGATCTAGCGAGTCTTCTGCTGAAGATGAGGAGGGGTCTCGCGGAGTAGATGCGCTTCCGCTCATACCTGCTGTGCAGCCACAAAGCAAACCGGGCATGGGGATACCGGCGTCCACGAGCGCGAGGGTACATGCGTTTATGGCGGCGGCGAAGAGGGAGCCGTCGGATGAGAGGACGGAGACTTGCACTGTGATTGTGCTGTGTGGGTAGAGGGAGGTGTGTAGGTGAGACTGGAAGGCGGATTTGAGTGCTGTTGAGAGTTGGGTTGATTGTCTAGCATGAATAAGTCAGTATTCTACTTCCACAATCTAGCGAGGGAGGCTGAGGACGGACCGATCACTCCCCCCAGCCCTCCTCTTGCGATCCACGCCCGCAAATCCAGCGATATTAATATCGACATCAACCACTGCTTCGGTCGCGCTACCTGCGCCGCTGGTCTCGTGGGGTCCGTGGACGGTACACATTATCGATGTGTTGCCCATGGAGAGGTATGAGGAGCCCGAACTGGCGGGGTTGGTGGATATTTGTGCTTGGAGGAGACGCAATTCGTTCCATCGTCGACCGTCGAGGCGGAGTTTGGTGAGGGGGTAGGTTGTTGAGGTGTCGAGGGGCATTTTGTTTTGTGTCGAAAGGCACGGAGTGCCTTTTTATGTACTCTGTGAGAGTCTTTTTGCGGTGGACGGTGATAAGACTTTTTCTGCGCGGTGTAGATGCGTGAAATGGGGATTTGTATGCGATCTATCGCTTCAATAAATGGCTCCGAACTGATAGAGTATATCGATTCTGTGTTATGAGTGTTCTGGTTCTGGGGAGTGGTGCAATGGGTTCTGATGTGAAGTTTGACCTTTGAAGAAATCTCGCCGCAAAATTTAAAGTTAAAAGCTCCTTTCCCGATGCGGAGTGCTTGGGCCGGCAAGAAAGTCTGGCCCCGCGACTGATAAGACTACATCAACTACGTATCACGTATCAAATATACAAATAGTATGCGACATGGCGTCGGATATAGAATCAGTTGTCACTGTGACTGATTCAGACGATGATGATTTGGAGATTGTTTCTGTACGGGCAAAATCATCTACCAGTAAGTGTTGATTGCCTAGAGTTGAATGAGGCAAGTCTGACGGATAACAGAATCACACAAGCGATCGCGACGAGAAGAGCAAGACTCCACTGCAAATACTCATAAAAAACAGCGCGTACACGAACGAGACGAATCTCCCGATCCCTCCTCTTCCTCTTCCGACAACATCCTCGACGATGAATTCAACGACGGCGAAGCCGCATACCAACAATTCAAAAACCGGAAAAGCATCCAACGCAAACGCGCCTCCCTAACCGCGCGACGCGCACGAAAAGGTAAAGGTAAAGAAGTCGATAGAGCAGACGATGCCAGACCAGGAAGGAGAAGGAGATCAGCGCCGCCCGCTCGAGACTCGCTGGTCGGTCGACTCCCCGCAGAGTCAGCATCGGCATCACGGAAATCAAAATGGCATACGCGAGATTACACGGAAGATCTCGTATCGTCCGAAGACGATTTGATGGAGCATACACTACCAGACTTCCTACAACGACGCCGATCCCAATTCGATGCGCGTATGAAACGTCTCAAGGAAGCCGGACTACGATTGCCGCCAAACTTTGACGATGTCGAGTTTTCGGATGATGAGAATCTAGAGTTTCTGAAAGAGAAGCCTTCGTTCAGAGATATTACGCCCCCGAAACCGTACGAGGATATTCCGTTGCCGTTTTCGCTCGGTCTGATTCCGGCGCCTATTGCGCAGTGGTTGAGGGATTATCAGGTTGAAGGGGCTGCATTTATGCATGAGTTGTTTGTTTATCAAAAAGGTGGGATATTGGGTGATGATATGGGTCTGGGTAAAACGGTGCAGGTCATTGCTTTTCTCACCGCTGCATATGGCAAAACGGCAGATGAGCGAGATATGAAACGGATGAGGAAGTTGAGGCGCAGTGGGGATAATGTTTGGTACCCGCGCACATTGATCGTCTGTCCTGGCACGTTGATTGAGAACTGGAAATCTGAGTTGCAGCGCTGGGGATGGTGGTCTGTTGGAGTATTTCATGGTGATAGAAAAGAAGAAGCGTTGCAGGCTGCCAAGGCTGGCAGATTGGAGATTTTGATTACGACGTATGTGACGTATCGCATGAATAAGGATGCAATCAATATGGTGGAATGGGACTGCGTGGTTGCCGATGAATGCCACCAAATAAAGGAGCGCAAGTCGGAGACGACTATAGCCATGAACGAGATTAATGCCCTTTGTCGGATTGGGCTTACGGGTACAGCCATACAGAACAAGTATGAGGAGCTGTGGACGCTACTGAATTGGACGAATCCCGGAAAGTTGGGCCCGGTGACTGCATGGAAGAGAGCTGTGGCGGAACCTCTGAAGATCGGTCAGTCCCATGATGCTACTTTGTATCAACTGAGCAAAGCGCGAAAGACGGCGAAGAAGCTGGTCCAGAATTTGCTTCCGGAGTTCTTCCTTCGGCGCATGAAGACGTTGATTGCGGATCAACTGCCCAAGAAGAGTGATAGGGTAGTTTTCTGTCCTTTGACAGACACACAAGCCGACGCTTATGAGAACTTTCTGAATAGCGATGCACTAGTCTATATCAAGAACGCATCGGAAATGTGTGACTGCGGCTCAGGGAAGAAATCCGGTTGGTGCTGCAACAGATTTTTACCGTCTGGCCAGAAATGGCAAAACTACGTGTTTCCAGCTATACAAAATCTGCAAAAACTAAGCAATCACCTTGCAATCCTCATACCGCAGGGACAAGACCCGCGCGAAAAGCAAGACAAAGACCTGGAAATGCTGCAACTCGCGGTCCCAGACCAATGGCGCGAGCTCTATCAGACCCGGGATTCGATTATCAACTACGCCAACCCGGAATTTTGTGGAAAATGGAAAGTCCTCCGCAAGCTGTTGAAATGGTGGCATGCCAATGGCGACAAAGTCCTGGTGTTTTCGCACAGTGTCCGACTACTGAAGATGCTTCAGATGCTTTTCAATCACACTAGTTACAACGTCAGCTACCTGGATGGCGCCATGTCTTACGAAGACAGAGCGAAAGCTGTTGACGATTTCAACTCGGATCCTCAGCAATTTGTGTTTTTGATTTCGACGCGTGCAGGAGGTGTAGGGTTGAATATCGTGTCTGCGAATAAAGTGGTCGTGGTTGACCCTAATTGGAACCCCTCCCATGATCTGCAAGCGCAAGACCGGGCTTATCGAATCGGACAACACAGAGATGTCGAAGTATTCCGACTTATTTCTGCAGGCACAATTGAGGAGATTGTCTATGCTCGTCAGATTTACAAACAGCAACAGGCTAATATCGGATATAATGCCAGCACTGAGCGAAGATACTTCAAAGGAGTACAGGAAAAGAAGGATCAAAAGGGTGAAATCTTCGGTCTTTCCAATCTGTTCGAGTACCAGAATAACAACATCGTCCTGAGAGATATTGTGAACAAGACCAATATTGCCGAGAGTAAAGCTGGCGTGCAGGTCGTCGGGGTTGAACTGGAGCAAGACGAGGACGCAGAGATTCCCGACAATGCAACGGTCAGATCTGGGGATGACGACGATAACGAGACCATAAGCCAGATAGCAGCTTTGATACGTGGTGACACACCGTCATCATCCACTCCAACAGGGTCGTCACTTCAAGGCAACAAAAAACACGACCCCATACACGCCATCCTGGCCGGCGCCGGCGTCGAATACAGCCATCTCAACAACGAAGTCATCGGCTCCTCCAAAGTCGAAGAACGTCTCAGCCGTCGCGCCGAACAACACAACGACCCATTACAGGGTGACATGCAAGTCTTCGACTCATCCTCCCAACCCAACAGCCGCCTCAACAAAAGCACCAGCAATTTAAGCAACTACGAAAACTTCAAAATACGCACCAAAGACGGCAGCAAAACCATCAAATTCAAATTCCATCCTCCGCAGGACGTACGCAAACGCCAGTTTTGCAGTATGGCGCAGAAATTCGGGTTTCCGAATGCGACTGAGTTTGCGCTTGTGGTGGAAGGGATGACGCAGGCGCAGAGACGGGCTTGTCTTGAGAGGTGGTATAGGGATAGGAGGGAGATGCTGCTGAAGCAGGAGGAGAGGGTTGAGGATGAGCAGGTTAGGGCTGAAGAGGGCATTCAGGCGGAGGAGGGGGTCCAGACTGACAGGTAGCTGGGGACATGTTTTTCTTTAGTTCTTATTGCTTTGATTAGTTCAGAGATACCCTTTTGTTGTACAGTTTATCAATATCACATCGATTGACTCCCGGGATGTTCAAGTACAAACTTACAATAGCCGTACGCTTACAGTATTGTTAATACACTAGTGTATTGACCATTCCATACTAGCCCTAGTCACCAACATAAACCTCCCTTGCTAAGTTGCTAGCCCTAACAGGCGTGGTACAACGCCATGATCCTTCATCCTCCTCCTCGGAGAACGAATGATACGCGTATCATTGGTATCTCGAATACAACCACCACGTAATACGTGCCGGGATTGCGAGGTGATGGCGCGAACTTTGGTTGATACAGGTTCGTGGTGGCGTCGTCTACGTACCTTTGCATGGTAAGTTCGAAGCTTAACTTTGTCCGTACATGTACCTTGACTTGAGGATTGAAAAGAGGAGACTTGGATTCAGGATCATGGCGAATGATGACTGATAATGCTACACAGGCATCAAGGAGACGGGTATTTCGGACTGAGGGAGTCTGGTCCTACGTTGTACCGAGATACACAGAAGTGACAGAACAGTCATCCTAGGCAAGAAGCGGGAGGAATTGATCAAAATGGAGTGAGCAAGTTTAATTAGCCCGACGGAGTTATTCCCTCAGAATTTCCTGCAATCTATCAGACTCGTAGAATCGTTACTTATCTGAAGGAGTTGCATGCAATCATGATTTGATTGATAAGGCCAGGACAGACTAGATAGTAGAGACGGCTCATTAAGCTGATGTTTGTGTGTCATGCGAGCGAAATGAGCGTCTATACTATGGGGTTTATAGGAAACTCAACTTGGCGCGATGATTGGTAGACGGGTTGTGCCTGGATCCTTGGCTCCAGGGCAGAGTGACCAGTGATGTCTCTTACATTTCTTGAACATCGAGTACCTGCGTAGAAGGTTGTTTGTCTGGCGCAAACCAGGTACGAATAGAATGAAGGAGTGTAAATACTGAACACCACCTGGGTAGAGATTGAGAGAAAGTCAGGAGAAGTGTGGCTGTGTTCAGGTACACACGTACTCGTCCGTCAACGGGGAAGGAGCGGGTCGGGGGTCTAGCCACTTCGCTCTTTCCCTCGTCTGGATGTCCGTCGCAAAAATCTCCACTCCAGCCAAACCAGCCCGATTTCTTTCTTCTACACTTCGCTTCTTGTACAGTTTATCCGTTCAATTGCTCGACCATCCCTATAATATACTCACCGTACATATACTATATATATATATTCCTCGCTGTTATTCATCGCGGTCCTTTTTTGCGCCTGCGCTTCTTTTCTTACTCCTTGCGTCCAGGCCGGTGTGACGAGTATCCTCCTGAGACACGCTCTCCCTAAAACGCTCCCTGCAGTATCGAGAACCTTGCCGGCGCCCAACCACACACAACGAGGCTGGATATTGAGGGACCAATTTACGATTGATTGATCAACGCTCACTCTCTGTTCGGCGAGATTGGCTATCTACGAAACCAGCCGAAATTCGTCTCTTCGAATACATGGAGTGACCAGACTATACCATCTGTTGATTCTGTTTCCTTTCCATTGCCTTTATATTATATAACTACCCACCGATATGAATGGCCGCAACGGTACAATGTCCCCCGTCTCCGCTGATGACAGCGAATGGTCTGGCATCGGCCAATATCAACTCGGACTCAATCCTCCCCTCTCTCCGTCAGTACAGAATCGCGGAAACCTAGCGACCCCCCCGAGTTCGGGTGCTCCCACCCCGACTGGTTCTTTGGGTCTGAATGGCGGCAATCCAATGCCTCGACGACCGGGCGACCCCGGTAACCCATCGCCTCCGAGTTCTGTTGCTGCGAGATCAAGTGTAGGAACATTACCAGACCAGCAAGGCGGTCGTTATCGCAGGATGGAGGACTCACTGGCTCAACATTATAATGCGGTTCGCCGGTTTTTGGGAAATCCGCATGCGAGCGATAGGGCTGCTATGAAAACGAACAAAGCCCGGGATAAGCTTTTGAGACTATCGCCAACGCAATTTCACGAATTGAGTACTGATGTTTTTGATGAACTTGTCCGCCGTCAACAAGCTGCCGGAGGCCCGGGACGGCCTCCGCGGACAGATATTCCACCTTCACTACCTCCTCGGCAAGACTTTCATGAGAAACGAAACCAGGCCCGTCAGAAACTGGCATCATTGCAGCATCCACGATTCCGTGACTTGGCTACCGACGTCTTTTGTGAATTGGAACGACGGTTTCCCCAGTTTGCCGGTCCGGATTTGCCGCGCGTTGGAAGTCCTGCGGGTAGTATGCGCGGTGGTCCTCCTCGTGGAAGTGGTCCGATGAATGGTTTCCGACCAGGTTCAAATGGTTTTCCGCCAAATGGATACCCCGGCGGTCCTCGACCATCATCGCGTGGCCCTGGCGGTAGAGGGTATCCCCCTGGTCCTGGTGGCCCCGGAGGTCCTGGAGGCCCGCCCGGTGGACGGTTCCCTCCACGTCAGCAATCTCTTAGCGGTGGAATAAGCCCTAATGGAGAGGAGCCGCTGGCCAAATCGTTCCAAAGCAATACGATCGTACCGAATAAGAGTACTCTTGTGGAGGAGGATGATGATGGTGGATTAGACGACGATTATGATGGACGTAGCGATGCTTTTGGATTGGATGCTTTACAGAGTCGAAGAGGAACCACGACCACTTTAGGTGAAAAGAAAATTCTGGCAGACAGTCAGGCTCAAGTGGCAACGTTACAAGAACGTGTTGACGAACTCCAAGCTTTGATGAAGAGCAAAGATGAGGAGATTTCTCGCTTGCAGGACGAGCAGGAGAAATCACAGGTGCGTATAATATCTGGTTTGAGGGATCAACGTGCTGACAATCTGTAGATCAGTACCAGTGAGCGCGATGAATGGGAAGGCGTCAAGTCCGAGCTGGAAAACAAACTCACCGACGTCGAAAATGCAAACACGTACCTGCAGAATAAAATAGAACAAATGCAGGAAGAACATGCCCAGAAAGAGCGCGAATTGCGGGAACAACTCGAGGCTGCGCATGGTGCGGGTGTTGATGTCGAGCTTCAGCAACGATACAGCGACCTAGAGATACGACACCAATCTCTCCAGTCTGAATTGCAAGAACAACAGAAGACTACAGAAGAAGTGCGCCGTGATGCCAGTAACTTTCTGAAAGAAATGAGGGCCATGTCGGAACGAAGTAACGCCACTTGGGAACAAGAAGAAAAGCTTTCTCGCGATGTCAACCGTCTTGAGGAAGAAGTCAAGGAGTGGAAGAATCGTTATATCAGGGCAAAGACTCAGCTACGGCACTTGCGTACTTCGACTGTCGGCATTCCTAATCTACATACCGACGTTGGTATGGCCGCGAGAGAGAACGAGCTCATCCATGAGCATGGATTGGTCAAAGATGCACACGTCACCAAGTTCCAAATGTCTATTGATGAGCTTTTGCGATCCGCTCGCTCGGGCGAGCCCAGTCTCGTTCTCGAACAGATGAAAGTGGTCGTCGTGGCTGTACGTCATATGATGAACGACACCGAGACCGGAGGAGAGGTGTCTCCTGCACAGAAACGAGCAAAATCGAGAGTCTCGGCTACTGCCAACAACCTCATCACGGCATCCAAGAATTTTGCCGGCTCCAATGGTCTGTCGCCTGTATCATTACTTGATGCGGCTGCATCTCACCTAAGTACGGCTGTCATTGAGCTGCTGCGCTTGGTCAAAGTCCATGCCAGCCCTGTTGAAGATTTCGAAGATGAAAACGAAGACAATATCGCTCCCATGCAATCACCTGGATACTTCAGCGTGGCCGCCAGTCAAAGTCGGTTGAGCAACAATGAGTCTGTATATAGCGCGATCAGCAGTCCATCAGCCAGAACCCGAAGCATAGCTCAATCTCGACGTACAATGTCCCGCAGCGGAATTCCTATTCAGGGCCTTGCTATTAGTAAGGCAGGATACGGCGCTGTGCGTCCTCAAGACCATGAATTGGAGGAGTTGAAGGTATTTCCCCTAATCATCTATGGTAAACTTGGTTGCTAACCATATGACAGCTATATCTTGAGGATCAAACCGAGGGACTTGTCCAGACCATTCAAGCACTCGTGGCCAGCATCCGTGGTGCAGAACACATCTCAGCCATCCGTAACCACATCAGCGCGATATCGATTGTGGTAGGCAACGTGGTTGCATCGACAGACCATGCCATGGACAAAGCCGAGATCAGTCCTGCAGTGCGCGAGCGACTAGGCCCAGTTGTTCAAAGCCTAGCCGACTGCTCAGACCGTCTATCTCACACAGCCGCTGAAGGAGAGGATATTGAAAGTCCCGAACAACTGCGTGACTTGACCGCCAAACTGCCTCCTATCGCATTTGAGATTGCCCGCGAAACGAAGGAACTCGTCCAACGCATTGATCAGCTTGAAGTTGACGAAGGCAACAGCGACGACTTCCGATAAACAATTTCTTCCTCAGTTTTCTTCTACTCACCCCTTTTTCTCACGACAATCTCAAAATTGGAAAGGAGATACATGTTCATGACATGAATGATTCAATGATCGATTCTTTTATTCTATTGCATCCACATTCTAATTCATGTTTGAAATATATTTTGTCGGGAACATTTTTGTCTTTTGCATCATCTTGTCCATTTCGCCGCCAACCACATGTTATATAATTTTCACCATACCCCCTTTTATCTTCTTCTTGATGCGGTATCAATGGTCCACGGCATGTTTTTATTTATATAAATACTTTTCTTCTTCTATGGCAATGACAGTGGCATGGAATATACGTATTACGCTGGAACTGTTTTTTCTTTCGCTTGGACGGTCGACAGCGTTGCATAATCGCTTGTTGTATTATAGTTTACTATATGCTGTTTTCAATATCAAATTCGCTCTCTCGACAGCTGGTGTTTCTGCATGTTTGATACCTAGGTATTGATTTTGATCTTTGCTCAGATAGTTATCACGTATCAACGTACTTTCAGACTTGAAGAGAACATTGAAGTAAAACACCATTTTTGTCCTTCGAAACCAACATTGGATAACGGGCTAACAAACTATGAATTGGCATTATAATCAATCAATCAATCAATCATTGAATCAAGACGAAGAAATAACGAACAACAGCAGAAAAAGATGACAAAAGGCTATATAAGTACCTAACAAATCGAATCAATCATCAACCAGGCGCAATGAACACACACACACAAAAGAAGAAAGTCACTCTATCTACTAAACCATCTTCCTCATAGCAGTCAATCTGTACTTTTATCTCTTTCTCAACCAAGCAAATCCCCACCCCCATTAGCAGGCCTGTTAGACGAGAATCCACCATTATTATTGTTATTAGAAGTGTTTCCAGCAGCAGCAGTACCCCAAATACCTGCACTGGACTTCTCCTTGGCCATACTTGCCAGATTGGGCCCCTTTTGAGCTGCGGGTTTCTGGATTCCGGCGCTGGCGCTTGCGGTGCTCCACAGGGATCCGAAGGCGTCTCCACCGGCGGATTTGGTGGCTGGTTTTTTGCCTGCTGCGGCACCCAGAGAAGGGGGTGATGTGGTGGTGGTGCTGGTTGGGGAGGTGAGTGAGGAGAAGGAGGATGTGCTTCCGCCCATGCCGGGTCTGGCGCCACTGCCGCTGAGAGTCGAGGTGGGTGACAATACTGAGGGTTGGCTGTTGAAACCTGCGTTGACGGAGGTGTAGTAGTTTGGTGTTGGGGCTTGGTAGCCGGATGGTTTCTGTTGTTGGAGCGGTGCTGCTGCTGGTGCTGCGAATGCCGAGCCTCCCGATGATAGAGGAGGCGGGGACATTGTCGTCGAGCCTGTGGGTGTGGTTGTGTTTGATGTGAATCCCACGAGACCCGTCAAATCCGCACCCTGGGCTGCTGACACTGGTTTCGGTGCGACGAATTGCGTGCTTGCGGTTGTAGTGACTGCTGTTGGCGCAGCAGCGGGTGGTGACGCAGACTGGAAATCATCGAAATCATCATCGTCGTCTCCGCCGGTCGTGCCGCCGAGCATATCTATACCAGTAGCAGGCTTTTTACCCGCAGCTGTGGAAGAAGGTACTGCCGCCGGGGAAGAAACGACATCATCATCACCAAAATCGAATAAATCAACCTCTTGCGCTTTTGGGGGTGGTTGCGGTGCCTTAGCTTGTGCTCTAGGTTCTGCAGGTCGTCGAGGTGCAGCTGCCGCGGAAGGTTCATCGTCATCTTCATCGTATTCCTCAAATCGGCTCGACCGTCTGGCCGTATCCCTGAAATCGCTGGGGTCGCTTGCACCGCCGAAACCGCCTCCGTCTCCAAACACGCCTCCACTGTATCCTCCATATGAATCGCTGCCGAAACCGCCATATCTACCACCGCCGCCACCACCGCTCGAGAATGCACCGGCTGTTCCTTCCATGCCGCCGAACTTGTTACGGTTAGCGCGAGCCTTCTTCCTTTCTGCGCGGATGGCGTCTACATCGCCGAGCAATTTGACGAGTTCCTGAGATCGGTTGCGGACATTGATACCCTGATCCTTGCCATTGGTATCGATATAGTGGAATTGGCGGAGCATGCGAATCAGGGACAAGTGGGATCGGGCATCGTCGACAACGCGTTCGGAGCCGTGCTTGATGAGGAATTCGAGGAGTTGAAGTGCCTATCCATCCAATTGTTAGTTTCCGACTTTCCCCAACAGAAGTGCGCTTTAGAGATGGTGTTGGTCTGACCTTGTATATTTGCCTCCACTCCTCCGCCGTCTTCTCTGTGAATCGCTTGTAAATCATAGGCATAATTTCGTTGAGGAGGTGACTGTTCAGATCAAACGTCGTCAATAACCAAGCATGAATACCGAATCGCAATTCAACTAACTAGTTGTGTGTTCCACTCGCAATCTCCTGCATCAACGTCGACGATGCGCCCCACGGTTCATTGTTGGTGGCTTCTCGGACCTTGGCCTCCATTTCCGTATAATTCATGACAGCTACACATCGCAAAGATTAGCGATGTTGCCTTGCTAGGGGTGTTATAAGCAATTGCTGTACGAACGTACCATTCTGAACCTTGCGAACACCGGCCTTGATATCGTACAAGGTCAGGTTGCTAACCTGCTCTTTGAGACTGCTGAAATCCATCGTTGTATATTCTTTTTTAAAACAAATGAAAAAGCGTGAAAGAAAAGGAAATATGTTGTCAGATATATCGAGAAACGATATCGTCAACGCCGCTTGGCTGGTTCATGAACGGACTCGAAGGGAGATTGGGTGCGTCGTTGGACCAACTCTGGCAAACAAACGTGCCTGATGCCATATGGCTTCAGGAGTTGCTAGCCTGAGGCAGCGGTCGTTCCGCCGCACCTCCGAGCTCGGTCACGTGAACTTCTCCGATTTCACCTTTTAAGACTGGATATTATATTCATGCTACGAATAATACTATTCTTCTAATTTAAATTCTTGCTGATAAAATTGAGTTGATTTTGGTATCGCTTGGTAAAATAAATGGCTACAGCCTAAGATACGTTACATACAAGTTGAAAGCAAATGATACTGACCATATAAACATGGCAAGATCAGTAACCAGCAATTGAGCTCAATCTTTCACTTCAAAAGTGAACAAGTGTACAATAAACAAGACAGGGATATAAGATATATGCAATGATGGAGCAAAAGCATAAACAAAACATCAAATCAATATGCATAATAATCACAATAAAAACAAAATAACAAATTCGCTTGCCTGGAAAACCATATCAAAACAGTCGACACTCCGAAGCCCTACCTCTAAGGATATCATTGAACGTAATTGAGAGATCATTAAAGCCATAAAATCAAGCCATTGATGGCATGTTCATCATCGAAAGAAACTGGAAGTAGCAAGAGAAGAAGTCATCACTCGTTGTAGAACTTCTTCATAATCAGATGCAAGAAGTAATCAACATTCACTCGTAAGGTGCCTTCGAAGAAATCGAGGAATTGCGTATTATTGTACTGTGCTTGCAAAAGATCGTCAAGTGGTACCTGGGCATTGGCACCAGGTATCATCATATTGCCACTACTTCCATCGAGAATGAACACTCCCACTTCATTGCTGGAGATGCTGAGGTCAACTCGGTCCCATTGACGCTCTGTATAACCCTTCCAATGCACCAACACTCCTTTTTCGGCAAGAGTGCGTGCTGAGTATTTGTAGGAACCGAGCTTGAACACTCTGCCCGTTTTCTGAAGTTCGCGTTCGTGGTCCCACTGCTTTGTGAAAGGCAATAGGAATCGCTTCTTGCCCTTTTTGTTCTGAAGAGTCGTCATCGAATGCTCAATGTAGTCGTTATAAGTCTTGAGCTGCTGTTCGAGAAATTCAGCCTGATCATTCAGTCTGGACAATGTTAAGCGAACGCTCTCTAGCTCTCGTTCCCGTTGAATCCTTCGGCGGTGCTTGGTTCGAATGTCTACCGCAATTGCATTCAAAATATCTTGGTACTGATTATGCCGGCTAATCTTTCCAAATTGCTCCAATTGAAGTATATTTTCGAGTGCGACACTCTTCAAGTCCGCGTAGTTCATCGTGCTCAGGTCTAGCGCTGTGTTGACTTCCGAGTAAGCGCCTTTCCTCTTGTTGTTCGCGGAAAGCTCGTCGTGAACAAGAGACAACCATCGCTGTTCGTCCTCTTCTGTCGGAGGCTTGAGCATGATTTCCATAAGATTTGCTCCGGACTGAACTCTGATGATATAAAGGATACATCGTTTCGTCTCCATGAACAGGGCTTTGATGCCGGCTTCCGGATCTATGAGTCACGTTAGTACCTAGAGTATAGCTCGAATAAGACACCATTGCTTACCTTCCATATTTGTGAGCTTCGGATGGAGTGTCAAACTGATTTCAGAAGACCTGACAGCCATAAGCTCATGTTGATTGGATTTGACATTGCCGAGATCACGTATAATCTCCTTGAGGGTGTCATCCGGTCGTGTGCATAAGAAGTCGATTTCAGATGCAACAAGTTGGTGGATGGAGAAGATGTCGGACATTTTGATGTACAGAGTGGGTTTGGTCTTAGCATACAGATCGTTGAACTCATCGATGTCAAAATACGACTCTGCATCTTGCACGGAGATCACTAGAGACAAGTTAGACATTTTTCAAACAAAATGATTTCAAAGAAAACTTACTGTCACCCCAAATATCACCTAGGCGCAGAATAAAATTACCGATATGAGGATTCAACGGTTGGAGGAAGACACCCTCTTCGCCGAACAGACGCCCTGATGCCACTTGAGAGAGAACCTTGGCGATCTCGCTCAGGTCCTTCTTGTGCTTAGGATCCAAGCTATGATCGACTACACCATGCTTCTCAGGTTCCAAGACAGCAGATTGGAGATAATTCTTCCAGATACATTGGCCGGCTACCTGTAGCACGAGACCGGGATCTTCGTTGCTGTACTGGGCGAGGAGCATTTCATATAGTTCCTTGGCAATATAACGTATACCAAAAGGCATCTTTGGGAGCGCTTCGTGGAACCTGCCAAGGAACTGTTCTGAAATGTCGCGAAGGTTTTCAAGGTGTTGGATGAAAATAGCTCGTGTCTCAGGATCCCGAATAGCAGCTTCTTTCGGTATATCAAGAGGCCGTCGGCTTTTCTGTCCGGTCCGGAGTTCTTCGTTGATGACGGCAGTGCGATAAATTTGCATGGGATCGCTCTCAAGGTCTATATCTGGGTTCTCAAGAATCCACTCTTTGACAATTGGATTGAGAATTTCGCGCAAGAACTTTCGGTCTCTCGGCGACTTGACGTATGCCACGAACAGCTTGAGCCAGAATGAGTTACACCGAACCCAGTCTTGCAAAGACGGACAGCTCTGTATCTCTTCTTTGATAGAGCGTGTAATCAGCTTGATCAGATAGTATTCTTCCCGTCTCTTCTGTGCGTAACCGAATAAACCCATGATGACGTGCTTTGTCTTGTCATACTCCTTGTCGCTGGTGTTCTGTTCTCGTAGTTTGCGGAACAGTCTGGCGAGGTACTGTGGCTGGGTCTGAAGCAAGAAAAACAAAACCTGGTATTGTTCGAGCTTCTTTCGTGAGGTCTTGTTCAAGGCTTTGAGATCAAACGGATCCTTTGACAGGATATTGTTATTCGACAGTAGCGATCCGACGTGTCCACCAAAATGTTTCTGATGTTTGACGACTTCATCCAGGGTAATCTTGTTCTTGACGAGCAATGCAATCTTGATATCCAACTGTGAGACGTATTGATCTGCCATCTCATTTTGTCGAACTTGCTGGACAACATTCTTTCTGAGTCTTTCAAACTCAATTTCTTCATCGAAGTCAAAGTCACTATCGTTGAGTAAATGGACAAAGCCTTTGATGGTGCCCACAGGAGGATTCTTTCCACTTGTGAGGCTCTTGTATGCCTGACCTTGAATCTTGCCTCGGACGAAACTCTGGACCTTGATAACCTTTTCCATGTTTTCTCGGAAGAAGCGTTGCTTTTCAGCAAATCGTAGGCGAATAAGATAACCTCTAATGCGTGCTTGAAAGTCCGTGACGATATCTTCTTCGGCCTCTAGGTCCGACAAAATGTTGCCTACATCGATGCGGACGAGCATTGCTCGAATAAGTCCTTGAAGCTGTACTACCTCATCCTCGTTTTCTTCGAGTTGCGAGAGAATCTGTCCAATATCTCTTCGGACTAGAGCAGCGCGGGCAAGAGATTGCAAGGTTGTGAATAGCGTCGCGTTCTTTTCGAGTGCTTGAAGATCGGATGTGACTCGCTTCCTCAAAAACATTCCACGAGTCATAGACTGAAGAAGCAGTACCTCTGGTTCTGTTTTGGCTAACATGGACCTTTGCTCGTCGAGTTTGGACCTCAATGCGTTGGCCCGAACAATACTCTGCAGGTCGGTAACCGCTTCTTGATGTTCCCTGAGTTGACCGCGGAGAGACTTGAGCTGCTTACGGAGTGCTGCAGCGCGAATAGAGGACTGTAGTGAGCATACTTTGTCTTCATCCTGCGCCAGCTCCTGCTTCAAATCTGCCACACGAGCCCTTTGAGCTGAGGCTCGAATCATTGACTGGAGGAATAAAACTGATGGGATTTCGAGCTCCAGCTGAGCTAGCGTCTGGCCCACTGACCGACGTGCTTGCATACCTCGAATAGCTGCTTGAAGGCTTTTCACCTCGTTTTCCGCACCTTTGGTCTGCTGGACTCGATCAGAGGCGTGTTTTCGTTGTAGCGCGCCTCTGATTGCTGCTTGGATAGATTTGATTCCAGATTCTTCACGTCGCATCCTCGTCTTCAGTTGCGATATCTGGTCTCTGGCTTTGCGGCCTCTGACAAGGTTTTGTATCTTCAAGACTTCTGGTTCCTTGAGCTGCCACCATTCCTCGTCGCTCTGTCTGCGTGCTCGTACCAAGAAACCCCTAGAGATAGCCTGGAGATTGACCGCAAATTGGCGCATTTGCAAACGATAACCAGAGATCTGACGTGCCCAATCACCTCGTATCATGGACTGTAGCTCGACAATTAGATGTTCATTGTCCCAAAGCTCGTTCATGACTTTGCCCAATTTGACCCGTAGTAGAGCACCTCGGATCTGTGTTTGGAGGTCACTAATAGAGTCCTCATTTTCGTGTAGTTCGCGTTCAATACGTTCTTCTTCGGTTTCAACGGGCTCTGGTTCCGGTTCGGGCTCAGGTTCGGCGCCAAAAGACGCACCCATTCCGGAGAAACTAGGCATACTGACTCCTGCTTTGTCCAGTCCCTTTTGCGTCTGTTCGAGCTCATGGTGTTCGAATTGTAGCTGGCCGACCAGGTTTCCTATGCGAAAGGCGACGATTCCATTTTTATAAAGCAGCCAGGAAAGGGCATGAATACAGTGAATGACCTTTGGAATATTCTTCTTCTCGTACAGATCGATCAGTTCGAAACGGAATATATCAGGTAAAGCAACTTCGTCGAGGAAACGGAAAAACAACGCAATATTATCGGAATGTCGATATTGCAAGCGTGGATTTCTAAAAATTCGCAGCACTCTATTTGGATATAGAGCTTGTACGATCTCGGCCAAGGTCACACCATCTCGAAGGGCCTCTTCAAGCTGGACAATGGGCGGGATTTCTTTTTGAATAACATCTTCTATCCATTCTTTTGCTTCTCCGATATGGCAAAGATATTCGTAGGCCTGAAGGAACTGTCTCTGTTTGTCCATCCAGTTGCCAGCTGCCCATGATGACGATACATTCTTGGTTTTGGCGACAGTGGTTTCACGGATAGAGTCTGATCGTTTCAACCGCCTCCTATTCTGCAGGCCGACAACTGAAGGTAGAGCCGAGTCGATTGCGAAATCTTCGGTCTCTCCCGATTTCGCAAACTTTGACAGAGTTCGAAGGTGGCCTGTGGATGATTTCTGAAACGTCTCGAGTTCGGGGGCTGTGAAAGACGCAGTCAAGTTGGATGCGAGAGGGCTGTTCTGGCCGTAAGAGTGCTGTGAGCGCGGTCGTGGAGGCGTTGACGCTGGGAATTCTGGAATAGGCTGAGAAGATTGATCCTCGTCCTGCCATCTAATCTTGCGCTCAGGTGTTCCTGCGGGAGATACAGACTTCCGATATACAGTATCATCGATGGTATAGCTCCTAGCATGTCGAGTTGTGCCTTCCTTTAGTGAGCTCTTTGGAGAAGCGTTGGGCGCTTGAGGTAGCGGGCGCAAAGAGCGTCGAATATTGCCATAAGTTTCGGCCGCGGAAGGCCGTCTGTCGTGCATGGTGGAAGTATTTGAAGCCAAGACACTGACTTCGCTCATGCCACGTTTGTGGCCGAAATTATTCACAGAAGACGCATTCGATGAGATAGTACTACTTCGACTCGGTGCTGCATTATTCGAGAAGACGGAGTAGGCTGATGAACTTGTTGTAGAAGCAACGGAATCATGCCGCAACGGACTTGAGGCAGAGGTCCCGATGTCGGTTTGTGATCGTCTGAATGCCGATGAATGTGACATTACGCAGTGCAGGGCGAAAGGCGGAAGGTTCGAAGACGAGAGTTAAGCGAACAATTTGATACCAAGGAACACATGCCTGCGTCGGCAGCGCGAGAACAATGAAAGCTTCGATTCAATATTTGTTTGTCCAACAGCGGCGTATATAGTCGCAGTCAAGGGGCCTCAAAAACAGCGGGCGAGCAAGGAGTGTGTCCGAGGTCGTGATGTTGAAAGCGTCAAGAGAGAGTAGAGTGACTCGCCGGACAGATCCGCCAAATAAGGCTGACCTTTGAGGATGGACGACGAGAACAACAAAACTAGCAGGAACGGGGCAAGGGCCTGGTTTCGGTCGCAGCTTCCCAGAAGTTTGTGATCTTTCCGGGAGGGGTTGCCCGTCGCCCTTGTTTACATTTGTCCCGATCGGGCATAGCCGCGCGTTGCCGGTTGCTGAGGCTTGCTTTGCAATGTAATTACCGTATTTGTCTTAAACCACCTGCTAACTTTGTGTAATATTCGTATTGATATGTTTCAAGCCTTGTCCTTAATCCCCCCCGAAATGACGATCACCAAGAATTGAATCGCCCCACCATACACAACATTCCAAGATTCGCAAAAGGCAGATTCGAGCTCAGACCATCATACCTATTGAATTGTTCGACTTCATCTAGCACCACTCAGAGTGAAGATGGCTTCGTCAAATAGTTTGAAATACGTCTACAAGCTCGTCCCGTCGAGTGCGCCCATTCCCGAATCTTTACCGGACCGACTGCCTGTCAGCGATCTAGACTTACAGTCGGGCTTCATCCATCTTTCTTCGGCCCGCCAGGTACCGAACACTTTGAAATTCTTCTTCAAGGACGAGCCTGTTGTATATGTACTCCGACTTGAGTATGCCAAGGTCGAAGATAATATACGATGGGAAAGTCCTGATGCGAAGATTTGCGGGCCACGGGATGGAGAGGGAATGTTTCCGGTGAGCATGTTCATATCTATACATGTACGGTATCATGATAGTGAAGGCTAATACTTTGATTAAGCACCTTTACAATGGTCTTAAACTAGGGAAGGAAGAGATTGAAAGTGTGGCTACTTGGAAGAATGAAGACGGCTGGGATAATGCATTAGAGAAAGCTGCCTCGTGGCTCATTTAAATTTCTAGATAGAGTAGATGCATGTTGAATTCTACCAGTAACTATAGATTTCATGTAGCTGAATTCCCACGGAGTAGAGTATCGAGCTACTCAATCACCGATAGGGTAACAATGCAGGATTTGACCATCTATGAACGACTGTCAGTTGCGTGACGCAAGAAGAGCAGGCTAACTCACAGTATAGCGAAGCTTCAGGGCTGGCCAGGAACACGAAAGTAGGAGCAACCTCGCTGGGCTGTCCGGGACGTCCTAGTGGGCTATTCGCATGCCAGCCTTCCATTTGCTTTGCTGTCCGTGTATCAGGTTGGATAGGGGTATAAATGGCGCCGGGTCTTCAGCATCAGGTCATTAGTACATTGTCTTTCAATAATCTCAGAGACTTACGCCACGGCATTAACCCTAATTCCCTTTGGAATCAATTGGGTTGCTAGGGAGCGTGTGAACCCTACAATAGCTCCTTTGGTCGCTGCATAATCAACCATACTGGGAGAGCCACGAAATGTGACAACAGAAGTAGTGTTTATGATGCTGATAGATAAGGTAATCAGTACAGTGTGCCAGGAAAATGAATATGGCGATACTTACGTGTCTCCTTTCTTCATGTATGTGAGTGCATACTTGGTCATTGCAAACATCTGCAGGATGTTACTTCGAAAGACATGTTCAACGGTATTTAGGTCTATGTCTGTGAACGTTTTGCACATGAATTGTTGGGATGCGTTGTTCACAAGGATGTTGAGACTTCCGTAGCTAGCCCTTGAGTAAGTACATATCTCGATGCCTATCAGTATGCGAAGTGGAAGACATCTTCATACCTTCGGAAGTGTTCATCAACAGCACGACGGCAATTCTCATAGTTGGTCAAGTCGCCAGCAAACAGGAAGCAAGATCTGTTTTCAGCTTCCACCATTTTCTTGGTGTCTTCCGCGTCTTCTTGCTCCTCGGGAAGATGAGCGATTGTGACATCGGCGCCTTCCCTTGCCATAAGAATTGCAACGGCTCGACCAATTCCGGAGCTGACAGATTATCAATCCCGTTTAGCGGAATCTCCTCAGGCAACAGTCAGATAGATATACTCACTCTCCTCCGGTAATCAGCACACTCTTGTCTTTCAATTTATTATTTCCAACATATTCGATGAAGCCATCGCTTTCGAGTTGTGTTGATTCACTAGCCGGCTGCATGTTTTTCTCGAGTCTATGGTGAGGACATCAGAGTTAGCATTATGATAGACGCAACATTGCATGGATGTATAATTACCCCGGCTTTGCTTGACTTTGAGGAACACGGGGAGCCTGGAAAGTGCCATGCTGTTTCATTTCTTGCGATGCCATCTTGAACAAGGTCCTCAATCTGGAGAAGTAACAAATAGCTATCATGGTTTGTTTCCCATATGACTGCCTCCGAGGAGCTTCAATGTTATATACAGCGAATCTTTAACTTTGTTGACAATCATGGTGTCGTCATTGTGTTGCGAGGCAATCCGATCTCGAGCCTGTCATAATGTTATTATTAAGAATGGAAGTATACGAGGAAGAAACTCTCACCTGATCAGACCCGTGGTTAAACAGAACCTTGGAATTCAAAGTCGTGCCTACTGCTCAGGTATGTATGTGAAGCCCAATCAAGAAAGCGATATATATCGGCGGCATTGCCTACCCTAGGTACAGGTCCATGGTACATTTTGTTGCGGCAATTAATGCAATATCAATTGGTTTTCTTCTGTTATTCCTGACAGAATCATAAGTCAGTCCTCAAAATGAGTGTATTCATCAATAAGCAACTGGTTCAGAAGCAGCCAATAATGGATAACCAACGTTGTTATCGATAACGATAGGCGGCCTCATGCCAGCATTCACCGCCTCGCTGCCCGGACCAATCAGAGACTAGCGTGCAGTCGAACCCCACAACCGAAAAAAAAAGTTATCTGCCGCAATCCAGAACTCGCCCTCTTCCTTCTCTTTTTTTTCTTCTTTCTTTTCTTTGGGAAAGGAAACTCTTCCCCGTCAGCAGGAACCTATCATAGTTGTCTGTTGACTGTTTTCTCATCCATTCTTCTTCATTTTACTCTTTGATACCCCTCAATTCTTCTTATTTTTGTATTTTTCCATATTTCACCATGACTATCACCAACGGCGACACCCAGGCCTTCTTCCACGCCAAGGGAGAGATCCAGGACTACACCAAGGCCTTGGAGATTCTTGAGAGGGACTACCCTACCAGAGATGGTTTGGATGTCGAAACCCTGCTTGACTCTGACAAGCACGGTGCCTTGACTTATAATGATTTCCTCATCTTGCCCGGTTACATTGGTATGCATAGCTAATTTTACCATCAAATAATTGAACTATTACTGACATTATTATCAGGATTCCCTGCTTCCGAAGTTACTCTTGATACCCCGGTCACTAAGCGCATTTCCTTGAAAGCGCCTCTTCTGTCCTCTCCTATGGACACTGTCACCGAACACAACATGGCCATCCATATGGCGCTTCTCGGAGGTCTCGGTGTTATTCACCACAACTGCTCTGCCGAAGATCAGGCCGAGATGGTCCGCAAGGTCAAGAGATACGAGAATGGATTCATTCTCGACCCTGTCGTTATTTCTCCCAAGACTACCGTTGCGGAGGCCAAGGAGCTTAAGTCTACTTGGGGCTTCGGTGGTTTCCCTGTCACTGGTAGGTTTGCCTTATATTTCTTGCCTTTATTATCACGTCGTTTTGTCGCTTTCATGATGTTCCAACATCTTTACAAATAACTTTCGTTCCACCGTAGTCAGCGCAAGCTGTGGGGAGAAAAGATTTCTATCTGATTTTAGCTTTTAGCTTTATCTTTATTATTCGCCTGTTCTATTGCGATCAATTGCTAACTTTAACATAGAAAACGGTACTCTCCGATCCAAGCTCATCGGTATTGTCACCAGCCGTGACATTCAGTTCCACACTTCCGACGAGGACCCCGTCACCGAAGTCATGTCCACCGATCTCGTTACTGCTCCCGCTGGCACCACCCTGGCCGAGGCCAACGAGGTGTTGCGTAACTCCAAGAAGGGCAAGCTTCCTATCGTTGACAAGGACGGCAACCTCGTTTCTTTGCTCTCCCGCTCCGATTTGAGAAAGAACCTCCACTACCCTCTTGCATCCAAGCTTCCCCACTCCAAGCAGCTCATTGCTGCTGCTGCTATCGGTACTCGCGAAAGCGATAAGGAACGATTGCAGATGCTTGTAGATGCTGGTCTTGATATTGTTATTCTTGACAGCAGTCAGGGAAACAGTATGTACCAGCTTGATATGATCAAGTGGGTTAAGAAGACCTTCCCTCAGATTGATGTTATTGCCGGCAACGTGGTCACGCGAGAGCAGGCCGCGAACTTGATTGCCGCCGGTGCCGATGGCCTGAGAATTGGCATGGGCAGCGGTAGTGCATGCATTACCCAGGAGGTCATGGCTGTTGGCCGTCCCCAAGCCTTGTCTGTCCACAGCGTTGCCTCATTCGCTGCACGCTTCGGCGTTCCTTGCATTGCCGACGGTGGTATCCAGAACGTTGGTCATATTGTCAAGGGTCTTGCTATGGGTGCTTCTACTATTATGATGGGTGGTTTGCTTGCCGGTACCACCGAATCTCCCGGTGAATACTTTGTCAGCAGCGAGGGTCAGCTTGTCAAGGCCTACCGTGGAATGGGTAGCATTGACGCTATGGAGGACAAGAAGGCCGGCAAGGGTGGAAAGGACAGCAAGGCCAGCAATGCTGGTACTGCCAGATACTTTTCGGAGAAAGACCGAGTCCTTGTCGCCCAAGGTGTGTCTGGATCCGTCCTTGACCGCGGTTCCGTGACGAAGTTCGTCCCATACCTTATTGCCGGTATTCAGCACTCGTTGCAGGACATTGGTGTGCGCAGCATTCAGGATTTGCACGAATCCGTCAACAATAAGACTGTTCGCTTCGAACTGCGCAGTGGCAGTGCCCAGGCAGAGGGCAATGTCCACGGCCTTCACAGCTTCGACAAGAAGCTCTACTCTTAGATTCTGGCGACGGATATAAGCAATGATTGTATGAGTGAAGATAGAAAAAAGTGATAATGTATTATGATTTTTATTTTTCAGTGCCCATTAACCTCGAGTCTTTGTATGGTAAATCCGGCTAGCCTCGGCCCTTGCTCTCCCCGCGTTTGTTACTCGTCGTGCACTAGCCTTGTAGGCCGTCTATAATAGCCTAAGCTTATGCAACCGAGGTAACAGTTTATGTTTTTTGTTTCCTACTTATTGGATGTCACGATAAAATGGTACCTATCACTCGGTGGCAGAGAATTGCTGTCTATAATTACACTGGTATCAAGGCATTTGGTTTATCCTTGAGCTCGCTTTCTCACCACCCAACAATCCCATCCAGACCTTATCGCGCAAGGAATCACTATCATAACCGCCATCATCGATTATTTTCGGCCATAGCAAGACACCAAAGCTCAGCACGTAGTCCATCCGAATCAGCAATGTCCACAAAATCCAAAAAGAAGGAACTAGCAGTCCCTCGCCCAAGCTCAAGGTAAGTAAACCACCCCATCCAAACCACCATTAACACCCAAAACCTAACTGGCATGGCCGGCCAGTGTGGTCCTTATCTCCCCAGAAAATGAAGTCCTCCTCCTCCACCGCGTAAAAACATCCACCTCATTCGCATCCGCGCACGTCTTCCCCGGCGGCAACATCTCCACTCGACACGATGGAGAATTTAGTATGCCTCCAGAAGACCCGCGGCGACATTATGATGCCATCAATTACCGGAGGGCAGCTATCCGGGAATTGTTCGAGGAGAGTGGGATCTTACTTGCGAGAGACGCTACTAACCCCCGAAGACTGGTGCATGTAGATGAAGCCGAGAGGGAGAAGGGTAGACATGATATTCATAATAATAAGATTGGGTTTGGGGAGTGGTTGAAGAAGCAGAATTCGAGCGCTGAGATGGATACTGGTATATCATTTTTTTTTTCTATTGAGACTAAGGCTGGAGCTAACGATGTCCGAAGATAATTTGATCCCATTTACGCATTGGATCACACCGCCGAATCTGCCAAAGCGGTTCTCGACGCAGATGTATCTCTACTTCTTACCCATTCTGGACTCGTCAGCAGGAAGTGAGAGTACAGCACAGGGATTACCTGAAGGAGGGAGGCAGGAAGTGCAAGTCCCTACCTCAGACGGGGGCGTGGAGATCAATGAAGCGAGGTTTCTACCAGCATCGAATTGGCTACAGCAGGCTCGAGCGGTCGAGATTATTCTCTACCCGCCTCAGTTCTTGTTACTTTCTATTGTTGCCCAATTCCTGGACATAAGCACCTCTCCTGCTGCTACAGCAACGGAGAAACAAGCACGAAGAAAAGAATTACTGGATTTCATTCACAGCGGCAACCCGCCGTGGACAGATAAATTCGTATGTCCGCGAAGTCTGCAATTGCTGGATGATCAGAGGGCTGTTCTGGCATTGGATCATCCGGGACCGGAGTTGGATGGTTCTGGGAAGAAGGGTGATGACGAGAGAGTGATTTTGGTGAAGTTTGGGAAAGATGGACCGAGGAATGTCGATGTGCGATGGAAGAGGGATGTTTTGAGAGAAGGGAAGAGTTCTTTATAGTTGATAATTATAGAGTCGAGTTCATAATTCCATGTCGAGATTGATAGTGGATCTTGTACACACGCACTCTTCGTAATAACCACGCTCCGGCAAAGTCACATGACCCACACAACGAATCCCCACCCGATTTCACGGGTACGCCAAACAGTCCAAATTCGCTTGGGACGCCGAGATTGCACATTGAAATTTTCGCACCTCAATCAACCAGCCTTTCGAAGTTCACCACCTTCAAAAACACCACACACAAATCAGCCAAAATGGAGAACGAAAAGGGAGAGATTGTCGATCTGTCGGTCCCCTTAAATCCCTCTTGAAAAGATGAAAAAAAAAGAAAGACTAACGAAAGGTAATATAGCTACGTCCCCCGCAAATGCAGCGCTACCAACCGCATCATCAAAGCCAATGACCACGCCTCGGTGCAAATCTCCATCGGCAACGTTGACGAGAACGGCCGCTACACCGGCGAGAACGGCGTCTATGCGCTCAGCGGATTTGTGCGCGCTCGCGGTGAGGCTGATGACTCGCTTAACCGTCTTGCGCAGCGCGATGGATATTTGAAGAGTGTCTGGAGTGCTCAGCGATAAATTCTCGACTTTTCGACGGGGATTTTCGCGGGGTTTTTTATCAGGGTTTGGGGTTAAAATGGGTTGACGGACTCGGTTCGGTTCAGGTTCAGATATCGGATCGGGATCGATGATATGATTGATGCGTTTTTTTCTCTCTTCGTGTTCTTTTTTACGTGTGGTGGAATGGGGGATGAGATATGGACTAGGGTTATGTGCCTGATGGTGAGTTCTTTATTTTCCTAATTGGAGATATTGATATTGAACGGGAGGCTAATTTGATACAGATGACACTTGTATGAACGATATACATATCCAATCCTATCCGTTCCCAATCAACCTCAACCTCTCAATGAAAGAACAAAACTCGAAAAGAAAAGGAAGGAACCCGAGAATAGAAACAAAACTTCTAATCTACATCCATGCCCTACATACAATACAAAAGAAACAAAAAAACTACAAAAAAAAAACAACTATTTCTAGAATGCAACGTTGCAACCGGCATATCAAGGCCTCCTCACTCTTTCTCTTCAGGAGATGATTTCCACGAGAGAGGAGGTAGAAACATAACATGAAAACATCCAAACGCCGAATATCATGGTATACTACCTAGGTATATACCCGCCTATTGAAGAGCCACGGTTATTCCAAGATTACGAGCTGGGGCACAGATACGGGCGGGACATTCGTAGATTATTCAAATAGTGGCTTGGGAAAGGTGAACAGCTAGGGAATTGTTCTATATGAATGAAATTCTTCTTTTTGTACCATGATCATTACACATTTCTGCCGAGTCTCGTTCCTTCTTTTCATATTTTGCTAGATTGGCCATTTAATCCCTCTCAAGACGAACGGCTGGATTCGACTCGATGAAGTTCAAATCAACCTTGTGACCAAGTAGTTCACGAATATTGCTCACTCCGTACCTGTTCATCGAAAGTTAGTTATCAATCAATCACGCAGCGACTGGAAGAACTTACTTGATCATAGTAGGTCTCTCCAAACTCAAACCCCAACCATACACACGCATATCCTTCGGTAACCCCATCGACTCCAACATCTCCGGCCTGAACATACCACTATTTCCAATCTCAACCCATTTACCCAATCCATCATGATATCCGAAAATCTCCATACTGGGCTCGGTATAAGGGTTGTAAGCGGGCTTGAAGCGCAGACGATGAATACCCATTTTCGCGAAGAAGACTTCCATGAAGCCGATCAGACCGCCGAGGGCAAGACCGAAGTCGGCAATCACACCTTCGACTTGGTGGAATTCGGCCAAGTGAGTGGCGTCGACGGATTCGTTTCGGAAGACGCGGTCGATACTGAAGTAGCGGGCTGGTCGCGGGTTGGCGGCGAGTTTGTGGAGCATGTAAGTGGACACGGAGGTTGTGTGTGTTCGGAGGACGAGGCGAAGGGCTTCGTCTGGGTTCCAGGGATATCGGTATCCAATTGAGCCATATTTGCCGCTTTCGTGGACGGCGCGAACATTGTCCCAGTATGCTTTGTAGTCGAGGGGCTTGTCTTCTTGCTTCTTTGCCGATGATGGCATGGATGATGCCTTGGTCAAATGCGGGTTGTTGGGAGGATCTTCACGAGGAGGATCGGCCTTGAGGGGATCGGAAATGTAGAAGGTATCTTGCAAGTCACGAGCGGGATGTTGTTGCGGTACGTACAAGGCGTCGAAGTTCCAGAAACCCGTTTCGACGAAGCGGTTGGTGGGCATTTCTTCGAAACCCATTTCGAAGAAGATATTTCTGAATTCTTGTCGGACTTTGTTGAGAGGGTGCAATGCGCCGCTGGGGGTCAGGGCTCCCTTTGCTTTGAAGTTGTATGGTTTCAAATGCGCGGTTTTCCACGCTCCGCTCGTGAGCATCTCTTCCGTCAAGTCGGTTTCTTCCTTGACGAATTCTCGCGCATACTTGGGACCTTTCTTGAACTTGTAGCTAATTACCTTTTGTACCGCAATCAGTTTCCTCTTCTTCAAGTCTGCGACCACCTTGGCGTCAGGGTAGGTCTGTGATTCCTTGATGGTCTGCAGCAACAATCTCGTCTCATCCTCAATCTTGTCTGTGTTCGCTCGTAGCAAGTCCTTGTCTTTCTTAATCCAGCCTCGCTTGAAGGCATTACCCTGTCCGACCTTGGCGATATCCTTTCCAACAATGCCGGGGAGATCTGCGATTTTCAATCCATCGAGAGCTGCAACGACAGCCTCGAAGACCTTGGCTTCGTGCGATCCATTGGCGGCAATGGACTCGCCTTCCTCTGTCAAAACGAGAGCTTCTTTGTCTATCGCCTCATATTCCACCATCGACCGTGACGCTAGACGATCCAACGCGGCTTTTATGTTCAAGAATGGGACGGAGGGGAAGGTTTCGTTAGATAGGAGAGGCTGATCGGTCGACGACAAAGCGTCCAAAACAGGCGCTGTCAAGTCAGACGCCATTTTGTGTATGATCTGCTGGCTGTTGCTATTCAATGACTGTGTAAATGATTCGATTAACGTCGCAAGGAGCTTAAACTGAGTGGATCGGTTGACGCTGTGTGTATGACTCTTTCGGACAAAATTAGTCAAAATTCGATACGGTAAGCTATTCGATCTGCCTGTGCAGTTCCTGCCCCGCGGTTTTGCATGGGTCACATGAGATCATGTGACTTTGGATTGATGCCTTGATGCCTGGCCATCTTCAACAGATCCAAATGAAAAGTTTAGGAAGTTTACTTGTCTGCGCCGCTTGGCTGATAACATTGCTCCCCATATCATAGTCGATCTGACAATCCCAATATCCTTCATTCAATATTTTACGACTACACCCTTCTGGATTGTTTCAATCAACTTTATCGTATTTCCAATGCTCTGGTTGAGTTCAATGACGATGTCGGCCGCACTCCTGAAACTCTTCTTGAGCACTGATAGCAGGCCAACCGTTCCCCATATCTTAACCACAAGCTAGCTTCGCTAGTCTTGATGATCTATCCAAGTCACAATTTCCCGAAAAGTGGATCGATTCATAGCACATGGTGAGAAGATCGAAGTGCGGAGGACTCGTACAATACGGATACAGCATTGTTTATTTGCCGACCAAATCATCGTAAACATCCATCAACACGCGACATGCCTGATATTTGCACTAATACAAATGGCAGCAGTATGGCTACGTTATATGATGGCTGATATAGTAATGCCGCCCAATCCTGAAATTTTGATGGATGACGTCGTCTTACAAGCCCTGCCAAGGTCTGATATGCGTACTGACTAGTTAGTCGTATGCGTCTGGCATCCATGTACGATGTACGGAGTATCTTATCATGTCAAGATTATCAGCGTTCCTTACAGCGATGTTTTTGGTGTTTGGTATTTTGTATCATGTACTGTACGTATTTCGACTGGGCTTCATACCGGCAAAAGTGTGTAGCATACTAGCATGCTGAGGGGAAGAAAGGGGCCAATCCGAGAAGTGTTATGACATTGAGTCGTTAAGGTAATACCAATGAATTTGATCACCTCATTTTTAACGTTGGTGCGAAGTGCTTAGATCTACAACTTGCTCGGTCGCTATTTGCTCGATTAATGCAACGGCTGTACGGAATATGCCCCGCGAATACTACACGTTTCAGACTGACAACGTTGACTAGGGAATTAGTTCGTGGATTTGCATCTCAGGTGCCTCAAAAATCATATGACTCAGATTCGAAGTGCTGCTCAATACTCAAACTGTACTACGGATGTAAAAATTCTGTAGGATCATCATCGCTTTGATAGACTAACAACTGGATAGCCAATTCTGATACGATGTGGATTGGCTAACAACTGTATGTACTAGCACTATGAAACTGTGCCAATGAACTCAATCTGTGATTCGTGAACCGAGGCACTGGACGATGATTTTTCTCAGATGTTTTGCGACTTAATCTGTTATCTCGATTGCTATTGGTGAGAAGTAGAAGAAAAAATAATGAGCCCCATTCTAGGACTAAAACATGATACTAAAATGGGATGCTCTACGGAGAGATATGAATAGGTACGCCCCAGATGGTGCCGTGGCAGAACCATGGAACCGGCATGGTTCATCGCATTGAATTTTCTGCTGTCTTGGCGAGCCGTCTCGAAAGCCATTTACCTGAGCAATCTATGAAGAGAAGCTCATACAACGAATGCTTGCAAATTGTCCAATTCCTGGCCTGCTCGAATAAATGTATGGATGATACACGGGATCGTTATCCTCCATAAGAGAAGATAATATTTGGACAACAGACTACACTAATCTAATAGGAGTTAGTGAGTAGATGATTTTCTGCGCTAGACTGCATTTGACTTTTTAGCGGATGGGATAATCCAATGCCAGCCAATCACCACTCGAGTTGTCGACCATAGATTGAATTGGACTTGAGCTTTCGTACGGAGCAGGCACTAAATGGGTCTCTGAGCCCCATCGACAAACTCGTGGCCCCAGTCTACGGCTTATGCTTGCCTTTTTCCGAGAGAATCTCAGTCGGTAACCAGCAGAAGAACTTAGTGACTCCGACTCTGAATAAACTTCTTCCTTATCCAGAACGCATCAATGCACGTACTAACTGTTGTACAGACAGTATTCCATACATAGTACACTGCATACAGCGTCTACCCGTACTGACACGGTACGGTCACGGTAAGAATGAAGCACACCAACCGAACCATTGGCTGACCCACCCCCCCACACAGACCAGCTGATCTGAGTCTTGACCAGTGACAGCCACGAACTACTGCAAGATTTATCCACCTGTATGCTTCCAATTGGCAGATATCCCAATCGGACCACCCCTGACTCTGCGCTAATCCCAAAGAGGGATTAACCATCCTTCCCGGGTCCACAAGCATACATGTTTTTCTGATTGATTTGATAAGCGTCCTTCCCCCGGCTTGCTTTCTTTTTCTGAAGGGGCAACTATGCCAGATACAGCCAAGCTCCGTACTATGGAGTACAAGAGGGAGACGATAAAATACCATATTCTAAGCGTACGTACTCCGCAGGTAACATCGTAATTAACCATCTGAATGAGGCGTACGGCACTCCCGGGGTCAGAAACAGGCTGTTAAAGTGCTAGTTAACCTGCCAGTAGGAACGCCTGCTAGTGTTATCGCTCCGCCTCGCGCTTTTTTCTTCCCTGCCCTCTTTCTTTCTTCAGAGAGAGGAGCCATCTTGCTCAACTTCCGATACGAAACCTGCATGTTGGTTGGTGGTTTTGATTTCTTTTTTCTTTTATTTTTTCTCATCTGGCCCTGCTTTTCCTCAAGGGTGTACACTGGACAGTATACTGCAGTACGAGTACGTGCATGTACATGCCTCTTCCAGCAAAGGTAACTACTCCATACTAAGGCGGAAGGAGGCGAATCCCCTTTCTCCCCCTCCTCTTCCCTGTTCCTTCCTCCCTCCATCTCTCCTGCTTTCAAATCAGCTTTCATCCCAAGAAGCTACGACCAGCCTCGACTTGTCACATTTGCCGGTGACTGTCCGTGCTTTGCTCTTTTCCCATCATTTTCCCAACGAGGTGTCTTTGACTAACTCCACCACGGTTGTCTGCAATATAGACAGGTCTCTATATTGACCTCGATCGCTGCGACACCCTATCAACGCGTTATATCGTCGAATCTCGCTGCTCTGATCATTTCTGATCCGATCGCACCAACCGCGCCGACTTTGTTCTCCCAACAGTAGAGCGACTCACCTAAACGGATTGCGCTAGTTATACTTTCATTATTCGCTCCGAGTCATCGATCTCACCGCCCAAATCACCCAGCTATTCTATCGAAACAGCAACACTCATGTCGTTTCCATAATCGATTTCTCCTTCAATCACCGTTACATACACGGACAATACTTTTCTCTCCGCGCCCTGTTTTGTGGCAGGCCGGACTGAATTATCGATCGATATATTTTTTGACATTTTTGCCGCTTCTCAGTAGACAGTACGAACAAGCAAGTCAACATGGGGAGTGACGAGGATCCATTCTTCGCTGCTGCGGCGATTCTGAAAACTCTCGCTGTCGAGCCTCCGCCAAGTGACGATGATGCAGAGATTCCTGCCAAACGAGTGATCAACGGCTTTGACAAGAAGCGCGTCCAACTTCCCGGAGAGAATACCCCTGGGAAGAAGGCTTTCACCACTGAATTAGAATGCTTGATGCGTCGAGTGCATGAATTAGAGACAGAATTAGTCAGTCATCCTAATGTTTGTTTTGCTTTCGTCTTTGTCTTGCATTTCATTGTTTCTCTTCGCTCCTTTTTCTTTCGAATTTTAGCTAATTCGGGCCTTTGTTCTAGCAGTACAAGAGACCCCGCAGATCGCGAAAACTCAAGCGGAAATACGATGATGATGATACTGCGGACGACGACGACGATGAGGATGATGACGACGATGATTCCGATGGAAGCGACGAAGACGACGATGACAATGAAGATGATGACCATGCCGCCAATGGAGTTCTCGTCACCCGCCGTCGAACGCTGCGTGGTGGTGCCGAAACCCTTCGCTCGCTTCAAAATCATGTCGAGAAACAGGCTCATGAAATCAGCATACAAAAGGACATTATCGCCCGTGTCCGCGAAGAACTTGATATGCAAGAGGAGCGTACACGGCGGACGCTTGTTAAAGTAGAGCATGAGGATGTCGGAGTTTTGCAACGTGAATTGCGCAAACATCAGCAAGCCAACGAAGCTTTCCAAAAGGCGTTACGAGAGATAGGTGGTATCATTACACAGGTCGCCAATGGTGATCTATCCATGAAGGTGCAGATTCACCCGCTAGAGATGGACCCAGAAATTGCAACCTTCAAGCGTACAATCAACACTATGATGGACCAACTGCAAGTGTTTGGTAGTGAGGTCTCTAGGGTGGCTCGCGAAGTCGGAACCGAAGGAATACTAGGTGGACAAGCCCAAATTACTGGCGTGCATGGTATCTGGAAGGAATTGACGGAAAACGTCAACATCATGGCCAAGAATCTTACTGATCAAGTGCGTGAAATCGCAACCGTCACCACTGCTGTCGCACACGGTGATCTTAGTCAGAAGATTGAAAGTCGGGCCCATGGTGAAATCTTCGAACTCCAACAGACTATCAATACCATGGTGGACCAACTTCGTACATTTGCCACGGAAGTCACGCGTGTCGCCCGTGATGTCGGTACTGAAGGTGTTCTCGGCGGACAGGCTCAAATCGAAGGGGTGCAGGGCATGTGGAACGAATTGACGGTTAATGTGAATGCCATGGCCAACAATTTAACCACACAAGTGCGTGATATTGCCAACGTCACCAAAGCAGTCGCCAAGGGTGACTTGACTCAGAAAGTGCAAGCCAACTGCAAAGGAGAAATTGCAGAGCTTAAGAATATTATCAATTCCATGGTGGACCAGCTTCGACAGTTCGCTCAAGAAGTCACAAAGATCGCCAAGGAAGTCGGAACAGATGGTGTACTTGGTGGTCAAGCTACAGTTCACGATGTTGAAGGTACTTGGAAAGACCTCACCGAAAACGTCAACCGAATGGCCAACAACCTCACCACTCACGTGCGTGAGATTGCGGAGGTTACTACTGCTGTCGCCAAGGGTGACCTTACCAGGAAAGTCACCGCCAACGTGCAGGGTGAGATTTTGGATTTGAAGAACACCATCAATGACATGGTGGATCGTTTGAATAAGTTTGCATTTGAAGTCAGCAAGGTCGCCAGAGAGGTCGGTACGGATGGAACTCTTGGTGGTCAAGCTAAAGTCGATAACGTGGAGGGCAAATGGAAAGATCTCACCGACAATGTCAACACCATGGCCCAGAATCTTACTTCGCAGGTGCGAAGTATTTCTGACGTTACTCAGGCTATTGCCAAGGGCGACCTCAGCAAGAAGATTGAAGTTCACGCACAGGGAGAAATTCTTACTCTGAAGGTCACGATCAATAACATGGTGGATCGTTTAGCCAAATTCGCCACAGAGTTGAAGAGGGTCGCCCGTGACGTCGGTGTCGACGGAAAGATGGGTGGTCAGGCTAACGTTGAGGGCATCGCCGGTCGATGGAAAGAAATCACAGAGGACGTCAATACTATGGCCGAGAATCTTACGTCTCAAGTCCGAGCTTTCGGTGAAATTACTGATGCTGCCACTGATGGTGACTTTACTAAGCTCATCACCGTCAATGCCTCTGGTGAAATGGACGAATTGAAGCGCAAGATCAATAAGATGGTTTCCAACTTGCGTGACAGTATCCAACGTAACACGGCCGCCAGGGAGGCTGCCGAACAGGCCAATCGCACCAAATCAGAGTTCTTGGCCAATATGTCTCACGAAATCCGAACACCCATGAACGGTATCATCGGTATGACTCAGCTTACACTGGATACTGACGATCTGAAACCTTATCCCCGTGAAATGTTGAACGTGGTCCACAACTTGGCCAACAGTCTGCTGACTATTATCGACGATATCCTCGATATTTCCAAGATTGAGGCCAACAGGATGGTTATCGAAAGTATTCCGTTCACCGTCCGAGGAACTGTATTCAATGCGCTCAAGACTCTGGCGGTCAAGGCCAACGAAAAGTTCCTCAACCTTGCATACCAGGTGGACAGCTCAGTTCCCGACTACGTTATTGGCGACCCATTCCGTCTTCGTCAGATTATCCTCAACTTGGTCGGAAACGCCATCAAATTTACTGAGCACGGTGAAGTCAAATTGACCATCAGCAAATCTGAGAGGGAGCAGTGTGCCAGAGACGAGTATGCCTTTGAGTTCTCCGTTTCCGATACTGGTATTGGTATTGAGGAAGACAAACTGGACCTCATTTTCGACACTTTCCAACAAGCCGATGGATCAACAACTCGTCGATTCGGTGGTACTGGTCTTGGTCTGTCCATTTCCAAACGTCTCGTCAATCTCATGGGTGGCGATGTTTGGGTCACATCAGAATACGGACATGGCAGTACCTTCCACTTCACTTGCGTCGTTAAACTTGCCGATCAATCTTTGAATGTCATCAGCTCACAACTCATTCCTTACAAGAACCACCGTGTCCTCTTCATCGACAAGGGGCATACTGGTGGACATGCAGAACAGATCACCTTGATGCTGCAGCAACTTGACCTAGAGCCTCTGGTTGTCAAGGATGAAGACGAAGTACCGCCACCAGAGATTCACGATCCATCAGGAAAGGAGTCCGGTCATGCTTACGACGTCATTATCGTGGACACAGTTGACACTGCTCGTACGTTGCGAACGTACGACGAGTTCAAATACATACCGATTGTCTTGTTATGTCCAGTGGTGTCTGTGAGCTTGAAGTCTGCCCTCGATCTTGGTATCACCTCATACATGACGACTCCTTGTCAACCGATTGATTTGGGTAATGGAATGTTGCCTGCCTTGGAGGGTCGCTCAACACCGATCACGACGGACCACTCCCGATCATTCGATATTCTGCTTGCAGAAGACAACGAGGTCAATCAAAAGCTGGCAGTGAAGATCCTGGAGAAATGCAACCACGGAGTCACAGTGGTCGGCAACGGTCAGGAGGCCTTGGATGCCGTAAAGAATCGGCGGTTCGACATCATTCTCATGGACGTCCAAATGCCTATCATGGGAGGATTTGAAGCCACGGCCAAGATTCGGGATTATGAACGCGAGAACAACCTATCTCGCACGCCGATTATCGCTCTTACTGCACACGCTATGTTGGGTGACAGAGAGAAGTGCATACAGGCTCAGATGGACGAATATCTGTCCAAGCCTCTGAAACAGAACCAAATGATCCAGACCATTCTAAAGTGTGCGACTCTTGGTGGAAACTTCATGGAAAAGAATAAAGAGTCGCGACTTGCAGGTCCTGAAGGACATCTTGCGCCTGTTCCCACCCACCAGCAGCGCCCTGGAATGGAGGGCCGAGCAATCACAACATCGGGGCCGATCACTACGGAGACCGATAGCCCAGGTACTGAAGAGGGAGAAGTTGAAGTCGACCGAGTAAGTTGATGCTCATCATAATGATTGGTTGTATAGCCGCTAATGTATGGTCCAGCAAAAACTGTTGTTACGGTCTCATAGCAGTTGATGATTTCTCTTCGATTATGTCATGATTTTCCTTTATCATTCGGTAGCGACTTGTTTTTCCCTTCATGAAGAAGTTTCTTTGTCTTTTCATTTCGGTATACCTTCACCTCAACCTAAACCATTTTGCATATCTCCTTCTTTGTGATATCGGTCGTTGTCTTACCTCCGTTGTTGTTCTTATACTAAAGGCCTTTGTCTTCATACACTCCCGTCTGAACCATCTCGACGACGGGTCTTCTTCTTTATCTAACTATTACATTCTTGTTATAAGTTAGGTTAAAAGGTTATATGCATAACCTTTTTTGGGCGTTAGCGTGTTTGTCGGATGCATTTGATCTTGTTTTCTTTTTTATTTATCATACCCCAAGGCCAATCCTTTAAGCCTTGAGCCTGAAATCAGTTTCAGTTAGGAATATATTTTTATGGTTATTTGATCTCGCATTTTTTATCTTGATTTTAGTTGCAGGGCACTGTAGTTCCAGATGTCTCTCCTGGATAGGTTATACCCTCTAACGAAGTGATGAAATATATACTAGATGTCGACTTTCAAAACGTCTTGTCCTCTAAACGATTGATCCTTGCTGTCCAAATATGACAATCTTCCAAGGTTAACGGTTACACCTGATCCTGTCTTCCCACAGGAGAAGCACTACTCATCATCACACCCTCACTTCCATCCCCAACCCCCCTCTCAGAAAGAGGCACAGCTGTTGGAGTCTTCGCATCCTTCTCCGCCACACCCTCATCCCTAATCAGAACCGCACATACAAAACACACCCCAATAATAGGCGCATACATGACAAATATAGTATGCATACCAGCCATGTACGCATCCATAACCATCTGGTATTGACTTGGGGATAGATTGATGGATGATAGCGCGTAGGCGGATGATGTTATCGTGTTGATTGTGTCGGAAGGGAGGGTGTTTTGGAGGTGGGTTTTGAGGGTGTTGTTTAGGATTGCGCCGGAAACTGTTTCTATTGTTAGATTCAATGTTATATGTATGGAAGAGGGAGGGATGGACGTACTAGTTAATCCTACTGAACCACCGAGGATACGCAGAAAGTTCCGTAGAGAGTTTGCGACTGCTCTATCTGCTTTTCTGGAGTGAGCTAACAGTGCTACCAATCCAGCTATACCTAGATATCAGTATCGTCTAGCTTCTTTGATAGTGGGTGATTGGAGAGAGAGAGACAAACGCTGAAAAGCACCCCCAATCCCAATCCCCTGCAAAAACCCAATCAAACAAATCGCCCACACAGGAGTGGAGCGTGTATAAATCGTCTGCAACGACACACCCACCAACCAAACACAATTCGAAAATATGATCGTAGGCCCATAGTGACCTGTCTTTGAGATTATTTGGCCTGAAACTAACGATCCGACGCCGTGGGATGCTACCATCGGCAGGATTATTACCCCGGACAGGATGGGGCTGTACCCGCGGACTGTCTGCAGGTACATGGGGATGTAGAAGAGGTTTGCCCAGTAGACGATGCCGTGCAGGGTGCCTTGGAGGAGGATTAGGTTTGCGGATTTGTCGCTTTGGAAGAGGCGGACTTTTTTCTTCTGTCAGCTTCTCCTATAGAAAAGGAGGAGGGGAAAGGGACTTACTAGGCATCATGGGCAGTTTTGCGAATTTCCATTCTACGAGTACAAAGGTCATGATGAGGAGACCGCCGAGGGCGAGCATGGCGATTACCAAGGTGCTGTTCCATGCATATGTCGAGCCTCCTTGAGATATGGGGATCTAGATCACCGATTAGACAAACTCCTAGGGCTGTTAGGGGAGATGATACTGACCAAAACCAACACAACAGCAGCCAAATTAACCACCAACCCCAACCAATCAATCATCCTCACCTTCGTCCACGCATTGCCCCTAACCGTAGACGGCGGAATCACAATCGCAATCACAACCATCACGACCACTGTGACGGGGACAACGAACCAGAAACACCATCTCCACGAAGCGCGTTGAGTCAATGCGCCGCCTATCAGGGGTCCGATGCCATTGCCCAAACCGACCATGGCGCCGATGAAGCCGTTGTATTTACCGCGTTGTTCGAGGGTTGTGATGTCGCTTGCTATTATCATTACGAGGGCGGTTCTACATCAATTAGCTTTGTTTCCGTCTTGTGCGGACAGGATGGAAGGGGAGGGAGGGGATGTACATGGCACCACCACCAAGCCCAGCAATAGACCGAAAAGCGAACAACATGGCCGCATTCTGCGCAAACCCAGCACACAGATTCGCACCCGCCAGAATACCCATGCACGTTAGCAGTAGGGGTTTACGGCCCACGATGTCACTCAACCGGCCATTGACGAGTTGGACACTGGTACTCGCGAGCAAGAAACTGGTCGCAATCCATGAGATGGATGGTCCCATGTTTAGGGATGCCCCGATTGCGGGCACGGCGGTTGAGACGGAGGTTTGATCTAGATATGAAATCATTTGGGCTAGGGCGATGGTTGGGAAGACGATCATTAGTTTGTTGTGCGGGAGGATGTTGGATTGTTGGTCTTTGAAGGTTTCTAGGGTTGATGGTGGTGGTTCATTGGAGCTGGGTGTTTCGCTGGTTGGGGAGGGTTGTTGCTTTTTGCGGAAGATGGTTCTGAAGACTGCTTGTTTGCCATCTGGGGTAACTTGAGAGGAGGACATTTTGACTGATATTGCTGCTTTCTTTTAGTAGAACTACTTGTGTATCGAAATATTTCGAGATGTTAGAATGATCAGAAAAGAGAAATGCATTTAGACATTTAGAATGGAAGGCTTTAGGTAGAGCGGATTGAGTCATCAGCGGTTATCGCGCAGAAGACCGATTGGATATTGATATTCATTGTTCTACTCTAGTACTCTTATGGCCAGTCAATCCTGGTATAATGCCTCACTACCCCAGTTCTGAAAAGTGCGGAGATCCGACATCGCCAAGAACCGGCAATGCAGGTTTAGGAGAGCCATCTTTATCAAGATCCATATTCGAGAAGTGGAAATTCGTCGTATGCGCTAAGTCGTTACACTGACATTGCATCGGGTATCCCAATGAATATCCATGAAAGGCTTGACTGATGTGTGGGGAGTGAGTGCGGTACGCGGAAACATGTTCCTATTCTCCCGAAAATACTATGGGCATTAGAGCGGTATATTAATATACATGGATTAGTTGCGAAAAGATTGACAATTCCTGCGAATTCTCCGAATATCGGTCGTGGGGATTAGGGCTTGGCCGCACTAGACAGGGCTGTTGAATAGTTGCCTAATTTGGAAACATTGCGACCTATCGGATTTTTGTTTCTCTCGGTCATTCTCTTCAGTTTGCAATGTAGACGCTCCTCTCATAGTCATATGTTGAGACAATGTGGTGGGTTCATATTGTTGTCCTAGGCGAGTTCTTATGGGCTGACTGCCTCGAGTTAGGGCTAATTCGTCTACTTTTCAGCCAGAGATGAAATAGGAAATTGGACTACAAACAATTTCATTGAGGCACGAAGCAGTTCATCGTAGAAAATAGCTCTAGGTAACGAATGAATCTAAACCAACTTTCCAGTAGCCTCACGTCCTTCTAATACACCCATCAGTGTCTCAACCATAGCCCTTCTAGTCCGGATTTTCCTTCGTACTTCCTCCAATATGAAGAGTCATGATAACATATTCGTGCTTCAGAAACTCAACATAGACGTCCAAAGTGGGATCTCCATAACATCAAGCGCAGCACCACCCATCTTCTTTTTGTCCAAAGCCCTAAGTAGGGCTTTCTCATCTACCATGCCGCCTTTAGCACAGTTAACGAGAATAGCATTATCCTTCATGATGTTAATTTCGTGATGGGTAATAATTTGTAGCATATATCTTTTTGCGTCAAGGTCAAACTTGCTCTCTAACAGCCTCCAATACCCGACAATTTCAAAATGGGCATCAAAACAGATCAGTAAGTCCATATCCAAGCCTCTCAAACTTACGACTTTGCCTTCTCTATCCTTCAAAAATACGAAGTACCAGCAGATTGCGCTGCCATGATAGCACCGAGGAGTCAACACTCACGGCATCAACCGGCTAGGCGGCTACTTTCATCGCATAAAATGCAAAGTGCTTGACCCAAATCCGGAGTTGAAGCTCGTCATAAAAAGTCCCATCATGGCCCATCTAGATGCTCGCAACACCTTTGGCTTCGTCGCTGGCTGTATATCAATTGACAAAGAAATTAAAATTGCTAGCACATATGGCTTGAATGACTTTATAGGAGAAGCCGAGTCCAAGGACCCTCCTGGTCACCTATGATCTACGTACCCGAGAATCCGAAGTCTAAAAAAGACTTGGCTTTCTGGGAACCTTCCGAACGCAGCCAAAGAAGAACGAGCCCCGTGGGTCTTTGAGGTCTCGAAGATGAGGACCTTCATGCAGGGGCCGAAGCTAACCTTACGACCCCCAAAGCCAGACAAATTCGGCGCATCGAAACCTGCCAAGTGTCTGGTTCTAATAATGCAGCCCTAGTAACGTCTCGGCATTGCCATGTAGATCTGTTGATGTCTTCTCGGCGCGTACGTTGGGTGTTTCGGACCTGTAGACGTTGGGATTACTAGCATTACTAGGATTATGTCTTGGAACCTCGATATCGTGGAGGGCGTGCATGGGGCCCACTCACACATTTCCTTATTCATCGGGATATGTACAGCCAAGGACTACATGCCGCCAAGCTACCAAGCCCTAACATCATCATATTTTTGATGCCTAGAAACAAAGATCAAGAGAGCCAAAAACGAGATTGAGCATCAACAAATGATATTGTGGTAATGAATCACCTGTGCCCATCAGGGATTATGATAGGCGTGGCTTTTCTTTTCTTTTTTATTGGATCAAGAAATGCAAGCCAAGCAGCGCCCTGAGCATCCCAGAAATTGCTTTGATACGGTGTCGCAGGCTGATTCTTGCATACTATACGCATCCTAAGCAATGAAGATACACATAGGAGCTCCATCGTTCTTTACGCAGCGTTTACCTTACCCGAGTCGATCCAAGCAATGCGCACATTGCCACAGCCGCAATCCTCAACATCGTCTCGAATCTACGATTGTATACACGTCAGCTACTGGAAAATCATACAAAACGTCGTGAAAATGGCATGAGCCAAGTGGTAACCATTGAGGCGGTGTAGAAGCGACCGAATCTGATATATGTGTTAGGCTGGGGTGTTGTGATCCTTGTCACTTAAGGTAGAGACAAGGGGTGTACCTACTTTGATATACCGGCTTGTCAGTGCTTGGTCTTGATTAATCCCTCAGCGTAGACCTTGATCGCGTTCGCCCTAATCTTGAGCCCCTCTATTGTTTACATCAAGAAATAGAAATAACAAGCTTTAGATCATCTTCTTTTATCAGCCATTTATTGTACAATCGCGTATTGAATAGCCAAGTCCAATTTTTCAAGCTCACCGATATGTCTCGAAGGAGTTCTGAGGGTACACGCCCGACGTCGACGGCGACTACGTTGATCGGTAATCTGATTTCCTGCTGCTGCCATTCTTCTATGCTTTAGTAACATATCACACTATAGCTGGAGGTGGTGCAGGAATGAGCGAAGTGCTCGTTTGTCATCCTTTAGGTATGTTCTATCGCTCAATCCCCTGATACGTTCCAACAGCAGTTTAATGATGCTCACACTTTACAGACACCATCAAAGTACGCATGCAACTGTCACAAAGAGTCAATCATTCTGGGGTATGTAAGCGCTTCCATTCCTTTTGACGTATTCCGTTGTCTAACATCTGATACGAAGCCACCACCGCGAGGAATCGTCGGAACTGCAGTCGGAATTGTCAAGAATGAGGGCTTTTTCAGTCTCTACAGAGGCTTAGGGCCAGTTCTCGGAGGAATAATTCCAAAAATGGCCGTCCGATTCACATCCTATGAGTATTACAAGCGGCTTCTTACCGACAAGGATACAATGAAAATATCGCGAAATGGGACATTTCTCGGTAGGCCTGAACTTCTCTGACCTACTCCCATTTTTACTCGATTTATATTAAAAGCTAACATTTGATATCTTATTACAGCCGGCCTAGCTGCAGGTATAACAGAAGCAGTCACAGTCGTCAATGCCGTCGAAGTAATCAAAATCCGCCTGCAAGCCTTACACAAAACGCCCGATGGCACTTTAACCCCAAAATACAAAAGTACACCAGACGCAATATCGACAGTAATTCGCACAGAGGGCATCGGCTTCCTCTGGCGGGGTGTCACATTAACGGCCCTGCGCCAGGGGACTAATCAAGCTGCCAATTTCACCGTTTATACTGAGCTGAAGACGCGGTTACAAAAGTGGCAGCAACAAGGTCACCACCACAACACACAGAATGAAGTTGGTATAAAAGACCTACCATCATATCAAATTACCATCATCGGCTTGATATCCGGCGCTGTTGGTCCATTTTTCAACGCGCCGATTGATACTATCAAAACTAGGATACAGCAGGCCCCGGCCATTCCTGGAAAGAGTAGTTTGTCACACATCATAACAATTACGACGGATATGTTACGCAAGGAAGGGATTCGATCTTTTTATAAGGGTATCACACCTCGTGTTATGCGGGTTGCGCCTGGCCAGGCTGTTACGTTTACGGTTTATGAGTTTTTGAAAGGAAGGATTGAGGAATCTTATGTTTTGCGAAGGGAGGTTATACGGCAAACTATTTAGTCACTTATAGACGTGGGTAGGGTTTTCTTATTCCTTTACTTGGATATTATCTGAAGCTTGGGTTGTATGAAATGAAAATGTCCCAAACAGGAAGGTCTTACCTGATTAGGCTATGGTTAGGGCTAGACATCTGGAGGGTGAGCTTTTTATTCTCATAGGATTTATTATCGATCCAGTATTATCCTCCGCTTTTGGTTATTACAAGATGTGAAATCGTTGAATATCTAGATGCTTCGAATCGCTGATTGAGTAGGGAGGATTGATTTGATTCGCGTACCGTACTGTAGGTAATTACCCCACCCGCGAAAGATTTCGAATTCAAATCCAACGTCCTCTCATTTTGATTCTGCGAATATTTCGGTCTGGAAGTTTTCATGACTGACCAACTGCGACCATGGAATTATACGATACTATAATGCGGGCGAATCTCCCTCTGAGCGTCATTTATGACCAGCTCATGGAGCTGGACTCTATGGAGAGTAAGATCGATGAAAAAATAGACTCCACCAGACTTCAATTGATGAGGGCTGAGTACGAGTATGAGGAATCGACAATGGATGTAGAAGATGGAGCTGGCGAATCCTACCAGAAAATACTCCACGACCTAGAACAGCTCAAGGATCAAGTAGCGAGCAAGCATGATCTTATGCGTAAGGTTGCCAATGCGTATTCGCGGTCCCGGATCCGTTCTCTCAACATTCTGGACCTACCCGACGAATTATTGAGGATGATTTTCGAAAAATCTAGGAATCGAATGGTGACAAGTGAACATTACTTCTTTGTCCCCGATCTTTCTAGTTGGGACGGGATCAAGAACATCAAAAACATTCGCTTGACTTGCCGGCGGTTCTGCAATACAAGCTCCCACCTTCTTCTTCGTCATATCGATGTTTGCATGAATCCATCCTCCCTTGCGCATCTGGATGAGGTAGCATGTCATCCACTTCTTAGCAAAGGTATCCAGGCAGTGCGAGTCCACCTCAACTACTTTAGTGCCGAATTAGCGAGGTATCTAACTCATTTCACTACACTTGCTACTATGCACTTGGAAGATTCACTGAATTTTTCCAAATCAATATTTCAAGAGGGTTGCGAAGACCCACCTTTCAACACACCACGCGAGAAGCTAGGACCGGCCATCGAGAAGGCTGAGCGGATTTTAGAAGAATGGTCGGAGTTTTTTGATGCACTAGTGGACTCGCAGGAAGACCAAAACGTCTTTAATGAAGGAGTTACGAAGAGCATAGCAATAGCAGGACTAGCAAGCGCCCATGAAACCTACCGGCAACAATACTTTGCACAGGAGAGTGTGCTTAAAGATGGCACATTTTTTCAAGCTATTCTCACTGCTATGTCAAAGATGCCAACTGCAAGAAGGCTATTTGTGGGGGACGATTTTCGAGATTTTGAGGGCGATCGTTTCAAGTATGTGAAGCCTTTTGTGGACGCGGTGGAGGATCCTGAAGGTCTTGCCGCAGAAGGGACGGTCAGGACTCTGGATTGGGACACTGCGAGGTCTAAACAGCTGGTGGACCAGCCCAAAGAAATATTCCTTCAACTTCTCATGGCGGTCTTCAACAGCGACACTCCGGTCAATTATCTTTGTGTAGATCTTACGTCGGCTGCAGACATATCAATTTCAGCCAACCAGGAGCAGCTTCAGCAACTAGCAGCAGGGGCAGAAAATCTGCGAGTGTTCGACTTCCGTGGGCGTGATGGCCAAAAAGATTTCGGACCAATAGTTGAATTTGGCCCGGAGCAAGTCTCCAGCTTCTGCTCGTTGGTTTCATCAGTGATGGGAGGGAAGGCTCTTACGCGACTTGACCTTAACCTAGGCTTCACACTCGATGAATCTGCCCCTCAACCACCCGTTAGTATGGGCTCTCTTCTCGTGTCACGGCATTGTCCAGACTTGAAGATTCTGCGTCTGTCATACTTCCCTCTTCATCTGAAACAACTGAAAAGATTCCTCGAAGGCCTTAACGGGCCTGTTGACATTACTTTGGATCATGTCCTGTTACTGAGCGGTACCTGGGCCGACGCGCTTGACATGATTCGCCAAAAGGCAAACCAGCATTCATCCGTCACAAGGCCGCGCGGCGCGGAGTGCGATGACATGTCCGAGGAAGACACGCTGGCCATCTTCGGAAAGGATGATGACTTTCCTCGTTATGGCAAGGAAGGAAACGCCACCTGGTACATCAGAGACTATATAAAGGAAAATCCGCTGAGAATTCGGGAAAGTACTTTGGCCTCATGACACTCCGCAAAAGGTACTGGAACTATACGTGGAAAGCCAAACACAGATGAGGATGAACTTTCCAAAGATACGGTTAAGAATATTTCTGGGAGTTGTAAACCCTACCCATTACCATCTCCCAAAAGACGCCGCTGGTCATTGCTCTGGAGATTGGGGGAGCATATTACACCCAACGCGACGACTGGTCTTATCCACTTGCCCTGGTTTGAAACCTTGCAAAGCAGCTCTGTCCGCTCCTCGCGATTGCACTTCTGCGCTCCCACTGGCACGTGGAAGTAGATGGTCGGTTACTATTCATATTACAGACGTACTTGTGTGTCTACGAAGTTGCTAACCGAGCTCATGTAGAATAGCCGTATTAGAATTATCTGAACACCAATCAATTTCTAAATTCAGCAAAAGTACTGTTTCCAATTCAGACTTTTTTTCTCCTTCTTCGCTCATTATAACTTCTACAACAAACTATCTCTCATCTTACCCAGTCTCTTTTTTTCTCATTTCCTCCACTAACGGCCTGTTTAGTGCCAATAATGCCACCGATGAGTCTTCGTCGCCGTCGATGACGGTGTCGCTGACGGTGTCGATGATGGAGTTGGCGTTGGCTTACTCGATGATCCGCTTGGCTGTACGCTCAGACTACTGTGATTGAAGCTTCGACGCATCATACGCGGAAGCGCGGAGGTGAATGCTGGTGGTCCAGGAGGCGGGCCACCAGGGGGTCCCGAGCCTGCTGGGGGAGGAGGAGGGGGTGGAGGAGGGGGAGGTGGTGGTGGAGCAGAAGCAGCAACAGACTGTACAGGTCTGGTTGTCGGTGGTCCACCCGCGACTGTAGTTGTTGTTGGTCCTCCCACGGGTATTGTTGTCGGCGGTCCACCCGCAATAGTAGTTGGTGGTCCTCCAGGCGGTGGTGATGGTGGAGCAGGAACAGAAGTAACAACAGACTCCACAGGTCTGGTTGTCGGTGGTCCGCTCGGAACTGTCGTTGGTGGTCCCGGAGGTGGTGATGATGGTGCAGATGGTGTTGAAGAAGTCGCTGGTCCACCAATATTCCTCCCTGTTGTCGATGTCGACGTCGAAGTCGTACTTGTGCTTGATGAAGCCGGACCGGAAGCAAGACTGCTGCTCGGTTCACCGCTAGGAACGGCGATACTCGAAGTTGGAACTCTTGCCGACGAACTTGGCGACACAGGCACAGACGATTCGGAAGGAAGAATACTTCCAACGCCGAAGCGACGGCTTGAAGAAGCGGCTGGAGTTGGGGCCACGGGAGCCGATGAAGATGGACGAGGGGGCGTCACTGGCGGTGGAGGAGGAACTGGAGGAGCAGATGAAGATGTATGAGGTGGTGTCACTGGCGGCGGCGGAGGCGGAGCTGGAGGTGCAGATGAAGACGCAACTCTTGATGATGGAGCCACCGGTGTAGACGATACAGCCACCGTGGCCGTATTCGGTGACGGCGAGGATGGCGGGGGACAGAAATCAATCGTCGTAGTGACCGTTACAGTTGATAAACAAACAGGGAATGAAGACGACGAGGGCCGAGGTGGTGTCACCACTGATGACGGTGATGATGATGGTCGTGGGACTGATGGTGAAGGCGGAATACTGGAAGACGTTCTTGGAAGTGAAACACTAGAAGATGTCCTTGGAGGCGTCGGCGAGACTCTAGGGATAGATGGGCTAGACGAGGAGGCCGGTGCAGCAGGTCTGCTCGAGGTGCCAGGGGCATCGACTGGCCCAACATGAGCATTATTTCCATTCCCATTCCCGTTTCCGTTACGTTGTGGAATTGCGATGACATCGGACGCAAGAAGCGTCAGGAGAAGAGCTAGAACCCTCATTGTTGATTTATTTGCCGTTTTCGCTTGATTTCGCTGGCTTTGATAGATCTTGATGGACAGAAAGAGGGCGTGTAGCTTTCAACCAGCATGAGGAGAAGAAATGAAAGAGAAGAAGAGAAGAGGGAAAATCAATATTATACAGCCTTTCTAACCGCCATTCTACAAGAACGCCTCAATTGATATCACATATTCATCAAGTTCGCCATTCTAGGGATTTTTTGATATCCAATCAGTTTCAGGAGTTTAGGGTTAAGACGAGACAAGCTTTGCGGATTTCCCTCCCGTCGTGCCGTGGATTTGATGATCCGGTGACGCAGGTTGTGTGAACTTTACAATATCAGAAACTCTAGTCGTCGAAAGTCAATCTTATTTAGATACGATATACGACTTGAAAAGCTTAAAGTTAGAAGGTGCGTATATTCCAGTGTACGTGTAGGTGAGATTTTCATGAAGACTGTTGTTCTTGATGTTCATCTGCGTGTTGCTTCTTAGTGTTGGCAAGGTCGTGTGGCCATCAGAATATCGATTAGAGGACTTGCCACTGGCCTCGGAACTCACCTCCAGCCTGGTTAGATTGATGAAAGAAGTCATGAGTATTAAGTGATGTAAGACAAGGCGTTCAAGCCTGATCCCAGACACGGTAGGTACGTATGAATGAATTTGACAACTTTTGATTGAACCGAAATATATACACCGAAAGCCTTTTCAATGTTGAATAAACGTATGTGCCGAAACGTATGTACCGAAATGTATATGCAAATGCATTAGAAAACAACCCAAGGATGTCTCCATCCAACCTTCAGCAACTTCGCAGCCGTAAATGCAATCGCTCCGGTAAAATAACAACACGCCACAAATGCAATGAGACCCCAGTAGTGGCCACCACATCTCGACAATATCTCACCGGCAATAGGCACACCAGTCAATGTCCTAAACCGTCAGTATCACCACGAAAGATAATGGAGACGGAAAAAAAAACATACCCCATACTAACAATCGTATAAGCAGTAGCATAATACCTCCCATAATGCTCCGTCTTACACAACTGACCCACACAAACCGGCGTCAAGCTGATATTACTTCCACTGAAGAACCCAAAAAGAACCGAATACACGACCAAGAGCGCCAGACTGCCGCCAGCAGGTAACCAGAGACAGGCGGTAGTCACCAAACACCCCAAACAGGCCAGGATCATGGTATTGAAGCGACCGAGGTAATCTGCTATATAGCCTGGTAGCCATCTTCCGAACGCAGAACCGGCGTTTAGGATAGCCAGGATTTGGTATGAGAACGTTGACGAGAAGCCTTCCGCCAATGCGTAGGAAGAGATGTATGTGACGGGCACGAACAGACCCCATTCAATCAAGAACACGCCCGCTGTCGTAAGCGTGAATATGGGATCACGGAAGATCCTGAAATCAGGCAAGATATTCTCCCTCGAGGCTGGCTTAGGCGGTAACCGTGACCGAATCAATATACACGCCATACCCAACGAAACCAGACAAAACAATGCAATCACCCTCGTAGCCCACGCCCACCCAATCTTGGGGAACAACGCTTCAAGCACAAGCGGAAAGACAACGCCGCCAACCGAACCACCCATAGCAGCAATACCAGTCGCCTCACCTCTCCTCTCATAAAAATAATGCCCCACGGCCGCAATCGCAGGCGTGAAGATCAACGACGTACCAATCCCCATCAACACCCCCAACACAAGCATAAACTCCCAATACTTCGTACAAAACCCCAACACAATAATCGAAACCATAATCACCCCCGACCCCACCAGCACCAACACCCTAGGCCCCTTGGCATCAAACACAGGCCCAATCTGCAGTCCACAGAAAAAAGTAAGACAGGCATAAATACCGAATATCCACCCAATACTGCCCGAGGAGTAGTCTTTCAGTTGGTGCGTTGAGATGTACGTTTGGAATGTGCCGATGGTGTTGATGAGGCCCATTGCGCCGAAGAGCCCCGAAAAACTGCCTAGGACGACGAGCCAGGATTCTAGGCCGCCTTCGGGGTAGGTGTTGCCGTAGGGGTCGGTTGAGATGCGGGTTAGGGTGGGCATTATGTCTTCATTCTCATTTCCAGTTCCATTTTGATTCGAGTTCTCATGGCCATGGTCATGAACATTTCCAGTAGCGTTGTCAAGAGGCTGTTCGTCTTGTACGTTCACCCCGCTTTTCTCCATTTGCATTTGCATTTGCAATTGCGGCTGCCGCTGCTCTCCTGTTTCTGAGCCAGCAGTTACGGTGCTCGCAATTCCATTGCCTCCTCCATGGTCGTCGTCGTTAAGCTCAGTCATCTGCTCTCAAACCCTTGCGCTGATAAAAACTACCTTAGTTATCCGTCCCAAGTCATCAACACGAGAAGAAAACAAACTGTCTGAAGAGATTTCATCTTTTCCCTGGAGGTCGTTTCTCTTAGCTCCCAGCCTAACTTTTTAGTCTTTTTAGTCGGGCCTAGGTTTTCTAGTAGGCTGGGGAAAGTTTTCTCATCTTATTTACCATTTCAGGAAATTTGTGGGCTTTGCAGGCCTTTTTGCGGAGATTTAGGGCCGATTGAACCAATCACATCGATCCGGTTCCACGTTTTTTTCGAATTTACGGATCTGGTATTGGGTGGAAATGGTACGGTATTGTGTTGTACGGCACGGGGAATTTTCCGAAGGTAAACCCCGCATATGGATAAGACAGCAAATCAAGTCAAGATTCAAATCAACAGCTAGGCAATGGTAGTATACATTTGTAGTTCAGAATCAAAATCATAAATCATCAAGCATTAACATCAAGCATCAAATCGCGCCTTGGAACAAACATGCCGCTTCATTCAATCGTGTCGTAATAATATCGTAAACCTAGTCGCATTTCATTCGTCGTTCATTCAGAGGAAGCGTGTAGTTGTTTTGCTTCCTCCATGTTTTTCGTAAATCATGATTCAAGCGTTTTTGTCGTAAAGTCATAAGCTCCGATCGTCTCTGTTCCTTCTTATAACTAGTAGCCCCGGGATGTATTGTCGTCTTCATACGGAACCCCGTGATTGAATGGACCAACCGCGTACGGGTCCGTGATCTTCTTTGGCCCAATACTCTGCTTCAACCTCTCTCGTCGTGCTTCTAGTGCCGCACGAGCTCGCTGCTGTCTTGCCTCTTTGACTTGCCGTCTGATATTGCGGAAGGACCTTACTGGGAAGAGGACTCCTTTTTGCAACCTGTATTTGACTGTTTGACGTTGGTATGGCGAATGAGGGCGAACAATACCCATGGCAAGATTCAAGTCACTATGACTAAGTTGTTGACGCCGAACTTGCTGACGGCGCGCCTTTCTTGACTTTGAGATGCGACGAGCAAGTACAAGAGGACCGCTGAATATCACTCGCTTCTGTGGCAATCCCAAGGAATTGCTCACATATGTGTCTTCTCTATCCGTTGTCGGATACCCATTTTGCTGGTCCGAAATCACTGGGCCGCGCTCATTGCTCGGAGAACTGTCAAAATCGTCCCAAAATCCACGCGGACGCCAGAAAGAATACAATTGACTATCTCTTGCTTTCTCCGCTCTTCTACTCTTGGCCGATCTGACCGATAACGACCGGGTCAATGGTTGAGGACGTACACCATCCGAGTTTCGACGGGCGCTTAGTGCGCGTTTCACCGAGCCAAATCCTCGACTCAGGCGGTTGCTTCCCTGTCGACTGAGTTCCGTTCCTGATTGTCTGCTATTCACAGGCTCCGGAAGTACAGCCTTTTGTGTCGGTGGTTTTGGAGGCGTGCGAGGGTTGCGAAGGGGGGACTCAACGTCCAACGCCGCTGTAGAGTGTTCCGGAGTGCGTAGAGCAACAGGTTCGCTCAGGTCTTGACCACGCAAAGCTTTGACGGCCTTCGACTCAGGTTGTATGTACGGATTAATTACCAAGAGCGAATCATTGTTGTGTGGAAAATAAGTAACCATCGTGGCTTCGTTGATCTCAATGGGTCCTGGTGAATATGACACAACGGATGACTGCGTGAAATGTAGTGACGGTGCATGAAGTCGCTCCATATCCTCTGCATTGCGCTGTGGAAATGCAGACACGGAAGTGTCTCCATTTGCAGGATCGGAACCTTCGTGAAGTACTATTCTCGGAGACGGCAGCACATCAGATGGCTTGTTGTGCGGTGGCACCTCGAAAGCCAGCTGCATCTGTTCGGTGTGTCGGCGCAAGCTATCAGAAGTAAGTGAGGTCGTACGCGAGTTGTTGCGGCTTGTCGGAGCCGAAAGAGATGAACTGCGCGCTGGTATAGGCGGGCGCCCGACACCACGACCACGACTTTCCCGTCCACTCTGTCCGGCTGCTGAACTTCCAGCATCAGACATGGTGCGACTTCTTTGAGGTGGATGTTGATCACTGGCTCTGCTGCGAGAAACGCTACCCTTGCGACGACTAGACGTGGTGGATGGCACGACTGATTGATTTCGAGTGCTGGGAGCGGAGGATTTGAGCGAAGAGCGCCTTTGAGGAACAACAACCACGGGAATAACTTCGTGCACCTCTTTATTGGTAGACGTAATGCTGACTGGAACTGACATATCGGATGCGACACTGTTGCGGTTTTCATTCGATATGCGACCAGATTTGTGCACCAGGCGATGAGACGAATCTCCATTGGACTCTGTCGATGTCCGTGTCGATCGCGGCTGTGGTGAGCTCACTGATCGTAGCGATGTTCTTTTTTCAGTGTGCCTCAGCGTGCGTTGCTTCGGAGGTGACATTTCAATTACCACAGCTTCAATTGTCGATGTAAATGATGCGCCAGAGTGTCTCCACGTGTTTACCCGGTCCACGAGTTTTTGTTCAGTGTTCGTCAAGTCAGGTGCGACTTCTCCATCGACCTTGTCAAGATCTGAAGGTTTGAGCGATTGGTCATTGTTGCGCATTGAATGAGACTCCTTTTTCGATGCCGGAGGAGCCGCTTCCAGTTTCCCTTTTTCTGAGGTTGTGGTGTTTTGGCGCTTTTGACCCGATCTCTTTCTGATCTGCGATCTGGGTAGTGGTGACGAGGCCAGCCTCGTTGTACGCTTGACATCTTGATTTTTCTCAGTCACTTCCGAGCTCTTTGCCACGCGGCCAGTTTCCGTGGTATCATCTCTTGCCTTATCTTGTTCTTCCTCGGTAGAGTTGGAAATACTATCAAAGCCGTTGGCGAGAGGCGATGGTTCTGGAAACGATCTCTGCCGTTTTTGGACAACTAATGAGTGTGCTGGTGGATACAAGCCGTATATAGTGTCATCATCAGACAAATTCTCTCTTGCTGTCTGAAAAGAATCGGCTCGCGACGTTGTTGAGGATTGCAGAGAAGGGAAAACAGGACGAGCCTTTGGCGTTGTATCTTTGGCGCGCGGTGGAGTGACATCAGGCGTGGGAGGACTGAACTGGTGAGAGCCTGTCGCGGCGATATTACGAAGACTCAACGGGAGTGAAGGCTGGCCATTGAGGCGCGGTGGGCTGTCTGGCTGGGTGTCCTCTTGAACCTGATTCGGAGGTGTAAGCGGCAGTGTTGGTGTGATAGGCATGTCACCACCGTTGACCATATCGTCCTTGACATCACTAGGTGAGTTTTTATCGGTCATTTCAATACTAGGTCGGGGTTGCCGGCGTCGCGGAAGCGATTTGTGACCCTTGAGAAGAGGGCGGTCGAGATGTGAAGGGCCGTTCAACGCGCCCACGAGTTCAAGATCCGGCATCGCGAAGAACGATATATTCCGTGTTTGCTATATCCAAAAGTTTCGTGTTTTGCGGAGCAGTTTCGAGGTCAGTGGCGACTCATCTGATGGGATAACGATGAATAAGTGCCTTCGGAGACACTATATCAATGTGGCTGGTTGTTGCATTCTCGAGAAAATTAAGCCTGCAGAGTACGTCGCATGAGCTCAAAGCCAGGACTTCGGATCGCGATAATATTATTGAAAGTATGAGACGATAATTTGACGCTTAAAATATAGACACGGTGGTTTTGCGAGGTGGTATTCGCGATGATTAGCGTAGTGGTGGACTGCGGTCGGGTGACGTGAGACTTGATATGACACTTTTGACACTGTATATGTCGTATCGGCGATAATGAGCGGCAGGTTGAACTGATTGCGTCGGCGGAAAGTCTTGGAAAGACAGGCGATTCGAAAGAGTGATTATGTATTAGGTAGCGAAGAGAATAAACCGACGAAGTTATTCTGGAATACTTGGTTAAATGGCCCGTCAGCCAGTGACAGCCACCGTCTCAAGTGAGGAAAGCGCGGAAAGGAAGAGAATTGCTTCTACTCCGTAGGGTCGGAATCCTTCAGCTACCACAACTCTGGGACCGACTCATCCGCCATCAATGATTAATTGATTATTGGGACATATCGGCGTGAAGTATGGATAGTGTAAGTATGGTGGGAGAAGAAAAGAGATTCGATTCGAGAGGGGGCTAAGACACGACTCCTCGGAAGGAGAGAGAAACTCAGACCAGTCACGAACGGCAATCTGGCTGCAACGGTAATCCTCGAATCAGCGCGCTCACACATTGATTCCCTCAAATCTTATGCAGGTCTCCTATTCTGCTGAGCCAATAGGATTAATTCTCGCAGTGTGACTCCTGCATTGCTGGCATCTCGACCAGTATTTTCTCATTTAACCTACATATAATATCTCATTTAACTATGTACCGGATGTCTGATCGGTAACCAAAGTGGGCAAGCCGTCTGACAGGTCGATCTACACTTTAGTCTCTGTCGCTAGTTTGGTTTCGACTTGCTGGTTTCCTCGAAACTCTCTGGTCGGTCCGTCGGTTGGGATTGCCATAGTACGCTTTGTCATGGTACGACTACGCGGATATGGCGACTGCGTCTAAGGTACGTACGACGCAGTGCAGTGGTTGGTGTATCATACGAGTGCTTCGCCCAATACCCAGCAGACAGATAATGAAACATTGCATCTGCAGGACAGTCAAGACTTGTGTGACATGTACAGGTCAGGGTGAGATATTTGGGGGGTCACTTGCCCCTGGTTGTAAAATGCTGGATAGGTTCTTACCAGACTGATCATGTCACTATGCACACACTGCTGGATGCCTGAGGCCAGTATCGAGAGTCGCTTTTGAGCTACAATGTCGTTTGTACGATTGCTCCGCCACCCAAATTGGCAGTCAATTCAACGCGATAGCACATACAGATACGTCAACTTGGACGTCCTTGGCAAGATATCGTCCATTGGCGGGGAGCTTGGATTCATGTGGACGGCCGAGACCATTCAATTGAGGCCCTTGGAACTGCCATGTCGTCAAATCGACCTCATCCGGACCAGTAAAAAGCGCGCTGTATCAACTGGCTTTCGATGTCATAACTGTGAAACAAGCCACTAACGTCCCACGAGAGTTTCTTCTCTGGAGTTTCATCGCGGTTCTGGGTAGAGCTAAAACTGATCCATGGATTGCGGCGTCATGGCGAAGAAGAGAGTTTTCGATAGGTACAGGAAATGGGGAAACATGGAGATCGTCGAGGGATTTGATGTGTTACACCTACCCTTAAGATGACGTCGATCCATGGCATTCTGTAGGACTGTTATATACAGTGTGTACGTAGTTGATGTGATTTCAGCTAGTTTTGATGATGCAATCAGGTGACTGCTGTCTGCTCTCAATATTCGGAAGAGCACGTTTCAGCGCAATCACGTATGTAAATGTACCCTTCTCTTTCTACTCTAATGCTCCAGGCATAAATGTATGGTCGTTATACCTGAGCGCCTAATTTAGTTCAACGGACTCCAATACGAAGCAGGGCTTGGAGGACGGATTTCCTCAGAATAACCCAGTCAAAGGATAATGACGATGAAGCTGGGGAGCTGATGTCATCAATTGATGGCCCCACCACTTTATCTACCGTGGATGCCTGAGTCAGCCACAGATGCTCCAGCGGCTAGCCGTATAGGGTTAGTAATGAATTACTAATGTGCAGCAGCCGCTTTCCCTCTGACCTCATCCCACCTTCCGCGTGCTCCCTCTTCTCTTTCCTTGTCCCTCTATTCTGTTGCCTCCTCCATATCTCATCCCCCGGTTGCTGCTGCTTGCTGCTGCTTGCTTACTTTTTCCTGCGCCGTTCACTTCTGTTCGCCAGAATTGCCATTCGTCTGATTCTGCCGTCGTCATCTGGGCTTCCGAAGAAAGAGAGTTGCCCCTCGTCGCTTCCCGCTTTTCTTTGAAATCACCTCTCCAGCTGTCTGTCGCATTATTTCGGGGCCTAAAATTGCTGCTGAAAATACCCAAACAAAACGGATAGAACTGGATACGAACGAAATAGAGAAAAAAGGAATAAAAGTCATCTCTGCATCGTCATTCGTACAACGGCTGGTCAGAGTCAAGCCACAGTGGTCTAATCAGCGCCGTTGGTCCCTGCACTTCTGCTTCCGTCATCGCTCAACCGAACTGTCATGCCTTAGTGAGACTTTCTCTTTTTCTCATTAACTCCCTCATTCGTCGTCCCCGATCTTCTCTCCTTCCTTTTTCTTATTTCTTCGGTTTTCTCCTTTTTTGTTTCATTCCTTAACATTCCTTCCTTCCGAGTACTTCACCTCCAGTCGAGCATTTCTGCTTCCTGCCCTCTCCTCCCCTCGCATTCCAAACCTAGATCAGACTCCCCACCGCCACCATGAGCACAATACAGAACCTGAAGAACTTTATCCGTCATGGCAAACAAGCTCGCCTGGTGACGCCTCACGCCGAACCAACCACCGATGTCACACCTGTCCACGCCCAACAACAACGGCAACCACAAGGACAATACGCCAATAACCTCGACGCTATCCAGCATGGCAATGGAAACGGTCAAGCACCGTCCCAGCAGAAGGCCACCGAGACCAGTAACAACAAGATTTCGCGAGCCGATATCGAGAAATTAGTCGCCGAGGAGCGACATAGCAAGTCGAAGATGCCGAAGTATCCTGGTCTAGATCGATATATCCTCGTCGAGAAGATGGGCGACGGAGCCTTTAGCAATGTTTATAGAGCCAAAGATACACTTTCGCGCATGGAAGAGGTGGCCATCAAGGTCGTGCGAAAGTTTGAAATGAACAACAATCAGGTATGGATCAGGAAGTACTTCCCATCTTCTTTCCCTTCTTTGTCTACCATGTTGCGCGCTCATGTGTTCGTTGTTGCTACTGTTGTTGAACTTGTTTTGCCGTCCTTTTTCTCTTATGCGTCGATTGCCGTGATGTCCTTCGCCAACGTCTGTCAACGGGGTTCTAGGACGATCAACACCCTCAGCCGTATAAGAAGGCACACAAAGCCGTGGAGGTGCGAGATAATTCTTTAATCCATATCCGCATCATTTCCTTGAACATCTCTCTCTCTAGTCTTATGCTTCATCCTGTCTTGTCCAATCTTGCTGATTTGCTTCTGTTGATGACGGGTTGCTAACATGTTATTTCGTCATATAGCGAGCGAACATCCTCAAAGAAGTCCAGATTATGCGCCAACTAGATCACCCTAACATCGTCAAATTAGTTGACTTTTCCGAATCGCCTCAATTCTACTATATTGTTCTCGAGCTCTGCCCTGGTGGCGAGCTCTTCCACCAAATCGTGCGATTGACATACTTTAGCGAGGATCTCAGCCGTCACGTCATTACACAGGTTGCAGAAGCCATTGAATACCTTCACGAGACATCGGGTGTAGTCCATCGGTAAGTTTTCGAAACAAAGAGATAGTTGGACAAGTGCTAACGTATCCTGATAGTGATATCAAACCCGAAAATCTATTGTTTTACCCCACCGAATTCGTACCCAGCAAAAATCCCAAACCACGTCAGCCTGGCGACGAAGAGAAAGTAGACGAGGGTGAATTCATGCCGGGCGTGGGTGCTGGTGGTATCGGCAAGATAAAGATTGCCGATTTCGGTCTTTCCAAGGTCATTTGGGACAGCCAAACCATGACACCCTGTGGTACCGTTGGTTATACTGCGCCAGAGATTGTCAAAGATGAGCGATACTCTAAGAGCGTCGATATGTGGGCACTCGGCTGTGTGCTTTATACCCTTCTCTGCGGTTTCCCACCATTTTACGACGAAAGCATTCAAGTCCTTACAGAAAAGGTCGCCCGAGGGCAATACACTTTCTTGTCGCCATGGTGGGATGACATCTCAAAGCCTGCGCAAGACCTTGTATCTCATCTTCTCACGGTTGATCCCGATAAACGTTACACCATCCGCCAATTCCTTGACCACCCATGGATTAAGAACACAAATGAATCGACGGACGCTGCTGCTGATGCACCTCCTCTAGCCACACCTCAAATTTCTCGCCAAAAGGAAAATGCATCTCAAATGTTTGAAATTGAGCAAACACCCCTTTCAGCCGCTGAACGGCGAATGGACTTCCGATCACCGGGCGTCGTCAACCTGCGCGAAGTCTTTGATGTCGGTTATGCAGTGCACCGACAGGAGGAGGAAGGCAAGCGAAAACGGCATTTCCGACAAGGATACCGCGGTGCCAATCCAGCAGCAGGCTTCAGCTCCCAGCTCAATCCTCTCAACGAAGATTACGATGATGAAGAAGCAGCATACTACGAGCAAGATGCCAGCAATCAGAAAGATGATCCACCTGCAAAGATTCCGCGCTCGTCGCAAACCGCTACCAACGATGTCGCCGCCATGGAAGCTAAGTTGCGCCAGACTAACTTGGGTACACAACCGAGCAGCGCTGCGCAAGCCCGAACGGGGAATCGATATGGCGGAGCTACGACGACATCGCGCCAGAAACAACCAGCAGCCGGTGGATATGGTCAACACAGCGCAACAGTTGCTGCGGCGGCGCGTCAAAATGCAGCACGAGCAGCTAGACAGCCGTTTGAACTCAACATGGCCCATGCGACTTTACTTGAGCGAAGAGGAAGAAAAGGCCCAGCCGAGCAAATGGTATAGCCTGTTGTCATATGTTATATCATCAATATAACACACACATCTTCTCACTTTCTGTTTCATTTTTGGGCCTTGGCGTTTGCTGCTATATCATTTGCTGATCCTAACACTTTGGATGGATGGGAATATTAGCGTTGTCGTTTTTGCTTTTTCCTTGTTAATGAACTTTGCATCATTTTGTGTCTTTTCTGTTTGCGCTTTGATTTGAGTTAGGTATATTTTTATGGACATGAGCATGGCATGAGCATAGGCATGACTATTAGTATACGATACCTAGATATTCATTTGATGATTTGGATACAATGGATTTGTCATAACATGCTCTTGACGGTAGTATGCATTCATATACTTAACTGCGTACTAACCAGTTGTAGTACAACTAACTGTATTGCCTACAAGCTGCCTGAATAGCTCGGTACGGCCGATTCGTTATTCGGATTTGGTTGATTAGACATCTGGAAGCACATGTACTTGACAATTGAGCGTGAACGAATTGTATTTTGAAGCGATGCTATAGCCTGTTGTGGCCATGTCATGGTGGATGAAGCGGTTTGATACGTTTTGCTCTTTTCCCCCTATCGTCCACGTTCAACTAGTCCATGGTTGTTGAATAGAGAAATATTGACCGAAATGTAGATTAGCCAGACGAAAGTTACCTAAGTACCTGGAAATAGAATGGATTTTGCTTGTTGATGCAAGTGTGGCACAGAATTTGACTTTGGAGATCTTACTTCTAGTCCATGCCAAAGGATTGTTACAAACTGTTATCGTATTAAAAAGCTCCGTTCTTGGATGTACGACGAAGATTCTTCGACATTCCGTCTGAACGTTTAAATATTCACATACCGAGGAATAGAGTTGAGCTTTGCTACATACACACCTCGTATGTCTGTTCAATCACGTTATACTCTACCATGAATCGATTATGTCGAAATTCCATCTTGGCAGCAGCCACATCCTCTCCATCCTTGCTAACGCAGAGCATATTCGTACGCCCATCATGGTATATTCCTTTACTCCTCAAGCTCTCACCCGAGACCACGTTGCACGACGCCTTGGGGCAATATTTGACATTCTTTAACCTGAAGGTAACGGCTTTTTCTCTGCCGTCTGGTGCTGTCGCCTTGATGATCACTTCGCCGACTCCATGTATGTCGAGTGTAGTATTAAAGGGGTCCAAGCAATGAATTTTGTTTTGTGCTAAGGTCGGATCGCGTTGTTTAAAAGTCGTGAATCGGCCGCGGTCGTTGCAGATGTGTACCGGTGAACTGTGGAGAAAGAAGAAACTGGTTTTGATCTTTTCGTACTCTTCCATTTCCCAACTTGGAACGATGGGAAATAGGACTTGGATAGGTTCTTGGCTCTCTTCCTCATCTTCTTCTTCCTCTTTCGGCTTCTTCTCTGCTGGTTTCGGCTCTTCTTCTTCTTGTTTTGGCGGAGAAGGTGGGAGTTTCTCCCTTCTGTGATTTCGAATGAACTTTTTGAGTTTTGGGTCGTTTTGTGCTGCTGCTTCTATTCGTGCCAAGGGCTTGCTCTTTGGAATCCATCCTTCTGGTCTGATGAGTCCATTGAGGTAGTAGCATTCACTCCACTTCTGGTGGTTGCTCAGTCCACAGACACATTTCTTGTTCTCTTCTTCTGCTTTCTTTTTTCGCATCCATTCATGCTCAAATAGAGCAAGGATGTCAACAAAAGAGCTTTTGGGGGCTTTCTTGTGAAGATCGAAAAAACAAATATCGAAGAACGATTCCCACTCGGGTATTGTAGCGAAACGATCAGTAAAGTCTCTTTTAGCGTTGTCAGAATAATCATTGATGAAATATGGGATGTTCATGTCGACAGCACGGTAATAAATCGTTGTCCAGCTATCAATTCACGCCTTTAGATCACGCCTCGTGGACGGGATATCGCTGTCTTTAAGGTCATACCAATCACCAAAGATCCGGGCTATTTCGATGGGTCTAGTTCGCTTCGCATGAAGACCCAGGTTTGCTTTGTCGTTCTCCTGTCCGTTCACTGTGGCGTTCTTTTTGAGTTCGGGCCATAATCTCGTAATCGCGCCGATTATTTGATCAAAACTGAGCTCCGCCGAGATATCATTTGCCTCGACACTGACCATGTATTCCTTGAGAAACGAATTCTCATAAGTGTCCGAATCTTGGAGTTTCAATGCAGCCATCAAATCAAGTATCGCCATTCTAGATCCATCATTGACGAAACGGGGAATTCCCAAGCGGATTCCCTCCTGATAGGCCTTGGACCATTCCTTGGCCCACTCGTCTATATCAGGGTTTGTGCTGGGAATAGGTTTGTTTTTGAGCTCAAGCCATTTGTTTTCGTGTCGGTATCTCTCCAGAAAATTATTTTTGTCGGGATCGATTGGTTGTGTTTTTGGCGAAGGTGCCTCTTCTTGTGAGGGAATAGATCCATCGTCGTCCTCGCCACTTGTCGCTGTGTCGGATGTGGAACTCTTAGTTTCCAAGTGCATTTCACGAAGCCTTTCAGAAAGTGAAACCATCAGAGTCGTTTCCCTCGGAAGATGGACTGCGTCTGTCGTGCTCCATTGGTAGCGTCACAGCACTTTCACTGAAAAGAGAGGGCATCATAGTTGCTCAGTATGTTCTCCTGGATTCACAGGATTTCGAATCAATATATGCAGTCCTTTCCCCCTTCAAATGGTCCAACATATATGTATACATATATGGAAGTATTTGATTTTTAAGTGATGAGATGAAGATAAGGTTGAATCATGTCACCATTACCAGTGGATCGGATGGTGGATCCCTCCCTCCGCAACTCTAATTGGACGAATGATCTAGAAGCATATAGAAATCAATCCGGATTCAGGATCATTGAGGCATTCGACGTGAAGTCCATAGAGACTCGATCTTCGAGGGTTTGATCGCCTTTATATACAATTTGCCAAGTTGATCGACTGAGGCATTTACCTATAACGTCAATGACTAGCGAGAGTAACTTTCCCATGAAAAGCAATGATCTGATACATTCCAGATGTCGAAAATTCCCAAAAATCCCTCAATCAATAATATCAGCTTACTATCCAAGTCGAACATATCACCAGATACGTAATTCCTTATTCCTTGGAATCGTATGTTCACCGGAAACTGTTTTCAGTATGCCTTAGTGCTCATATCTTGGCTTCATAAATCGGTAAGCTCCTCAGTCCTTCACTATGGATATATCCTCTTTGTCCAAATCAATTGGATTGTACTCAATCGTACTGAATCCAAAGTGGTCTTCCACCTTTGCAATTTCCTCTCGCATCCCATTCTTTTCCTGGTAAAGCGTTTGTGTGACTTTATTCAAGTGTACCCCAGAGGATTCGCATCGCGAAATCGAAATCGCGTTGCATGGCGCCCAGGGGCAATGCCTGACATTTGAGAGCCGTATGACTTGGCTCTGTCCATCAGTTGTCATTGCTTGAACTTCCACATCTCCAACTCCAAATACATACAAAGTGTCAGTGTGAGGATTGATGGAGTTTAGGCGATTCTCTGGTAAACCTGGGTCGACCTCAGCGTAATTGCGAAATCGTCCAACCTCTTTGCAAATGTGATAAGGGGTATCTCGAAGCATAATGAAGCTGCGCCGAATCTTTTCGTATTTCCACATCTCGCTTTTCAAGGCCAGGGGGTATATAACGTGAATCTGGCGTGGATCATGATCTTCGTACACTATTTTTATTGGGGTTGGTTTCCCCTTTTTATGTCTTTCGATGAAGCCTCTCAGAACCCGATTTCCCTTTGCTTGTCGTTTGATTCGCCCCATGATGGCGGGGTTTGGTCTCCATTTTGCAGGTCTGATTTGTTCGTTCAAATAGAAGCAGTCGACCCATTCGTCATGGTTCTTGAATGGACACACACACTTCTTCGCTAGTTTGAAAAATTGCAAGTCCGGATTGGGGGTTTTGTTCAAAAGAATCCACAAGCATCGGAATTCCGACATAATGAATGAAAACGACAAGTCGTCTAAATTCTCGCCGCGCTCTAACAACGGGATGTATAACGAGCAAAACCTGGCGTATCTTGCATCACGGTCTTTGATAGCAGTCAACAGGTCAAGTGTAGCCAATCTCGCACCTTCGTTGGCGCAACGTGGAATCCCTAGGTGAACGCCCGTCCAGTAAGCATCATACCATTCGAACAGCCAGTCATAAAAGTCATCTTCATCAGTTGGTATGCATTGGGTTTTAAGGAAGAACCATTCCTGCTCATGTGTGATTTTTTTCTTATTTTCTGGTGATTCGTCATTGTCTGGATATTTCGACCTTATTTCACGCAACGCTGCCTCCTCCAATGAGCGAGTATACACATCGTCGTCGTCACAAGTGGAATCTCTCCTAGATGTAGAGCTTTCTGGAAGTTGTCCACGAGATCTGGGGGACAGGATTTCAACGGAATTGTCGGTGTCCTCCTTCTTCTCAGGAGACGGACTGCGCTTGTCTTGCTTTATTTGTGGCGTGGTACCAGCACTTTCCGTAAAAAGAGACGGTAACATGGCTTCTCGATTCGTCCCCCGGAGTAATGTGTCGTGGCGATAAAGATGGAATGAAGATTCAATAAATTTAAACAACATTTGAAGGTGTGGATTCTTCGGGTCGAAGTCTGATTGGTCAATCTAGCCTAGACCCAGAAGCATAGGAATCGAAATCTGGGGTAAACCTTCTTATTTGAGAACGCTCAAAACGATAAAACGGCGTGTCTGGATATTGATCCAGTTTCTCAATTACACCCAGGAAAAAGGCTGAAAGTGCAATGTAGGTACCAGAGCCGTCGGGACGAAGTCCGCCACTGTGGCTAGCCCTAACCCTACGAATTAGCCCTAATGTCCGGTCTTCGTCCCGCCCTTTTCATTTGGTATGCTCAGTGCTTCCAAGGTTGAGACACAACGAAATTATAAACATGGGAAATCCTCTCATTCTAGAATATTGTAATTGCTATCTCTATTTAGACTATCTCACTGTTCACGCAACAATGGCTGATTCCATCACCTTACACGGCCGTTCCTACGCCCTCCCCAAACAACCTACAGTTGTCATTTGCGTAGATGGCTTTGACCCGGAATACCTCACTCAGGGTATAGCTGATGGCATAGTTCCAAACCTCGCGCAATTTGTCAAGCAAGGCTTCCACGCCACCGCAAACTCATGCATGCCATCCTTCACCAACCCCAACAATGTCTCAATAATCACCGGCCAACCACCCGCCGTCCACGGAATTGCAGGTAACTTCTTCCTAGACCGCGAGACGGGAAAGGAAAAAATGATCCAGGATGATTCTCTGCTCCGTGGCTCCACGATCCTGGAACAAATGTCCCTACACGGGGTACGAATTGCGGCTATCACGGCTAAAGACAAGTTACGCCGTATTCTGGCTCATGGGCTCCAGACGAGCAAGGGAGATATTTGCTTCTCATCCGAGCGTGTAGCAAGCTGTAATCTTGCCGAGAACGGTATTGAGGGCGTCGAAAACTGGATTGGTCGTAAAGCGCCGAGTCAGTATTCGGGCGATTTATCTCTCTACGTGCTAGACGTGGGTATCAAGTTACTCGAGGAGAAACGCGCGGATCTATTCTATCTTACTCTATCCGACTATGTTCAGCACAAACACGCGCCGGGGTCACCAGAGGCTAACGACTTTTTCATTGCGCTTGATCAACGAATTGGTCAGTTAGTCGCGCTCGGCGCCATCGTTGCTGTCACGGGTGACCACGGCATGAGCGGCAAATCTGCCGATGACGGAAAGCCCAACATTCTATTTCTGGAAGATGCATTGGCTGAGAAATGGGGTGTAAAATCTACAAGAGTCATTTGTCCTATCACCGACCCATTCGTCAAACATCATGGAGCTCTTGGCTCCTTTGTACGAGTCTATGCAAAAGAGCCAAACCATATATCCGATATGATTGATTTCACAAAGTCACTGCCACAGGTTGAGCAGGTTCTGGATGGGAAAGCGGCAGCTGAGGTATATGACATGCCGTTGGACAGGGAAGGTGACTTTATTGTCATTTCGAAGAAGAACGCGGTTATTGGGAGTCGAAAGGATGAGCATGACTTGTCTACAATTGGTGATCATCCATTGAGATCTCATGGTGGTTTGTCTGAGCAGCAGATTCCCCTGTTGTTATCCCGGGCCGTGGAAGATGTTGTTAGAGCAAAGGCAAAGCATAACTGGAGGAACTATGATATCTTTGATTTGGCGCTCAATTGGTAGTGTGGATCAGTCCTGGATATTGTTTTGGGATTATTGCACTGAACATGATCTATTCTCAAGCTTACTATTCATAAAGGCATTTATATCTCATTTCAAACAGTCCAAACTCTGACATTTACTCTGGAAGTGCCACATTTTCGAAAGAGAAATCAAGACCAACGTCCATGGACGGATCAGTATAGAAATCGTACTCGCCCAGAAAGTACGGATCAAATGCAAAGTTGCCGTTCCAGAGATCCATTTCAGGCACTTGAGCGGCATGTTCGAGCATTGCGGTACTGGCAGCAAGCGGAACTTGGTCTTCGATCTGATTAAACTGTTGTGACAGATTCTCAACGCCCTTGGCAATGCTGACAAGTAGATGTCGCGGATGCATGTTTGATGTTACGCGTTTCAACGTCCTGCCAGTGTCTTCGACCAGACGCTTCACCTCTTGTATGTCCAGCCGTACATAAGATGAAGTCCTGGATGAGACCTTGATGAGGAACACAGCAGCGAAGGTAATCATAACATGAAAATAGGTCGGTAAGCCGTCAAGAAAAGATTGAGTCTCGACATCTGCTAGCACGGAACGAAGTATTGATAGGGCTGATAGCACTGCATTGCTAGCTACCTCGTCCACTTCCATAGCCACCTCATGCGGTCTCGACTGAAACCCCTGTGATCCCGCTCCTCGAAAAGCGTGCGAACACAGATACAGCTTTGCAAAATGATACTGCAAACCAACACCTTTACGAGGATAATTTCCAACGTGATCATTAGGAATAAACTTGTCAATCCACTCAGCTCGAAGGTTATCAAGCGCAAGGTTGAATTTTCGTAGGGATGGCACTTCGGTATCTGAAAGCGGCCGATCGACATCAACGCCGAATGTGTCATATATATTTGAAAGAACGCTCCAGCGACAGACTTGACTCACGAGACGTGAATCATCCTCGGTGGCGTATTCACAGCTTAGGAATTTCCTTGCTTCGCGAATAGCTTCGCATTCGCGAGTCATGGGAGGTTTTCCGAAAGGTATCGAGGCATGATGATCACAGGCGTACACATGATAGTAGAGGCGAGTGCGTATATAATGCTGCTGATCACCTTGTAGAGCCTTGAAAAAACTCTTATGAAGCTGTAGTTCAGTAGCTAGACGTACAGCCGCCCCAGCCAGCGACCATGACAAATCCGGAAGCCAGAATGCGCCGATGCAAAGTGCTCGAACATCCGCGATATCGCCGGTTTGCGAAAAACCGAGCTTCTCACTAAGTGCGATGAACTCTCTCCGACATGCATCAAAGTCGCCTTCCCTGGATGGAGAATGTAGAGCTCCAATAGTACATACGGCAGCAATCAAGAGTGGTGATGCCTCACGTGTACCTTCAAAAGTCACTGTGTTATGGTCGCCAAGGATCCGGTAAACAAAGTGGTCTAGCCATTTATGATATTTTTCGAAATATTGCATTGCAGTTTCGATACTGATATTTCCTTTTGATATCAGGTCTTGATGAGGGGTAGCTGGTGATGTTGGTGTGGATGTCTGAGCAATATAAGATCCTGGAACGGCACCAGGACCCGATTTCGGGTTGAGGTGGATGTTCCATTGACCTTCATGTTGAAGATTTGTATCCGCCAAAGCTTCGAAATCTTGACTAGCAATACCGCTTGCTATTGTGGTAGGAGTTTCGTGCTGAGAATGTACAGGCCCATGCCTGGTAATCCTGCTTACTTCATCGTGAAGGGCTTGTATTTTCTTCTCCATCTCATGTTTCCACCTAAAGAATCGAAGAAAAATTAGTGTTCTAGGCAACTCCACAACATCTCCGGCATACTTACATGGTATCACTTTCTAGCAACATCTGTAGACTACGATTCACCGTACACGACAGACCCCGCTTCCTGCAGCGAGAACATGGCGGTCCCGATCCCGGCATATGACATTTAATCTTTTGTTTGCGACATGCGACACAAGCCGTAATCTTGCGGCTGATATCCGGCGGTTTGGGGTCGCCAAATGCATCTCGCAGCTCGCGGATGGGTGATGGTGGAGTGGAACGTTCAGTCATTGCAGTGTCTCTGATTTGGCAAGACTATAGCGTACGGAGATCGACCGAGGTTCCTTGTTGCTGAACAGTATCAATCTCGAATAATCTATCACGCAGGAGCTACAGCAGGAAGAAACCCGTTCGTGCATAGGATAGAATTCACTGCGAAGGAGTACGTAGATCAAATCTCGGGCTTCGTCCCGAGACATTTTGGGTCAATCTGGATTGGCGTGGATTAATTGGTCAGTTTCATTCTAGGGTTAGGGCTAAAATAATAGCTGGGCTAATAGTTATAGTGGCTCATGTGTGCTACCGCATCAGAAAGATAACTCGATGAACATTTAGAAGCTCCTTAAAACTACAGTATCGTGGGATGTTGTATTTCACGCAAAATATAGGGTGGACAGCAAGTGCCACGCTCCGCATATAATCTTGGTGAACTTCCTATTTGGGCAGGCTCTTTCCGAATAGGGTTCAAGTTGATAATTACATGGAGTCCGCTTTTAAAGTATTCAGATTACTTTCTAAAGATGACTAAAGCCCATTAACCTCAGGTCGAGAGGGTTTGTGGCTTTATTCTCGAGATATGAACCATTGGCGTTGTCGATTTGTTTAGCCCTAACCCGAAGGCAGTACGGTGACGTTGGATGATGCTACAGACCTTCCAAGAGTAAAACAACAAGGCCAGAGCACATGATGCAATAAATTGGAGTATTCTGCATTAATGCAACTTTTATTCATGACATGACCACATTTACTTCTTTTCCCGTTTCGTGAAATTGACCCAACATTCGTGCTCCTACACAGATTAAAATGTATGAGTACCCTAGATTCTGTAGAAAGCTGGAAGATGTATATGCACTCACCTCAAATTTGGGAAAACTCTCGTCATAGAATACTTCAAAGCGACTTGTGATTCCCGGACTTATTCCTTTTTGTCGGTCGTATCCAGTCGTAGTGTATCTTCTGTAAATCGCGGCGAGTAATGTTGTCATTTCCGCCATTGCAAGACTAGATTGGGAATTGTTAGCTCGCTTTTACTTGCTTCAAGAATCAATCGTCAAGCAAACATACTGTAATCCAATACACATACGACCTCCGCTGGAAAAAGCCCAGAACCACTTCTTCATCTCCGCACAATCACCATTCTCACCTAGCCATCGCTCTGGATCGAACTTCAACGGTTCCGGAAACACCTCTGGATTTCTGTGGAGAGTGTATGGCGACATGCTTACCACCGTTCCAGCTGGGATTAGATAGCCATCAATCTTGGTATCGACCAGAGATGTTCGTGGTTCTGACGCTGGTAATGGAGCGTACAGTCGAAGCGTCTCCTTAATAATAGCATCGAGATATGGCAACTTATCTGCAACCTCAGCGGTAGGATTGCCATCGGCATTGCAGTCCGTGTCGGCAATTTTGTCAACTTCCTGGATCAGCTTTTCTTGGTATTTTCGATTCTCAGGGCGTGAGAGTGCCCATATAGCGAACATCAACGTATCACTGGTCGTATCGATTCCGGCCAGAAAGTGGTCTGCTGCCTCTGATGCAATATCAAGCCCGTCAAGACGAGGACTTTTCTCGGATATACTGTGTCGCCATAATTTCTCCATAATAGACATGTCCCGTATCGGAGGACTCTCACTGACTGAAGCCTCGAAACTGTTCCACGCCTTCAACGCGTGTGCTCGGATACCGGTGTACGTTGCGGGTTTCCTCATAGGCAGTAATCCCAATTTGGTGACAACATTCTCCATCAATCCGGTCCGGGTATAAAGCCATTTGGTGTAATTCTTCATATGGACAGCATACCAACTCAACAACCTCCGGCTAGGGTCAATTATATCACCTAGAAGTGCTCTGTCCCCTGAGTCTCCTTTGAGCGCATGCGTACCTCCATGCTGGTCTCCATACAGAAATCCAGTAATGCTATCAAGACTGAACCAGTGAAGACTTTGAAATATTTCCTCTGTCACACCCTTTTCGTGCTCGATCAGTTCCAGGTAGCTCTTCACATTCTTCTCAATAAGCGGTTTTGCAATTGCAGTGGGAGACAGTATCGCGCTCTTCGAGTAGGCGTGTGCCAACAATTTCTTCCGGTCAGCATGCTGCTTGACGCCGGCAAAAGTGAACAGATTCTGTCTACCGTAGACGTCAAACATGCGGTAAAAGCTCGTTCTTTCAAAGCCCGATCCAGCACCGTAGATTGTCCTCAACGCCGAGAGAGATGAGAACGACACTTCATTTGGACTGATGCGTACTGCTGTGCCGTACTTTTGATGTAGAGAGTGTATAGACCGCGTTCTGACTCCGTTGTAGTCATCAAGGGCAAGCCGCCACTTTGATATCGCATATGTTCTGGGGCCTGGAACTTTCTGCAGAAGACCTGTGCATAGTGTGCGATATATAGAGTGATATAGAACAAAAAGCGACAAAGCTACTGCTGTTGCCAACACGATCATTCTGTCAGTAGAAGGCGTTTAATACCGACAGCTATCTATGCTTAATTAGGGCTATGTCCTATGTAGCATAAGCAGCCTATCCTTATCGAATCACACTTTCCGTGATAGCAATTCGTCTTCTTCTCCTAGAGTTGAAATTGTTCGACACTCTATATCTTGTAATTTGCTCTCCAAATATGCATGCATACCCCGCGTGTCTTCTCCAGCAGTCCAACCATAATGCGTCGGCAGACCCGAAGCGAACAATCGGACCCTCCGACATGGAAATAATGCCTGATCATTAGCCCTAATCAAGCACCCCTCCACCACAATCCTGTTTCAAAACTTATAGACTTGCTTCTTTTTTGACTTTGTGAACTATTCCAAGTGTCGCAACATACATCATCCAGATAATCATTAGAACATTCTCACACAGCTACACATATTTCCGTCAAAATGGCACCCAGCGCAACCCCTGAAACGACTATCCAACCCCTACCTGTCAAGTCAACCGAGACAAAAGATGTCGACGTTATGGCTGCTATGGCACACAACGGCAAGGCCCTTCCTGGCATTCCGGTCTTTGATTCATACGCCGAAAAGCGTCAGTGGCAGCTAGAGCATATGGCCGGCGCATTCCGTGTCTTTGCTCGCGAGGGATACGCCGAAGGTATGTCAGGAGCATTCAGACATTTCAACTCTGAAGCCTTGTAGTCTTATTGGTTTTTAGGTATATCAGGACACATCAGTGTACGAGACCCAGAGTTCGAAGACCGGTTCTGGATCAATCCACTCGCTGTGCATTTCGGAATGCTGAAGGCCAGTGACATGATCTGTGTTAACTTGGATGGCGAGGTTGTTGGTGGTAACACCGAAGGCTCAATCAATGCTGCCGGCTTCCAGATTCATTCTGCGGTACACAAATCACGAAAAGATGTACATGCCATCTGCCACACACACTCGGTCCACGGCCGCGCTTGGTCGGCGTTCGCACGGCCTCTTGAGATGATAAATCAGGATGTTTGCTATTTCTATAAGGCTCATTCGGTCTACTCGGATTACGGTGGTATTGCGAATGAGTCGTCGGAGGGAGAGAAGATTGCTAAGAGTTTGGGAACTGGCAAGGCCTCTATTTTGATGAATCATGGTCTTTTGACCGTGGGTCAGACTGTGGATGAGGCTGCATTTCTTTTCTGTCTTATGGAGCGGAGTTGCAAGGTCCAGTTGTTGGCTGAGCGAACCGGGCTTGAGAAGAGAATCGTGAGCGACGAGGAAGCGGCTTATAACTATAAGATGGCCTCTACACCGGTATGTTACTATTTCTCGGTTCAATGCAGGGATTGTTTAAGCTAACGTATCATTTAGGAGACTCTATACGTGGAGTTTCAACCACATTACCGATATGAAGAGTTTTTGTCAAAGGGTGACTTCAAGAACTAGTCTGGAAGGACTTCATGTTATTTATGCCATATAAGTTCTCGCCACTAAGAACGCCTAGACATTAATGCCAAAGCATCCTCAATGATATCTATCTTCTTCGTCATCATCTTTGACTGAAGAGTCATGCAAAGTAGTGATCCTGTCGGCCTGCCCGACACTCTTAGGCATGAGTTCCTTGTCCAGGTTTATCGTCTTCGACAATACTCAGATAATCGTTACACCTCATTCCGTAGAATGTATTGCTTTACATAACTATCATATTCGACTACTTCGCAATGTTCGTGCCTGTCTACCACCATCGAGACCATGAGTACTCCTTATCTTGGAGCGGGCTATCCGGTTAGGGTTAAAAACAACATCCTGATTTATGAGCTCTAATCAGGTTTGTCACAAATTCCAGAAGGATTTGATTTTTTAAAAGAATCTAGATATTATTAAAGTATACGTTCAGTCTAAGATAAGTTCTACAGTCTAGAAAAGGCCGCACTATGCTATTCAGATAAGAATGATCTCGTTGCTGGGCTCGTACTAAATCTTGTACATCGGACGGGCCGACGCAATGATAACGATGCCTCGACAGGACAAGCATCGTTATCTTGCTTGCCAAGCTGCTATTGGTGTTGACCCTGCCTCAATATCAGAATATAGATATATCCTTGAATCCTGCATGACCCATGATTCCATTCCACTGAGATTGATTTTACAGTCCTCCCATATACATACTTCTTCCCCTTAACGCTGGTCACAGACACAGCCGGGATAGAATGTCGATAAACATAGAATACCCCGAAAAGGGGCCGTTTGCCACATCCAAGGATGCAAGCAGTGATTCCTCCTTACCACCTAACGATGGTGATGCAGCTGCTACGGGATCGGTATCAAACATCACTGCTGGCTCGCAGGCTCTGCATCGTAAGCTGAGGGGGAGAGAAGTTCAGCTTTTTGCCATTGGTGGTGCAATTGGTACTTGTAAGTCACACCCTTGTTTAGTTGAAATTTGAGCATGAAGTTCGACGGAGCAGCTAATTTGAACGATACAGCTCTCTACGTGCAAATGGCCTCTGCCCTCCCAAAAGGCGGACCAGCAGGCCTCTTCATCGCCTTCCTGATCTGGGGCCTCATCATGTGGGCTGTCAACGAATGCTTCGCTGAAATGGTGACATACATGCCCGTCCCCTCACCCTTTATCCGTTTCGGCAGAGAATGGGTCGACGACGCATTAGGATTCGCCATGGCATGGAACTTTTTCCTCAACATGGCGTTTCTCGTCCCCTTTGAGATCGTCGCGATGAATATCATGATCACTTTTTGGACGGATAAAGTTCCCGTTGAGGCTATCATTGTGGCTATGATAGTCATTTATGCGCTGCTAAATGTGATCAGTGTGCGGTACTTTGGTGTTGCGGAATTTTATCTGTCGATTTTCAAGGTGGTTTTGATGATTGGCTTGTTCTTCTTTACTTTTATTACGATGTTGGGTGGGAACCCGATTCATGATCGATATGGATTCAGGTATTGGGATAAGCCTGGTGCGTTTGTTGAGCATCTTTCTACGGGGAACACAGGCAGGTTTCTGGGGATACTGTCGTGCATGTACCAAGCGAGTTTCTCGTGAGTCCTTCCCCCCTATATTTACACAGGGACTTCGAGGGCTAATATACCTGAGCAGGATTACCGGCCCCGAGTACATTTCAATGGTCGCCGCCGAAACAGAGGCTCCTCGAAAGATTCTACCTCCGGCTTTCCGCTCATTCGTCTGGCGTATCCTCGTCTTCTTTGTCGGGTCTTCACTCTGTATGGGCATTGTCATCCCATACAACGATTCAACTCTTCTTGGAATCCTAGGAGGTACCGTTTCCGGTTCTGGTACCGGTGCAGCTTCGTAAGTCTTCCCCTTTAGTGATCTTCTATAGGTTATTAGTCTAATAGTGGCTAGGCCATATGTCATCGCCATGCAACGACTCCAAATCCACGTCTTGCCACACATCGTAAACGCACTTATCATGACATCCATCTTCAGCGCCGGCAACGGTCTCCTCTTCACTGCAACCCGAACCCTACATGGAATGTCCATCACAGGCCACGCCCCCAAACTCCTATCCTACTGCACAAACAAAGGTGTACCAATCTGGGCCCTCGCCGTATCCCTATCATTCTGTCTCCTCGCCTTCTTGCAGGTCAACAGCTCCTCTGCAGAGGTAATGGGCTACCTCGTCGATCTCGTTACGTGTTGCCAAATGATCAACTATGGTTTCACGGCATTTACGTATCGCCATTTCTACTCCTCGCTCAAGAAACAGGGTATTTCGCGGGATACGCTTGCATACAAAGGACGCTTCCAACCATACACCTCCTACCTAGCCATGGGCGGAACGTTGTTCATGCTTCTTGCCGGAGGATACGATGTCTTCCTCAAGGGTAGATGGAGTGTAATGTGGTTTTTCCTCGACTACGGCATGATTGGATTCTTTATCGTTCTATTTGTGGGCTGGAAACTCATCTTCAGAACTAAATATGTCTGGCCCGGCACAGCGGATTTGAGTCTTGGTGGATTGAAGGAGGAGATTGATAACTATGAGGTTCTGTATGAGATTGATCAGGAGGGGAAGAAGACTAGTATTGTGGATAAGTTGTTTGCTTAGATAGATGATGTAAATTAGTTGAGCAATAGTCTATCAAAGGACGTATATAGCTATCTGAAGGTCACTAGAGGGTATCATCGAACATTCCAATCATCTCCGTACGGAGCCATTCACGTATGAAGGCACAAAAACGCCATAACCCGCCCCGTTTTGCATCCCATACAACTGTGCGTCCCAATTCGGAGCCCGATTTTCCTGGTTCAACATGGTGGCAGTATAGCCTTTCTGTTTCGAACCTTCCAAAATTTTCACCCTCTGCGCCAGGCCGCTGAAATCAGTGTATGTCTGCATCAGGCAATCGTTTATACTCTTGCGGAACCCTTCCATGAGACTCCGGGTATGACACTGGATATCCTTCTCCTGCCGTTCGAGGCGCTCGAATTTCGCATCCAGGGCTTTTATAGCCTTTTCGAGATTCTGAAGAGCAGAGCTTATGGCATTTATATGATCTGCCTTTCGTTCGAAGCGCTTGGCTTTGCTCTCCATGTCCTTCACGCTATCCGCCAGGGCGTCTATGGAGGATTTGTAGTCCTTATTTTGCTTCTGTAGAGTCTCGATGTCACATTTCGTAGTATCCACTTTGGACTGGTCCTCTGCTACCGCCTGTCTACTGTCGAAGCGGACGTTGGCCTTTTGTTCGAGGCGTTCGACCTTGTCCTCCAAGGCTTTTGGACGATCTGTCTCCAATTCGAAACAATCTTTGGTGTTCTCTTCGAGGCTTTGGACCGAATCATGCACGGGTGTTGTAAATTCATGCTCCTTTTTGAGATGCTTATCGAGGCACTCACTGTTCTCTCGCTCGACTCTCTCGATGTTCGTCTCTAGGGCATCCACACGTTTTGTCAAGGATCTTATGAAGCCTTTGTTGAGCCTGATCTGGCTCTGTAGACCACTCTTATCAATCAGGGCATCATCCAATCTGGCGTTCACTTCTGTAACGGCCCGATCAACGCGCTCACTATGAGCCTCAGCGCGGCTCTCCAGATAATTTTCCCAGGCGTCCATGCGAGCTGTTTGTTTTACGATATGATCCTCACTTTCCTTTTTAATATCTTCCAAGATATTCATGCGAAGTGTCTCCCCGTGGAGGCTCTCCGAGTTCTCGTATTCGACGTGCTCGATGTTCCTCGCTAGGACATCCACGCGATCTGTTAATGCTTCCACGGAGTCTGCGCTGACTTTAGTTTGACTCTGTAGAGACTTGACATCCCTTTGTATGGCATCGATACTAGACTGATCCACGGACGCCGATTTCTCACTGTCCATACAGTCTTTAACATCTTTCTCGAGACGCTTGACGTTGCACCTCAAATCTTCCATTTCATCCATTGCCAAATCAACGCGCTCATCAGTCTCATCTATGAGATCCACAAGATTCGTTTCCAAGGTGTGCACGCGATCTGTCTGTTCTTCGAAACGTTTAAAGGTCTCATCCTCGAGGCACTGGGCTTTGACCTCGATGCGGTTCACGCTATTTGCCAGGGTATCCGTGGAAGACTTGCAGTCCTTACTCTGAGTTTCCACATTCTTCATTGCTTTTTTCAATGTGGAAACGTCAGTTTGAAGGGAGCCAACTGCTTGAGTAGAGTTCACGCATATTTCCTGTGTATGGCGGTCAAAGTTCTCGAAGAATTTCACACGATCTGTCAAGGATTTGATGGTTTCGTCCTTGAGCTTGCTCTGGAGCTGGAGAAGTTCCGTCTTCTCTTGCAGCGCATTAACTTTGGATTGGAGATCTGGCTTCGATTGTTCCGAACTTTGCTTAATAGATTCGTCATCAGACGAAGCCGGTATTTCTTCAAGGGTGGCCCAACCATCTTCTGTATCGGAGACGCTTGCCATGTTTGCAAGATTCTCTTGTTTTGGTTTCTTAGAGAGTTGGGAAGTGAGGGGATAAGTGAATAGAAAGTGTTCTCAATCTTCACTTCCGGGGTCCGTCAAAAGTTTTATAGGGGGTTGGCAGGCAACAGGACCTAGGTAGGCAGATAATAGGCACCACTAGGCGTCACCCACACTATGTATTACACGGTCTGACATCAACCACTTGAGCAACAGTGTTGACTAGTCGGAATGATGGTTTCATGGCCTGTCGATAGTAAGACCGGTCCATAATGAATAGGAGACCTCCCAATTCTCGAATCTTGTACCTGAAATACTTACCTAGGTACTTGCTATCAATATGAAGCACCCATATATACTGTTCTATCGCATGTTTCGCGATTAGGAGCACTCCTCATTACCTAATTGATAAAAATTCGGGTTCTTTATAGCCATATTTGTATTGAACCTACACGGCTACAGTCAGCCATGCCTCCTATTTCGTGAACCTAATGCCTGTCACATAGTAGCAATTATTCTATTTGGAAGAACTAAATCTTACCTAGATTGTTGAGTATCAAATCATGACGTGTCTACCAGCTCCTTTTTTATGGTTCTTCCGGTTTCTAGTTCAAGTTGGCCCGGACGACTGCTTATTCAGGTTATTGATACTCTGCCGTTTAAGTAAACCTTACAAGACATCGTGAAGAAGAATATATCCGTACTTTTCTGAACCGAGTACCTAGGCACGGGTATATACAATAAGTCACCCAATAGACTTGCTTTGTATGAACATAACCAAACCTTCGTAGCCACATCTATTACAGAGTCTGCTTCCCCCTCGTCTCAATCGGTAAAAACACCATCGCACAAAAAGCCGCCAAAATCAATCCGCCCGAAGCATAAACCGGCGCACTCGCATTATTCTTTGCGCCATAAATCGCCACAATCGGAGCCATGACACCGCACAATCTGTTGAAGAAACTGGCGATTCCGGTTCCGGAGCCACGGTTCGGTGCGGGAAAGACTTCGGGTGTGTATGCGTATAGGACGCCGTACATGATGTTTTGGAAGAAGGATTCCAAGGAGCTGCAGACTAGTTGGATGTTGGAGTCGTTGGAGACCGTGAAGCAGAATAGGATGATGCCAGTTAACATGGTTGCGATTGCCATGGTGCCTTTACGACCGATGTATTTGATGTTGACGGTGTAGCAGCCGATGATTGAGCCAGGGACACCGACAACAGAGGTAATGGCATAGTTTCGGTATGTGATGTTGATTGGTGTGACAGCATCGGACCCTGCGTGGGCAAGGTATTGTGGCAAGAAGGCGTTGAAGAGAGGATATCCCATTCCGATAGTAGCCCAGCAGAACCAGAGGAGTACGGTAGTGGTACCTAGTCTCTTGGTGTGGAACAAGGGGCCTAGACGCTCGCCAGAGAATTTCGATAGGGAACGTTTGACGATATCGAAGCGGGTCAGTTTGGCGTCACCACCATCGCTGGGATGACCTCCAATGTCGTTCAAAATGTCGACAGTGAGCCATGTCTTGGCCTTGTTCTTGTACGCAATGGCATGAACTGTCCTGACGGCCTCTTCCTGGCGGCCACGAGATAGCAAGAACTTGGGAGACTCGTAAAGATGGAACAAAAAGAATCGGCAACCAAACATGGCCAATGTTATAGCTCCCAAGGTGAGACACAAGTATCGCCAGCCCATGTTGTCTTCTCTACGGCAGCAGGCTTCTCCAGGAGCCACGGCCGAACAAGCTTGCAACTTGGAATCGCAGCTGTAATTAGGAATGAATCCCCAAGCGATGAGACTATCATTCTATTAGTATATCTGATATGCCATCGGAATGAGGCATGACATACCTTCCAACCAACTGTCCAACAGGCCACCAAACACTCAGCAAAGTGAGCAAATTACCCGACGCAAAGGGCAAGAACTCGAGGAAAAGAGCTCCATCAACAGGCAGATTTCCACCCACACCAAGACCCATAGCGGCAGCCAACCCACAGACACCAATCCATGTAGGGCTTGCTGCAATGCAGATACCAAAAATACCGCAAATCAAAAGAGTCATGTTGAAAGCGAGCCGACGTCCGACGACATCAGAAGCAATGCCCCAAAAGGATGCGCCGAGACATAGGCCGATGAAGAGAGCAGCTGTCGTGAAGCGTACGCGGGTGGCGGAGATGCCGAATTCTTGGGACACTTGGTTCAAGGTCAATGCGATGCCCTATTCACGTCAGTATGTGAGTCGACCTCGGGACCTAGATGTTCAAGTATATTACCTGAAGCCAGAGGCTGAAAACATGTTAGCATCAATCACCACAAAGAAGAGTAAGGGAGACATACTTGTCCGCAAACCAGCCAAATCCACACAGAATAAACAGCTGCCACTGATAGCGGCCCATTCCAATATCCTGAATGGCCAAGTTGATCACTTTAGCCTTTCCTATAAAACATTAGATCCGATTTTCGATTCGCATGACGGGCCCGCAATCTACGATATACTCCATCGGCATAATCAAGCGCATAGGGCATGTCGCATCCGGCTCGGAAAGAGCTACGAGACGAAAACAGAAGAAAAGAACCTACGGTCATAAGTAGTATCATGTCCAGACGTCGAAATCTCAGACTCAACCTCAGCGCGAATCGCTTCAATGGTCTGATGGCTATACTCCGGGTTGGAAGCGGCGCCATTTTCTTCAGATCCGACACGGTCAAGTTTGTCTTTGTCTTCGACATCTGGTTTGGTGGTGGTGGGGGTTTCGGAGTCGGAGGTCACGGTGTTCAGGTGCTGGAAACGGGTTGCTTGGGAGAGTGGGATCACGACGCCGAGGAATTCCTGCCGGTCATGGCGCGTGAACGGGTTGATCCAGGCTTTCATTTTGGATTTTCTTGAAGATAGATAGAAGGGTTGGCGCAGTGGGTGGTAGTCGCAAGGGCCAGAAGGTCGAAGAAGTCTAGAAAATCTTCTATGTACTGTACGTGTATGCGCAGGATCGTGTTGATGCTACCCAATGTTCTAACTGCTCAAGTGCTAATGCAATCGATGAGTAGACAATTGACTGTAAGGAGAGACGGTGAGCACAATCAGTCTTCTACAAACGTCGTGTATTCGAATATGTAGAGTGACAGTGGCGAGTAGAATAAAAGGAAAGAATGAGGTTGTCAGAAGGAAGGAGCGCTCAAAAGATCCGAAACAGGAAACAAGCACCTCTTATATACAGCCATCCACAACCAGTGAAAACTTTTTTCTCTCTCTCCAACGCATCCCACGCGATCATTGACTGACTACCCTGCCAATGCAGTGACTCTTTACCCCATCCTATGGAGTAGCAATGAAACGAATCAATCAGCGGACCGGCTTCTGCCGTGCCGATACGACATCAGACGAGCGAAAAAGTATTACCGAGAAATATCAGCCAATCCGCGATGCCCTTCTTATGTTTTCTCCTGTTTCTGTATGTCTGATAGGTGGATCGTGGAAATGATCGGTGGGTTTACCCCAATCTCGTATTGACCCATCCGGCGTGTATTGATTCTATTGATGTACTCCCCGACTCCATTGCAGGATTGAGTCGGCGCACAGCCCTCGTGTTCTTGCATGATCGGCTTATCATTCTTGAGATCAACGCTACATAAACTATGTACAATAACCACAAGCAAAACACATTGATATCATCAATCACAGAGCAATAATTCGAGGTGATTTTGATCTCGTATTGAGCGTAAATTACAAAGTATGATTTACATAATGAAATCTACAGCCCAATCAGAGCGCGTGGCTAAGCGGGTCGCCAAGCGGCAGGCGGCAATCCATCGGGTGGCTTGACGCCGTCGCCTTCAGCTAATCTCCAGGGCTGCTTTCACTGGGCCACTGTACTGCTCAGTATTCTGACTACAACAAGATCAGTCTAGAAAGCTCTTTTATATCAATACTATTGAATACCTCGGTATATCCTGAATATCAAGGTAACAGCACGGGGACAAAACTCTCACGCCCAGCCCTTGGCGCACAGCCGCATGTACTCCGTAGACATTGTTCCGTTCCGTACAACTTACAAGAGCGTAATTTTAATGATGTCATTTTCAGCCCAAACTTGTTTTGTCAGTGGTTGGCACGGGACCCTGTATTGAAGTCGATGTATTGGTATTGTAAGCGGTATTATTCGGTATGCTCCGATTGACTTTATTCTATGTACCTTTTTAAGTTGGTGAATTGTATGGGAGATGAGCAGTTGGTGTCGAATTGATATCATACTTCGGGGAAGGTACTCCATAATTAATGTATCAAGTATTATTATATATTTTAGCTAGTAGTTACTACTCCGTCTGAAAGAGAAACGTCAAGGTCTATCCCTCTCAATCCCCTCCTTATACCTCTTCAACGCCCTATCCCTACTCTTCGCATGCTCAACCACCGGTCTCGGATACCCAGCCTTTTGCGCCACGGGCCCTGCACCCCTCGCATACGGGTCATGGATCGCCTTTTTATCTTTGATGGCTCTCAATTCCGGCACCCACGTACGAATAAAATCCCCATTCGGATCAAACTTTTCACTTTGCAACAACGGATTGAAGATCCTGAAGTAAGGTTGCGGATCAACGCCTGTACTCGATCCAAACCCCCATCCGCCGTGGTTAGATGCGAAATCTCCGTCGATAAGATTCTCCATGAAGTAGCGCTCACCCCGGTGCCAGTCGATCATTAGATCCTTTGATAAGAAGGAAGAAACGATCATGCGGTTGCGGTTGTGCATCCAGGCGTCGTGCTTGAGTTGGCGCATGGCGGCGTCGATGATGGGGAAGCCCGTACGGCCTTCGGTCCAGAGGGTGAAGAGGTCGGAGTCGTATTCCCAATTGACGTTTGTGAATTCGGGTTTGAAGCATTTATTCATACTGTCATTCGTCAGGTGGATTAGAGATATTAGGGTGGAAAGGCTTACCAGATGAATGGCCAGTGGACGAGGACGTGTTTGTAGAAATCGCGCCAGGCGACTTCGCTAATCCATGAAGCGAGGCCGGCGTTCTTGCCATCGAGGTATCCGTTGTTGGCAGCTTTGGCTTTGGAAACAGCTGTCCGCGCACTTAGCACACCAGCAGCAAAATACGGACCGAGGACGGCTGTGTGTTGACCATCCACCATACTGCGCATCTTGTTGTATTCCTTTGCCTTTGTCTTGATGAACGTATCCAATCTCTTCATCGCTTCTTCCTCGCCTTCAGGGTACATCTTCTCAAACCGCTGCTTCTCCTCGTTTGACAGACGCTTGTTCTCCGGCGCATCAGGAATCGGGCTATTGAACAAATCCTTGAAATGCTTTCGCGCACTCTCGTGATTTTTGCTAGGAGCATCCAAAACATTCAAATTCTGATCATCATGCTGATGCAAATACGCCATCCATGCGCGATACCACGGCGAATACACCGCGTACTGTTTCCCCTGCTGACTCTGCAACGCGCCCGGCGTGACAACACACGAATCGTGCGCCGTCTCAAATGCGACGCCCTTATCAGCCAGTAACCGCACAAGTTTCGCCTCTCTCCTCAATTCATCCACTTCATACTCAATGTTGGCAAATAAATGAATGATTTTCCCATTTATATACGAGCACAAGCAGGTAGACTTAGAAAAGAAAAGTAAAGTGAGAAAATACTGATAACAAACTCAGAACCCTGTTGATCCATCGCGGAATCTGTCCAGACTCCCTTTCACAATCTCGCACTGGTTAGGTAGCTAGCCATGTATCGAGAAGCCTCATGCTAACTATTTGACCGAGACAGCAAGTCCCGCTTTCGACAGTAGCAGGATGAAACTGTAAGTCCTCAAAATCCCTCAAAATACGCTCAATGTATTCACCAGCACCACTGAGATATAAAATCCGTCCAATCGCTTTGTGTATGGCGAGTAGTTGAGGTGATGGTGGGTCAATTGTTGGTGTGCCATTGAGACATCTGATGACAGGAAGTTGGTATTGAGCACCATTCCTGTAACGATACTGGTGAAAGTCGATCCTATAGGTGTGATTGTCGCCATATGGTTCGAAGAAGATTCTGAAACTACCAAAGTGGCCATGAAATTGTTTAGTCAACATCATGGCATTGAGTGGTTGGTCGATAGCACTGTCTTTGATAAGATCAATGGCGGGAGGATCAAACATTCGGAGAATATTCCAGACAAATTGCTTTCTTGAATCCTATAGAATGATCATCAGCGATAGAACATATTTATATGTGAGAGTATATACATACAACTTCACCCGTTGATCCCTGCGACATGAGGCAATGTGGTATAATATGCGCAGCCTCCAAATCGTCATATTTCGCTGGTGATCCATCAATATTCAAGACACGATCGGATGGATTCTCATCAAGTTTCTGCTCGTACGTCTTCATATCCATAAAGTGAGATACGACACAATGGTGACGATCACGTTTCAGACATTGGAGTCGCACATCTGTACGATTAGGTGTACCAGCAATGCTTTGCATATCATCGAGAGTTTCCGGCATACGCCGTCGATGGGCAGTTGGCGAATTAGACTGCATAGGAGTAGCACTAGGAGTGGGCGAAGGAGTTTTACCACCAGCAGCTCGCACTAATTATCGTTAGCAGTGTTAAATGTATGAGAGTATAGCTTGTTGAACTTACTTGGTCGAAGGAAATCATCAAATAAACTAGCTCCAAACTCATCAACATAGGGAGCCAGCGAATCTGATTCTTCTTTGGACATGTTTGGGACATCACTGAGAATAGAAAGTATTGTATCAATGTCATTCGAAGAGTCATTTGCCCAGGTCAACTGAATAAATCGGAAAAACCATTTCAGAAATTTATCAACCTGTATGACCGAGCGTTTTATCTCTTTGATGATAGTGATAGGCTTGAATCTCCATTCATTTCTTCTCTCATGTTGACCTGATTCGAACTTTTCGATAATATCAGCGAAAATTCGATCGGCGCTCGCACTTTGATCTTGCGACAGGGGTAGATAGTCATTGAGATCAAAACAAGTCTCCATAGAATTTTGGTGAGTAAGGTTTGCGGGAGGCATGACGTCAGGGAGATTAGAGTGAGGTAGAAATAAGTCAAAGGTGTCGTAAAATGCAAGTGACTGTAAGCCTAAAAGTGAGCAGAAGGTGATAAATAAGTGATCAAGAGTGGATGAAGAGCAGAGCGAGCCGGGAGTTGAGAGTTGAGAGTTGAGAGTTGAGAGTGAGAGTTGAGAGGAAAGAACCAAGGTTTGTTAAGACGAGAGATGGTCACATGACTCGGCTTGAGACTCGCTAAACAAGCTATTTCCGTGAACCGATCTCCGCAGCCTTTTGTCTCCCGCTGTTTGCGTACAATATATGACTCTAGATCGATCGACCAGATCAATCACCTCCTTTTCCTCACGTTCATCCGATCTCGAATCGCCATGCTGCCGTAGTCAGTCTGTGCTGCTCTTCTGCGTACTTCTCTTTCTGTATTCGATTCTGCTGGAATATCTCTTTTCTGCTCTGTCGCTTCTTCGTCCGCCTCTTCGTGTTGCTTCTTCTGGCGCCTCGCTTCCATGATTTTCTGGAGTAATTCAGGCTCTAAGAAGGGTTGAGGAGCCTGCGAAGAATCGAATTCGATGCGTATTACTTTGTTGGTACGGTCTTCATCTTCATCGTCTAGGCTGGTTGTGTATCGACGTCTTTCAGACTTCTGCTCTTGATCGTGCTCTTTTCCTGTAGTCACCCCTTTAAGAGATGAGAATACCGGTCTCTGAAGCTGGATGATTGCTGGAATGGCGCTGGGATTTATTGTTTTGTGTATTCTTGTTTTGGTCGAAGTTGAGGTTGATGCTGATGTTGAGGATGATACAGGTAAGAGACCGCGTTTGTGTGGGATTATCCGTTCTCTTTTCTTCATCTTCTTGCTATTCAGCGCATCTGATCGTTCCATAACTAGAAGTTTGTATAGCGAAGCTGTGTAGATTGTGTTGAAGCCTTGAAGATGAGAGATGGATCTAAGGTTAAATTGTGGGTTGACGTTTCCCCACCTTTTCCACTACGATTTGACGATTGACGATTGACTGCGAGATTTATACACAAACAAATGTATTCACAATAGAAGATAGAAAAATGGCAAAATCTACACTAACATAGCTACATAACGTCGTAAACAATGGCAACATCAAGTATACCGTTGAATTGGAGAAAAGAAACGTCCGCCCAGCAGTAATATGTTCAACAACCCCCAGCAAGCAAAGGTATATATCGAAAGTGGCCACAGCTTGAAAGATCAGACCATTCCCTGTTATTCCATACCCTGCATAGGCATCGTATACGGGAAATCAACAAGACCATCCAGAAGCCAGTTCAGAGGATCAAAGACCTCGTAGTTGGGTTCCATGAACCCACTAGGTAGGTTGTTGACCCCAGTGGAAGAGGACGATAGTGATAGACCATGTGGTAGAGGTGGAGCAGGTGCCAGGCTAGGGTCGCCGGGTACTCCTGGTGTCGTTGATGAGGCGCGTGGAGCGAGAGATGAGCCCGCTGTGTCGCCGTTGGAGTCGGGATCGGTAGGGTTTTTGAGGGAGGCTATTACATTCTGTTAGCGTCATGCGTATATCAAGAAAATGAGAGATTACATACCCTCTATATTCCGACCCTTGGCCAAAGCGTCCTCTCGCCAACGCCAGACGGAATCAAAAACAAGCGACATACTCATTCGACATCGCACCTTGAGTTGTAGTTGATCGTCGATTTCCGATGATGCAGAGGAAGCCGGTCGTGGCGTGGGAGCGCCGCCTTGTTTCCACATTTGAGTCATAACCTCGGTCAATCGTTGCGGCAGATCGTTGTTGGAGACCGAAATTGCTCGGATGGACCAGATGGTTCGATTGAACAGTCTCTTCGTATACTCGAGATCTATATGAGCTGAGAAGAAACTCTTGCAAAGCTTCATCAAGGTAAATCCCGCTGCGAGCATGATCTGGTAAATGTAGTATGGCGTATAAGGAAGGACGGGGCCTACGTTCGTTTCTAGATTCAATGCCAACTCCAAAAAGTTGCAGGTCGCTGAATGTAATGAAAGCAACCGCTCTCGATATCCTTGCGATGAGGGGTCGTCAAAGAAAGAACATAACTGGAGATGGAGATTGGCTGCTTTGAGATATAGATCCGTGATAACTAAAAAGTCAATACTGCTTTTCGCTGTTCAGACAGATTATGAACTTACCATCATTCTCAGACTTCAATTGATCCTCCAATTCCTCAAAATCCCGAGTCAAGAATGACATAAGGGACGATCTTTCGCTATCCTCAGCCAAGCCCACTGGATTCCTTCGGTTGTTATACAATGCCTTGGTGACCTTGTCGACAAACACTTCGATCTGGAGCCGAGTCTTGATCTCCCGAGGTAGCCGAAAGCTGGGATCTATGAGTTCGCCAGCTCCTAACGTCCAGTCATAGAGCGTCGAAGAAGGTTGTCCGTAGCCAGTAGCAACCCTGACAAGTTAGCAAAGCCAGCACTAAGAGAAAAGAGCGTGACTTACCTTTGGGCTACTACATTGCAGATAGCCCACGTTCGGACTTTGTCACGAAGTTCCGACTCAATAAGCTCAACTCGGAATTTGGAAAAATCTTGAGTATGCGAAGGTCTATGAAGTCCCAATTGCATCGCAACGTGAATCATCAGGCCGGACAACATGAACGTCGGGTCGGTCGATGTACTGCTTGTCGGGAACGGCCAAGTGCAGAGCAAGCAAAGTGCTTTTACTGCATGGAAGCTTTGAGGAATGTCGGCGATTGTGCTCCAGACAAGACGAGTCACCGGCCCGGCCAACGAGTTCAACAGTTGAACATCGGTCTGGTATCGGCGTGCGCCTACACTGATGATCATCCAGAAGAGAAGTGGTGACATCGCGTAGTACTCTTCGGGTGTAACCTCGCGGTCGAGGAACGGCAGATAGGGATGGTAGAAGGTGAAGAATCTGCATCAATCAGCATAACGAAGCTTGTCTTCCATCGTGCCACTTACAAGTTGAATAACTCGTTGATTCGGTCTGTTGCCACCATAACATCTTCTATCCTCTTGAACTGATGACTACCAGACCGCATATAATTTTGCCCATCAAACCCAGACCTCAAGTCCAACAAAGAAGCAACCGCTTCGTGTGAGCCCATGTACTGATCTGTCGACAGCGGAGTCGGGGTCTGATACATCGCTCCACTTAGTGGTGTCGAGATGGCAGAAGCATCCTGCTTGGCTGGAGTCACTTGTGTCTTCAACGAAGCATTTGTCGCGTTCGCATTTGCGATTTGTCTCCTCAACTCGATTATTTCCCTTTCCATCTCGGCATTGCGACTACGTTTTCCGACTCGCTTGAAGTTGGATTCGATTTTGCATTCGAGTTTGAGGCGACGGCAACGGGAGCAGTCCATGAAGGGTTCTTGGACCACATCGCAGCGGAGCTACCACAAGTACATTAGCATAAACATCACGAAGTATGCAGTGACGGCTGAAGTACAAACCTTTTGCTGACGGCACTCATTGCAAGCCCGCTTTACCGGCTGCCGCTTCCTCTCCTCATGATCATCACCACCATCAATCTCGTCGATACTACCCGGCGAGCTATCCAGTCCGGCACCAGCACCATTGCGCTTCCTGCCCACTAAACCCGAGGCGCCAGAATGAATCTTCGCATTAATGCGAACTGGACTGGTCAATGGTGTCGCATTCTGGGAATCATTCGATATCTGGCCAACCCCTATGGGCCCTCCCCCTCCGATGCCGCTCGTCACCCCGTGCGCCGCCACTCTGGCTGGCCCGCGGCTATGCGCAGGGCTTGTTTATCGATCGAAACAGGATATATTGCGATTTAGTGTCTGTCGCCGATAGGTTGGTGTTTTCTGTCTGATCAGCGCGCGCAGCTACGTCCGATGTCGCAAAGACGAGTTGGATGGCGATAAAAACCCTCTTGTGGTGCCTGGATTGGCTTGGATTGACCCTGAAAATTTTGTTTAGGCGGTCATACGATAGCGCTCGGTCTTAGTGTTAGACGATATCACCCCACTAGTTATCTGCTAGCTAGAGTCGCCTTGCTCTGTGCTCTCCTTTTCTCGTTTCTTTTTCTGTAGGATCTCGAGTCAGCGTGAGCATCAGTGGGGGTTTGCCGGTTTCGGGGAGAGATCATGTGATGTGCATTAAGGCAGAAAGTGACACCTGAGGCATTAAGCACGTGATTGGCCAGTACCCCGCTGTTGTCACCTGTGTGCCCCAGCCTCGCCAATCAAGTTGAATACAACAAGTCAGGACTCAGGAGGAGGCTTAGATGGAGAGCTCCTCCTGTTAAGCCAATAATGAAAGCTACAATACGAGTCATTCGGACTCATTCCACGATCAGCGTGCTGCCATTCGCCAAGTATCACTATCAACATTCTGGAAGCCTTCCCAAATGGGACGCCTTAACATGCCGCGGCTCTTATGACGCTGCGATCGGCTTCAGCTGGAGGATGCTGTTGTGATTGGGCAAGAAACACTCGGATGACTCCATATCAGAATGCTTAACTCCGGAAAATGCTTGTCATGGGGGGCATTGCCACGTTGTTCCTTGAGCTGACTCGACAGGGCCATCTATTCCTAATCAAGGAAATGTGTCATCGAATACAGCAGACTTCACGCTTCACTTTAATCTATTGGCTACATGGCAGTGTGATTGGGGTCGTGCTATGTAAATGAACGCCCGGCCTAAACTCAATTATCCCCCACAATACCGATATGAGGAGGCTTAGCATCCTTGCTATCATCTCGCTTTCATCTCGCTTTCCTGGGGCAGTGTCCGTACGAGTTAGAACGCCCGGAAGCTCGCTCGTTAAATCGTTGCTTTTATTGGCTGCCCGCATACAGCTATCAAAGTATTTAAGTCGACGGTGAACCCCGGGTGACTTCCTTCTGATAGACGATGCGTTGATAATTATTCCACCACTCTATCACTCCATCACTTCATGCTGAACTTTCAACATAACACCCAACGCCGTCAAAATGGCAGCTGTTGAAAAAGCCCTTTCAAAGCTTACGCTTTCCAAAGAAAGCAAAAGCGAGAAAGTAAGCGAGAAAGAAAAAGACATCAAGGATTCCTCTTCGGACGGAGATGCTCCGCCAACGTACGAAGAACATCAGCAACAGTTAGACGACGAGCAATTCGTCGTCGACATTCCACCCCTCAGCTTCCCCGATCCAGGGCTCGCAGAGGAAACAACAGTGGAAAAAGACCGTTGTATCCTGCATCTCAAGCTGCTTGCCTCACTCGCCGACTTGCGAGAAGCCATCTCTACTATCGATGGATTATTTGGCATTCATGACGCGCAGGCCTTCAAGTTTGAGGACGAAACGAGAAGGACCACGGCTCTTATCCGTATTAGGGAGAAGCGATGGGCTGTGTATACGGCCAGGGCCGTAGACCGTTACGCGGACTGGTGGACGCACTGTGTCCCGGTATCCGAGGCGTCTCCTACTATTGACTCGGTTCAGTCAGAATCGTATGCTGCTCTGACCAGTACACCTCCCTCGACTTGGTTGGCAAAGGATTTACCGCCTCTTGGTAAGCGACGCCCGAAGATAGACTCAAACCGATACTAATGAAATGCAGATGTTCTCATGGTCTGGCATGCTCACATGCTAAATCCTCGTAACTACCTAGAGGATTGCATCCGAGGAGGCAGAATGCGTGCATGGGCTACTGAATTCCCCTGGCAACTAATCGACGCTGCCATCGATAACAAAACGCTAGACTACAACCCTGGCAACGAAGCCGTGGAGCACTTCACCAAGAATACGGGACACCAATGGGAGAATCTAGATGATCCCGACCAGAAAGAATTGAAATGTCTGAATTGCTCGCGTCCGCTCAAAGTGGCCTGGACATTTGGGGATTTCGGAAACGACCCGGATACCCCCTTTGACAAATGTACTGGGTACGCTGACAAGGACTTTCTGACTTACTGCCAGTCTTCGGATTGCGGGTTCAAGCATGACCATCAAGCCCTGAGGGTCGCTCGGTTCCATCAAGATGTCGAAGATCTACTGCACAACTATCGTCCTATGCCCGGAACTTATCTGAATCTTCAGGGTATACCACACTACAGTAAGGCCAATGACTCCATGGTTCCCAATCATCTTATTCGGGCTAGCAAAGGTGTGGTCTCTGAATATACCAAGCCCAAGGGAAGCGTACAGGACATGACTGGAGTAAAGAAACTCATCGAATCTCTCATGGGCGACATGAAGGTATTATTCGCTGTCGCCGTCAAGACCCGTTCACACATAGTCTACAACAACCGTTACTCATACAGACTGAAACGCGAGGAAAGAATTTCCATTCGCCGCATGATGTCTCACTACTGGGACAATGGCTCCATCTTCGGCCTGGATCTGGTCGGAGCTGTCATTCGTCAGGGAACATTTATCCAAAAGATGGACAATCTCGACTGGATCCATTCGCCTGCCGTCGCAGCCACCATGGAACGATTGATTCGCAAATACGACATTTTCTTCCAAATCATGATTTCCCATGCCAATAAAATGGCTGTGCCTACCTTGGACGTCGACCTGGCCTGACATACACATCAAATGTCTCCAAGCCGATACTTTAAGTATTCCCATGCCAAAACGTCAAAAGTACGTGTAGGCGTCCCAGCCTTTATAGATCACGACGATAAAGTCGACGAAGCCCAACTCTCGGACGCATTCCAATGGACCTCCAAGAAATACTTTGAGATGACCAACGGCGAGTTGTATAGTGAATGTACATGCTGGTACTGCGAAGCCACTCGCGAATCCTTTCTCTATCCAACCCTATCCATCCCCTCATCATCGACCAGACGAGCGCGCACCCTCGCCGAAAGCCTCCACGACGATCCACGCATCTCGTCAGAACCAGACAAAAACCCACACATCTCCGCGCACAACGCCGTGCGCGCAGAGACCAGCAACCGCGTCAAGGCCGGCAACGCAAACTACAAAGCCATGCGTCTACGACAAATGTGGGATAAAGCGCGTCGTCGGAACCTCAAGCGACAACAGAAACAAGCCCGTAACGGCAGCAGCCCCAACAACGATAAAAAGTCACGATCGTATAATGAAGCTGTTGATCCGTATTATCCCATGGTGTATGGGTATCCGTTCTTCATGCCGTATTATGCGCCGTATATGGCGGATCCGTGTATTTATGCGGGTGCGTATCCGTGTAACCCGGCTTGTATGAGTGCTGTTGCGGGTGCGTATGGGAACTGTGCGGCGGGGACGTGTGGTGCGAGTGTTGCCTCGGGGGCGTGTGCTGGTGCTGGAGGGGGTGGTTGTGGAGGAGGAGCTGGTGGTGGTTGTGGTGGAGGAGGGGGAGGTGGTGGATGCGGAGGAGGAGGTGGTGGTGGTGGTGGTTGCGGTGGTGGAGGAGGTGGTTGATCTGAATACTACGCGGCTTATGACTGATGAATTTCATATCCTTTCTGTTTGGCTGCTACTCACTATCTATGCATTTGCTTGTCATGTCTTGCAGTTAATGTTTGTCATTGCTAGTTTTGAATCGAGCAGATCTAACTCAATACAATATGACTAGTAGACATCCTTTATCACTGTAGAGATAGACTAAGACATATCTATAATCCCATCTGGTCCAGAGAAAGAGACAACCTTGGAAAGAAAACTTGGTCCTACGTATATCTTGCTATAACCTCAAATAATCCACTCAATCTGACTCACTGACATGGGTATAAAACATTGCCAACATTGAACAACTCAACCTCGAAATCATGACCACAAAAAAGAAAAGAAGAAACAAACTTAAGAAATATCGCTGCAAACATACCAAAACAAATAAAAAACCACTATCTATATACACGGACGACTAAACAAACATATCTCTTACATAACGGTGCATCGCGCATTCTTGCTTTTGCTTTTCCTTCGTTCGTTGATTGTATTCATGTTCCATGCTTCTATTCGTGCGCGCCAGTCTTCTGATTCGAGGGGATTGGGTTGTTGCCAGTCTGCGTCGGCTGTTGTTGGGTTCTGCGGAGGTTGTTGGTGTTCTGGCAACGGTTCGGTATGCATTGGTACGGATTGCGATTGTAGTCGTCTTCCCTCTGAGGCATGCTGTAGCTCGAGGGCGTGTTGTAGAGCTTCCTCTGTTAATGGGGCGGGAGGTATTTGTGCCGCTTCGGAACGAGACCGGGTCCGGTGTACGCCTCCGTTCTGATGTTCGGCGGATCGAGATGCATTACTATAAATGGTAGACATGCGGTTTATTGCCCCGTTGCTGTCAAATGCGAGGTTTGGTGATGAACGCGAAAACCTGCCATTACGCATTATTGATTTGTTTCTTCTTGAACTGGGTTGTAGGTACTGCTGTTGGTCATCGGCGTTTGATTGACTGGCTACTGATCCGTGGCTGGTTGCTTTTCGAAAAGTGCCGAATAGTCTGCTGTTCCTGGGCTGCTTTTTGAGAACCGCCGGTACTGCTCGACTCCCGCTATCGGTTGATTCTCGTACTACCTGACGTGGCATCGTAGAAGATGGTCTGTTCCTTTCACTCTCGCCTGATGGTACGGGCTGATTCGACCGTTCGGGTGAAGAAATTTGGTCCTGCGTGGTTGGACGTTGCACCTTCCCACTCGAAGAAGCTACCGCTCGATGGAAAGAAAGAGGTCTAAAACTCATTCGGGTTCGACCTCCATCGTCGCTTGGGTCTGCAGTACGCCTACGCGTACTCCAACGTCTCGAAAGTATACCAGTGCCGCCACCAGAACCAGCTCCTTCAGGTCGATCAACCTCGTTTGTACTCGCTCTTCTCGGCTGCTGAGGTAGCTGGTCCATGGTACCACCGGGAGGAGCTGTCATTGTAGGAAGAAGTAGTTGTCTGAGGTGTTCAGGAAGTGGTTGATCAGGATTCCGCGTATAAGGTGGCGGTGGTGGTACCCAATTGTCTGCATCGCTCTCATGAGGGATATGCAAGACAGGTACTCTAGGGCGCTCTGGTTCCCGAACCGCATGCTGCGGTCTTCGATTGCTAGCTGCCGCTGTTGCTGCGCGCTGTAGAGTATCTCTAGAGCGAGGGGCGGTATTGCTATACGGTCCTTCCAGAAACAGGGTAACATCGCCAACTTCGGGACCCAAGGTTGGGGAAACCGACGACTGGCTCCTTTGGCTTGACATGTCTGGAATAGGAGGAACAGGAATAGTAAGCGAGTTCCTTACCTCTGGTCTTGGTGCACTGGTCACACCACGACGCAGCTGAGTTCTTCGTCTCTCGAGCTCCACTTCTTGTTCAAGGTTTGCATCAGGCTCTCGGAGCACCAATGGCGCTTCCACTCCGAGTTCAATCGTCAATTCAATAGTCTCGCCGTCTTCTATCGATGTACGAAAGTCGAATATCGATATTCTTCCCCCGTCTACCGGTATCGTCTCATCCCCGAGCGAAGAAGACGTGACACCACCTGGCGCGACAGCGACCAGTCTTTGCCGACAGGGTACATCGACATTCTCGGAATGTCCTCGCCCTACCCAGCGAGCGGCAGTTAATCCTGGAATATCAGCTACCTTTCGGCCTCCTATAAACACCGATGGCTGATCAAAACCTTTCCCAGGCCCTTTGACGACAGTTCCATCGAGCTCTCCAGAGACTTCAGAAGATGAGTTGGTGAAGTTACTGAATTCTACTGGCGTTGCATTGAGATCGTCCGGAAGTCCATAGAGAAACAGGCCACCGGCACGGAATGCTAGAGCGACGAGTTCACCTTTTGGATCAACAGCAGGGCTCAGAGAAGGCATATACTCTTCTGTGCCTTCTTGCGGAGCAGGTCCTGGAAAATAGGTCGAACCGATTCTAGGCTCTTTTGGCCGAACAGCCCGAAAGGTTTTGAGAGTATTGTCGAAACCCATTATCCAGTCGTCATCACCGCTGATTCGACTAGGCAACAATGTTACATAACTGTAACCAGGAACGATATCAGGGAATAATATTTGAGTAGTCCACATATGAGCCTCTTGATTACTCAAGTCGGCCATTGAATCGGTTGGAAACGGGGCTGTAATGGTGGCGAAGCCGACATCAGGACAATCTAGAGATGATCCAAGGAGCATAGAACCATCAGGAGAAAATGATAGAGTGTCAATCCTCCCGCAGCGGACAGCTCGACACTGAGTCGGGATCACATCTTCACCCAAAGCATGTACTTCTATGCTACCGTCATATGCAATGCCAAGTACACTCCCGTTCGGCGCAAGAGCGAGAGCTCGTGGAACGTCGTTCAACGTTAATACCTGGACATGTTTCGCTTCATGTTTAGATAAATGATAGATATTGACTTGGTGGCGATGTGAGACAACTGCAAGAACTCGGCCATCATCGAGAATCGTAGCCGCCAGGGGCATGCGCGAAGTCTTCAATTCATATAGAACCTCAATTCCCGGTGCAGTCAAATCCAGGACGAAGATGCGAGAAGAGCTTAGGCAAAGTAGTATGTGACCATTTGCCGAAAACTCGAACTTTATTGCCTCGCCTGTCGGTAGTGCTGCTGACGACCCAACCGAGCTCGATATCAATGTCACCAAAGTTTTGCGCGGACGTAAGAATATTTGGAATGCATTCTTTCGTATCTCTCGGCAGAACTTGCGCTTCAGCTGGTCAAGGTTCTGTGTATCCGTCAATCCAACACCAGTACCATTGTATGCTGCGAACAAGGGGCATCGGGCAAGGTGGTGTGCATAGAGCTCGGCGTCATTTGAAGCCTGCCTCCATTGCTCGTTCAATACGGCGAGGGACGCAAACGTGTTGGCATCGACTGTGTAGAGGATTCTATATCGATTCCATGTTAGCTCTTATTCCTTATGTATTGATCAGCTCTTGTGTTTGGATCCCGCGAGAACCTACTTCCGGATGACGTCGAGGGGGAGGCGACCAAAAGCACCCAATTCCTGCACAGGTTTTTCTTCATTATTCAAGATGCTCTTGCCATTCTGGTGCTCCTCCGTATCCAGATCCATCCTCGCGGCGTCCAACGTCTACATGGGCTGCCGATGCGACGGTCGGTGATTCCAACACAGAAAACCAAAAGCTAGCTCATAGGCATGCATCATGTAGCATGGCAAGCCACGTCACTCATTCCATCCACACAATTTTGGTGGTATCCGATTCAATTTGGTGATATCCGAATCAGAAGTAATGGCCAAGAATCCCGGTTCGACGGTTGAGCCACTAGATAAGAGCTTGGTGTTTCGCACCTGAAACGACGAGTGGATAGCAAAGTTATCGACGGCGAATGCGGGGAATGGCAATAGAGCTGTAGGTGCACCTATCTTGGAATAGGAATGTCACCGCAATTGTTGATTTGTTGGAGCTCGTCAAATAGCATGTGCATTGTAGTTGAGCCAAGGAGCATCTGAAGTCATGTCTGATCGTCTGTTGATTCAGTGGAGAAGTGCGCAGCCTAATAATAGACTCCGATCTAACTCTGAATGGGCTAGCACGCGACATGGGATCTATCCCTGCCAGAAAGGGGATAGCGCAGATGTGACCTCGATGCAGCGATCTGGTAGGCCTGAGGCAGATCAGCGGTGAGATCGTGAGTATTGCTTGTTTACGGACAATATTTGTACTTGTGCTTACAAAGGGCTGTATGTTGTTTACGATTGAGTGGCTGTTTCGGCCAATAAAACCGACTGTACTATATCAGATCCATGGATTGTCCATCAAAGAGAGTATTGAAGCCTTACTGCTAAGGCACCAACATGTGCTGCCAAGACAAGACAGGCTGACTAAGATCTTAGTCAGCCACACTTAATTGGAGGGCTCTGATTGGCTGCTGATGGACGGTTACCGAATAAATTGCGGCTTCGGTTGAGAGTCCGACCAGAAAGTTTGCTAATTAATCAATCATGACCTGACAAAAGACTCACCCTTTCAAGCAGTTTGTTGGATGCGCGGTATGGGGTGTGTTTGCTGACTGATCCACGGCGACTATACAAGATATTGTGCGAGGTCATACCGCCAAACACTAACAACAGCTGAATGCGCCGACATCGGTCTGCCGCATTGAATACCTAGGTAATCTGAGATAATGCCTGTCAGCTAGCGGTGCAATTCACCACCATGCCTTCGAACACGCCTCCTACGAATGCGCCGCCTCCAAAGGCGAACCCCGCAATTGTCAATACCGGCTCGCGACCTTATCGATCTCACAAGGTGAGAGCATGCGACCTATGTCGCAAGCGCAAGTCGCGATGCACGGTCGATATCCCGGGGCAGTCATGCGTGCTGTGCCGAATCCAAGGCGCCGATTGCCATTATCAAGAGGACTCCATGCCGGAAGATGCACCAACTATCGGGACCGACAAACACACTTCATCGTCATCTTTTGCCGGTCACAAGCGCAAGCGGAGGTCCGAAGCCGTTGACCAAGATATTGATAGCTACGATAACTCAGCAGAGCAAGTGAACGGTTCATCGACTTTTCATATACCCAGCGAAAAGCGAGACAGTGAAAGCTCGCGCCGGAAAATCGACGATCCTCAAAATGAGTCAGTGCTCATCGTGGGTCCAGTCGCTGCGGAGGACGCTCAAGTAATTGAAAAGTTTATGCCCTCGGAACGATCAAGCAAGATTGAGAATGGAAACAAGCCGTACAATGTCTATTCGAATGATCCTCGGAAGCCGATTCTCTACACTACGGTTTCAAGACGGCGTCAAGGTGTACGCATCGGATGTCCGCCTGGTGAGAATCAAAAAGAGATTCTAGAGCATCTACTTGGTCCATTCAAGCAAGAATTAGTCAAACTGTAAGTATTGTATCCCTAAAAGTAGGTGATCTATCCTAATACTTTTGACAGCTTTATTGATCGATTCAATGTGGCTTTCCCTGTGTTTGATGGCCAAGCCTTTTGGGACGCATATATTTCTGATGCCGATGATCTTCCAACTACCCTTTTGTGTCATGTATATGCGATGTCATTAGTCTACTGGAAACATACTCCGAAATTTGCTCGTCACCCAAAGCCTGACGTTCGGTATGCCATCAACCTGACCGTGGCAGCATTGCACGAAGATTATTCAGCGCCGGGATTGTCTACAGTAAGCGCGGCGTTACTTGATCTTACAGGACGGCCTATTTTCTCCATGACAGGCAATGCGATCAGCTGCGGACGGCTGGTTTCGCTCGCGCATTGTTTAGGTCTCAATAGAGATCCCAGCAATTGGAAGGTTCCTCTGAGTGACAAAAAGCAACGAATCAGGCTGTGGTGGGGTGTTGTCATTCAGGACCGATGGGGAAGCTTTGGACACGGCGTGCCGCCTCAGATATCCAAGAGTCAATATGATGTTCCCTTGCCGAGTGTGGAGGTCTTGGTGACACAGCCTAGAGCTACAAGCCAGCACATTCGAGCGGCACATTGCCACATCTCTCTTTGTCGGTTGACCGAGATTTTAGGCGAGCTACTCCCGCTTGTTTATCAGTTGCAGAATAAGCCTGGTCGAGAAAACTCTAAGAAACTCAGGCATATCCGAACCGACCTGGATACATGGGAAGACTCGTTGCCGGAATGGCTTCGTGCACCAGTATCTGAATCGGAGAATCCTGCTAGTGGAGCAAGTAGCTTGCATCTGGCATTTCTTGCTGTAAAGATGCTCGTCTGTCGAGTGGAACTACACGTAGGCCATGTCTTAATTGGATAATCTTGCTTTCAGTGCTAATGGTTCTACAGGAGGTGAATAATACGGAAACCGACAACCCAGAAGCTCGTCGATACTTCCAAACCGAGTGTCGCAAAGCAGCTGAAGAAATTGTTCACTTTATGTGCTCATTACGGCCTGCAAATTTTAGAGAATTCTGGTTGCCTTGTAAGTCGACTCATCTTTTCCCCGAGACCTAGATCTAATTGTTTTTCAGACAGCGCTTTCCATTTAACTTCAACGGCCACCTTGCTCGTCCGTTGTGCGCTGGAAACTACAGACCAAGAAATCGCGCGGTCATGTTTGACAAACGTCGACAACTTACGAAATCTTCTACGAAGAATCCGCGACGAAGAAGACTTTGACGTGGCCGACATGTGCCTAGACCATTGCGAAAGAATCATTACTCAACACCCAGAAATCAGCAACCTGACAGCCGCAGCCAGTGGCCAGCCAGAAGAACAAGCAGTATACAGAGGCCCGGTCGAAGAAACAATGGCCATGAATCCAGCAGCAATTATTCTACCTGAAACCACAACAAACAACGACATTGTCGATGACATGATGTCCATCTCCGGAACATTCGGCACGATGGATGGCTTCCCATTCGATATGACTGGTATTTGGGACGTTTCTGGATTTCAAGACGTAAATTTCACCTGAAAGAGCGACAGGCAATTGGTCTTGATAGAGCTTAAATACAAGCTATGCCCATACTACTTCATACATGGAAAACCATCTTTCCGTGCAATCATCGCCGTCAAATCATCCAATTCTTTTGTTTCCCGTGGAAAGGGCGCAAGTCACAGGCCTTTCCCACAAGCAGCGGTCTGGCCCGTCCTAGACAAGGGGTTGCACTGGGAAATAAAAATGGGACTGATCAAAAAAAGATCGTCTATGGAATGCACGAACGATTGAAATGCTGACAATCCTGACATGCATTTTTTTCGCTTGTTCGCGGCAGGGACCGGCTGGAGTCGGTATTTGCTAATTGCGATATCAGATTATGGGTCCAGAGCGTCTCAGAACCTCCGCTGGTAGCTTTGAGGTCCACCCGACGCATGCATACTATATATGTATTATGTCACTGTCTAGTTATCTACAGGGATATCAGAGACGGTGTCACCTATCAATCGTGGTCTGACAAAGAGATATTCTCGTGTACCCTTGAAGCAGGGGTTGTCTTGTGCTCGGATTCTGAGGAAAACAAGATTTATCTTTCGTGAATGTCTCTGTTGCATATCAATGTTTCATTAAATATATTGCATTTGCTAGAGGTATATTGTCTCGACATGGTTTGCACGAATTGCAATTGATGGCTTCATCATGCGCCAATGGTGACATCCAAATGCGCCAGGGCATCAAAACACAGCGCCATCATTGGTCACAAATCAAACCGGAAGAAGAGGAATATAGTTTACTATAATGTAAATAGAATAAAATATTGTTGAGTCAAATCTAGATCGACGATAGCATGCATCAACACGATAAGTAGCTTCGCGCAGAGCCAATAACTAACCTTCCAATCTAGAAGCTTAGAGCCGATAACACCTGTAAATCAACATGCACTATGCTGATAAAGCCTGGATTCGCAGGCACTGATACGATACAAGGGCATGGATAAGCCCACCATTTATAAAATGCCCCGGACTGAGACAGTGTCAATTGAGGGTTAAAGGTTCTCGTTGCCTCATTCTAAATTCATAGTAAACACTAAATCGTCATGGCGTATACGTACATAGTCAGGACCAGCGATGGGCTTTCTGTGGGACGTACCTGAGGAAACCTTGGAACAGGGATTGATATGAGCGAGAAGTTTTCCGCCATACATCTACGATCTTCAATCAATCAATCTTCATATAAAACACCGAACCCGACCAAACCGTTGACTGTACAGCTTACCCCCAGCCAGCGCTGCAACAATCAACGGCAGACACGTGCACCCCCAAACCCTAACACCCTCGCCGTCCCACCACGCCATTCCCATCCTGGAAGGAAGCAAATTACGCGCACGACGTATGACTCATTTTGCCGAAAAATACCATACACCCCCTCCTACAAGAATTTCTTTTCCCGCGGAATCCATCTACACTCATTCGTCTCTGCATACACTTCCCCGACAGCCTTCATCGCATTACGCATATAACCATTTGACGATCGATCAATTGCCCTAACAAAGAATAAATTACGTCGTTACAAAGGTCGTATTTTGGATTGTTTACGGAATAATGGCCCCTGGAATTACAGAGTTCGTGGAGGAGGAGAGATTTGAAGCCAAAAAGGTGTCGAAGTTGGATGCTATCAAGGCTTTGAATAATGGGTATAAGAATGGGGGACGGGATGAGGAGCAGCAACAAGTAAACGGTCGGTCGGATGTATCCGTCGCCGCCGTTACGGAGGATATTACAGATGAGACGCCTGTGTTTGCGATGCCGTCTATGAAGAAGTTGAGAGAGGCTCAGCGAAGAGTTGAGCATGATTTTCGCTCGGATACGGTTACGGTGCCGACGGTGCATATGATGCAGGTAAGTTATTCATTCATTGCTATCCTTACTAGGATTGGTATATAACATGTATCTATGAGTTAGGGCTAATCTGTATCAGGCCATGATCGAATCCTCCTTCCAAGACGACATGTACGACGCTACAGGCGACGAATCCGTCAACCGCCTGCAACAGCGTATGATCGAACTGACTGGCAAAGAAGCCGCCATGTGGGCTCTATCCGGCACAATGGGAAACCAGATCTGTCTGCGGACCCATTTGACGCAACCACCGCACACGGTGTTGCTGGATTATAGGGCTCATGTGCATTGTTGGGAGACCGGTGCTATGCCGGTTATGTCGCAGGCTGCGGTGACGCAGGTGCATCCGAAGAATGGGTTGCATTTGACGTTGGAGGATGTGAAGAAGCATATTATTGCTGATGGGAACAGTACGTCCTTTCCCCCTGTTTGGTATTGACATGTATATTGACATCTTTTAGTTCACTTTCCGCCAACTCGTGTGGTCTCATTGGAAAACTCCTTAAGCGGAACTATTCTTCCCCTCAAAGACGCCAAAGAAATTTCAGAGTTTGTCCGCAACTTCCCCGTCGAAGAAGGCGAGAAGCCTATCGCTATGCACCTTGACGGTGCCCGTCTATTTGACGCCGTAGCAGCCGAGGGTGTCAGCCTCAAAGAATACTGCGCCAATTTCGACTCGATCAGTATCTGTCTTGCAAAGGGTCTTGGTGCGCCCATGGGGAGTATTATTGTTGGATCAAAGAAGTTTATACATCGTGCCCGATTGTTTAGGAAGATGTTTGGTGGCGGTACGCGGCAGGTATGTCCCCAACTCCCTTATAGATGTTGAATTGGCAAATGCTGACAAACATAGCCTGGTATGATGGCCGCCGCCGCCCTCTGCGCACTAGAATATACAATGCCTCTCTTACCCAAGGTCCACGCTCTAACCAAGCGAACCGCCGACTCCCTACGCGAAGCCGGATATAAAATCAGCCTCCCAGTCCAGACGAATATGATCGTGTTGGACCTCGAAGAAGCCGGTATTCCGCCGGCAGCTTTCGTGGAATATGGAAAACGGGCCGGTGTAACGGTCTTCCCGACTGGACGGCTTGTGTTCCATCATCAGATTTCTGCGGCGGCGGCGTCGCGGCTTGTTGAGGCCATGACGTCGCTGATGGAGGATAAGAAGGCTGGAAAGCAGTTGGAGAATCATAAGGTCACTGGCGGGTATATGTAATGATTGATGATGATATATATGTGCGGCCATGGCCGTGCCGATTTTTATTTGGCGTTCATGAGCTATTTCATTGTTGCATTTAGAGACTATAATTTTATACACGGCTATCCAAATCATTCTTTGTGAATGAGGATTGTGGTAGACAGCCAGCCTAACTGTCGACATGTAGAGAGACCATCGTTATGCCCGTAGCCGATACATGATTCTTGAAACTGACGGGCACCGAACTCTTATGTCCACTGACGGCCACTGGGCCAGCACTCGATTTACTCGTAGGAGTATTCCACTCCTCGTCTTCCCAGTCATTCCATCCACGTTCAGGTCCCCAGTGAATATTTACATTCGTGGCCCTGACCTCGGAAAGTAATCGTCTCATCAAAGGTCCACTCTTCTGGACTGATGGCCAAGCGTCGAATTCAACCTGTACTAAATTCGGCAACTGTTCCAGGATTTTCTGTACTAAACCCCCGGCAAAACCAGTATAAAAGTCGGAAGAAACCCGGAAGCCCTCAAAGACAGGATGCGACGGATCGCACTGGATGAATATCTTCAATGTGCGAACACCCGTCATTTCCGTCAAGCCAAGGTGTTTCGTGACTTTCCATGACTTTGGAGGCGCCGTCCAGCTTGATCCAAGAATGAGTTCAATCTTTTTTATGAGTGGTCGATAAGAAGGCGCGAGGCTAATCAACGTCGGTTGTTTCGAGTAATCCTGGATCTGAAAGACGCGGAACGTCTGCACAGAGTAGAACAGAACCGAGGCTTCGTCATGAATACGTCGCGACGAAAGGAACAGAGAAAGCCGATGGGACAACGGTGCTGGGATTTTGTTTTTGCGTGACGAGCCCACGTTGCCGTTTGTGCGTGGTGGTCCTTTTTTCTTGGTTTCTCCGAATAGCGCGTACTCGTACACTTTCAGGCGAATTTCCGAAGGTAAATCGAAAAATCTGAAGGGCAGGATTTCCCTAGGCTCGCCGTCGAAATCCTCGTCATCCGTGTTGTAGCGGTCATTCTTCTCCTTCTCTTTTCCTTCCTGCTCCGGAGGGCTCTCGAGAGTGAGTTTGCTGAAACCGGCTTCCAGGGCGGCCATCTCGATGATTTGTCGCTTAGATATACCGATCCGGGTTCATGTGTTTAGTTGTAAAAATACCAAAAGATGGGAAGCGCAACTTCATTCATAGTCTGTTTATATTGAGTATCGAAAGAAATGTATATTATAGATAGATAGAACCATGGTGGCAATAGAATGTGTCTCGCATACGGGGCTGCACAGCTCATAGGAGGCCTACTGCCGCTCTTGGGTGCGAGACTGAATCAGATTCATTGGGTCTCCCCAGCTAATACAACCCGGCATCCATGGAAGAGGAAGAGTGATGGGTCAAATTTCGGTAATCTGGGTGGATTCAACTTTCATTTATGGGAAAGAAAAGAAGAAGAGAAGGAAGAAAAGGGACGAGAGGAAGAAGACTTTAAAGGCGGGATGTGAGGTCTTGGCACGGGCCGGTAGTTCTGCCGAGTGTCTTTTGGCGCTAGGCCGGATCTGGCCTGGCCTGATGGATGACGCTCGTGGTTCCCGAGCAGCTTCTCACTTGATTTTTTAGTGGAAGACAACATCAATTAACGTCAGGTTGTCAACCATTCTTCACAACTAACCCAGGCTTTCATCCTTGGATCAGGCGCTTGGGATTGATGACTAGGAGATGATTATATAGATCTCGCAATTGTCTTTCCTCCATACACACTCCTACATCATGCTCAGTCGTTCCGTTCTGCCGCTCGCAAGGGCTCGCCCAGTGCCTTCGACCCTCCGTTCATCCCTCACGGCATCTCCATATCCACGATGGTACGCTCAGAATAATAAACCGAAAACACCGTACGTCCTCCCGAATCAAAAGGGGAAGTCACAGTCAAAACCCGCTCCGTCGCAGAAGAATACATCAGCCAAGAATCAATCGACGCAGCCAAAGTCGAAACAAACTGCTGCTGCCGCTTCTTCAGCAAAAGCAGCAGCGAGCGCATCATCCGATGCTCCTAAGACTACATCTGAGAAGACTACCTCTGAGAAACCCTCGTCTGAACCCGATGTGTCACCCGAACAGCCCGAATTCGAGACCGTAGCCCAGGCCGAACCTCAGGCCGAAAAACCGCAGAAACCTCTTCCGGATTTGACGCAGGGTATTCCATCTACACTCGGAGCCGAACTCGATGCAGCGCGCAAAGGACGCAAAACAACAGCCCTCAACCTGACTGAAGACCCTTCTAAACATGACTACGAAGATGAAGGCGCTGGCGGTAGCCGATCAAAGGAGGCATACGAGTCTTCGCTGGACCGTCGCCGAGCTCGTCTCGCCAATGTGATGTATAGTATCATTCTCGGTGGTCTCTTCAGTGGAACAGTCTTCATGGGCCGAAACTGGGATACAGAGGAAGAAGCTCAAGCCCACAAAGACGCTCCATCTGGATGGGGTGTTGGGCTTTTCTGGGATCGTATCAAGGCCCGTATGAACAGCTTCACCAGCTATTACAGAGACCCTGCCTTTGAGAAATTGCTGCCCGAAGAGGATCCCTCATTGAGACAGCCATATACATTGGTGCTGAGTTTGGAAGATCTTTTGGTTCACAGCGAGTGGACGAGAGAACACGGTTGGCGTGTGGCCAAGCGACCTGGTGTTGACTATTTCCTACGCTATTTGAACCAGTACTACGAGCTCGTTTTGTTCACTAGTGTTCCAAGTATGATGGCCGACCAGGTCTTGCGAAAGCTCGATCCTTTCCGCATCATCAGATGGCCATTGTTCCGTGAAGCCACCAAGTACAAGGATGGAGAATACGTCAAGGTAGGTTTTCTCCCGATTAAAGAATAGACGCAATACTTACTTATTCAGGACCTGTCTTACTTGAACCGTGACCTCTCCAAGGTCATCCTCATCGACACCGTACCTGGTCACGCCAAAGAACAACCCGAAAACGCCATCATTCTACCCAAATGGAAAGGCGACCCCAGGGACAAATCCCTCGTCGCCTTGATCCCATTCCTCGAATATGTAGCAGGCATGAATGTTGAAGACGTCCGCCCTGTCATCAAATCATTCGAGGGAACATACATCCCCGCCGAATTCGCCGCCCGCGAGAAGGTGATGCGCGAAAAATTCCAGAAACAACTGGAAGAAGAACAAAAGAGCCGTCCCCGCCGCGGCGTTGGCAATCTTGCCGGTCTTCTCGGCCTGAAGCCGCAGAGCAGCATTGACGGTCAAGGCCCGTCGGAAGAGAAGATGCTCTGGGACCAGATCCGTGAACGCGGCCAGAAGAACTACGAGATGATGGAGCAAGAAATCCGCGAGAATGGAGAGACATGGCTCAAGATGATGGCCGAAGAAGAGGAGAAGGCACGACAGGAGCAGATGAAGAGTATGAAGGGAAGTTTGACCGGCTTCTTTGGTGCTTCCGGAGAGGAGGGTGGGAAGAAATAGTCGAGTCAGTCATGTCTTCTAGTCGAATGATTTATGACTAGCCTACACATTCTTCTTCTTCTTTCCGCCGCGCCCCTTTATACGCAGTTACACTTTTCTAATCATGTCTTCCTACTTTTTTGGTCATCTTCTCTGTATGTTTTTTCTTCTCTTTCCCCTTATCAAAGTGCATTCTCCGGGGTTCTTTTTCAATGCCATCTTGTCCACTGATCTGCATCCATCTTGTTCATGTCTTTTTGTTTCTGCGACGTCTATTAGAGCAATCCCCTCTTTTTCTTTGGTGTGGAAGTCAGAGTCAGTTTTGTGTTTGTGTGTCCAAAAACACAAAAAAATGTATATTAATCTAGGTTCTTGAGCTCCGCGTTCGAGCAGAGTCGATCTATCAATGAATACGTCTGAGTGAGAAATAACGAGAATACTACATTCGTGTGTAGTTATGTCATAGTTCGATGGAGCTTTTTATCTCAAATCATGTTTATAGAATGCAAACCACATCTATTAGTAAGAGTAATTAACATTTATAGCTTCTCGTCATCCACGTCCATCTGTGCCTCATTCTCTGTATCTTGTCCATTCGGCACCCTCGCAACTGACGATTCCTTGTTGATCATTTGTCTTGACACGGCGACGATGTTGTCCTCGATTAATTGCTGGCCGACGTCCTCAATGTCTGTAACAACGGTTAGTATTTAACTGAAGCCTTTAGAGGGAGAGTGCTTACGTTTCTTAGGATCAACCTTGCCTACATATCGAGTCTTCAATTGCTCCTTGGTCAATGTAGATTCCTCCTTGACTCGCTTCTCGTAACCTTCCGCCAACTCGACTAGGCGTTGCATGCTGTCCACATTTTTCTTTCCATCTTCATGGAAGTCGTTCATCTGCAGTGCCTCGGTCCAGACGTGTTTGTGTAGATTCATCAACATGTTCTCTTCAAGACCCGTCTTGCGGTAATTGATTGCCAGACTGTAATAATGACGGTTCAGGCCGTGGATAAGAGCTTGGATAGATGGTTTGTTGAGATGACCCAAGTTAGATGTGGTCTGGCGAGGTTCTTGGCCCATGACAACTGTTTGCGGTGCGATGAGTCGGAAGGCATCAATGACGACTTTGCCCTTGACGGACTGGATGGGATCGACCACTACGGCGACGGCGCGGGGGGTGAGCTGTTCGAAGGATTGCTGGGTGTTGATATCAACTGACGAAAGCCAGCAGCCGAAACCGGGATGCGAGTGGTACCATCCAACGACTGATTCGGGTCTGTAACATTTATATTAGTGATCTGCTCCAAGAACATGCACCAAGTATAATCATACCGGCCGGTTTGCTTCAAAAAGTCCATCATCTTCGTTTGGAAAACAGGATCCACAGCCTCGACACTGACACCCGTTCCACTCTGAGGCATAGCAAACACATCCACAACCCGCACGGTATATTCATCGACAAAGTCTCCCAGCATCAGACCCATGACTTCCATAGGAACACCGGCTCGGCCATGTCGTAACATCTTCAACAACGCCAACGATGAGATGTGAACGGTCTCCGAGTTATCGATCAGGTTGGGGCTGTCCTGTGGTGATGGGTTAGCTTGACTGAAATTGGTCTCGTGGTTACCCAAGCTGAGCTACTTACAGCTCCTGGGGCTGCGCTGCCCATTCCCATGCCATGGGCTGTCTGAAGCATGCGATTTATTCGCTCCATGATAGATGATTCGTAATCAAGTTAAGGTGATAAAGGATTGTGATGAGGGCAGAGAGCTCCCTTCGCGGGAAGCTTGATGCAAGATGTAGCTCGAGCTGGAAGTACCAGATGGTATTTAGATAGGAAAATGGATGTATAAAGCAAAAAATCACAGTTTCAAGAGAACGGAAAAGACACAACGTTTGCTTGTTCCGAGATGATAGAGGGTGGTACGTAGTAGTGGTGTTGATTGACAGTATGTTGATGAGGCAAGATCAATCAGCAGCAGCCCGGTCCGTCGTCCATAGCTCCGAGAGTCCACCCAGCCAGCGCGCCATGTCATTCGCCCGCTCCCGCCTTACCGCCTTGGGGAGTCTTTCCTTTCTGGAATCTATGCGCTTCTCTTTCTCTTCTCTTTCCCCTCAACCTCCCTCCTTCTACACCTTTCACTCTATCAGTGTTGGTGAGAGCCTTTCTATCTTCTTTATTCATCTCATTGCACTGCTTGCAGTTTATTGACCCTGCTGTTCGCTACACCAGACTGGACTTTCAAGTCCTTTCTTATCCTTTCAATCTTCACAGCCTGACTTGACGACGGTCTTCTTTCCTGCCACCCCAATTTCGAGTTCAGTGAACGAGGACGCATAGCCATGACTGGCCTTGCACCCCTTGACCCGATCAACCTAAATGGTGCCGCTGATCGAGGAAGGAAAGTGGCATACTTTTACGACTCGGATGTCGGTAACTATGCCTACGTCTCAGGACATCCCATGAAGCCACACCGTATACGAATGGCCCACAGTCTGGTGATGAACTATGGACTGTACAAGAAGATGGAGATTTATGTGAGTTTTATTCGTCCGCCGATCGTTTCAATCTAATGTATGGTTGCGCTAATTTATGCAGCGTGCCAAACCAGCCTCCAAGTACGAAATGACCCAATTCCACACAGACGAATACATCGACTTTTTATCGAAAGTGACTCCCGACAATATGGACCAATTCTCGAAAGAACAGAGCAAGTACAATGTCGGAGACGATTGTCCAGTGTTCGATGGCTTGTTTGAGTTTTGCGGTATCAGCGCTGGAGGTAGTATGGAAGGCGCAGCTCGTTTGAACCGCAACAAGTGTGACATTGCAGTCAACTGGGCAGGAGGTCTTCACCACGCCAAGAAGAGCGAGGCCAGTGGTTTCTGTTATGTGAACGGTAAGCTACAGGGTCAGGCGGTCGCAGCGATCAGCGTTCTTGCTAACGGTCTTTAGACATCGTCCTTGGTATCCTCGAACTTCTACGATTCAAGCAGCGAGTCTTATACGTTGATATCGATGTCCATCACGGTGACGGTGTCGAGGAAGCTTTCTACACTACAGATCGCGTCATGACCGTTTCCTTCCACAAGTATGGAGAGTACTTCCCCGGTACTGGTGAGCTTCGCGATATCGGTGTTGGATCAGGCAAATACTATGCCGTCAACTTTCCTCTCCGTGACGGAATCGACGATGTCACCTACAAGAGTATTTTTGAGCCAGTCATTAGCAATGTTATGGAATGGTACCGACCTGAGGCTGTCGTTCTTCAGTGCGGTGGAGACAGCTTGTCTGGCGATCGTCTTGGTTGCTTTAACCTCAGTATGAGAGGTCACGCAAACTGTGTCAAATTTGTCAAGAGCTTCAATTTGCCAACCTTGGTTGTGGGAGGTGGTGGCTACACTATGCGCAACGTAGCTCGTACCTGGGCCTTTGAGACGGGCGTTCTCCTGAACGAGCAACTTGACACGCAATTGCCATACAACGATTATTACGAGGTGAGATCATCAATCATCTGCACTTCAGACTTCAAGCTAATGTTTCACAGTACTTCTCGCCCGACTACGAACTGGATGTGCGACCATCGAACATGGATAATGCCAACACCAAGGAATATCTTGAAAAAATCCGTAATCAAGTCATTGAGAATCTCAGACGCACCGGCTTCGCGCCGTCGGTGCAAATGACCGACGTTCCTCGCGATCCACTTATCGATGGCTTGGACGATGAGGCAGACGCAATCATGGATGACCTCGATGAAGATGAGAACAAAGACAAACGATACACACAGCGTCGCTTCGACCAATACGTTGAAAAGCCTGGCGAGCTTAGTGACAGCGAAGACGAAGAAGAACTTGCTGCCAACGGCGTTCGTCGGCAGCCGGGAGCCGTTCGACGACGAAACCACATCAGCCATCGTAACCTTGATGCCGCAGACTCTGGCTTGGAAAGCGGCATTGCAACACCCAGAGAAGCCTCTGCAGTGCCTGACCAGGACGAAGAAATGGATGTGACGGCTGATGTCGCGGCCGAGAAGCCTCTAACCTCAGCACCAGACACTGGAGCAGAAACCCGCCAATCCCCGTCCGACGCAGACACTGGCTCAAAAATTGAAGAGAAGCTAGCTGCAGAAGCGAAAGACACCGCTCAGGAACCTTCTACGCGTGCCGAGTCACTCGCATCAGCTCTAAGCGATGTACATTCAGATATCGACATGGAAGATGCCAATGCGATAGCGGCTGAAGCAGAGGCTGCTCCATCGGAGGAAACTGTTGGACAGCAAAAGACACCACCTGCATCCCCACCTGCTGCCGCTGCTGCACACACCGAACCGGCTGCACCATCTCCGGCAGCTGCTGATACTACCAAACCCGAAGGACCTGAAACAAAACAGGAAGAGAAAGCTACCGATGTGCCCAAGCCGGAAGAAAAGGCTACAGCAGAAGAACCTACAAAGACCGAGGCAGACTCAGAAAAGCAAGCTGATAGCGAAACTAAAGAGCCTGAGAAAACTGAATCATAGCCGGTACTCTAGGCAGGCGAGGATCATATCTTGAGTTTTCTGGCGTCAGGGACGAGAATCGGAATGGTGTTTTGGACTCATGGTGTTTGTTTTCGATTATTGGATGGTCCTTCCTTCACATCTGGTCGTCGTCTCTCTGGGAATTTGTTGTCATCTTCTATTTATGTTCGTATGTATCATTAAGCATCAAACAAGCGCGCTAGAACCAATTTGTTCAGAATCTAAGCCATACCAATGATAATCGTATCCCCAGAATGTACTATACGGAGTAAACTTGTTAGGGCATGACCGATAAAGGCGGCCATGTCTCAATCAGGACTAGTCTTAGGGCACGACCTACCTCCCGCCGTCCCACCAATCACGTCGCCCATGCCAAGATTTCGTCTTGCCAGCCTGGGCGCTCACACACTAAGCGAGATCCAATTCCCGACCCGCTTTTTGGTTGTGTGAATACCTTCGACTACGCACCCAGTCGACCTTTCTCTCCTCCGACCCTGTGTATTCCCCGTCCAGTCAATTTAAACAGTTAACTTGACATACCGCCAAAATGTCGAACAGAGGGTGAGTTTTGATTTCTATTATTCTGGAATTTTTTCTGGGTGCAAGTTTTGGGTGGAATGGGCTTGGAATATCTTGTTGAAACGGTTTTTGGAGATGGACGACTACGACGACCGACCGATTTTTGTCTCTATTCGACTGTCGATCGATAAATCTGTGTTTTCCACATGATATTGCTGTGTGGATGGACGATTGAAGAGGAACTGGACTTGCAAGAATTTTCGATCATGAAGCTAACGAGAATTTGTGTCTAGTCGTGGTGCCGCTGGCAACAAGCTTAGGATGACTCTCGGTCTGCCTGTGTACGTGAACCCTCGAATCAACCCCGAACTCGATATTTCCTCCGACGAATATCAACTCGAAATACATGACGAAATCGAATTAAGGTGGACTAACATGAATTATAGTGGCGCCGTGATGAACTGCTGCGACAACTCCGGAGCCCGCAACTTGTACATCATCTCCGTTACCGGTGCCGGTGCCCGTCTCAACCGTCTCCCCGCCGCCGGTGTTGGCGACATGGTTATGGCCACTGTTAAGAAGGGAAAGCCTGAATTGCGAAAGAAGGTTATGCCCGCTGTTGTTGTCCGTCAGAGCAAGCCCTGGCGACGACCTGACGGTATCTTCCTCTACTTTGAGGACAATGCTGGTGTTGTAAGTGGTCACCGCCTGGGGGAAGAATTTCTACATCGTTGCTGGATACGTTTGGATTATTGGTTTCTGGGGACGTTGAGCTTCGATGTCGAATCATCCTGTTCCAAGGCCCGCCAAACAACCAGGAATATCAGGCTAATTCTTTCTAGATTGTCAACGCCAAGGGTGAAATGAAGGGTTCTGCCATCACTGGTCCCGTTGGAAAGGAAGCTGCTGAGCTCTGGCCTGTAAGTTACCTGCAGAGTTCCAAGACTATGTCCATCAACTAACGTCTTCTCCAGCGTATCGCCTCCAACTCCGGTGTTGTCATGTAATTAAAGAAGATACAATTCCTAAAACCAAAAATTTTCACACAATGCGATACCAGTCGGGATTTACGGGACTCCAAAAAATCTTCTTTCCTCTTTTTTCCCTTTTCATAATGCGACCCGAAAGTCAAAGTCCATCTCAACGAGTTATGTGGAATCGTGGGGGGATGAGAGAGCTTGGAGAGAATACAAAATGGGGGATTTAGTTTCTTGCCATTTTACCTTCCATGAAACAAGGCGTTTTTGTTAGATTGCGCGTTTCTTTTCCCTTGTGTCAGTCAGCTGAGAAGTACGTGGTCTCTGGTCATGGATGCTTTATCGAATTGTTGTACGAGAGAAAAACAAAGACGATAAAATGAACACTATTCAAAATTATTCCGCTACTTCTTGGTACATTTCCGCTCGGGAGACTTTTCTACGACATCCTATCCCGCCTATCGCGTATCGTCTATGGAATAATGTCGCGTAACGGCGTCAAAGGCATTGTATCTTGTATGGATCTATGTTTTAAACATCGTCAAACTGCTATCAGGGTTAGGGTTGATGCTGATGTGGGGAACGAGATCTGCTGAGATTGCGGGGCGGTTCTTCCATCCGCCAGAAGCTCTTAGAATCAATCATTCATTGCTATTTTTCTCCTACAAAACAGCTTGCTTGAAACATTATACCCTCTCACATAATCACAAGGTAGTTTTGATATACTCCTTTCGGTGCTTCTCGATTGATAAACAAGCGCAACATACAAAACGACAGCCCGTACCCCGCTTACGATAGCTGACAGCATACTCGCGATAGCTACATCCACGTGGGAAATACACTTCAATTCGACTTCGCCACTCCCATACTCGGAAATCGATAGAATTGAACATGGACGACATCGAAGAACCCAACGGCCCTACCCGCGAAGAGACCGCCCAGCGAGAACAAGAAGAGAAAGAGCGCAAGGCAAAGGAAGAGGCTGAGCAGGCACTATTACCCTACAAATGGACACAAACAATCGGCGAAGCAGAAGTCTCAATCCCCGTGCCGGGTACAATCAAGGGGAGAGATTTGGATGTTGTCCTTACAAAGACAAAGATTAAGGTTGCTTTGAAAGGGCAGGCGCCGATCATTGAGGTGAGAGCCGCCAACCTGGATGTTTGTCATTAAAGTACATACTTACAAAGAATAGGGCGACTTCCCCCACCCAATCCACGCTGACGACTCTACATGGATGCTCGAAACCATCCCCACAGGCAAACAAGTAACCGTCCACCTCGACAAAGTCAACAAAATGGAATGGTGGCCACACATCGTGACCAGCGCACCCAAAATCGACGTCACAAAGATCACGCCCGAGAATTCGTCGCTGGGTGACTTGGATGGTGAGACGAGGGCGATGGTGGAGAAGATGATGTTTGATCAGCGGCAAAAGGAGATGGGGAAGCCGACGAGTGATGAGCAGAGGAAGATGGATTTGTTTAAGAAGTTTCAGGAGGAGCATCCAGGTTAGTCGATTCAACCCCCCACCAGGAGGATTAATCCGGCATTTTCGGGGGTTGGCTGCTGACATGTTGCATCTAGAAATGGACTTTTCGAATGCGAAGATTGGTTGATTGAGTAACTAATCATGGTTTCCGGGGTGTCACGGATTATTGTTTTGTATGGATAGCGATGTTTTATATCATCTGGTCTGGAGTGAAGAATGAATACTACTACGTTGAAAGGTCATTGCATGCAGCTCGCGATGCATCTCATGCTATTAGGTATTTCAATGAACGGAAACTTTTATATCAAGTGATATATAAGAAAGTTTTATTACTGGCAGTCCTCAGAGAATCTGCCGAACCATGCCCTACTTCGGAGTGAATGCCAACCGCGGGGATGGTTGAGATCTACCACCTGACATCTAAAATTCCAGAAACTTACATTTACGTACTCTCATAATCATGAGCCCGTTCTTCACTCCATACGTAGACTTGACCATTTTCTATTTTCAGTGCATATTCCCGTTGTACAAGCGTTGTTCATGTGGTTGACAGGATGTAACCATGGCTTGACTCGATGGCTTGCCCTAACTCGATTCATCTCGGACGCCTCTTCTTCTGTCGCTTCTTGTTTGTGTCGCCAAGTATCACTATAATCTGACGACAGAAACGAATTGTTACCTAGATAACAAGTTTCGAAAGAAATATGGTTGTTTGTCACTCCTCTAAATACTCGAGATTGCACAGAGACATGCAGCTGGTCGATGACCCTTCGGCACATGTGGATATATGTCATCAATCCACCTGGGCATTCAATGTCAACTCGATGGGCCAGAACCACATATCAAGATAACATTATTATACTTGAGGCTCGATTAAACTATTATTAGCCCTAGTTCCGCCCATTTTAGCCACAAATCTCGCTCCAATTCTCGAATTGCATGTTGGGTTGCAATGTTACATCCTCCGCCGCCAAGAATCATCATCACTTGACGAAAGATCAATTGATGACTGTTAGTTCCTTTGCGGCCGATTTATGGTCTCCTCGAGCCTATGACCTATCTCGAGGAATCGAGGATTGGTCTGTGTGTTCTCAAAGCTCCGTATGATTATGTTTCATACCTGAATATGGCTCGGCCGTAGATCCAATCGGATTTCTGCAATCGACCAGGCGATCATTTCGTCGACGGGAATATTGTTTATAAAAACCAACGTGAGCATATCACAGTTACATTGTCAGCAAGCCATGGTGGATTTGCCGACATGAATCGAATCGGACAATGGAGATGAGATGAGGGACATTGGGACGAAATGTCGTCTATATATGAGTGAGTCAGGCCCCCTCGGGTCTCTTCTTCATGGGCCGCAGTCAATATCAGGGATCAATTCATCCTAGTTTGAGGGTCTTTGATCACGATGATGGTAAAGAGCTTTCTTCTCGCGGCGTTGTCCGCTGTGACTACCCTGGTTCAGGGACATCCAAGCCAGGAACGATCCTTGAGCGAGAGAGCGTCAACTGATAGGCTTGTCTTTGCTCATTTCATGGTATGTCAACCTATATCAAAATGAAATGTCTTATAGGATAATGGCTGACAAGTGTAGATCGGCATTACCAGTGACCGCACCAGCTCAGCCGACTATGACGCCGACATGCAACGAGCCAAATCATATGGCATCGACGCCTTCGCCCTCAACATCGGTGTAGACCCCTACACCGACCAACAACTCGGCTTCGCCTACGCGTCAGCAGCGAACAACGACATGAAAGTCTTCATCTCCTTCGACTTCAACTGGTGGCACACCAGCCAAGCCACCGCCATCGGCCAGAAGATTGCCCAATACGCAAGTCTACCCGCCCAGCTGAAGGTCGATGACAAAGTCTTTGTCTCCTCTTTTGCCGGAGACGGTGTCGATATAGCTGCTATGCGTTCGGCGGCTGGCACTGAACTGTTCTTTGCACCTAATTTCCATCCTTCGTATGGTACGGATTTGTCGAGTGTTGATGGATTGTTGAATTGGATGGCATGGCCGAATAATGGGAACAATAAGGCGCCAGATGCTACTGGAAATGTGACTGTGGAACAGGGTGATCAGCAATATGTTTCGGCTCTTGCTGGAAAGGCTTATATTGCTCGTAAGTATAGGCCCATGTTATATGCAAGACTAATGCTAATGTGAATAGCTGCCTCGCCTTGGTTCTCAACTCACTTTGGCCCCGAAGTCTCGTATAGCAAGAACTGGGTCTTCCCATCTGATCTGCTATGGTACAACCGCTGGCAAGAACTATTGACACTAGGTCCTCGATTCATTGAGATTGTCACCTGGAACGACTATGGCGAGTCTCACTATATCGGACCTCTCGACTCTCCTCACACTGACGATGGAGCTTCTAAATGGGTCAATGATATGTAAGTTCTCCTTTTATCACTGGGTAACAACATATATACTGATACTTTGAAATAGGCCCCACGACGGCTGGCTCGACCTCGCCAAACCCTTCATTGCAGCCTTCAAAGCCGGCGCAACAACAGTAGACAGCTACATCACCAGCGACGAGCTCATCTACTGGTACAGACCTACCCTCAAGGACGTCGACTGCGACGCAACAGATACCTGCATGGATCCCAACGCCAGCAACTCCAGCGGAAACTACTTCATTGGCCGCCCTAATGGGTACCAGACCATGGAAGACTCCGTCTTTGTGGTTTCGTTGTTCACGGCCGCTGCTGAGATTACTGTTACTTCTGGCGGGAATTCGCAGACTTTCCAGGCTTCGGCTGGTGCGAATGCGTTCCAGGTCCCTATGGGAGTGGGTACGCAGACATTTTCTGTGACGAGGAATGGGGCTACTGTTTTCCAGGGAACGAGTTTGAAGCAGATTATTAATGGATGTGTTTGTGGATTGTATAACTTCAATGCTTACGGTTCGTTTTCTGTGCTGCTTTTCTTCTCTTGACGTGCAACAAGCTGACTCCTTTCTCTTGGGATGAATAGTTGGAACCCTTCCAGCTGGATTCAGTGATCCTCTAGGCCCTGCTGGTCTCGCATCGCTCGTACAAGGCCTCCACGTCTCAACTTGCGCTGCAACTCCAAGTCTAGGAACCGCACCACCAGTAACCACAACCTCAGTCCCAGTCACCACTACCAGCAGCACCACCACAACGACCACAAGCAGCACAAAAACCACCAGCACAACCACAACAACACCCACCATAACATCCACATCCACCACCAAAACCACTTCAACAACCACATCATCAACAAGCACCTCAACATCAGGCACAGTCTGCATCGCCGGCACCGGACCAGGAAACTACGTCGGTCTCTGCAGTTTCTGCTGCAACTACGGCTACTGTCCACCTGGACCATGTACTTGCACTGCCTACGGTGCACCTGTACCTACGCCACCGGTGACGGGTACCGTTGGTGTGCCGTTGGCGAATGAGGATGATTCGTATTTGGGGTTGTGTAGTTTTGCTTGTAATCATGGTTATTGCCCAAATACGGCTTGTAGGGTTGCTTAGGTTTGTAGGTAGTCACCTTTCGGGTTATCTGCTCGATATGAATGCATCGAGGACTGACTGATTGAGAAAAAGACAGGATTGAGGTAGTGAGAGAAAATTTGATAGCTAAAATAGGTAGTTGAAAATTTAGGACCGTCTCTCGCCTGGGCATCTAACCATTCAATGATATCAGACATGTCATCAAGAAATCAGGAGCAATCCCATAGTAATTACCGACACAGCTCATTAGATGATTCCTTGTTTCTCCTTATGTTCTTTATATTTGTCAAACACGCTTTTCAGTCTTTTCGGAAGGTCCTTTCGCGCCATCAGGAGCTCCAAGGGTCTTGAAACGCTCGGGTGCGAAGTATTGGCACCGTAGCTCGCCAGCAGTAAATTGATGCTTTCTGCTGCACCATAAGAATCATAATCATTAAAATCTTGAACATGTTTCCCAATCCTGTCCAAGAATATACCAAGGGCTGTTGACCCAGACGAATTTTCAGCGTCTAGTTTAACTCCCTTGGCACAAAGCATCTCAACAACGTGAAGCATCATCCGCCATTTCTCGGATTTCACCGCTGAGTGTAAGGGCGTATTACCTTCATTATTGACTACCCCGATATTTGCCCCGAAATCAAACAGGAATTGTATCGCACTACAGTCTGCAGTGAATGCGGCTTTATGCAATTCAGTCTCACCATCCGAATCCAGCCAATCGAGGCTCAAATTAGCGGATAACAAAATATCAACAATTTCTGACAACTCTGCGGAAGACCCTTTGCGGTAATTTGGACTACATAACCCAAATAGACTGTATTGCCCTATGTGTAATTCATTACTGGGAGAAGCACCATTATCAATGATTTTCTGGACCCAGAGTGACCTGTGCAAAAGACAGGCTGACTGTAAAGCGAAGTTCATTTCATCGGGACCGAACTTTTCATGTCGAAGCATGTGGAGAAAAACTGGCAAGAGGTCAAAAGCGACGACTGCATAGATTTCCCGACACGCCCTATCAGAGAGCGCCCTGTCGCCGAATGGTTCTAATATCTCTTGGTTCATAGGAAATTTGATTCGTAGCTGGAACGAGGCTGTTGTTCCACTTTGTAAACAACATATTCTTGCATGTGACTTGGTCAATTCAGCCGCTTGAGCACTTTGGAGTTTATAATGCTTGTGCCAATTTTTAGCTGCATAAGCAGCAAAAGATTCATCAAATGCCTTCAGATAGAATGTATTCCAAGAATGCTCATCCCAATAAACCTTACTTCCATCCCATGGCCGCAACAACTCCTGGTCAGGACAAAGCTGTAGAAATACACGACAAACACTAAACATCAAGCTATGAGCATCTTCCTCATTGAGGCTACCTTTCCACCGGCGATTTGATCCACTGTTAGCACTGTCATTGGCTAGCAGAAACTCGCGGGCAGTTCGATGGATGAAATAAACATAGTCTTTTCTATATCCCTCTTCAATGACAAGAAAAAGCCCAGATAAGTTTCGCAGAACATTGCCGCAAGAATCGGACTTATACAAGTTCTTATCAATATCCTCGTATGACTTGATATTCTCGCTGCCGATTGCGAGAGTGAGTGCGGTATTGAGAACCTTGATGTGCAAAGGCGGAGACGCTATAACGATCTGAAACAACTTCATAGCAACTCTTCGATCCTGTACCTTTCCCAAAATATGCTCGTAAGCATCATCTATTTCGGGGGGTATCTGGGCTAGAAGCTCCCTGATATCAGATAGTCTGGAATACGCAGAAGGCGTTGATTCGATGATGTTGAACATAAGCGTGAACCATAGGTAGGTACAGTTTCTCTTTTCCTCGAAAAGGAGCACAATTTCCTGTCTTTCACCGTCGTCGAAATGTGTGAGTTCTTCGGTCCTTGCTTGAATAACAAGGCTGATGTCGTCTCTCAGAGCTTTTGACGGATTGTTGTTGTCAACGCAGAAATACCGATCATGGGAAAGTTTCTTAAGCTTCGAAATGTGATCATATGGGCGACCTATCACCAGGAGCTTGAGGCGTGGTAGAGGTTTGTCTTGAGTATCCATTTCATAAAAACGGATAATGCAGTCTATGAGCTCTTTACATTCATCTTCTTTGCATTCATCAAGAGCATCAATAAGACAAACGATTTCCCCTGCTTCGTCTTGCTCGGCACATTTCAACAGGATATTCCATAGCCTGAGAAAGTTGTTGCGCAGATTCTTCCCAAAGTCATTGTGGTTGTCTAGGGCGCAGTTGATGAGATCCTTGTTGGGATGCAAAGTAAATAGTTGATGCAGAATTGCGCTCAAGGCGCTTGTGCTGGTGGTTCGTTGTGGATCTCCCTCCTTGAAGAAAAAGTAACAAACTGTTGAAGTAGACTGATCCGTAGTCAGCTTACCGTCGTCGATGAGTGCTCGTGAAAGGACTGATTTCCCACAACCAGGACCGGCTGACAACCACAAAATGCAAGCCGAATCCATGTCCCGCCACGTTTTGAACTTCTCATGGTTGAAAAACCACTCACATGTTCCGGTGACAGTAGGAGGATTCAGGTTTTTGCCACGTTCATAGTCACAGTCGCTAGACAGATTTTCTAAAAGTCGTCTCTTGTCCTCCTGGGCCCGCCATGATTGGTTTTCTGACCTGAGGAGGCCTATTGAATCTCTGATCTCCCTTTGCACAGCGGGCGACTCTTCAATGGCCTTCCATTCCGCATCGGCCTTTTTCTGGGTATTGCTACGGTCAATCACGCCGAGTAGATCCTGACAGACCTTATCCTGCCTCTCAACCTTCAGTCGCATCTCCTCCCAAGTTTCTTTGGAATTCCATGCACGTTGCACTTGTTTCTTGGACAGATGGGAAATGACGGTTAGTTGGTACTTCAATATGTGTGCATAAAGCTTCATCAGGGGTGCTGATATGTCCGGAGGAATTTGGCAGACACCCTTCTCGTAGATCCGCCAGTACCGCTGCTTGTCACAAGTGTAATTAAACCCATCAAGCATAACTTCTGCTTGCTCCAGGCCGTCCGAAAGCAGCTAGGAACCAGTAAGAACCTCATCCGCATTGTGTGGATTGACAGAGAGTTCACTCACTGAAAGAAATACAGACACTCCCGACCAGGCCAATGCCGAATACGGCTGGGATTTAGCGGCTGGCCCAACGATTGATTCGCATCCGAGAGCAAACGTGACCAACTTTTCGACCTGAGCGCGGACTTTGATCTGTCGTGGTCCCAATGTCACCTGCCACTGCTTGTCCTCGCGGGCTTTGGCAAGAGCGGAAACAATGTCCTGAATTGACTCAGGACTTGACAAAGGATCAGAAGTGTTTGGATCTATACACTTGAGTGAGAGGACTTTCCGGCCGTAGTTTTTAACTAGTTCCGGATCTTGTTTTGTGAGCTCGTTGTAGGCAAGTTTCCAAAGATCCTCGTTATCGTCGTTGTCCGCGTTAATTGACGGCTGAAGGTTAGTGTCAGAAACCCCGAGAGTTTGCGGGTTTGTGGTAGATATTTTGCTTGTCCTCCATGGGAACTTTCCCCGGATCCTTTTCAAGATTGGCTTCACTGGGTCTGCCATGGCGATAGACTTGGTTGAGTATTATCGACTTTGGGAGTCTTCCTGAGTGAACTTTTGCGAAGGTTGGAAGAGACTGATAGATAGGAGCTGAGCAGGGTTTGTTGTACAAACAACACCTTTTCGTTGCATCTATGTGCTACAGTAGATGCACATTGCCGACAAATTCCCTCAGGTTCAAATCGCCGTGACCAATTCTATGGCTCTGCGTGATGTATCCTATCAGTTTGGGCCAATCGCCCTCCGTGAAACATCCTTCAGCCTTGCGATGTATGATCGGGACTTCCGAATGTTCCAGGTTCAAAGAGAATAGATCAATCACCCATCTCACAGTATTTCCGATCCTCGTGACACATGATGGAGAGTGGCCAATGTTAGTAAGATCTCGTACATGTAGGTGTTGGGTAAATGGCTCGCGCAAGCCTATTCGGAAGATCCGAGTATGATAAAGAAATGGGTATTTCATAGCATATAGTACATATAATATACAGCCACAGAACTGGCCTACTCTGCTTTCAGGGAATCCAGGAGCGGTCATTGCCTCAGACGGAGATGATAGGTGTCCAAAACCTCTTCGGACAACTCACTCGGGGAGCCTACCATAACATCCTCTCCTTTGCCCGATTTTGGGAATGCAATAACATCACGGACAGATTCCTTGCCTAGCATGATAGCAATCAACCTATCAAATCCGAGCGCAATACCTGCATGAGGCGGACATCCAGCTTTGAGTGCTTCCAGTAGATGCGAGAACTCGGTTAGGCGTGAAGCTGGCATCTTGAGAATATCTCTAAAGACAATCTCCTGCACACGAGCATCATGAATTCGTCGGCTACCACCTCCTAATTCGACGCCGTTGACTACTAGGTCGTAATGGTCAGCTACTACTGCAGCAGGGTCGGTCACCATCAAATCAACATCAGCGGCTGATTTGGGTGCAGTGAAAGGATGATGTGTAGATGCGAGGCCTGCTGTGCCACCTTGGCCCGGCTCGTTCTCATCGATTGGCGAGAAAAGAGGGAAATCCACGATCCATAAGAAGCTGAAGCCCTTCGGTGCCTCTTTCACACCTGCCTTGACAGCTTCGGAATGGAGAGCTTTTCGAAGGTCTCCTAAGGGCGTTGATCCTCCTGAGAAAGGAGCATTTTTTCGCGCCTGCAAAACGATAAGGTCGCCGTGGTCCGGTTCTAAAAGCTCTTCCACTCGCTCTGCAGCCTCGAAGCCAAACGGCATGAGACCACGGAGGGGTTTCTTGGCGTCATATACAAATATTCCAGGACCGCCATCTGGATTCTTATTGAACTCTGCCCCAGCAGGAGAGTCAAGGAAGCGGGTGACAAGCTCTAGTGTTTTGGCTGGATCGTTGTCTTCACTCTCTAGCTTAAAGGCTTCGACGACGGGATTTGTGAGAGGCGTGATCTTTTGCACGAGATCTACTGGTAGCATGTAGTCAATTCTGACAATCTCCATTCCAAGACGGGTGTCAGGTTTATCGGAGCCGAACCGACCCATTGCTTCCTGGTAGGGCATTCTCGTAAATGGTTCTGTGCCGAGATCAATATTGAGTAGGCTTGACCATAGCTTCCGGATCACTTTTTCGATGGACTTCATTACATCTTCGCCAGTGGCGAATGACATTTCTAAATCGAGCTAATTGTCAATGTTAGCTTTTGTCTTTGGTTCAGAATAGAGATAAAACGTACTTGAGTAAACTCCGGCTGTCTATCAGCCCTTAGATCTTCATCCCTGAAACAGCGTGCGAATTGATAATACCGAGGTATACCGCTAGCCATAAGAATCTGCTTATACTGCTGAGGACTTTGAGGCAAAGCATACGCCAGGCCTTTGCGGCGAGTGGGAACTATGAATTCACGTGCACCTTCAGGTGTAGACTTGAACAACAATGGCGTCTCAATCTCTATGAATGGCGGTGACAGATTTTCAAGCTCTTCTCTGCAGACTTTGCGGGCTTCTGAGCGAAATCTGAGGGCTTCCCGAAGGCCTCTATCTGACCGTAACTGTAGATGCCTTTGTTCCGCCGGGAAAACAGTCTCGGCTGTCATGATTATGTCTTTGGAGAATTCATTCAAGAGCCAAATATCCGTCAGGCTGATTTCGAGGCTATCAATTTTCTCCACGTCCGGACCTTCGCGTTCACCCTCACCACTGCCTTTTTTCGCTTGAACTGTTCCACGGATCGCAACAGGGGTATTGCTTGAAAGAGATTTCAATTGTTGATGAACTTCATTTTTGGCAGAAGAAATGATCTGGATATTCTGTCTCATCGTGGGATCCGTCAATCGAACAAACGATAGCTTCTTTGATATGTCGGCTCGGTTTCCCAAGTATCCATGAAGGACAACCGTATCTCCGGGACTGGCATTTTGCAATAAGGATGGGAAAGTATGCGTTGCTTTCGGAAATTCGACTATAAAAAGTTATTAGCATTTCAATTCGAAATGCTTCTCCAATGTCAAGGTCTTCTAACCAGCATTCTTATAGCGCTCAAGTGGAGTGGTAATGTTTTCGAATTCCGGAGTCTGCTGTAAAGGTTTCAAGGACTCATGGTGATTGTTTCTTCGTCCGACCAGAGACAAAACTGGTTGTACGCGTCCGAGGCCTCTTTGACGAGCAAAGTTCCATATCTCAAGGTAGCTTTGCCGAGATGAGGTTCGCAGAGCATGTGAGCTTCGGCGAACGGAAGCCGCGAGCATCGCGGGGAACAATTGAAAGCAGATGAAGAGATCTCAGACAATGCTTAAATAAGAGGAAGAGTCAAAATAAAAGAACAATACGTGGCGATGTACTATATACAGGACCAATTGACTGTTCAATTGCGAAGTGCAAGAGTCGGAAGGTGCTCTGGAGGCAGTCATGGGAGTAATTTCTTAGCTACTGCCCCAATCCGCACTAGCGCGTAATCTCCGCGCTAATTATAAAAGTGTCCCACCACTCGCAATTTTTCTCTTCCCTCTTCCATCCTTCCAAGTTTTGAACAGGTGAGCCACACACTTCCAATTCCCACCTAGACTTTTCAAATAAGCTAATTTTTCTTCTTCAATTAGATGATGAAAGCCTAGTGTGTTCTATTTGATCATCTCGTCCTTTTCACTGGGCTGTTGATTCTCTTCCTCGGAAGCTCAAGGATCGCAGAACGGAAGAGGATGGGAGAGTGAAATAGGCGTTCGGCACAACCAACCTTGTTAATCAACGGACGCGATGAAGGCATCTCTGATCCATACAATCATTACTTGGTGGTGTCTCGGGAATTGTGTGGTGGTTGATGAATGGCTGGACAAGCTCAATATCTAGCGTTGTGATGAAGAACGTTTGAATGAGCGAGAACTACGTTCAATGTTGGACTAACTCGAAACAGGATTTGTATTGACGGTGTCAATAAGACTCACAAGGTACGTTCCAACTCTTCTTTTCTCTCTTCCCCCCTGAATCTTAGGATGAAATATTTCGGATGTAAATCACAGACCTGTTCTGAAAGCGCAAAGCCGTGTGGATATTTTCCGTTGCCTTCCTTCTGATCTTGATTCAATTTCTCTTTCTACTTGCAAAGACTCCTTTGTGATATGTGTTGCTAATACACGTAATAGGCTTCTATCTTCTATGTCCCCGGATATACTCGTCGTTGCGTCTTCCGAGACCAGAGTTCTTGAAACCCACGAAGCATGAAGGCGATAACTTCACTTGCTTTCGTTATTTTAGTTTAGTTGAAGCTGAATATACTCGTTCCAACAAGATACCAAAGTCCTCCCAACATCTAGATTACAGTAGATCTGTTCAAGCGTAATATTAAATCCATTCGTGCCCTTCACTCGATCGGATGTACTATGTACTGCCATCTAGATGAAGAAAACCTATGTAGGCCTGTAAGAAAATTCAAAATCGATGCTCTAAATAGCGCTAACCATATTTGGCCTAGCGTAAATATAATTTTAGTATGACTCTAGAAATTATTTGTTCCTCCGGAGCTCAGCTTAGGGACCGACGGATTGCGCATCAAGCTCACCACCCCCTCGTTTTCTCTTCCTGTTGGTATCTGAGCCTTGAAAAGGCCAGAGTCTATCCACCATGAGACGAGCGACTACCCGCCGAGTGCATCTTCTCCAAGATGTTTCAATCACACGACGTTCGAGCTCGATTTGCGCATGCGCCGGACAGCAATCACTCCATACCTTGTCACAGAGACCGAGAGCCATTGCCTCATCCAACGTCGAGTCGGTAATTTTACAACGACGAGGTATAACCCAGCAGAATATACGCCGTATGAAGGAGGCCGAGGAGCAATGGCAAGGGTTTGCGGAAGAAATCAGGGCGGGAAAACGGAAGGCTTTCCTCGACCACCTCGAAGAGCGCGGACTTGTGAACCAGGTTGTCGGGTCAGTATTCCACTTGATCTAGTCTTGGAAAACGGTTTCCAGTACTCCGCATTTGGTACCGTGAGCGATTGGTGGCTAACTTTGGTTTTGGATATCTAGTGAACGAGAAATCCTCGATAAAGTCTTCACAAATAAGAGAACGGGTCTATACACCGGCGTCGACCCGACAGCACCGTCTCTACATGTTGGTCATATGCTTCCGATTATGGTTCTGGCGTGGGCCTTCAATTGGGGTTACCCTGTTCACTTTATAGTACGTTACAAGACCTTTTTGTTTGTCATTGGCTGTGGCTAACTCAGTCATACAGTTAGGAGGCGCGACAGCAAAATTTGGCGATCCTACAGGCAGACTTGGGCCCCGAGCCCAGGAACATCGGAGTGTCCGAGTGGCGAACATGGCCGCCATGCACATGCAACTGAAAAGAATTAGCGCTAGCATTGAGGATTATGGTCGGCGTTATGGCTATACAAAGGAATGGGTGTGGAGAAGAGCTCTTACGAACAATAATGTCTGGTGGAACAAGACGCCTTTCGTCGAAGTGCTGCGAGATTTGGGTATGTACATGAGACTGGGTCCTATGTTAGGACGAGACACGTACGTAACGGCTTTCCAGGATTACCTTGTATATGGACAGAAATGCTTACTTTAATGATAGGGTCAAAACTCGCTTGGAAGGTACCGGCATGTCTTTTGCGGAATTCTCCTATCCCCTTATGCAGGCATGGGATTGGTGGGTATTATTCAAAAAAGGTGTCCAGGTTCAGGTGGGAGGCGCCGATCAATTCGGTAACATCCTTTTTGGCATGGACGCTGTGAAACATGTGGCCAAGAATACCGCTATAGAAATTGACCGAAGGCCGGTCGAAGAGGATGTGGACAAGCCAGTTGGACTTACCACTCCCCTTTTGACTACTGCTTCGGGTGAGAAGCTCGGAAAATCTGCTGGAAATGCAGTGTGGTTGGATAAGGATATGACCTCAACTTTTGAGCTGTATCAGGTATGCAATCCCTATCAATGTGTTTTGATCCAGCTAACGAATGATAGTACTTTGTGCGAACGCCTGATGACCAAGTGGAAAAATATCTCAAGATGTTTACTTTCTTGCCTCTCGAAAAGATTGCCGAGATCATGGCAGAGTCGTCGAAAGATCCTTCGAAGAGAATTGCACAACATGCACTCGCTAAGGAGTTTGTTGACCTTGTCCACGGCCCGACAGAGGCGGAGGCCGCAGCGACACAACACCGACAGCTCTTTCGACCTCGCTCATCCACCTCGGAGCCAACCCCGCCGCCAACACAACCTCCGAATATACCCGCAAACTTGGCTAGTAACCCTCAATATAGCTTTATGAACAGAGCTGCAGGAAACCCATATGCCAAGCCGTTGAACTACAAGAACATGGAAAGCAACCGTGTTCTTCTTCCTCGATCCCTTGTGCTTGAACAGCCTCTGGGCAAGGTTCTCTACAATGCTGGCCTCGTCTCATCTAATAGTGAGGGCCACCGTCTCATCGTTGGCAGAGGAGTGTCCATTGGCAGTCGACCGGGAGACTCGGGCCCGATGTCAGACGCATTGGAATTCACTCCTATCAAGACCTGGGTTCCGGCAAAGACACCTGATTTCCTGATTGACGGCAACCTTTTGATCGTCAAGATCGGAAAGTGGAAGCTCAAGTTGATTGAGCTTATTGATGACGAGGAGTTTGAGAAACAGGGCTTGGACGTTCCAGGCTGGGCAGAGTTCAAGGAGAAAAAGGCCGCAGGTGAAATCAACACTGTCAACACGATAGAGGAAATGCCGGAGACTCCTTTCAAACTCAGGAAGTATCATGATAATAGCCCGGACAGGAAGACGAAATGAGGGTCGAATCCGGGCGCCTGTGTATAAGATAGATTTTGTATTATTAGATTGGTGTTGATGTCAGTGAACATGTATGATATAGGTGGTAGTGTACATATAAAAGTAATACCCTCTCCCATTCTTCTGTAGACTTTAAAAGTCAAGAAAACATGTAGATATCTCCTCGCCATTCTCAGGAGAAGCCCTAAATACTAGTAAATAACTAGTTCAGGGCTGGCTGATAAGGAAGCCCGCAATCGGCGCCCTGTGATTGGCCGGAAGCGCGCTAGCAAAACCACTCAACGCGTTGGACGCGTTGATTAACTGAGCTCCTTCCTTCCTTGCACTCCTGACCCTGACCACTCCACACCTCCAACTTATGCCTCTATTCTTGAGAGTATCGACTGCAATGCAATTTCTGTGATTCCATCAATTGTTCATCGATACAGTCATCCTGTGACTGATTCAGCGCTCGACAATGGCCAAAGGAAGCGGCGTGGCATCCTCACCTCCCGCATCAACACCTGCTCTGAAACGCTCGACTTCCAGCACGCAGAACATGAAGAACCAGCGGTCCATCTTGGGATTCTTTCAGAAATCCTCCCCGGCGACTCCCTCCACCGCGCCACGTAAAGCACCACCACCAGCAGAACCGGCGTCATCCCCAGCGCAACGCGCCGCCGATACCAAGTCGTCTATCAAGAAGAAGCCTGCTCCGAACTTGACGCCGGCGCCGAGTAGTGATGTGACTGAGCCGGATGAGGATGATACTGCTACACCGAAGGTTCGTTTTGCAATGATGGAAGTGTGTGTAAAGATCTATATTGACGGGTGATGGGTGTACAGGCTGGTAGAAATCCACAAGATGATCAATCCTTAACTCCTTCGAGGAGGGTATGTTATGTCTCGTCCCTTACCGGAACAGATACTTACGAATGAATAGGCGAAGAAGAAGGTCAACTATATGGAATCCGACAGCGAAGGAGTGGACGATGACGAGGAGATATTCAAACCTCAACCTTCCCGAAAGAGACGTAGGCCAGCGATTGAAAGTGAAGACGAGTTTCAGGATGATGGAAAAGATGCTCCTGTGTCTGATGATGGTATGACACCTACTCTTCTTCAAGTTACGTGGCTGACTGTGTAGAAATGGATGACTTTGTTGTCGCCGATGAATCGGAAGAAGATGCTCGCCCGAACAAAAAGAGGAAGAAAGCCTCTGCGAAACCCGCGCAACGCAGTAAAGCTTCTCCCGACGAGCCCGTTCGCCCAGCAGATGCAGACCTTGATTTGGATATTCCAGAAGCGTCAGCAGGAGGTACCGCACAGAAATGGACGTTTGATCCGGAAAACACAGAACCCCGCCCAGATCGACAACAACGACAGCCTTCCTCGAGCGGAACAAAGCGCAAGGAAAAGGCACACGAGACCGAGCCGGAGAAGAGATATCCGTGGTTGGCTAATATCATGGACATGGACAAGAACCCACCTGGCCATCCTGACTACGACCCTCGTAACATTTACATTCCACCTTTAGCGTGGAGTAAATTCTCACCGTTTGAGAAGCAGTACTGGGAGATTAAACAGAAATTCTGGGACACTATCGTCTTTTTCAAGAAGGGCAAATTTTATGAGCTCTATGAGAATGATGCAACAATAGGCCATCAGCTGTTCGATCTAAAACTTACCGATCGAGTCAACATGCGTATGGTTGGTGTACCTGAGATGAGTCTAGACCACTGGGCAAACCAGTTCGTGGCCAAAGGTTACAAGATCGCACGTGTTGATCAATCAGAATCTGCATTGGGCAAGGAGATGCGTGAACGTGAGGACAAAAAGGCCAAAGGCGGCAAGGAAGACAAGATCATCAAGCGAGAACTATCGTGTGTTCTTACTGCTGGAACCCTAGTCGAAGGCTCTATGCTTCAAGATGACATGTCAACATACTGTGTTGCCATCAAAGAGATTATTCTGGATGGACTACCAGCTTTTGGGCTTGCTTTCGTCGACACTGCCACTAGCCAATTCTACTTGTCCGAGTTCAAGGATGATGCTGACATGACCAAATTCGAAACGTTTGTCGCCCAGACGCGACCTCAGGAGTTGTTGTTGGAGAAATCTGCGGTCAGCCAGAAAGCAATGCGAATTTTGAAGAACAACACTGGCCCAACAACTCTTTGGAATCATCTCAAACCAGGCAAGGAGTTTTGGGAAGCCGATATCGCGGTGCGAGAATTGGACGCTTCGGACTACTTTGTTTCCGCAGACAGTGACAATATCGATGCCTGGCCTCAAGTTCTACGTGAAGCTCGTGAGAAAGAAAATGCCATGTCGGCATTTGGTGCCTTGGTTCAGTATCTCAGGGTGCTAAAGCTTGACCGTGATTTGATTTCCATTGGTAACTTTACATGGTACGATCCGATTCGCAAGGCTACGAGTTTGGTTCTAGATGGTCAGACTTTGATCAATCTAGAAATATTTGCAAATTCATTCGATGGTGGTTCAGAAGGGACCTTGTTCCAGCTTCTCAACCGCTGCATTACTCCGTTCGGTAAGCGCATGTTCAAGCAATGGGTCTGTCATCCATTGATGGATATCGATAAGATCAATGCTCGCTTTGATGCGGTCGATGCTTTGAATGCTGATTCGACTATTCGGGACCAATTCTCATCGCAACTGACCAAAATGCCGGATTTGGAACGACTAATATCTCGTATCCACGCTGGTACCTGCAAGGCGCAGGATTTCCTACGTGTTCTTGAAGGTTTCGAGCAGATTGAATATACTATGAGCTTGCTGAAAGACCTCGGATCAGGAGAAGGGCTTATTGGCAAACTCGTCTCCTCTATGCCAGACTTGGTGTCGCCACTTGAGTACTGGAAGACCGCCTTTGATCGACTCAAAGCCAAGGAGAATGGCATCCTCGTTCCTGAACAAGGAATCGAAGAAGACTTTGATGCTTCTCAAGCGACTATTGAGCAGATACATCGTGATCTGGAAAATCTCTTAAAGAAGGCTCGCCGTGACCTTGGATCGACCGCCATTTGCTACAGAGATAATGGAAAAGAGATCTACCAACTTGAGGTACCAATCAAGGTCAAAAATGTTCCCAAGACTTGGGATCAGATGTCGGCAACCAAACAAGTAAAACGTTACTATTTCCCTGAACTGCGAGCCCTAATCCGCAAACTTCAGGAGGCACAAGAAACACACAGTCAGATTGTGAAGGAAGTCGCAGGTCGATTCTATGCACGATTTGATCAGGATTACGAGACTTGGTTGAAGTCGATTAGAATTGTTGCACAATTGGACTGTCTGATTAGTCTGGCCAAGGCTTCGTCGTCTCTCGGACAACCAAGCTGCAGACCGGAGTTTGTGGACAGCGATCGAAGTGTGCTTGAATTTGAAGAGCTCCGACATCCGTGCATGTTGAATGTGACGGACTTTATTCCCAACGACGTGCAGCTCGGAGGTGACAGGGCTAGCATCAATTTGTTGACTGGCGCCAATGCAGCTGGTAAATCGACAATTCTTCGCATGGTATGTTTCCTAATCATTATTTCTCTGGTTCTTGCTGATAATGGTAGACCTGTGTTGCGGTCATTATGGCTCAGATTGGCTGCTACATACCATGCCAAAGCGCTCGCCTCACTCCTGTCGATCGAATCATGTCTCGACTCGGAGCAAACGACAACATTTTTGCAGCTCAATCAACCTTCTTCGTTGAGTTGTCTGAAACAAAGAAGATTCTTTCAGAGGCAACGCCTAAATCTCTGGTGATTCTCGACGAGCTTGGTCGTGGTACCAGCTCTTACGACGGTGTAGCCGTCGCACAGGCCGTGTTGCACCACATCGCCACACACGTTGGAGCACTCGGCTTCTTCGCAACCCATTATCACTCTCTCGCAGCCGAATTCGAGAACCACCCCGAAATCTCCCCGAAACGAATGCGCATCCACGTCGACGACGAAGAGCGACGAGTCACATTCCTCTACAAACTCGAAGACGGCGTCGCCGAGGGCAGTTTCGGTATGCACTGTGCATCGATGTGCGGTATCCCCAACAAAGTGATTGAGAATGCAGAGCACGCCGCCAAGCAATGGGAGCACACGAGCCGATTGACAGAGAGTCTTGAGCGTCGTAAAGGTGGCGGTCTTGTCGGACTCGGATGGTGGAGTGATGTAGCCTGGATTCTCCGTGAGGGTGACAATGTCGACGTATCCGATCGAGGACTGGAGATTCTTCGCAAGGCTATTGAGACGTTGTAACCAACTATATGATACTATTATTTCGGGTTCTTTCTGTCTGGAACTTTACGGGGTTGATGGGCTGTTATATGGGTGAAATTGTCACGTTTATTTCGGTGTTTTGTTCAGATATATCTATCTGTCTTGTCCTTTGACATTCGATGCATGTATATATAATCCATAGATTTAGGAATCTCTTTATCATTACTACTTCTTCGTTACTTGGGTCTTCAACGGAGCAAAGGGGTCAGAACCCCCTGAACAAAACTAAGAAGAAATCAATCACCAATCTGATTAAAGCTACCTAAGCTAAGCTAAAGCTAAGCAACCCCCCATCGAACCATCATCATGAAAATCATAGAACCAAAGAAAAGAAAGAAAAAAGAAAAAGAAAACTATGCAACCCCCAATCCAGCCTCATTGCCAATGCTCAAATCATTTCCAAGTTCAGAAAAGAGATCAAGTGCTGCGTAGTTCTTTGGATGGATGGTTCAGTGCAAAAATTGAGTTGAGATTCATGACTTTTTTTTGTGAATTTTCGGTATACTGCTCAAGTCGAGAAATGGAAATTGATGGATTTGAGAATGGGGAGGGGGCCTCCAGGGTATGACCATCGAGATGCGAAATCTAAGGATCAGACATGTTAGCAAACAAGCTTGATAACAAATGCAACAAGACTTACCACTTGCAAGAACCCAACGAGCCAATTCTCAAAGTGCCAACCTTGTTTTGAGGCGAGTTACTCCATCTTAATAGCAGGCTCGAAAAGGGGCTCGTCCTTCAAGAAATCGTCATCATTTGCGGCGTTGACGGAGGTGAAGGATCTAATAAACCAAGCCTGTTAGTAGTGGGCTTATATGAAAGACTTTTCGGAAATGTAGGGGGAAAACTCACGAGATAGGCTGCTTCGCAGGAGCTTTCTTGGGCTTTTTGGTGGGAGTTTCCATTACCATGGCACCCGCTTCATGCAAATCCTCGGCGCCAGGAGTAAAAGAAGTCTGGGCCCCGGCAGAGGGCGTAATATCCTGATCTTCGCCAGCACCAGCACCGGCAACATCCTTACGCTTCTTGCCGCTAGTAGCAGCACGGCTTCTAGGCGTCTTGGGGGTTTTCGCTTTTCCGGAGGGAGTCACGGGGTCATTAGTGCCTGCGATTTCGGGGCCAGAAGAAGAGCCTGCCACAGCAGCGTCGCCGTCGACGGGCCAGGCTTCGGTGAGTTTGCGGAGGGCCTTGCGGTACATCACCTGCGCTGAACCCTTGGTGTAACCGCCGTATTTGGCGATTTGCTCGTAGTCTGGCTGCAAACAGAAAAAAAAAAAAATGTAAGTGGGGTGTGGGAAGTCACAGGGATTGAAATGATGAGAATGGAGATTTTGGTGGTGGTGGTGGGTGATGGTGGTGGTGATGGCTTACCTTGCCTCCTTCGGAGAAGCGACATCCCAAGGCGATCAATTTGAGTTCTGCCTGGGACATGTTGAGAACGTTTTCACCTTTGTCGCCGGCCATTTTTGCGTTGCGAGATGAAGGTTTCTGGGGGTTCAGAGGGTTAGTTTTGACGCGTGTCACGCAGTTGAAAGAGGGGTTTGTATGGTAGAACTGGAATGATGAAGAGAGAAACTTACCTTGAAAGGTTGAAAGTTGAAGTGAAGATAGATTTGTGAGAGATGGAAGGAGTAGTTAAGGATCTGAAGAGTTGAGCTTGTCAGACAGAGCAAAACGCGTCTCGAGGTGAAAAGAAATCCAAGACTGAGAGAAAACAGGCTGAACCAGAGAAGAGAGGAAAGATAAAAAGAGGCAAGAAAAAGAGGAGAGAGGAAAACTTACTTCACTTCTGGAAGAGATCAGTTTTGGAAATATCCTGAGCAGGAGAGAAGAATCGATGGAAAGGACCGTCGAAAATGGGGAAGAGGTTGAGGGAAGAAGAAGAGACAAAGAGATGTTTGTTGCGAGAAGAGAGGAATCACCCCACCAGGGCACAGCACAAACAAGATGACGGTAGCAGATAGAAGAAGACCGGTCTGGTAGCACGTGCAAGTTGCTCTCAGTGTTGTGTGAAAGGTGAGGGATAGGGCAAGGGTTCAGGGCGCTAAGGGTCGTTTGCTTCACCTCACTTGGACTACTACGTCACTGCAAGGAGCAAAGAAGTTGTTTGAACGAGTTTGAGGTGGTTGGCATGGACTTGTGAGATTGTAGGATGAGTTGTTGTCCTTGAGATTGTGACAAGGACGTTTTCTCTGGTCGACGACCTCGTGTTGCAAGCCTAGTAACATGTTTGTCTCGAGTACGATGGCTCATTCAACGGCCTTATATAACGATCGAAGTTCTGGCGATATTCGCTAATAGAAAGCAGCAACAAATGAGGTAGAGATATCACTTCTCGTCCCCCTCTACCATCTTTGATACACTCGCAAGCTTAACACTTTGAAGGAGATGGTTTCCCATTCTGGAGAGGTATCAACTAATATACATATATAATACATATCAAAATAGAACATCACTTAGCCCGTTGACTCCGTATCCGCGTGTAAATATGATCCCACAACTCCGGATAAAACTTCGGCGTCGACCGCGCATTCTTACTCGTAGGCGACGCATAAAACTGTTTCAACGTGCCCCAACCCAGCGAATACGTATTTCTGAACGAAACAGGTCGCAACATCGCTTTATCAGGTACAAGGTCTGATATACGCACCTCTGTCGTGCGTGGGATTGTGGTGATTTTCATGGTTCGAATTGATAGTGTAGCCGTCGAGGGGAGACTTTTGACGTATTCTAGCGCTGCCTCGCGCGATTTGCGTGCAAAGACGGGCAGGTGGATGTAGATGTTATTGACGAAGGGGGCTGTTGTGTACCCGACGAATATGAGCGGGAGCGCGCCGCCGATGACAACTACGTCGGTCAGTATATGTCTATGGATTAATAAAATTGGAGATTGACATACTTAGCGGTGCAAGGTATGAAGGAAATTCGTCTGCGAAAAAGGCCGGTGCAATGATCATGGAAGAAACACCCGCGACGAATATAGTTGCTGTACGCAACATGCCGAGGAAAACTATCCTGCCTGTTCCAGCATGATATATGAGGACATTTTCAGGCGCAGCTATCGCTAGTTAGCTTCTACACAATACTGCGGAAATTATATGCAACACACCCTTTTGAGCAGTCGGTTTCCAAGTCTGGGATGGAGAATATTTCACAGTTGGTTTTGCCGCTACGGCTTTGACGGGTTTCCTCGGCGCAAGATTGACTTTGGTAGCAGGTTGTTTTGGAGGCGTCGCTTTGGTGGGAATTGGTTTGGTAGCAGATGGAGATGGTTGCTTGGTTGTAGAATAGTTGCGCAGACCGAATTTACTTCGGATATTGTGTCGAACGGAGCATCGTGGGACCGGAGGTGAGAGTACGACACAGCGGAGCTGCGAGACGAGCGATTGAGAAGTCCTCATGCTGGGTTCCGACGCAATTGGTGATTTGTATATTTTTCGAGGTGATTGATGTCGTCAAAACAAAAGATTGGAGAAGTTGGCGGCGGCAGCGAATCGGAGGGCGAGGACAATCTCTCGGGGAGCCGACGGTCTTGGCGCTTGTTCTCCCAGTCGGACAGATGACAACTATCATCTTCGTCAGTTGGCCTGAATAATTATAATCGTTCAGAATGTGCTAGTTTCAAGGTTGTTGCTTTGTTTCTGTTTTTATTCATAGCCAAGGTATCATATCACCATGGCGATCGCGAGCCATCCGATATGGCTTATCTCGTTACTATGCCTGGTCCAATTCGCCCTAGGATACCAACAACTATCAGAAGAAACCCTCAAAAACCTCCCTCGACCAGGAAACGACTTTGACATCCACGACGGAAAACTCCTCGCCCCTATCCTCCGAACTCGCGTACCAGGAACCCCCGGCTCGACCGCCGTGCTGAACCATTTCAACGACTTCTTCAAAACAACCCTACCCGACTGGACAATCGAGTTCCAAAACTCGACTTCCAAAACGCCCGTGAGCGGAAACAAAGAAGTCCCCTTTGTCAATTTTATAGCTTCGCGGGATCCGCCGTGGGCTTCGAAGGGGGATGTGGGGAGATTGACCCTTGTCGCGCATTATGATAGTAAATACACACCAGAAGGGTTTATTGGGGCTATTGATAGCGCAGCGCCGTGCGCGATGATTATGCATGCTGTGCGGAGTATAGATGCGGCTTTGACGCGGAAATGGAAGGATATGGAGGCACAAGGTGATGCGCTGGACGCTGGGCTGGATGCATATACGGGGATTCAGGTACTCTTCCTCGACGGAGAGGAGGCTTTTCAGACTTGGACAAACTCAGACTCGTTATATGGGGCACGATCACTTGCGGAGACATGGGGCGAAACAGCCCATTCGCCAATGTCGATATTTCGGACGCCTCTGTCTTCTATATCGCTGTTTATGCTTCTAGATTTACTAGGGTCGAAAGATCCTTTGATTCAATCATACTTTTCGACTACGCACTGGGCATATCAGAGTCTTGGGGAACTGGAGGGCCGACTCCGGACTTTGAAGCAGTTCAAATCATCGCCCAACTACGATGTAAAGCCTGAACATGCAGTCGACGAACCGCAATGGTTCGTCGACGCCGGTAAAGGCGAGCATCTCATCAAAGTTCCTACCACCATTCAGGATGATCACATCCCATTTCTGCGCCGAGGAGTAGACATCCTTCACATTATTGCCACGCCTAAAATAGATGGAAACTACCGTTTTCCGGAAGTCTGGCACACTCTCAACGATGACGGCGAACATCTTGATCTTCCTACTGTCGAAGACTGGAGTATGCTCGTCACGGCATTTGCGGCGGAATGGATGGAGTTGGAGGGATACTTTGATGATGTGCAGGATACCCCCGAGAAGATACATACTCGGAAAACTGAATTGTAAGATATTCCTTTTTACTCCCTTCATCTGTATGTATCTAGTTTCTGTACATTTTATCATCTATAGAAACGGGCTAATAGTCTGTAGTACTGAATGAATATAGTGCGTGCGCATGAATTTCAGAAATCCGCCTCTAGGAGTCTACAATTAAAATAATATCTACACGAAGGTCAAGTCTAACATGACAGACGCTATCCTACAACACCTCCCAAGAAGTATCCACTCATCCAAAGAACGCCCCAAACCGGTTGAAGGACAGATCTCAGAATAGCCGGTCCAGGACATACACCGCTCGAACCCCAAGCCACGCCAAAAATGACTGCTCCAACAACGAACCGCCAATCGATATGGGCTACTGTGAGTTTTGGCAGAGACCATTTGTGCGCTAGCGTGGGCGGTTTTTCTGCTTTCTTGCCTGGTTCGACGGTCAAGTACCCATACAGCGAGGGACCGATTCCGAAGAGAATAATGAGTGCCAACGATGGATCCCATTTGTCGACATCGCCGCCAAACAAGGCGAAGAATCTAATGACTTTTTTCGGATCTGCCATGCCAGAGAACAGCAATCCAAGTCCGAACTGAACACCGGCAAGATAAGCAAATACGCGCCTCGACTTGTACGAACGCGTCAGAACTTTCGGGCCAAGAACGAAGGTGGTGAATAATGCCGAGATGCAGCTTGTCGTCATGACAGCCAATTCGTACCCAGAGGGGTAAGTAGGGTAATAGCATGGGATGGCGCCATTGTCGCAAGCCGGGATGATGTCCACACCCGTCAGGAGAGGGGAGAAATTGGCCGTAACGAGAGCACTGGTGAAGAAGATGGCGGTAGCGATAAGGGAGCGTGCCGAGAGACGAGATAGACCGCAAAGCATGTGTCCGGATGTGCAGCCTTGATCATTCTTCAATATGTTAGTAGTTGATCGAAACAAATGAGTGAATGAATGACGAGAAACATACCTTCGTCCCCCAACCCGTCAAAAACCCTAACCCAACCGTCGCAGCCGCCGAAACCCATGCCGCCGTAGACCCCATCTCAGGATACGCAGGCAACAACGAAGGAACCAACACCTTCACCAAAAACGGACTCGTAATCAGTCCCGCCAACGTAGGAAAATTCTCATCTTCCTGTACTTCCTCTGTCGGCTCATCCTGTTTCTGCTTATTGCAATGACTGCGAAGCAACAACCCCGGATCTAACAGACAAGTCCGTAGGATAGATGAAATGCCAAAGACGCGTCCGTTGTGTAGTAATAACCCAAAAGAGCCGCTGAAGAGTAGCAGGGCGCCTAGGGTTGTGTGGATGGGGGTGAACATGGTTGACCCTGTCAGTAGCAGCTAGCTCAGGTAGTTGACGAGTGGCGATTGTAGTAGATAGAATTAAGCTTGTGCGAGGATTGGCATGGTTTATCGAGTATGAAGTGGATTAGCTGGTTCTTATTGAAATTATGTGTCACACAGACTGCAGGGAATGTATCTGGGTATAAAATAAACGGCCATGGTAGATACCTAGATATATGTTTCTTAAAGCAAAGGAACGGGGACCTCAAGGAGATGGACCCCGAAAGGGTTATGTCGGTATGATGGGGACATGCTATCATGTAATTAATACGCGAATGCTATGCCGATCTTCCATTCTGCGCTGGCTGATTGGTCAAAACAAGTACGGGTGTTAATATTTCCGGTATTTGCTGTAATTTGATACCTGAGGATTGCCCTCTAGGGTTAGCGCTTTAATTTGTCTGTTTGAGACGAGCGTAGTTACATCTTGCCTCTGGAAGTCTATGAATGTTCTATTCTGTTCTGATTACAAATTGTCGGGCAACTAACAGTGATCTGTTTTGATGCTTGCAATTCTGCGGCATCCTCAGGTACGATCCCGAGGCATTTGATGAGACGGCGAGCTACTACCGGTACACAGGCCGGCGATATTGACATCCTTTCGCCGACATCTAGCTTTCTTTGAGGTGACTGTCTACACATGTCTTTGTGTATTGTAAATAACCCGGTCTGTATTGTACAACATCGTTGAAAGATTGAATGAATCGCATAAACTTCAAAAAGTCGAATATCTTGCGTATTTCCGCATAGAATCTGACTGATCAGATAGATCATAGATGGTCGCCGAACACGTGGGACTCCTCCATAACTAATCGTGATCCCAACTCCATATGATCCCCGAGCCAATCATCTTCTCGCTTTAAAATTGTCGACTATGGCGAGCTACAACTGACAACTGTATGGAGTATATACGTTACAGAGTAGAATAGCTTGTTGATAAACCAGGAATAGTATGCATATTATATTTGGCCAAGAAAATGCATCCCTGTCCTGGTCAATGATGTGCCGGCATTATGTGCGACCTGACTCGGATCCAGGGTGGTCGGATATACTCCGTTGTCTGTGTTTATATGCTATTCCGACGAGAGATGGGATGATAGAGATTCAGTACTCTACAAATTGCCTCCATATTCACTTATATACCACTGCTGATGGAGTCATTGCCGCGGAGATACCAGAGAGAGATAAGATAAAGTGGTGGACACCTTATGTTTCAGGCAGCCAGGCACCAACCTCTCTCTCGTGATGATTCAATCCCCTCACGTGCTGCCAACTTCTCTACTACGTAATGCCTCCGTATTTCCTCTTCTTCTTTTCTATCTTCATTTCTGTACATACCTTGCACATATATATATTCAGTCTCTCTTTAGCTGTTCCTCTTATGAGCGACTGCCATGTCCTTCATCAACACCTTTCGCGACATCTCCGCGCGAAACCTGCACATCCTCAAATCCCAACCCATAGCCGAAATATCAGGCTCGCTAGGTGACCTAGGCACCTTCCTGCCCATCGCCATCGCCCTATCTATAAATGGCACAATCTCTCTCTCCAGCACCCTCGTCTTCTCCGGAATAGCCAACATCTTGACGGGGTTGTTTTTCGGCATCCCACTACCCGTCCAGCCTATGAAAGCCATCGCTGCAGTCGCAATTGCCAATGCTTTTACGAATGGCGAGATTGCCGCTGCAGGTATATTTGTAGCTGCTTGTATATTTGTGTTTTCGGCGACGGGTTTGTTGCGCTGGTTCGCAGATGTGATTCCCATCCCTGTGGTCAAGGGAATTCAAGTCGGGGCGGGGTTGTCGTTGATTATTGCTGCTGGTGGCAGTCTCTCGAAGCTTGGGTGGGTGACTCCATCATGGGCGGATAACCGTATTTGGGCCATTGCGGCTTTCTTGTTTTTGTTGGCGACGAATTATTATCGGCAAATTCCGTATGCGTTGGTGGTGCTTGTGGTTGGTCTGGTGTTTGCTATTATCACTGCGACGCAGGGGATGGATCTCCCCAATTTCAGGCCATGGATTCCCATCCTCACTGTTCCTGGGGATGGCGAGTGGCGGGTTGGAATTGTCCAAGCTGGTATTGGGCAGTTACCACTTACCACGTTGAATTCTGTTATTGCTGTTGTGCATCTGGCTGGCGACTTGCTCCCGGAAGTGACGACGCCATCCATCACGTCCGTCGGCCTGAGTGTCTCAATCATGAACCTCGTAAGCTGCTGGTTTGGCGCAATGCCCGTCTGCCACGGATCAGGAGGTCTAGCAGCCCAGTACCGCTTCGGCGCTCGATCAGGATCCAGCGTCGTATTCCTAGGAGTCTTGAAGCTATTGATTGGCTTCTTTTTCGGCAACACTCTCGTGGGACTCCTCAAGTCATTCCCCTACGCCCTGCTGGGTATCATGGTCATCGCCGCCGGTTTGGAATTGGCTAGCGTAGGCGAAAGCCTGAATACAACAGGCGCTCGTGACCTGAAGAAAGATACCCCAGCTGGCATACTAGGTGACCGTGACCGCGAGATTGGGCCGGTGCTGAGTGACGACGAACGCAAGAAGAGGTATACAGTCATGTTTGTGACGATTGGATTCTTGGTAGGATTCAAGAATGATGCAGTGGGTTTTATTGCAGGCATGTTGTGCCATTGGAGTTTTCAGATTCCGGATTATTTGCATTCGAGGAGACAGGAGGGGCGGATACGGTTGACGGGGTGAGGTTGTACATATGAATGCAACTTATGACTGATGATTTTTTTTATTGATGTACAAACCAGCATATGAGCGGTTCTTTGGGAAACCTGTGATCTTGCGTTCCGGGTTTCATATACGTATATTCGCATGTACACGATTTATGATTGCTTCGAAACTTACATTTAGCATTACATACGATCTAATGGACAAATTTTGATACTTGGCAATTTGAAACACCATCTTACATTCAACAGCCGAGTGGTGCCTGACGGCCATGAGAAAGTGTCTGTATGAGTCGGTCCTCGAATTGGCATAGTCCATGAAAGAATTTCCTTATCTGGATATTTCAAACAAAGGCGGGGCAATGACCATTGTCCAAGGTTGCACCGGGCAAACAAAACTACTGACAAATTTTCACACAGTCTGCTTCAACTGACGGCCAAATCCGGTACCGCCTCCAGGTATTTATATCCTGTCAACTTCCCCTGAAGATTTTTCTCTCCTTCTTCCTTTTCTATCACAGATTCAGGCAAAGACTGATTCAGTTCTTCCATCTACGATCAGCCAAATTTATATCTTGTTTGAGAATCTTGTTCCACTCTATTTATATAAGCCTGTCAAGGAGCAGACGAATTCAACGTGCTTCAAAGACGGAACCTATTGTTGAAGGGACTGTGCTCTACCTAGTGTTCGATGAGATGTGTGGACAGCAATATTCGAGAAGTGTCACATGGGTCCTTACACATTGATCACAGGATCAAGCGGCACAGAGAAGAGTTATGTCGCGACGGCGATGGACCGCCTACACACTCTATAAAATGGGGAGATGACAATCCAGCATCTTTCCCAGAAGACGCTTCGTCTGCCTTTCCGCCATATCGAGGGGTATATGGGCATACCAAAAATGCCGCTTAACTAGATCCGTTGGAAAGACCAAGGTTTGTCATCACTCTATAGAGCATGCCACAGACACACGCATGTTGACTATTATTTGATGTTCAGACACAAAGCAACGACACAATCTACCCCATTGTTTCAATATACGCGGTCTTATACGTGCTCCATCAACGACAGGACGGAGATGGAATCTACGAGCGTCGTCATATACAATATCTAAAGCAGAGAAAACGACAAATCCATCCAAGAACATATTGAAAGGACGCTAGCTTCGACAAGACAAGGCTGGTGCCGTTTACAAGGATCTCCACCTATACCACTTTATTGGCAAGCGCAAGCGGAACAATGAGAAGATGCGGACGAATCACGAGTGGGAGAAAACCAAAAAGACTTGGAAAATATTGCAGAGATATGCTGTCGTTGACCCTCAAGTCCGCGCTATCGCCACTGGCAAGTACAACATCCATATTCCAAAGCTCGGGGAGGATGTCGCTGAAAGTCGTGTAAAGCGCAAGGGACAGCCAGTTGGTAACGACGAGAGCTTTCTATCCATTACAATCGAGATGATTGATCATCTTACAACTTACGGCCGCATGCCATATCTACCTATTCAATCTATCGGGCACCATCAGCATCAACTTCCATGCCTCCTATATTCCGCAACTGGCTATACTACAAGCATTTTACAGATGATGATATTAAGGAACTTGAGGAGCACCGCTAGGCCCTCAAATCTTGCATCTGTGAGGACTTTGAGTATGTTGTTGTACAGAAAGCAAAGGGTCGTGCTGTTGTATGCATACAGACACTATACACGACTGATTGATGCCGACATATGATGATACATAGGAAACTTCCTCCGACCGTGCCGCCTCCGTTGAGGCAAGCAGCTGCTAGGTTGCTATCGAATACTTGAAGCGTCGTTGCCACGGACGAGTCAAGGGAGTGGAAAAGGGGATAGGAAGTTGCAACCTGTTCCATTTGTCGAGATGCCCGCATTCGATCCGATTGAGCCCGATTTTCGCTGCGGCTTGCTGTCTTCGTTGTTCGAAGCTGCTTGGTTCAGAAGACCTGTTTTGTTGGCGGCCCAGCGAAAATCATAAGTGATATCGGTGTACGAATAACAGTGGCCCTTTGTGACCCTATACCAGGTCCATACAAGGCAGAGTTCAAGCAACTCCAAACCCTTTTCCAGATCGGTGCGTTGACGAAGGCCTTTCCGGCAAGGGCTCGATACATCTCGAAGCTGATGAAGTCAAGGTACCCAACAGGTATCGAAAATCTATTCTATCGATATCGAGGCTACCGAGATCAGCATAATGTGTGTGCCATTATCTCGGATCCAAAATAAAAATCGTCAACAAATTGAAGAAAACGTTGAAGAAGCTGGTGACATCCTGGACGATGAATTTGATGAGTTTGATGAAGAATACAACCTGGTCGCTGATCGCAAGTTAGAAGAACGAGTCAAGAGAAACATACAAAAGGGGAGACGGTATTCGAAAATATCAAGCAGCCCATGCAGCCTACACGTGAATACATTGAGGCAGACACAGGCGATAGACACATGCTCAGACAGCCCGAAGCCAGCTGGATCGCTAACACCATCGAGCACCAGTTCAAATGGGGGGACTTGTACGACAGCTTTGACGGCGACGAAGACGGTTGGATGAAGTTCGTCGCAGACCTGAAGGAACTCGCTCTCTATCAGATTCATCTTGAAAGATCTTTCTTCCTGGGGCCGACTACTTACCGGCTTAGAAAGCAAGGAAACAATTGTCCACGAAAGCGTCCGTTGCACTGAGCTAGCTACCACCTTCGACACCAACCACTTGGCCTTACTTGACATGGAGGTATCCTCCAATCATCGCCATCCTAGCTGTTCATCTCATGGTTTGCCAGTCATTCACATTCGAGCCTAATCCATCACAGGCAGATTACGAAACAATGAGTATAGCAAACGTGTCGAGAGGTTCAAGAAGCTGGCGCACGCCGCTGTGCCCTACTTGGACGACATTAAGAGTGGATAGGATCGCTCTTTCTGGAGAATTGCGCATCAATATCTTATCGCCATCAACGAATTTGAGGTCTCGATATTTCCCTCTTGTTGATATTTTTCCATTACAGTACCTCTTGATCCCATGACATCCCTCACACTTATCCTGTCTCGACTTATCAACAATCATTTATACCATGGAAGATCCTCCCAGCTCTCTCTTGGGCCTCTTTTGCGGCTTTGCTATTACACCTTCTCTTTAGCAGGCTCGTCTAGTGGCCATTATCTTGCTCGTTATCTCTGAATCTCTTTCCTTGCATGTTTTCCTTTCCTTCATCTGTCAACTCCCTCCACAGCACAAGTTTATGTGTTCCCTTTTCCCAGCCTCGATCGAGTTTTTGGTATTGACCAATCTATACTTTCCTCCTATCCTATGTTTGGGACTTACACTCGGACAGACAGAGCGCCTGATTGTTGGTCTTCTTTTACAGCACTTGCTTTTCCTATTTTCTGTTACTCCACTCCTATTTCCCGTCTTTTTTTGTTCCTTTGCCTTTCGACCTGTTCTATAACTACATATATAATTGGCCACCGAGGACAGTAGTTGGCAGAATTTTCGAATTCTTTGTCCGCGTCAAGTTTCCCCAAGGGATGGCAGACGACCACCTTCCCAAGTGCTTCAAGATCTACCCAGTTGACTTCTTTCGACAGGAAGCAGCAGACCCTGACGGATCGTTGTCGACGAGAGCCCTGGAGGAGTCCGACACGGACTCATCAGACTCGTCAAAAGACTAGACGATGAGTCGGCATCCGGCTCTGCCCATGCAACATGCTGCAAAGCCGGACCGTTATATACCCAGCATCCGCTACCAAACATACCTTATTCAACAAGAAAAACACGGAAAATCTTTACTTGATAGCTCTATTTGCTTCCGAGACAACCTACGTTTCTAGGTATGAGACAGACGGATCTAGGAGTGGAAACTTTCCACCTATCGCCAATATGAAGCACAGGGAAGGAGTTATAATGGGAGACATGACTGTAAGTGGCAAGTATCAACAAGAGAGAGGGGACTGGTTTCTCTCTTGTTGATGCTTGCCACTTACAGTACCTCCTAGCTCTACTGCATCCTGTCCATTCCTGAATGCTTACAAAAGTTTCATCGAGCTTTGGTTGATCGGACAAATTCGAGGACAATCATGATATGTGGCATCCACGCTAGACGGCCTGTCGAGAATGGGAGTGGACAATGTTTCGACTGGCCCAGCAGCATATCGACGACGTTGCGTGGGGACGGCGAGCGACCACTCAATCAAAGCCGCCACAAATCAGAATATTTTTAATGGTGTTACAGAGAATGGCCTACGCTGTGGAGTTTGGATGCACTATGCCATATTCGAGATAGATGCCTGGCGTCGCAGATGAGGAATCAGGAGATTCGGATAAAAATACGTGGCAGACTTCGTGCGAGGCGTGAGTCTTTAGATGGAAGTGAAACAACTGTCTTTACCACGGTCACATGAATGTTCCCAGCTACACGATGGAGATGGATCCTATCTCTCAAATTCTGGATATCATGGCATTGGATCGACAACGTCAACTGTATCTGGACTTTGATATGGCGAACCCAATGGCCCTCCCTTTCAAGAAGCAGTCAACTGTTTCATGCGAGACGTCATATTCATTAATCCACCTGGTGTTCGCGACTATGGAGATGATCCTTAGCAGATGAAGAAGATGTCCGAGATCATTGTTGCGGTCACTTCCAAGCACCCATATACCATCATCAAGCGACTCTTTCCAATTGAAGAAACGATGCTTTCTCCGGCTATTTCAGCTTGAGCTGAATGCGTGAACCGCTGCCCGCCACAAATCGGAGTCGAGGATGTTGGTGGTGGCTCGCAGACGGACTGATCCAAGTATTATGCCTGAATGGAACAAAGTGGAATTGGGCTAATATAACTGCCTATCCGAGTCACGTATTGATACTCTATTATTATTCCCATCGACAGTATTCAAAGTCCATTGTTATTACTACAACCCGTCACCTGATTGGACAGAGCGCCCAGCTCAGGGCAACTCATCCTAAGCTGTCAAACCTCACCTCACTCTCACCTTCCTAGCTCTTCTATCTATATTACCTTACTCTTCCTCTTCGACACACTGTTATCTACTTCACCAACTCTTGTTACGTCTCGCTCCTTATACAAGCGCCGCTACCATGAACGCTTTAGCGGTCGTTCCTCGCAAACGACCAGCTCCTGCTGATTCTGAACCCTGGGCGAAGGTCTTCGACCAACCACGCGACACCTGGTACCCACGTATCGTGGAGCACAGAATCACGTCAGGAGTCGTGTACGACATCTTCCGCACAGAGCTGAGAAACGTTTTTGACCAGACCCTCCTCCTACAAGATAATCTCACAAGAGACGAGCGTTGTGATTCGGAATTTGCGAGGTGATAGTGCTCCTTGGAGCAGAAACAGGAAACGACGAAAGATGACAGACGAGGAGCTAGTGCGAAACAGGGCACTGGAAGTCGCGGAGGGGTGTGTGACAGCTGCGAGTATACGGGGCTTGAGAGATTAAGGAATGAATAGTATGCCTCTATACTTGTTGGTTTATGAAGTTTCAAGATATTGTCTTAGTGAACATATCCCTGACAACGACGAAGAGATGGTTGGCAAATGGAGAAATCCAGCATCCAAGACACCAAACGCAAGAACAAGAACAAAAACGAATTGACAGCGTTGAGAGAAATGGTTTGTACCAAATACCGAAACTGTTTAAGTGGAGGTATATCTATACAGACAGACGCCGGTCACCCGGAGGATATCGAAGTGAGATAAATACGCGGATGGACTGCAGAGACCTCGGATTGGTATAAAGGATTGCATCCTACAACAGGTCTGTTGACCACGAGGAATCAGTGATGGACATTTCCTGTCAAAAAGTCGCTCAGCCAGCTCGAGCTCGGAGCCAAAAGTGGAGAGATCGAGTTTCCCGAGATGCCGCAACCCAGATTGGAGCAATACCAGGACTTAATTTTCGTCAGAGACTAGATCATCTTCGATAGGGACGGCAAATTCACCTCAGATTTCTGGTCCTACCTGTTCCCGCCGCAGCTCCGTCTGACTTGGGGATAATGGCAACTTTATCAGCGACAGCGGACGGACAAACCGAGCGATTCAACGCCATCATCAAAACAATCCATGGATGTTACCGTGCATGCTGTATCAGTTACCACAAGGGCCACCCGCCTTGCAGCCTTGGCCAGACCTCACCTCACGGGGACCTCGACTAACTTGAAACCCCTTCTCATGTGGGTCTCAAATCCAAGCACAAACTGTCTTGAAAAGACACGACACACCATACAGAACTGGGACAGGGACCGCTTAGGAATTGAGATTTAGTTTCACCTCCGTGTGGTATGCGTCAGATGGCCACCATCACCACTACCATGCAGAGCCTCGAGTCTGTCGACACGTCATTCTTCAAGCTACCTGAGGAGCGTGACAAGGGAAAGGCTCCAGAACACCACAATCGGTCTGTCGGCTGGAAGCACTGAAAGACAAAGCTGACGTCGAAAGCAAGGTTCAGCATATCTTAGACAACGGCATCACTTTCCAAGAGGTGGCGCGCGCCTTGGCTCCCGAGGAACTACAGCCTATCATCCAATACATCACATCGCACCTACTGGACCTCATCGCATTCTGGAGGATGCAAAAATGGATATAGAGGACACACAACTATTCACGCACTTCGTGAAAAAGAATGGACGGGAACAGCTTGAGCCTGATGGGTTTTACTCCTTACACCGTTCCTACGTATAGGCTTGTCTTGTGCAGACGACATTCGCGTACAATTACAGGAGCAACGCAACCGAGACTCCTAGCACTGCTAGAGGACGCAGCAGTCAATGAGATCTTCCCACCAAGGACAAATGACATGAACCACGAGCTGAGGAGGCTCAGTACAATGCAAATCTCAGAAAGTCGCCTTGTGGCAGCAGCACTGTCGTAACACCGACGTTGCGTACCTGATGACGAAGATTCGACAAGAACTAGACTTGAAGGTATTGCTGCGGGCTGAACACCTATCAGGAGAAGGACGAGTACAGGGAGCAGCGTGGACAACTGCTTCTACCAGAATGTCATGTTTACTAAAAACTGAGTCTCCCTCTTGATTAATTTACAAGACTAATAATTCGAAGATTGGGTTTGTCAGTGATTCAGTTCTTTCCTTGGCATTGTCTTAAAAGCCAGTGTTTTCCTTTCCTTTTTGTCATTCTTGATTCCCTTTTTTCTTTGCTGGTGCTTGCCACTCGCAGTATCCCCAACTGATCTTGTTCATCACAATAATTCTACCTCAACCGCCAGTGATGACAAAGATGAGACGGATGAAACCAAGGACGATGATCTGAAGGATGATGACCACGAACCTGAAATGTCACCTGAACGCCGCGCGCAGCTGGCAGGGACGGAGAAGGAGCATTTTTCCTGAGTGACTCCCAACGTTCGACGAATTTCCTTTGTATTGTGCCTTTCGGATATCGCCAGTTTAGTGTTTTTGCGGACCTCAACCAAATTGCCAGAATGTTTTTGCGGAGGTCATTATCTATCGGAAATCTATTCTTATCTCAGTCATCACATGCGCCGTTCGACCGGCCGTTTAATTTGTCATGCCCAAATGATTCCCATCATGTTTTTTACAAAAGTTTGCTTATCTTTTCTTCTTGTCGTTGGTCTAGGGGGACACCACTGGGGACAGTGGTCTTTCTTCGAACAAATCGAGCAGCCCATCATATAAGATTGTTCAATCAGTCTATTCTTTCCTCCTATCCTCTTGTTGTCTCGGACTGACACCGCCCCTGATCCGAAGCATCTATTTCTATTCTCTACATGATTTCCAGGACCAGATCTTGAGGAACTATGTATTCTACGATTGGAAAGTATATGTGTTTATTACGTTTGTATAGACTTTCGGTGATATCCAAATATGTTCCTTTTTATACAAATTCTCTTTATATATATACAAAAACTAAAAAAGATGTTGATGTCGATAAGATAAGCTTTCTTATCGATAAGCATCGGCAGGCTCCGACTTTTGACCCCGCACATCACACGATCTTATCTCCAACTTCAACATCACCGACAGAAACATTGAAAGAAAGAAAAGGATTATACTCAACATGCCAGGCACTGTCAACGAAGGGCTCACCCCCGAGCAGGTCGAGTTCTTCAATGAGAATGGCTTCCTCGTCATCCCTTCATACCTCTCCTCAGAAGAGATCCAGTCCCTCCTCACAACCACAAATGATCTCCTAGAAAACTTCGACCTCGCAAGTCACCCCATGACTCGCTTCACAACCGGGGACGATGGTGATGCTGAAGGCGACGAAAAGGCCAAACATGTCGGAGACGACTACTTCCTCTCCTCGGGTGACAAGATCCATTTCTTCTTTGAGCCGGATGCAGTTGCGCCACCTGATGGGAACACTCAGGACAAGACGCCTAGATTGCTAAAGCCGAAGCATCTTGCTATCAACAAGATTGGTCATGCTTTGCATAGTAAATCACCTCCATTTGAAAAGATAACAATCTCCAAGCGCAATGCGGCTATTGCGCAGTCACTGGGCTTCAAGGATCCAAGGTGTTTGCAGAGTATGGTGATTTGCAAGCAGCCCGGTATTGGTGGACCGGTACCGGCACATCGTGACTCGGAGTTTCTGTATACTTCGCCTCCATCTGCGGTTGGGTACTGGGTTGCACTTCAAGACGCGACACCCGGAAATGCGTCGTTGGGTATGTGGAAGGGCTCACACAAGGGGAGGAAAGGCGGCCACATCCGTCGCCGATTTGTACGTGCCGAAGGAGGTGGTACAACATTCATCACCAATGACGGACCTAGTCTGCCACTAGGCAAGGATGAGGAGGCGTCTGGGAAGGAAGACGAGGATTTTGAGATTCTGAATGTCAAGGCTGGTGATTTGGTGCTTATTCATGGCAATGTGTTGCACAAGAGTGAGAAGAATACGAGTGATAAGAGCAGGTATGCGTATACGTTTCATGTCATTGAAGGGGCTGAGGGATGGGCGTATGATGAGCGGAATTGGCTGCAGCCACCGGCGGAGGGCTTTTCGCGGTTGAATGCCGCATTAGAGGTACAATAAAGTCGCATATAGGTGTATTCATACATTTTATAGAACGGAAACACTGAATTCAAAGATGGTATAAATTAGACTGCCGGGTTTATATACAGTAAAACATCACGCAATGCTCGCTGACCTGACTTTGTACACGTAACTCGCAAACATCGAACGCAAAGCACCACAAATTGCGTCACGAAGTCGATACGCAGACAGAACGAACATGACATAATGCACACAGTCGAACGCGAAGCGAGTGACTCGAGTGAGCAACAGAACGCAGAACAAAAACGAAGAACGAAGCACGAGGCGAAACGACGAGAACGAGAACGCTCGAACGCGCAGATCACAGAACGAAACAGGGGAAACGAGCAAGAAACAGCAAACAGATCAAACAGAAAGCATCACAAATGCATACACGCAATCAAACTAATCCTCCGGATGATACGTCCTCCCCGTCACCGGATCAACAGCCCCTTCATCCCAATCTGACCTATAATGCCTCTCACTACCCACCACATCATCCGCCGGCGAATTCGTGGCAGCTACACTCGAATCCTGCGGCCTAAAATTTGCCAGCGACGTATCCTGCAACGCGTACAGATCCTGATTGGTACTCGTATCCACCGACGCGGCACCCGTAGTTGACAGATCGTAGTTCTTGTTTTGGTCCGTCATATCTTGGATTATGCGTCTTGTGCCGCCGCCGCCGCTGGGATCGATGCCTGCGCCTGTACCGGCCTTGGAGGAGATGAGTTCCTGGCCTGTGCGGTCGAAGCGTCGTTCTTCATATGTGGCTGGTTCGCCGAGGTCTTGATGTGCGGTGCGTACGATTGTGTTGCCGGAGGGGTCGGTGTGGGAGGTTGTTGTGTATCGATGGCCGGTTGTTTCGCTGCCGGTTGTGCTTGTTGTGGCGGAGCTGTAGTAGTATGAGGAGCTGGTTGAGGTGTCGTCGTCGGAAGACATTTTCGCTTTTGATTCAAAAGCAGAAAACCTTAGAGGAAAGTCTGGCAATAGAAGATAAATGCAAAAAAATGACTTAACGCTTCATAAAACCAAACAAATATGCAAGAATATGGAAAGAAAAGAGAACAATAAACATGTAAAGAAAACGCGATGATAATGACAACTCGAAGATGGAGACAGACACCAGGATCCAGCCCCTTTATATAGACCTACCTAAGCTCCTACGTACCTTTAGGCCGTGGCAACGAATCCCATGACCATGGATCGACAAGTTGTCAACCTTAACCTAAAATTTAGTGATGCAGTCGAGATAAGCTTAAAATGACATCAGGTTCCCGAATGTTTCCTATTTAGGAAGTTGGATGTTGCCTCTGTGATCATCTATCCCAGGCTGTGACATTTCTTCGATAGGGGGGGAAAAAGATGATTTGACAAAGGTATACTTCAGAGTGGATATATGACTCGGGAAGAACCTAACCACTTTCTCTTAATCTAGGGTGCTGAAGTTTGTGGTCGTGGTAGGGCTGAGTAAGTTGAGCGGAGGAGTATTCCGCACCTGTCGATGGGAAATCTGTATGTCATAGATCTGAAAATGTGTACAGAAATGCAACTAATGCACTGCATAATCTAGACTTATGAAAGAGCATGAGGCGAGTTATCAATGCAAGAAAGATTTTCCATGGAATGAGTATGGTGAGTTAGATCCTTGGGAAAAGAAGGATCTATCTACTGGCCGAACATTTCACGCCACTATCAAATGTTTGCCTTCTCCGTCATTGATCTACCCGTACGAAGTTGATCCATAGATCTACGCTAAACCTAGATTACAATAGGTATAGGCACAGACTTGATTGCATCTCGGACTTATAGATAACGATACAAAAAGTCCAAATTCGTCGAGTTCAACGCATCCAGCCGTGGCGTACAAGATCCGAAGTTCCGCGCAAACTCTTCGTCAAATAGATACGGCTCGGTCAGGTCGAATTCGACTTCATTGCTGGGTAGAGACAAGGGCGTCATCTCGGACCAGTTTTGAGGTTGTTCTTCGTCGATGATTTCTTCTGTCTGTTGCTGCGGTTGGGGTTGTTGTTGTTCTGGCTGCTGTGCTGGTTGTACTGCCGCTGACTGAGGCTGGGGAGATCCTTCGACGGAGGCCACTGCTGAGGTTGGTTTGATTGAGTCTGGGAATAGGTTTGTATTCCGTAGAAATTGTCTCGATGAGTTCGTGATGCCCGCTGTTGTTGAGGTCGTTGAATCAATGTTCATATTGTCGGTATTCACGCTCGAGTTGGCGATAGTGCCAACCTTGTTGCTATTGTTTTTCTCTTCGGCTATCTTCAAATACTCCGCTGTGCTCTCATCTAGACAGTGGAAGAAGATCTCCAAAACCCAGTAGTTCAGATCCCAGGATTTCTGTAGCTCTTTCAATCCAAGTAAGCACATCTTTGCTCGGTGTTCGGCGAGTTTGCGTTCTGTGCCTTCAGAGCGCGAGAATTGTACGGTGTGGATACAGAGGGCGGCGAATATATTTGTGATTCTGCAGTCAAAGTCGAATAATTAATGTCCAGTTTCTGGAAGCTTTAGCGTGGATTAAGAACTTACAAATGCACCATGCCATGCTCAATCAAGTTGTGAGATAGCATATCCTCCAGGATTCGCGTACACTGACACGCAGCTTGAACAGCCAGTCTCCCTTCCTTTTGTTTCTTTTCATCAGATGGGTCCAGATATGATGGTCGGTAAAGAAGTATGTATAGATAACTGGACAAGGAACGGTCAGCTTAATACCAACACGCTGGTCACGGCAACCTACTTATATGTAATATTGACAATTCCCGCAAAGTACATTGTTCCATGCTCCAACGCCTGTGAGAGCTTGAGTTCTGGTGGTAGTTCCGACTCGAATTGCACCAATCGAGCTTTTAATTTCTCGCGATCCCTGGGGTCGTATCGAAGTCTGCCGGGGAGGTATGATGCCCGGACAACTTCTCGAACTATACACATGTCAGCTAAGATCCTGATTGCCTTCCATGAAGGTTTAACATACGCAATCTAGACGCCCTGGCCATCTGTATCATGTACGAGATATGCTCGGGTCGTTGTGTACCGAAAATAGCTCTGTTTCCGACAAAGCCAGACTCATCAAAGTCCGCCTCATCCAGCATCGGAATATCGCAGTCCTCATCTTGGATTCGGGGCGGCAGACCGTAAGCAACAGCAACTTGTTGGTCACGTATCTAGAGAGCGGTAAGTAGCCAGACGACACAATTATCTGTAGGGCTAAACGTACGTAGAGAGACCAGAATATCCGCTTCCTCACACTCTTCTCCTTGGGTTTCAGGAGAGATAATTTGGACCTACAGTCAAGTCAGATATGCCAAGCTAGATAGCCTGTCACAACTTACAGCATATGCAAGCCTCCAGTCTGAGCAAGACTAATAGCAGCCCCCAACCAATATCGGGTATCCTTCTCATGACCAGGCGTACTCCGCCAGAAACTCAACAGAAATACCGCTTGCAACTTGGACAACGAATCTGTCTCACAATCCGAGTCAAAAATCTCTTTACCACGATCATAGAAATGGAATTTGGTCTCATATCGATCACCAAACCCCGAAGCTTGAAGCGCCTCGTCACTGCATAGACTAGCACCAATAAAAAGCATAGACTGTAACAATAGCGGCGATATCGTTTTGTCATTACACGACTTGCTAATCTCCACCCTATCGACGACTGGGAAACAAGGATGGAACCACTCAAAATAAGCCTTGAGTAGCATCTCACACACTGCTGGCTCGGGAAAGTCAAAGGCGCCTTCGCGGGTCAATTGTTCGATCTTGCGTGCTTTGCGACTTGCGAAGAGCGAGAAACTGTGTGATCGTCGACATACGTCTTCGGGGATGGGGTATTGCCATCTGATTTTGTTTGATTGGGTTATTGAGCGGCCGGCTTCGAGGGGTTTGTTCCCTTCTTCGACGACGCATGTCAGGGGACTGGACTCTCCGAAGAAGATGATTTGGTCGAGTTCGCTTTTGACTTGCGGATGCGGCGGTTCGAATGTTGTGCTGTTGAGGTGGGTGCTAGTATCAGGGGAGAGTATATCTCGCTTGATTCTTGGTCCATCTCTTGGTGGATTCATTGTATTTCTGACAGCATCCCCGAGTTGTGGAGTGGCATGCACCGCATTGGGACGAGGGCTAACAATGTATCGTGGATATCTAGACGAGGTCAGCCTATACACTCACCACTATGATTGCAATTGAAGATAAACGTACTTTCCCCTTCTCGAAATTCCAATCTCACAATGTGAGCCCGATGCCCGGCAATTATCGCAAGGCTGTTTCTCGACAACATTACATTTAACTCGTCGAGCATTGCAAGTAATACAGGCTCTCTTGGCGCGCGTTCTCGTAGTGCGCTGAGCTTGAGGTTCTGAACTCATATTTGCAGTTTCCAATAACTTCCGCACATAAAATATATATTTACAAGGTCATACCATCAGCACAGCTTCTGATTCGTCATCAACGTCTCGACAAATCGTCCCGAGGTCTGTAAATGATTGGAATGTTGTATGCACGAGACTGAATGTACTGAATGTATGTGCAACATTGACACCTTTCAGACCAATAACACGAGCGACATTTGTCAGTATTGACCCTATCAGAAAAATCGAAAGAGGGGAAAAAATGAAATAAAAGAAAAAATCCGGGGAAGTTATAAATAAGTGTGATCTCGATCTGGAGGTTTTCGTGCTTTATTGTAAGCAGGTTTCGGCTATCATATAACCGGTACGCGGCATTTACGTATTTTTTAGTCAGTTGCTATGGGTATTGGCCATAAATACAGGTAATTCGATTTCATATACATGCTTGACGGAGTGAACTCCGGTCACAATGTTAGTTCCTTAGTAATTGAAGTCATAGATTAGGTCTGAAATATACGAAGACTAGTTCTACGAAATCCACTTGGTGCAATGCTTTGAATATTTCAATAACTCATTAATATCTATACAATAACACCCATATGCAGTCATGCCAATCTAACTCCATTCCATGAGGGTATCCAAACTTTTCTTTATAGTTTCTCTCAATATCAGATCAAGAAACTTTGAGCATATCCAACATGCCTTTCGTTTGCCAGGCTTGCTGTGCTCGGTCAACCTCTTCGCGCACTCGCTTGTGAAGTTTGATGACTTGCGCGTCAACGTCCGCTGATTGACCGAGGTTGCCGGAGTAGATGTCAAGTATATTCATTCCCACTTCAACGCAGATATTAACGAGGCGTGGCTCCATGATATACTTATATACCCATTTCAAGATTGGCTGAAGTGTGACCTCGTCACGGTTCATCAAGGCAGTCCGTAGAGCCGAACGATGTCGCAGCGCAGTGATGAGCGTCAATTGTGCCGTCTTATCGGTACCGGCCAATACTCGATCAAGCGCTTCAGAGTAACGAGCATGGCGGAGATCAGACTCCCAGTCAGATTCCTTCTTTCTCTTTTTTATATCCTGTCCTTGAATGATGATATCAACACCTTCACCGAGGAAATCCTGCCCACGTGTACGTTTTTCGATACCCCGGCCCCGGGCTTTCTTTGCTTCCTTCTTGTCGTACTCTTCAATTCGACCTTCCATCAAAGCTTGCATTTCCTTTTGACGTTCTCGTTCCTTGATCTTTTGTTCGCCCGAGAGTCTGGTCTTGATTGAGAGGAGACCAGACTGCATACCAACAGCGATATGTTTATCCTCTCTTTCAGGGCCGGATGTGAGAACTCGCAAAGAAAGAATAGGTGATGGATATTTAGACCCAGCCACAACCGACCACCCGGTCGTATCAAACACCTTCAAGTGACCATCTAGAGCACCACTGATCACTCGTTCACCCTTTGATGCCAATGAAAGTGAGGTGACTGTCTTCTGGTGACTCTTGATCATATGTAAAGGCTTGCCGCCCACCACATCCAAGACAGCGATTTGATTGTCTGCAGCAGCCAGCACCGTCGTTCCGGAAGGCATAGGTAGAACACACTCAATTGCAGCGCCCATCTGGAAAGTCATCACGGCGCGACCGTCCACACGTGGATCCCATAGTCTCACTGTTTTATCATAACTTCCCGACACAGCCATGCCAGCCGAAGCCATGGAGCCCGGAAGAAAGGCACCGCTTCGGACATAGTCTGTGTGTCCAGTAAATGTTCTTTCACTGTTTTCACTCGGTAAACTCCAGAGTCGAACTGTACGGTCATCACTTGTACTCAGCAGCGTCGTGGGGTCGCTAGGCGAGAATTTGGTAACCCACACAGGCTGCTTATGATCCTTCCATGTTTTCAAGATGGCACGAGAATTCACATCAAAAACTTGTATAGTACCAGTGTCATCGCCAACTGCAATAATACGTCCATCAGGTCGAATGTCGGTACCCCGCGCCGTATCGTCGAATCTTGTAATCGTCTTTAAGAGTTTTCGGGTCCGGATAGAGTAAATCTGAACTCGCGCACCGGTTGTAACGGTGAAGACATCGGGAGGCTGGGCGGCAGAAGGATAGGCAGATAACGAAGACGGGACGGAGGGTTGTGTAATGAGGTTGATCGGATTGTTGGATGGGGAGGAGACGAGAAGCGGATTCTTAAACGATCTCCAGTAGAGTTGTTCAGTTGTCAATTTCGCCGATGGCAGCTGCGGGAGCTTGACTTGAGGCAGAGGGAGGACTGGCGCAGCCATTGCGACCAGGAGGGAGGAACTGGTTTTCAGATAGTGTTTTTGCAATAATATAAGTATTGAATATTTGAGGTTATGCTGAGAAATGTATAATGTAGAGTGGTGCTACCTCAGGTTGGAATTGGAGAATGGTCTTGGTTTTTTCGCAGTCTCCAAAAAAAGTTCACGATGGATAAAATTACAACTCAATACACGGTACGTAACGTCAAAAGTGGGCACTCGACGTTTATCGCAGTATCAACCAATGAAATCGAACATTACTATCTTAGCGTGGTATTTTCGTGTAAACTGTAAATTTGCGACTGGAACAGTGTATCAAAATACCATCATCACGAGAAAGAAATCGTTTTATTGCTGCTGCATCCACTGTTAGGACTCATATGACGGAAAGTAAGTATACATACTGTTCAATGTAACTTTGTCATCGGCTATCTCGAATCAGAAGAACATGGGCAGTATAAGCAGAGTCGTCTTCACGTCGTACAAAGACACGAGATGGTTCTCCTATTTCTCTTGCAGGAACCCCCGCATCACTTTTTTTGCTTTGACTACGACAGATTTCCCTGAATCAAAAGTTGTCAAGTATCATCCCCAATTGATTCGGTCTATTCGGCCACTTTCGTATCAACAATGACTCTTCCACTACACCCAAACATCGCAGCCGGAGACCACAAGGCATACATGGAATATGCCCTTGAACAGGCCCGTCTCTCCCCTCCAGCACCAGCAAAGTTCTGCGTCGGTGCAGTCCTCGTCGACGCAGACAAGAACGAGGTCTTATCAACTGGATACTCCATGGAACTTCCAGGAAATAGACCTGGAGATCCAGGCAACACCCATGCTGAGCATTGCTGCTTGATCAAAGTTGCTGAAAAGTATAGTATATCGGAGGAGCGCTTGGGAGAGGTTTTGCCTGGGAATACTGTCCTATACACAACCATGGAACCCTGTAACGAGAGATTGAGCGGGAATAGGACATGCGTGGAGAGGATCTTGAGGCTTTCAGGGGGGATCAAGGTTGTTTATGTCGGTATCAAAGAGCCGGAAACTTTCATTGGGGTAAACGCTGGAAGGAAGAGACTCGAGGAAGCAGGTATCAAAGTCCAATTTGTCGAGGGTATGGAGGATCGCATCTTGAAAGTCTCGACTGCAGGGCACGAAAACTAGAGGCAACATCGAGGAGCATTACACTACCATACAAACGTTTATGCCCTCCTCCAAAGTCATCTGATCCTCAATACTCAAGTTGAATTACAGCGGAGGTAATTTCAGTATTGTAATCAATGTTGTAGTTTTCCGTGTGCGGGGTTTTGTCACACTGAGCCTGTTCCTACGTCCACGGGTGCTGACGCGCGGATTATGATTGATGAATATGACTTTTAATTTCAAATTTTCCTTTCCCTCTCGTGCCATCCGGTTCTTCACTACAGTCCACCTGAATTCGCTGCCATTCGTCATTAGTTGCTCCCTGTCTCCCGGCAACAATACCTAGGTATTCACCAAGCTATAGACCAGGCAGTAGGGATATAAGAGGGCTTTGTCAGATTACTACGACAGTAACCAGTGTATATAAGGGCCTTACATGGATTCCAACGGTGAACACATGTTGGATTTCATCATGTCCAATGGACATCTCGATCCGAGCGTCGTTGCAGGTAACTTAACATTTGAAGGCATCCCTAAAGCATGTTGTTTCTACTAATTGTGACAAATAATTGCCAAAATATTGTGGGGTTATATCAACAGAGGCCCATGGCATCAGCTTCTGGGCCCAAACTGGACGAATAAATGTGGAATTGGATGATGGAACTCCTATATCATTTTTCATCAAAGTCCTACCAAAAGAAAACGGCAAAAACATGGTTCGCGGGGAGTATGAATCTATGAAGGAAATATATACTTTACTGCCTGCCTTCGCGCCTAAGCCAATCGCCTGGGGAACGTACAAAGATGTACCGGATATACACTTCTTTCTATGCAAGTATCGCGAAATGGTAAATGACATGCCAGACGCCCATAAATTCACAGCCCGCCTCGCCAAACTTCATCAGAAGAGCAAATCGACAAATGGTAAATTCGGATTCCATGTAACCACTTATAGCGGCAATTTGCCTCAGAAGACCGAATGGGAGGAAAGCTGGGAGGTCTTCTTCTCGAAGAGTATGAGACAAGCCCTTGAACTTGAGCTACAAGCCAAAGGTCCAGACCCAGAGCTCGATGTTATGGTCCCAATCCTGTTTGACAAGGTTATACCTCGTCTGCTCCGACCGCTTGAGAGTGAGGGAAGGACGGTAAAGCCTTCGCTGGTCCATGGGGATCTTTGGTATGCAAACTCTGGAATAGATGTAGAGACCGGCGAATCCCTCGTTTTTGACGCATGCTGCTTCTATGCACACAATGAGTGTGAGTTGATCTTGCTGCTGGGGACATGTGGGTTACCTTATTGACATATTTGCATGATGCAGATGAATTTGGTCAATGGCGGCCAATTTGTAATCGATTTGGTCAAGAGTACCTAGCAGCGTATCACTCCTACGTGCAAGTATCCGCTCCCGAAGAAGACTACGACGGTCGTCTAGATCTCTACAAGCTGTAAGGATACCGATCCTCCGTATAAAAAACGCCTCCGGTGCTAACATTAGAAAGGAGATTCAACACCCATGTTTCCGCTCTCTTTGGGGAGAATCGTACGCTTAGAGAACAGTATGAGTTCGCCATTTGATCCTTAGAAACAAGGAAGCTAACAGACTGATACAGGATGCTCAATGACATGAAGGATTTAGTTCAAATATATGGATAATAGATAAATGTGTATTCCTCAATGAAGTGGATATCATTGGACAAATGCTAAAGGGTTTCAATACTACTTGACGCAGCCTACCTACCTAGATACCGAATTGACTCTATCAGTTGATCTCGGCCTCGATATGCGCGAAGCCTTCTGTGATTATAAATAACTCCACCTGGGCATTCGTCAAACAACGACATAACTCTCTGATTCGACAGAGAAACTACTATGGAGTAGATATACTTGACTAGCTTAGGAATGGCATGATTTTGCGACGAATGGCGAGTAGGCTCCAAGTGGACTGCGTTGGTGGACTGCATGTGGTCATTTGTCATCCGCGCTTCACTTATTCAGCAGGATATGTTGCTCGGCTAATACCTATCCGGCAGTTCAATGTTGGATAGCTATCCTGATACAACGATGATATGTCAACCAATGGTGAATATTTAAAGATGGATGGTTCAATGTTATAACATAGCTAGCTACAATTAATTCTTCAAGCTCGGAGTCATACTTTCCTAAACTGAATGTTCGATAACTGCCCAGGTGGATATATCGAGTAGGCCATTCTCCTTTCTAACCTTAAATTTCTATGACAAGTTTAGCAGCATGATCTGACAATATTGGCATCAGAAGTTGAGAGTCTCTCCGTTTACCGAGGAAATGACGACTCAAGAGCACCATGCTGAGGCAATAGCATGGCTCGAGGATTTCCACAGACACATGGACGCCCTCGACACCAATCTCGCCATCCCCAAGTTCTACACCGATGACTGCGTTTTGACCTTTGCTGCAAACCCGGCAATCACTGGTAAAGCCGACATCATCGCCTTCTTCAACTCCCAATTCCCGCACCTGGAGAGTATGAAGCACACCATCAAACATGTGGATGTTCTCCCAGACCGTATATATCAGGAAGCCGATATCCGGTACGTGGTAAAGGGAGATCCGGAAAGGAAGGAAATCCAGATCACTGGCATGGCTGTGTTTGGAAGAAAGCCGGGGGATGAGAAAATGAGTTTTTTTACGGTGTATTTGGATCCGACGGCGTTGAGAGAGAGAATCATGACTGTTGCAGCGGGATCGATTTGAGTACCCGGGTTTGGACCTTTGTCCTTCTATTCATTCACAGGCAGGCACTTTTGTTTGTCTTTCCTGTATTTGTCTCTATCTTTTTCTCGTCGTTTCCCGGCGGACTGTAATTAGAGAATCAGAGTTTCAAGTGACCGCTCTTCCAGCCACGTCCATGCTGACACAAAACATTCTAGATCCTACTCCGTAGACAACGAATGATTGTACGGAGTAGTATGCGTAAGTGTCTTACCTGAGTTGCTCTATCAGGTAATAGATCTGCTGATTAGGCCGGAAGCTTATGGTGGAGACGACTTTGACAGGGGTAGAGTCGCAGGAAAGGCAAGACAAGGCGAGAGGGCCTTTGCGTTCAATGCGTTGTGCTATTCGAGTACCAGGACTCCAGGAGGTCTTCTTCGTACATGATAAGAGTAAGCTGAGTCCTAACCCCTGCATAAGCTGGAGAAACAAGCAAGAGCCAAGCATATTACATAATCCACCTATATCACGTGCTGTAATTGTGGCTGGGCGAATGATAGACGCTGGCGGTGCATTGACGCTGCAGGGGCTGGCGCCTATTGGCCAATGGGACGCGAGAGACGCGATAGCTCAAGATCCATTAATCCCGATCTGGCCTAGTGCGTCCCCTGCCACCAGCAGCAGCTGCCAAGTGACGCAGCGCGCTTTCCCAGCCTCCCCGCCCTGGCCAGTCCCGATTAGGCCTGAACAAAACAAGCCCCCACCAGAGACAGCTGCTTACACTTTCTTTTCCTCTGATGTCTCTTGCAATCAATCCTCCGATATTCTTGCCCAGCTATTCCTGCTGGTGACAGACTGTTTTTGGCTACATTGATCTTCCTATCACCACTTTTTGCAGGATGCTTCGTATCGATATCAATATCTAGAGTCGGATCACAACCAATCGGACGAAATCCTTCAGGGAAGAAAGACGCCGCAACCAGAGACGTGGGAGTCTCATCTCCTACACAATGGCACAGAAACTGGTCAAAATGCCCACTGCCCATGGGCATACAGCGGGCATATTTGCAGACATGTCTGTTGATGGTCCCCAAATCGGCACACTGGTGGTCATTTTCGACCGAGCGAAGAATCTACCCAATCGAAAGACTATTGGCAAACAAAACCCCTACGTTGCTGCAAGATTAGGGAAGGAAGCGAAGAAGACGGACACTGACATGAGAGGCGGTCAAACTCCACGATGGTAAGGGCATCAACTTCTTTAGAACATAGCCAAAGTACTGACATTATATTAGGGACCAGGAAATTCGATATACAGTTCACGAATCGCCGGATTACCTCCAATTAAAAGTATCGGTTTTTAACGATGACAAGAAAACGGATCTGATCGGAGAGACATGGGTGGATCTTAGTTCAGTGATCATCCCTGGCGGAGGACAGAGCGATTCATGGCACGAATTGAAGTTCAGGAACAAGTATGCAGGTGACATCAGACTCGAGATGACATACTACGATACCCGTCCGGAAGACGAGGCCGTCATTGAAAGGAGAACCGTGGTGACAGAGAAGCCGCAGTCGAGGTCCAGCAATAACACCACCACCACGCCTACTAGTTCGTCATCACTCTCGGGGCCGCGACAGCCACGGCCGATCAAACGTCGACCCCTACCAGATGACCCGACTGGCGCTTCTGCATCACGAGCGACTCCTGTAGCACCTGCTCCACCAGCTGCACCTGTCGTCGCTGCCGCCCCTGTAGCCCCCGCAGCGCCTGTTCAAGACTATCCAGCGCCGGTACCCTCGAACACGCAGCCTCCTCGTCCTAGCACAGATCCTGTTCGGCCATCAAGCTCTCATCGGCAGAGTGATGCTCGGCCATCGTCGAGGCACATGGATATGCCAATACCCCGAGGGTCTCAGTTCAATCAGTATGACCATAACGCCTCTGGGGCTAATCATAATGATATTGTTGATCAGCGGGATGATCTTTACAGTGCTCAGCCTCGTCCCTATCAGGAACCTAACGACGCTTACTATGGAGAACCTCAAAGGCAAATGCATCATCCAGTTGCAGAAAATTACGGTGATGCTTATGACCCGAATAGCTACCAGGCAAGAGGCTCTCGTGAGCCTGTTGAGCAGTACCCTCAATATTCGAACCAGCAACGTCCCTCTCACCCCGATGATACTCGTTACAGTGCGGAGCCAATGCCCTACGTACCTGATAGACACGCTTATCAGGCACCACCTGATGAATATGCCATGAATAGCCAACGCGAACCCTCTTATGAAGAGGGCGACCCTTATCGGTACAACAACGCTCTCATTCAGCTGGACCCGCGTCGACATAGCCCTTTGCGTCAGCTCATGGCACCAGAAGATGATCGCTTTGCATACGCTGCTATGCAACCAACTGTGGAAGATGAGAATGATGAGGGCTTGCCTCCACCCCCGCCTGTTCACCGGACGACTGTCAACACCAACATACCACCTTCATCATCAGGCACTGCTGGCTACAAAGCTTACTCTCCACAAGAGTATACACCTCCACAGCCTGAAGTCCGAGATTCACATAGATCTTCAGTCGTATCACCTGCCGAACAAGATCTCGCGGTTTCAATGTCAAGACCATCCCAGGCTCCACCGAGATCTTTCTATGCGGAACCACCAAGCTCGTCGGTTCCTGTAAGCCTCGCTCCTGGCTATAACACGACAAATGAACCGATCGACAATCAACAAGCATACACACCGGACCGCTCTTATGGTCGCTTTCAATCCAGTGCACCTTCTCGGGAAGTTACAAACTATGTGCCGAATGTACCGCAGCAGACTTCCGTCATCCAACCATTGCGCACTTCTCCAGCGCCGATAATGGATAGGGCTAGATCGATCAGTCCAAACCCCCGTCCATTGTCCTACAGAAAGTCTGTGAGCCCTCGTCCGCCCTCTAGGGACGAGCGTGACGTGTCTAGCGTGCCCTTTTCTCCGGACTCGTTTGACACGTACAACCCTAGACGATCACCATCCGCTACTCGTGAAAGCGGATCACGGTATGCGACGCCCGATCGGAACATCGAGAGTAGTCAACCATCTAAGACAAACACAGATGATGGTCCCATAATTGGGGATGACGGACGAATCATTGATCCTTCAGATCATCTACCATCAGAGTCCTGGGCGCCCGAGCCGGAGAAGAAGAACAAGAAGCCGGAAGTTATTGTTCGGTTTAAACATAACCCTCAGCATTCTTCGTACGCGGCTCGCTCGTCACCACGGGAACAGCATCATTCTGCTCCTGCAACTCCCGATGCTGTTGTTCGGAGTGTTGTGAGACCTCGCAGCACTTACGTGATACAACAACCGCGGCAATCCTATGAACGTCACCAACGCACCTCGACAACGACCACTTACACCCCACCTCGCCCTTCCACCAGAGACTATGACAGACAAGATCCGTACGCACAGCCTCAACAACATCACGCATCTTCCCCGACGACGTATAGTACTCCACCGCGACGCAGGTCAATCTCCCCCAATCCACAGCCACGATCTTCACCACTTTACTCCTACGCAGATAGTGGGCCACCCATTCCAGCCAAGGTTCCTATCGCGGCGCCAGCGTCTAGTGGATACATGGGTGGAATGGACGCACTAAGCCAAGAAATACAATCAATAGACATTGGGCCTGGGGGGTATGACAGCAGTCGCCAGGTTAGGAGATATGCACCTCGACTTCCAGCCTCTGGGGGCGGCGGTTATCGATGAACGCGATGAGTGATGATCATGATTGGCTACGTTTCTGGAAGAATTATGGAGGCGTTGACTAATTCAGCACCGAAAAAGCATTATTGGCTCTGGCCGATTTCGGGCGTTACCAAATTGGATTGGCGTGGCAATTGTGTTTGACGTTTGCATAGTTTTGCATGATTTCATTTGTTATCTCTTCATTTGTTTTCTTTTTTTGTTGTCATGAAGTGTACTTATATGCTTGGATTAACTTCGTACAATATTCAATCACGACTTGCACTGCTGAAATGGCACGATTCTTCAAGTGTACTCTGTAGCTGCTAGCGGAGTTTGGAAAATGTCCGAGGAATAAGGTTGGTTGCATAAGTGGGTCCCATTCTGCAGCCCTACGGCGGGGCTAGCCAGTGCCCACGTTACACACCTGGTCTGTGCTTAAGCTTGCCCTAACTCCTCCAGGATAAAGGTACGACGTACGTACACAATAAATTTATTTTCCCTTCTGAGAAACACACAAGAACTCCAGAGCCACAAATTTTGTTTGCCATGTTGATAATATTTGTATGTTTTGTATCTCTCGAGATGCAGGATCTGGCTGCTGCCTACACATATGCAACGTCATTCCTTGCCAAACGATCAAGTTGAACAGGCAAAAAAACCGACACCGCACTGAGATCACGTCATGGGCTTCTACTTTCTCTTTGTTCCCACTGTCGACAAACGGATTCTCTTTGCCACTGGCCTTCGAGTCATAGACCACGTGTATATCAGCCCTTTACCCCTCCTTCCGTGAAATATGTGTCATACGAAGCTCAGTGACTGTATTTGTCATGATCATATAGCTGAGTAAATATTCATTAAAATTCTACATAGTCTACCCTTCCTCTCACCTTCGTTCAACTTGTCCACGGGTATAACTGATTATCTCCATTTCGCCGAGGTCGCCGAGGTCGGCGATAGATCAATATGATGAGATTGACTCCTTAGCTGAGAGGAAGTCTGAATGAAATACCTATCTAATAACTGAGAGCGCGAGTCTAGCTCCCCGACTAGTTGATTCGCTCTTCAGCAGAAGAAAGTGGGCTCGGAATAATACGCGGGTAGATTATCGATAGTAGATTGAACTATTTACTGGCGGGGGGCTTAGCTTGGATTGTTTACATTTATACAAATATGGAGATGTCGGAGATATTTCGTTTGTAGAGACGTCATTCTTTTCTCAAATTTTGCTTCCGAGGTCCCACGAAAAACATCCAACACGCCCTGCTGAGCGCAGCACGTTTTGATATCAACCTTTTCCCCTAGAAGGGAATGACCGGTGAAGATAAAGTTATCTTTGTCATTCAGGCGAGCTCTGACAAAGACTGGGTGTTTGTATGAGATCAAAGGTGGATATATGAATAAAGATATTGCGGGGCTTAGTTCGAAAATTTACTCAAGTTTGATATGGTTTTTTGTTTGTAGATGAAAGAACGAGAAGTTGGTCCCAGTTTTACCCCTGACGAGTTGACTCTGATTTGTCATATATGGTTTCGTTCGAAGTCTGGATGCTAGCAAAATTATCATTATAGCAGGCTCGAGAGGTATTTCTATCAAAGAACTATCGAAAAGGAAGACGACCGCTGAGCAAAACTGACAAGAGCCTCAAACGATGGAATAAAGGCTTTGTATACAAGTTTCCGACATGAAATCTGCATCCAATCAAAAATTAGATATTCTGATTTGGCGGAGAAATCCTGCCAAATATACTTCCTTGTTTGTCATACTCGATAAGGAAAGCGGCGGCGTCCTTTCACCAAGACAAGATTCATCACAACGATGTCTCCTTTCATGTCAGTAAATGTTTAAGCTGCCAGTTTTCCCTGCCTTGATATAGTGATAATCAAGCTTTTCGGGGCAACTCCGTCAATAGCCTGTTAAGGCAATTGGTAGAAGAACAATGGCCGTTTGTAGCTACTCAATAGAAACCTATGACAATGTCTAGAGTTGCCCAGGCAAGGACCGCTCAGCGTTTGTATTTGATTCAACGTCGAGCCGGATCTTCCCTTGAATATTTGGCAACTACCGTCATCTCTGCCATTATAAATATCTCCCATGTCTTCTTAATCTCACGTCTCTCTATCTCTTCCTCACTCATTCTCTCAGCTCTGAAAAGCTAGGATAACCACAAGAAAGGGTGCTTTGCTGTGATTCTCTATACAAGAGCATTGACAATCTTTTGCTGCTCTGTGTGAGAATCTCGAAAACTGATTCATCAGCTTCACAGTATCAATCACTCAATCTGCTCGTTGTGGGAGTTCTACCTCGTCAGGACATTTTCCCTCATTTTATTCCCCTCTGACTATCGAAAACCATCTGACGCGTCGCTTGTTCGAGCCCCCTGCCTGATCTGATTCGGCCCACCGCCGCTCTGAGTCAGGCAATTATTGCCAATTTGTGAAGGACGACGCAGACACAAAGAGAGTCATAATTTCTCTGTGCTCCTTTTCTCCTTTCCCTTTTACCGATTTCCCTCTTTTCTCTCATCATGAAGCTTGGATCCATCTTAGATAAGACCAGCGCCATCTCCAAACCTTCTCCCTCTTCTGTTGTGAGCCACGATCCTTCTTCTGTTGACGACTCCGTCTTGTCTCGGTTCTCTCATTTTGTCTTACAACACCACCATCACACTCATTCAGCGTCATCGGCAACCTCGAGTTTGTCACCTACATCCACTCCTTCATCTACTGTATCTCCATTCGCTTCTTCTGCTCCTCTGATGTCGTCACATTTCACAATTGAGCATTCCGTACTCCGTCGTGAAGTAGAAGAAGAGTCGAAGATTGTCGAAGAGAAGCCTGTTCCTGCACGCGAGTTTGGCTCCCAGGCCCCCGATGAGTACAATCATAGCCACCATAAACTTATGGCGATGGCTGACTTGGTTACTGATCCTGCGTACACTCAACAGTCTGCTTGGACTTATCAGTACAACGACTCGGCAGGACGTCCGTACTGGCAGCATCCTCTGCTCACTCCGGTCACTTCTACTTCGCCTCAAGAGTATGCTCGTCACAATGACTGTTTCCCGTCTGTATCTGCTGCAGATGCCGTCACTCATGCCAACGGTAGCGTTTGTGACGAAGATGGGACAGACATCGACAACACCAGCGCCGCCAACGATCGCGATGCAGTCTCATATGCTACTCCACCCACAATCGGTGGTGGCATGAACGAAGCTGCTGGAAATACAATCAAGGCCGCTTCAGAAAATGGCAAGAAGTCCGAAGCCCCCAAAAACATTCACTTTTGTCAATACACCGACCCAGAGAACGGTATCTGGGGCCCGTGCAACGAGAACCCTAATCCCGAAGACATCAATGCTCGCAAGATCGTCTCGCACATCTTTGGCCGTAACAAGAAACCCACGCAGAACATCCCCGACCATCTATGGATCTGGTACTGCCGCAAGCACTACCAGCGTAGCAAGTACACCTGCTCCAACCAGTGGCCTCAGAAGCAAGTGGACCTTGTGCGTCAGGCACTGCACAATTTCGAGCAGTGGGGGAAGATTGCGTACTGGAACATCGTGCTACGCAAGCGTGAGCAGGATCGTCAGGCGCGTACTCGTTGCAGTGCTGGTTCTATGGACAGCCCTACCAGCGATGTCTTTTATTTTGCTGCATCACCTCGTCGTCGTACAGCCAGCAAAGTTCCTCGCACTCAGAAGGCCCGAGTGACTGCTGCTGCTGCGGCAGGTCATCCTTTGGAATCAATGAATCTTGATGCTCTTGCCTCACGCAACGCACACCCAGGCCTCACTCCTACAGGTCGTCGCAAGGCCTCTCCCAAGAACGTTCCCTGCCCCGTGCCAGATTTTGTCGAACGCTATCTCGGCGAGAATCGTAGCTTCATGCAAGTGCGCGCACTGATCGACGAGATCGAGAACTACATCCAGGGCAAGGACAAGACTCCCGAACAATTGGCTCGCGAGGCCGACGAGGAAGAAATGTATGGTCGAGCTCCTGAAGTGCGTCGGTTCCCTGATATTGAGATCTTGCCTGTCTTCTCGCCCGGCTATCAGCGTTCGGTGGACAAGAAGGATGAAGACGAAAAGCGTCAGAAGAAGTCCAACATTCGCGCGGGGGATGTCGGTCTCAGCCAGTCTTCATCCAAGACTGCAAAGATCTACAAGACTGCTGCCAATAGCGATATCTATCGTGATGCTAGTCGTGGCTATCAGTACCAAGCTGCTACTCCGGGTTCTTCAAACCACATCCAGCAGTACCAGCAACAACATCAGTCATTCCAGCTTCCACCTCCCCCTCAGCTTGCTCCCGTCAATCCTGGGTTCCATCTTCCGCCCCCAGTGCCGCAGCATACGACTCATACTCACTCGACTCTGCCGTATTCTACTCCCTACCGTGAATTCTCGTCCTACAATCCTTCGCAGCAGCATGATGGCCGTACTGCCAATGCTCAGCCTCACACTCCTTTCCACCACCAACACCATCAACACGAAGGTCGTGGTATTGGTCTTCCACTTCCATCTTTCCACTCGCAATTCCCGCTCCCTGACTTCTAAGTCCAGGGTATGTCGAGGATGGATCGAGTGTTCGATAGTCAGACTCATCAGCCGACCATGTATCACACTCTTTTTCCACTTACTTGGAATACTCTCTTTCAACTTCCCTTTGTCCATTCACGTTGATTGTTTCTTTCGCTTCTCGGCTTGAGTCAATCATTCGCTCATTTCACCACAATCCGAAACCCCAACCATGTGTCTGGACACAAATCACAAAGACTTGGAGCTCTTACCGATACCCCGAATACCCACTTCATTCATTCTCTCTCTTTCTTTCTCTCATTCCTCAATTATCAACCATGTTAATCATACCCACTCCCCGATATCCTCCCTCTTAATACTCCTACCACGAAGCAGCTTGTATACCCTATATTTTGCTATATCCTCGGGGGTTGTGTGTCTGATTAGCAGTTTCGATTCCTTTATCAGATGTACCTTTTCTTTTCTTTTCTCTTCTTTTCTTCTCTTCTCTTCAAGAATGTGTCCTTTCTTTCCTTTTCTTATTGGCGCAACAAGGCGTGGTCTTTTCTCTCTTTGGATCTTTTCTTTTTCTCTTTCACCAGACTGTATATGTTTCTTTCTCGAATGTACTAATAATGAAACTTTTTTTCTTCGGATTCTTATGAGTGGTTTGATCGGAGGGTAGAGGCGACTGGAGTGGACCGGGTTCATGTACGTACCTTACTACCAGATAATCGTTAATACACGAGGTGAAGCAGCTGGTTGCCATACTCACAAGACATTGTAGTATCTCAGTAGGGTAAAATACTTAAGGATATGTATATTATGTAATTATGTACGTGAAAGATGTTGAAAGATGTTGAAAAAGGGCAAGAAATGAAGAAAAGCCGTATCAAGACACAGACAAATTGGACGCCGAATCAACCAGAACAGAAATGCAACGAGGAAGCCGCAACGTGCTGAATACAAGAACGACGAAAGCTTGGTATTGTTAAACGCATCATTATCAATGTCTATCCCTTGCCGTGTCGGGTTAAGACTTGGTAGATGTCGAGGGTATAGCGGGTATATTAGATTAAGACAAGACATCTAGGAAGATGGTCGTGTTGCGATGGGTATAGTATATTTGTGGTACACGACTTGCGCAAGTCGATTAATTCACCTCCTCGGCATCGTATCCAGAGCCTGGGATGAGTTCATAACCGCCTTCAGAAGGTAAGGTACGCGCCGCGACGACGACAGCAGCAGCACAGAATAGCGAAATGCACCAGCTGACGGTGCAGAAAGCAAATGACTTGTCGAGTTGCCAACCGACGAAGAAACGCTCGTCGTTATCGAAGAGGTACGCCTGAAACCCATTAGCACATGGCGATGATAAACCAGAAGGTGGAAAGAACCCACAATCAAAGCCATACTAGCCACCTGCACCGCAACCGACAAGATAATAATCGTACTCAACACACCCCATCCAGTTTCGCGCAACTTCTTCCCTCCAGAAAGAATAATGATATATGCGACTATTCCGAGCGACATGAGGACAACGGCAAAGGTCATGAGGAAGCCGACGCTGCGCCACATGGAGCAGAAATAGCGATCTTCGCCATGGCAGTCTTCGTATTGGGGGAAGGGTTCGCAGATGTCGGTTAGAGAGGAGCAGCGGCGATGGAGACCGTAGGAGTAGTGGAGCGGTGGCTAGTCATGTCAGTACCGTTACTCGAGAAGTGAAAATAAATATGAATGTGGAAATACCTTCTCGCTATTATAACTGACCCAATTCGGTAGAATAATCGACGAAAGGGTGAATGCGTAGGCTGTAGAACTTCATCAGCAATCTTCTTCATGTATTCGATGACGTAGTGGGATAGCCGCAAGGCATCACAATTCAGAAAGAAAACACCCACCGATCAAGAACATAACCAGAGTAATCCCATAGACAATCGTCTTGGTCAGTATGCCCGTATAATTGCGACCCGTTTGGCGATTGCCATTCGGTAGTAGAGGGTCCCATTCTGTCGGCGCCATTGTTGTTGTGGTTGTTTGTTGGTGTTGATGTTGTTGCGTGGTGGTTGGATCCGACCGCTGAGTTGAGGAGATCGCAGCCACCACGGCCAGTCTGGGGTAAAAGAGGGTCGAGTGACTGTATGAAATTGATACAGTTGATAGATCGGTTATATATTGGAGTGCACTCTAGTCGTTGGTGACGCGAGTATATGGTCTGGGAGGTTGAAGAAGGAAGAATACTTCGGGACGGCAGCAGAAAGTGACCTTAATAATCCAGCCCGAAACAGGGAATGCCTTCCTTCTCTCCCACTCTATCAATCATTGTCCATCATTTATTTCTTCTTCTTATAACTATCTACTCTCTTCCACGCACATCTAGACTACACGATCAGCACTGACCCTCTAACATTCAGTTAGTCCCAGTGCTCGAGCTCTCCTTCTCCTACTTCATTGATACAAGTCGGTGTGGACAGCAGCTCAATTATTGGTCCATCGTCCCTTCTACTGCAACAACTCCAAGCCTCCTTAGGACCTAGCAGGCTAGCACCTATCGGCGCTACATTAGTGCACTGCTCTGCATACATAGCAAAATGCACGCCATCGGTTGAGTAGGGTATAGTGTGGGCAATTAGATCGCTGGGAAAATCAAGGAATGGGTGTAGCAGATGACCTCGGAGGAATCCTTTGAGATATGCAGACCCCTCCATCCCACTCTGTTGGCTGTAGTACAGGTCATTTGTGGCACTTTTTTTCATTGTGTCTTGTGAGTATTTGCAGTTTGCTGATAGCCCATCTTCAACAGACAATGCAGTCTTATAGATTCGAGGCTAACTAAAACGTTCTAAGATAGTTACAAGAAAACAAATGTATGGATCAAAACTAGTGCCTCAGAGAGTGCTACCATCACTCAATTCATCAATTCATCGACTTATCAAGTATTCCCCATTGAATCCATTGATTTAGTCCATAGTATATGTTTCGAAGCGAGTCAATTATGTCTCTTTGTTTATCAAGCACTGCAGCTGTCACTAATTCGTGGAGCGCTGTTGCAGCGTTAAACAAACTCGATCAAATCAATCATGAATTGCACTGAGGAACAACTTCGCATGGGCGATTTCCAGTATTGGGGTATGTCTACTTCCAATTTGTGTCAAGCTATACTAATTATGACTAGTTCCAAAAAAGCATTTCGTCCAGCCCCGGTTCAAGCTGATGGGAGGGAGACATGGAACTATATATCGAGGAAACATCCGCCACACGCAGCTGTGCCATAAACCTTGGGAATCTAACTTGGTCGAAAGCCAAGCTAACAACGACGTACGACAAGTGCAAACCAGTGTCGTCTGCACGCCCTTGCAAGGGGTCGTCGTTGGGCCGGGACCACGCAATTGCTGGAGCTTTTGCTATAATAATTCTGCTCATTGGTGCTGCGGTATTCTGTCGAATGTATGTACTAATGCAACAATTATGGAGCATAAACTACGTGCTGACTACCTTGCTTAGTACTCGCGTCTCTCAGGACCGGATCAACCATATCGTCGAGATACCAATCAATTCTCCTGTATCTTTTTTGAAGTACACAGGTGGAATAGTTTTGTCTTGTGTCAAGCAACAAACTACCAATACACTAGACACACAATGAAGCGACATACTACATATGACCGCATCAAGCATGTAACTTTGTACTACGGATCGATATCTCTTCTCCAGGCTGATTGGTAAGTATAGCCCTTTTTAATCATGATTTATACAAGTTAAGTATATATACAATCATTTATTTTTACTTGCATCATATACATAGGATGGTAAGTTAGGGTCAAGCTTCAATGTCATTCTATATCGAAGTCTCCCGGCTCAGACTCTCCCCGAGTCAATGTAGAAGTCTGCCTTGAGCGTGACATAAACCACCTATCATTCTGATTATTAGCTTTTTGATTTGTAGCGCCTTTGATACCTTTGTCTCATCGTGTATCTGGAGGGACTTATGGATAACTATTGTCTTGGTATGAAATCGGGGACAATCCATTCTAGTTTAGTCATATAGAAAACCAATGCATGAAACCAATACCATCAAATCATCAGACAAACAAATATCGTACAACCACCCCTAAGTACCTAGGCACCGACTGCCCTAATAGTCACAACATGCAATATTCAATGTTTCTTCAGAAAGCTGCATGTTGTGGTCCTTATAGGTCTGGGATATGAATTCTCGCAAGTCTCCACATTTCCTGTGCGCATCAATAGCCATCGGATCCTCGATATTCCTCAGGACTTGAAAAAAGACATCTTTTCGAGTAATTGCGTTTCTTTCTTCTCCGTCCTTATCTTCTCTGTATGAAAACCCATCCAACTTATAGTTTTTCCTCGCATTCTCGAATACGCCCCAATCTCTTGTCTTCGTTAGATTAAGGTAAGCGTCGTTATTGAGAGATACCGCCTGATACAATCGAAAGACAGCGCTTTCATCCTTGGTGGTTTTCTTCTTGAAGAACGTCGTGAGATGCTTCCAAAATGTAGAATTTTTGGATTTCAAACCGATTTGAAGCTTTTCCGCAAGTATGCCAAAAGCCCAACTGTATAAAAAGAAGTCGAATGTGAGGGGGAAATGTTGCTCGTATTGTGCAAGTAGCTCGTCTGCCAGTTTCTGCTGGGTAGCGACGCTGAATCCCAATTTATGCCAAACATCAAGACGGATGTCTTCAGTTACCCATCCAGGATCCTGTCGAATATTCCACGCGAGCACACCAAAGGCGAAATAGGCCTCTTGCCTTGCAAACCACTCTAGGGGATAGATCACACGTAGGGTGGCATCGTGCGGACTTTTGGATAAAATGCAAGCTTTGGCTTCATCACACCACGCATCCTGCTCCTCTTTACCCACTGCGGAGAGTTGCATTGGCCCATGGTCGAATATCGCTTGATGTTTTTCAATAAAAGCTAGGTCCAGATCGGGTCGTTCTCGATCAAAATGCCTATCTCTTAAACTTTCAATGATATTCTTGACTGCATCAATGAAAGTGCCCTGAATGCACCACTGACCAACTGTTTCATAACATTGTTTACTGGTGCCGGGGAGATACGTCATTGGCCACTCGAATAATTGGAATAGACCGAGCACTGGCACTTTTTCCGAGCATCTCGAGAAAAGATATCGATCCCAAACTCTAAAATCATATGGGGGCATGCGAAGTTCATAGGCTTCGTCGAATCTTCGGATGTATTCCTCGAGGCTCAGGTCTGTTGTTGAAGATTGTGTGGAGGCCATTATTTCCAAGGTTTGATTCAACTGTGGTATATAAGAATCGGTAGTTAGGAATTGGGAATTGGGAACTGTGCATTGAGAATTGTGTGAAATACGGCTTCTTATAGACCTGCGCCAGGCCGATGAAATGAATCAACCTTACGATGACTCCAGATGTCCTTCCGGCCATGACTGCGTATCAGTGAGAAGTGAGTCAAGTACACGTACTGCCATGTAGACAAAGATGGTGAGTAAGTCAAGTTTCATTCTCATCCATTCAAAGTCTCCCAGGTCAGACTCCCCAGAATCAATGCAAAGGTCTGTCTCGAGTGATGATATTAGAGATCATGATCAAAAAAAGCAAACCTTGGAAATCTATACACTATGACTAGATATCAATAGTGACTCATCTATAGATGGACTCCATCTCAACTGCTGTGTAGTAGATATGCAACCTGGAAGGTTAACTTATCATACCCTTCATCCCATCCTTCTGTTTACTAGCTTATTGGTTCTCTGATATATAGTAGAACGCTACATACTTGATAGAGTCATAAATAGTAGTACCTTCGAATCATTGTGTATCTATACTGGTCTGTGACCGTCTTCAACTAAGGATACAACTTCAAAGGTTAAGGTCAATTCATTTTAAAATTAGCTCAGGAAAAATAGAGTATAGTGCCAAAAACCGAGATGAAAGAGAGAAAGAGAAAGAAAGAGAGACCCAAATATCGTACAACCATGCTGCTGGAGTGTTGACAGCTACAGACATGTAAGCAATCCCCCTACCTTCAATCTGATAGTTTTGGATTTTTGCAGTAGACTCTATCCACAACGGAATCACGCTTGTTGTGGTCCGCGCACCACTTTTTCAAATACTCATGTAAGCCAGGATTCTGTATCGCATGGTGCAAGTCAAGCGGATCATCCAGGGACTTCAAGACTTCGGTCCAGAAGTCCTTCCGAAACATCATCTCGGCATCATCCTGCGTCAACACATAGTCTACTCTCGCTTTTTCGAATACACCCCAAGATTTTCTCCCTTTCATCCCAATGACATCCTCATCGGAGAGGTGTGTCCATTGATGCAATCGCCAAACACTCTCGTCTTGCCGATGATATTCCTTATTTAAAAGAAAGATCTCGAGATTACTGCAAAAACATGAAGACCTGGCTGTGGTATCCCAACCAGTTGCGAGCTGATTGAACATAAATCCATTGCTGAAACAATCAAAGAATGATTCGAAATCGGTCTTGCTGACGCCGCATTCTTCGGAGTACTGCTTTCGATACCCCTTGAAGAGCATCGTTCTCTGCGCTGGCTGATGAGCAACAGCGAACCCTAAATTATACCAAGCATCAAGACAAGTAGCTTCCATAACCCAGGATGGCTCCGGCATTATCCCCCAGATGATCAGTCCAAAGGCGAAGTAAGCCTCTTGCTTTTCTTGTTCAAGCGTCTCGACTGCCTCTAGATTTGTAGGGATTGGACCGGCGGGTTTAATACAGAATTTGGCCTGCTCAAACCACGCAGTTTGATGGATATCTTGGACCTCAGAGAGGCCCAATGGCTTCGCCTTTAAAATCGCCTCATATTCTTGGAGAAATTGTTGGCATACGAGATCACATATCGTGGAATCAATGACACTCTTGGCGTTGTCGAAGAAAGTGCCTTCTTCGCACCACTGACCAACTGTTTGAATATTTTGTTCGTGGCTGCCCTCGAGATTGTCTATTGTCATTTCGAATAGTCTTAACAGACCAGTCACGCTCTCCTTATCGGGGAGTTTCGAGAAGAGATATCGATCCCAGACTCGGAAGTCATAAGGGGGCATTTCATGATCATTTGCTTCTTTGAATATGCGAGCATAATCCTGGGGGCTCAGGTCTTTTGGTGGAGTTTGTGTGGAAGCCATTGTTTTCAAGCTTTGTTCAATTGTTGTAGTCGAGATTTGTAATTGAGAATGGGGAATTGGGAGCTGGGAACTGGGAGTTGAAGGTTGTGAGATACGACTTCTTATAACATTGCTGCAGGTCGATGAATCAACCGTACAAGATGACTCTTTGCAACCATGACTTCCTGTAGTGAGTCAAGTACACGTACTGCCACATAGATACATATGTAGAAATGGTGAGTAAGTCAGCCTTGGAAGTTTTCTTATTATATACATAAACTAGCTCAGAGCCTCCTTAAGTTAAGTGCAAAGATCTATTTCAAATTGCAGCATTAGGGGTCATTTACCAAAGAGAGGAGAAAAATGCTGCGACTAGAGAGGACTCCTGCCAGGCATGACTTTCTGTTCGTGAGTCAAGTACACGTACTGTCATGTAGAGAGAGAAAGTGAGTAAGTCAAGCTCCATCTCAAATTCTGGTATCAGGGGTCATGTATCAAAGAGAGGAGCAAAAAGTTATGACGGGAAATCACTCGTGACTCCAGTGAAACTTCCAAGGTTGGCTAGAGATGACTTCTCACGAAGGAGTCAAGTACACGTACGGCCATGTAGATAGAAATGGTGAGTAAGTCAAGCATTATCATTCTAAACCGAAGTCTTCCAGCTCAGATCCCCTGAGTCGAGTGCAAAGCTATCTCAAATTCTGGTATCAGGGGTCATGTATCAAAGAGAGGAGAAAGAGAAAATGACGGGAAATCAATCATGACTCCAGCAAAACTTGGCTAGAGATGACTTCTTCTAGACATGACTTCTTATGAATGAGTCAAGTACACGTACTGCCATATTAGATAGAGACATCGATGGTGAGGTGAGTAGATCAAGTGTCATTGTCAACCTAAATTGAACTTGTCCAGCCCAAACCCCCGAGTCAACCGCACAACTTCATTTCAAATGACGGCACTTTATATCATGTATAAAGATGTATAGTAATTCCTCTATACACCCCCGGTCTGTAACATAATTTTCATATCATAATAAAGAAAAACATTATAAAACAGTCATCCACCCGATGAGATCCAGCATGCCAGCTGGTATGACAAATTCGTCGTAATATCAGATGAGACTTTTCGTGATGAGTAGAGAAACAGAAAGATGAGAGCATGAGTATAAGAAAACATAAGGGTAATAACGAAAACAGCATCGATTATATGAACATCAATTTACTGCTTCCCATTGCTGAACAGGGCCCGGAAATCGTCATTTGTTTTCTGCGGCCTTTGTTCTGTTGCTCCTTCGGCCTTTTCGTGGTGCTCGTCGGTGCGAGCTGAGGCAACACTTCCACCACGCTTGAATCCTAGTCCGCCACGACGTCCAGCTCCTGGCTGTGTTGGGCGCTTGATCGGTCCACCGACTTGAGGCATGAATGCCTTGGTAGTTTTCGGTTTGGCAGGGCCAGAGACCGACGGTCCATTCCGCTTCAACACATCATTGGCAGTCCCTACTCTAATCAGACGACCAGGGGCGATTTCATGTCCTTCCAGTTCTAAAGAAGCCTTGCCAGCTGACTTGACATCGACAAACTCAACAATAGCCCCCTCACGGTCAGGACGTAGCACAATCTTGACAAGAGGACCGAACGGTTCAGCAATCGCTCGGATGCGACTATCATTCACTGTGTCAGGAATGTTCATCAATCCCAACGTTCGAGCTGCACGGTCATCAGCTGCTCTTTGACTTTCCAAGTCCGCCTTCGGTTCGGCTGACTCTGATCGTGCTTTGGGGGTGATGATAGTGGCCGCTCGTTTGACGGATGCCGGTTGGGAAATCTTGACCTGTAGTGGCCGTCCCCGGAATTCCTGTTTGTGCATAGCGAGAGCAGCAGTCGCCTCCTCCTATACATGCCGTTAGTCATGGATCAAACAAAGGTAACAATACGACGTCAGAAGCAACAATTGAATTAACGTACCTTTTTGGAAAAGACTATGAAACCAAAGCCGCGGTGTTCGCCGTTCACTTTGCTAGGGATTCGCACAGTTTCGATGGTGCCATATTTGGAGAAGAGCTCCTTGAGGTCGTTTTCACGAGCGTCGAAATGAATGTTCGAAATGTGGATTTCTCGTTCCTCGTACATAGGCCCCTGACGATCTTGTCGTGCCGAAGGGTCAGAAATCTTGACTTGTAGATTGAGGCCGTCGCCGACAACATTGTTATCCAGCTTGGTCGCAGCAATAGCTTGATCAGCCGACTTGAACTGGACGTAACAGAACCGGCGATGTGTGTTGTACTTGAGAGAAGGAAAGCGAACTTCAACAATCTCTCCGGCCTAGACACGACTGTTAGTAAGTTTCATTTCTCAAAGTAGCATATTGCACCTACCTCGCTAAACAGACTCCTGATAAAAGCTTCATCGGCAGTCGGAGGAAAGTTCGTGACGTAGACTGTCGAGCCGCTGCCCATTTCGACATCCACAGTTTGACCATCGATCCGTTTTTGGTCCCGAGTTAGAGCGGCAGCTGCGTCATCTGGAGTTTCAAACTCGACAGCAGCTGTTGCAAAGTCATGTTCAGAGGGCAAAAATTTGATGTCCACGATGGGTCCGCACTGTTAAATTGTTAGCACGTCTGTAGTACAAGGGGTAAGAAGA